>JAWNOE010000247.1:12017500-13217500 GCA_035046095.1 Drosophila pseudotakahashii
CACACAGATTTCGGACATTTTAGGCTGAGCAAAATGCCTGTGTGGGTCATTGAGCAGGCGAAAACACACAGATGGGGGATCAGGAAGGGAAGGGCAGTGGGATTGGGATTGGGAGACAAATTACACCTTTTGCTGTGAGTGTGGGTGTTCGGCATTGACATGCCATGGCCTCAAGTGGTATTAATTTTCCGCTTGTCTAGAGTTATTACTCATACGCCGTGGTGTGCGTCACGTTTCGGGTATTTGTATTTGTACTTGTGTGTTGTATTTGCTACAGCCCAAAGACACCGAGGTGTTTATGCCGCCTCCCCGAAGAGTCGGTCAAGCTATCCCTACTTCTCCCTTCCTCTGGAGATCCCATCCCAAATGACCCCGGTGCGTGTTTGTTGCGTGTCTGGTTTAAATTGACGATTTCATAATTGTGCCTTCAAGTGTGCGGAAGTTAATAAGCACTTAAGTCCTCGTAGGCCCTCTGCGAGTGAGCGAGTGAGCAAGTGTGTGTTAGCCAGTTGGCACTTTGCACGGCTGCGTGCTCAAGTGGGTGATGCCCTGCCCATATGGCTTATGGTCTATATGGGCCACACAATGGGCTTTGGCTTTAGCTTTGGGTCTCGGCCTAATAAGTCGGCAATTTGTATTATGGAAATTGTGTTGCACTCTCAGCCCCTTTTGGGGTAAGCAAAATATTATCATCGTGTCTTGGCCTCTCTCTCACATGCACATCGGCCCCGGGGCAGCCGTCCCTTTAATTGCACAGCTCTCAAAGGGATCTTTGCCTAATTCGCCCGATGCATTCATTAGCTTCAGTTTGCTATATAGCAGGCGCATATAGAGATGACGCTTCACGCACTCATTGCGTAATTGGCAAACAGAGAGTACCGAGTACTGAGTACTGAGTCCCCAATGAGACGGAAATTCATTGGGTGAATGCACTGCGAGAAATGCCCAGTCATTTTCTGGTTTTCCATGTTATCTTGGAAAGGTTGGACATTTTCCAAGATTTTAATATACATTTTCCCTCTGTACCTCTTACACAGGCAAACTTAAAACTCTTTGAGGGCTGAAACTTCTACGTCTAAATGGAAAATGCACTTTCATTTCATTGCCCTCGCCATGTGTGTGTGCGTGTGTGTGTGTGGAGCATTAAAATCTTGAGCTGGGGGCTGCGGGCATTATGCGAATGTGATTGTGAGTGGGGATGCGAATGCAAGTTCAGTGGACAGGAAACGTACAAATGATTTCCATATTTGCAACTCCTCTGCACTGCGGCGGAATTCGCAATCGAAATGCTTTGTCAGGTGCTCGCCTTTGTCTATAACATTGCCGCAAAATGCAAAAAGCTGAAAGAGCCCCTCTTTTAACTCGAAGAATACACACAGAAATACAAGAATACACTAAACACTTCCGCGAATCGGGTTTGTGTTTTGTCTGCGCCTTCGCAGTCGTAAATTAACTTTAGACGACAATAAAATGCAGGAAACATTAAATAAATGAATTGCTTCCTTGCGCGCGATCCTTTGTTTTGGTATTTTGCTGCAATTTTAATTTTTGTCGCCCCACCATTTCGCAGTGGTTGCCTTTTATGAGTGCGGATGACAGCGAAGTAATGGCAGTGAAATACCTTAAAGTTAAGCTCACTTAATGCCTCCTTTGTGTTTAAAATGCTGTCGACAACTTTCCATTAAAGTAATGCTATTAATTAAGAGCATTTTCTTGCATCTTGCAGACAAATCTGCTTCGCCAGAAATGGAAATTTTCTGGCAAATTTAAAGACCATAAATCAAATGGCACAAACAGCCAGAAGTCCTTGCACACAAACACACTCGGATGAAGGGAGAAAAAGTTGGAAAGAGCACTTCGAATTAAGAATTACGACACTCGAATGTGGCTGGGCGGACATTAAAATATGTCATTAGGGGATTAGACGAGAGCAGCAGCTTAAATGGCATTTAAAATAAACTAAGCAAATACGTGTGTCCTGTGTCAGCCGTCACCCGAAGGACCCTCCTAACCCATTGGCTTTGCCAGTTGCACCCGGCTCTCATATAAATTGAACTAAATCAGCACTCGAGCAGCAGCAACAGTCAGTGCGAAAAGATATGCTACAGCCGAGACTGGAAAAAGGAATGCTATTGAATTCTGCAGTTTAGAAATAATTGGGAAGTTAGACATTTTACCTGGGACATTGAATTATATAAGGTTTAATTTAAGTATTGTTTTGTTAGTGCTTAAGAGCTTTTATTAATATTAGGAAATATTATTTAAATTTTTGTAATGATCAAATGCATAAAATAATAATAATTAAATTATGTAAATAATATGTGATAATAAAAAAATCTATTCTTTATAGTTTAATAATATTGAAAAGAATATTTAAATTTTGATAATGATCATATCAAATTATAATTTATAATTTAATCATGTGATTAATGTGTGATAATAATAAAATCCATTCTTTTTAGTTAAATAATGTTAGGAAAGAATTTTTAAATTTTAATAATGATCCTAAACAAAATAAAATCTATTCTTTTTAGTTAAATATAAATCACAAGGATTGTAATCTTTTACAAACCTTCACTGTAACCCATATAAGTTCCCATATCTACTTTCGTCTCTCGACGACTTTCAGTTGACTTGGTTCTGTCCATGGCTTTTCCGCCCCGAGTCCCGAACACCAAGTCCCCAGCCCCGCCCCCTTGACCTCCTCTGTCCAACTCCATTTAATTCCGCTTCCTCTGCCAGTGCCGATTCCCATGTTTGTCCTGTTGCTCCCTGCTTGGCGGCTCTGCGACCGTCTGTGTGACTTGAGCACTTAATTACTTTTTAGATAAATTGTCGTTTTTAATGTCTAGACTCGCCTCCTGTCCCTGGGATGTTTTCATAGAGAAAAGTAGCAGTAATTAAATGTGCTCACAGCATGCCAAGATTCTACGACGTTTCCTGACAAAGGAAAATGCGAAAAGCTTAAATGCTGAAAACTCGAAAATGTTCGGGCCCCCGCCTGCCCTTCGTTCGCTTAGATAGAATGTAATTTATTTATAATTTTCTGGAAAATGTTCACCAATGCAGATTAGAAAATATAATTGTATGGCAGAGTGAGAGCGAGTGAGCGAGGAAAGCTTCTGTTCGGCCGGAGAACACTTTTCCTTCGCTTGGCCAGATAAAAATACCGAAATTGGTATTTTATGAAAATTAACGCCGGGGGGCCCTTGCCCTCTGGATCGGATAAGTCGTTTAGATAAAAAAGGTTACGCAAATGTTTAAGCAGAGCAAAGGAGCATAGGTATGCGTATATATCGTATATATATGTGCACATATAATTTGCAAAGTTTAAAATCAGATAAAATAGAAATTGCCCTTGTCCAAGAAGTGAAGGCTAAACGGAAACCCAAACCCAAACCGAAGCCGAAACCAAAACCAAAACCGAACAGAAACGGAGCGACAAAAAACAAACAAATAATTTAGCCAGCACATTGATGAGGGTTGGCAAAGGATAATACAGGATATGCTCGGCATCGCTCTGCCGAGCTTAATCAAAACAAGCACATAATTCCTGCACAATCATAATTTTTGCATAGTTTCACCTCGGTTTCATTTCACTCCTCTAACAAAAATTCCTTTCGCAATTTCGCTCAAAATTTGGCACACACAATGTGCGAGTGTTTGTGCTTTTGCATGAGTTATATTCCATTGTGGAATTGTTGGGCGAACAAAGTAACACACATTGTTGTTCCAGTTCCAGTTCCCCATTTTTATGTGAACTCTATGTGTTCCTCATTTTTTATTGCTCACACTCAGCGGTGTGTGTGTGTGTTTATGTGTGCAGGAGCTTAAAGCCCTTGCACTCAAGTCTCACAACTACAGGCAAACAAAAAGCAAGGACCTCAAGCAAACACAGACTTTTTTACACAACCACTCACACTCGCAGCGGCTCTTTGTCGCTTAAAAAAACATAAAATATTATAAAATATTTTACTGCCAGGCTGGGTTATTGTTGCAATGACCTTCGGGCCCAAATATTATATGTATGCTGTATCTGTATCTGTATCTGTGTGTCCTAGTATCTTTTTCTGTTTCTGCGTCTGAGTTTTGTTTGCTCAGCTGCTTTTTACCCAACGGAATTACCAGTAAAATACGAAGGAATCGTTGAACTCATCATAATATATAAGTTATTGAAGGTCCCCAGGGTATCAGTTTCGAATAGGAATAACAGTGACTTGTGCTATATATAAACTTAAACCTCAACAAAAGGAAATTAGCACATATTTTAATAAAATATTTCCATTCAGTGCGAATAAAAAACATATAGAATTTAATCAATTGAAAGGAATTTTATCTTTACTAGCTGCAACTCCAAACCTTTGTTTATTCTTTGTTCAAGTTTTTTTTTTGAGTTTCTTTAACGCCGCTTTGTGTTTCAATATATTTTATTTCAAAGAAATTCTGATCAACCAAATGTTAAATAAATAAATTCTTTGCTAGGGCAACATCGCTTCGATAAAATCGAATATCTTGTCCCACTCACAATTTACATTCCAAATGGCGGACAGCCATAAAACTGTCTATTTTGAGAAACCAATTTAATTAGAAATATTGTTGGCAAGTGTGCCGACTAAGCTCATTATGGGACCGGCGGAGCAAACTCAAATGCAGCCACTTTGGGGGCGACGGTCCGAGAAGTTAATGTGGCTCGAAAATTGCCATAAACCTTTTTGAATGAATACAAATCATTATCACTTTGTTGCTGGCAGTCTTAACCGTAATTAAACCAACTCAGCTCAACTCGACTCGACTTGAGTCAAGGGGGTCAGAGGACGGGCTGGAATGGCAGGACAATGGTCGTAGAGTTGTTTGCCAGCTAATAAGACATTCTGGTCGACAGCTTGATGAAGGAGGCCAGGCCACTTGGAGGGTCCTTTCTGGATCTTGATCCTGCACAGGAAAAATATAGGAAAGGAATTAATATAAAAATTTATGGGACCTTAATATTTAAAGAAGACTATTTGCTATAATAATTTACCTTAATAAATTCCTGATTTTATTATTTGTTAAGAAAACGTGATTAATGGATATCATAAAGACCTTTTCTCAGTGGAAGCCTGCTGCTGTTGCCTGTCACAATGTTTATTAAAACAAATGTCCCGAACAAAGGGCTAAATTTGACCCAGATTTTTTGTGTTTGAGCTGGCATCTTGCGAGTATGCAGAATGGCTCCATCATTTCTATAAACTTTTCTGGCCTGGCGATGACAATGGGACGTGGGAGTGGGGTATGACCCCAACCTAAAACAATTAAGACCGAAACCACACAAGAGCACAGCAAGTGGGAGGAGGTCAGAGTTCACTGCCGCGGCAACCTTTATGCCTCGCTCTCACTCGCAACCGCACTCACACCGTCTCGAAAGTCTTAATTATTTTAATTGCAATGCAATCATCAATGGCTGGGTCCCGAAATTATAATGCCAGCCATTAAGTGTGAATTGTGAATGGGAATGCTGAATGGTGGGCAAACAATCGCATTTCACGCAGGACCACCGCTGACAGCTGCTGAAAAGTAGGCTATGGTAATTTTCATTTCCACTTGTGTTTTTCTTTGTTTGTCCTGCGGCTCTTATCAAAAGTAATGGCTGATTGTTGGGCGAGCCCAGGGAAAATATTGGTGGAAAATATTAGCATAGAGTTGGGCCGGTAGTCACCCCGAAGGTCTCTTTGTTTGTGTTTATCGAGTGAATGAGTGAAAGCAAAGGTAAACCTTGAGTAGGGTTACCCTTTAAGATCCTTGTTGAGAAATCCGTTAATCCCATTAGGTCAAAGTTCACTACATCTTCCAAAACACCCTTCCATCTAAGCCTTAATACATTTCCCAACTTTCATTTCCCCTAATAGATTCCGCTTAGTGTGAGTTGCAATTAGTGCTTTCAGAGTGACTGGTTAATTATGCAGTAATTGCACTTAATATGCATTTCCGCTGAATTGAGCTCGATTTGAGTTTCGATTGCTCTCAATTACGTATGTATGGCGGCCGCTAAAAAATCGATTTGCAGGGAGAAAAACTGAATTTAGTCGCAGGCAGAACAATAAAGTAGTCAACTCAAATATTTACGCGAACATAAAATTTTCAGGGAGCTAGTCAGGCAAACAGCACGACACCAAATTGTGCGAATTTTTTGGTAAAAGTTCTGTGTTTTTTAGGGTGGCCCCAATCGGCAAAAACTGTTGTGAAATAAAACTATCATGCTGCTAGAACGTTTTTATAAATATGTGGTTTTCGCTTAATGGAATTTAATACAGCTTTAGTATTTTAATGAAAATATATTTCGAGTGTTGGTTCTGTAAGTACAAATAATTATATTATTAATGGCATAAATGTTAAACGAAATTAATATAAATAGTAATACCATAGGTTTGTTATTTTGATAAAAATATATATTCAGTGTGCCAGATTTTTGTTTATAAAGCTGGCAATGTTTTTTGGGTATTTTGTTGCATGAGCAATCAAATTTTATAAAATGTAAAGCTGATTTCCCCGAGCCATCCCTGCCTCCACCTGCATCAATACTGGCTCCTTCTTTTTTTTTTAAGCTGAGTGCCAAACTGCACCGCATATGAAAATAAACACAGACATTCATTTGGTCGGTCGGTACAAGTTGCAACCAAAATGGCTGCTGTTGCCGCTGCAGTTTCTAAATAGAATTTTATTAAAATCGCTTGTTAAAAACTTTTTCACATTGAAAAAGTTGTTGCTGCTGTTTCTTTTTTCTTGTTCTTTTTGTTGTTGTACCAGCTAGTTGCCCGCTGGGATTGTGGCAGAGCGGAAATTGGTCGGACAGCGGCACATAAAGCACACAAAAATGTGCGTCAATAGCAGGCAACAAAAACACACAACATCGAGCTGAACAAAAGCCAATCAAAAGTTTTCAACGGGCCAGGCCCAGCGAGGGGTAAAAAGTAAAGTAAATACAAACTTCGATGCAATCGGCTTGTGCATAGATTTAGCCACCAAGCCATGCAATTACCCAATCACCCGAACCCATCGAAGCCTCCTGGCTGCACCCTCCTCCTCCTCCTCCTTCTTCTCGTCCAACCACCCAGATATCGCCCATATGGGGCCAGCTGTCAGAGATCGCGATCCCGCGATAAGTCGACATTTTGTGCATTGCCTGGCTAACAATATTCACAGAAGAGGTTAAAAAAGGGAAGTTATTTAAATATAATATTAAAGATATTTTTAAATAATAGTTGTAACCAAAGAGGAAAACAATTTGCCACGTAACGATATTTTACAAATAATTTTATAATTATCAAATCTGTAGCTTATATTTATAGAGAGGATTGAACACAGAAAAAAAATCGATATGAAATAGGGTCATTTCTACCTTATTTCATATCAATAAAAAACCGATATGATTTATGTCAAATTTATGATTCAAACATATCAACAAGGTATTTTATCATATCATATAAAATACCAAATGTAGTATTTTTTGAGCAAATAATGTAAAATAAGATTAACATAATCATTTGATATGAATAACTTGATCTTAAAAAATATAAAATTTACCAGCACATATCAATCTGATCTTTTATCAATTTTTGTTCTGTGTAGAAAAAACCTAATATTTTAATGAATCTAAAGACTTGATAAATAATCGCGAGATCTGTTGGCCTTATTATTTTTTTTTATATTACAAATCTATTACTTTCGGGCTTCTTGATATTTTAAAAAATATGCAATACTTTTTTATTGCCCACCACTGTACTGTAGATGGCCTACCTTCGGGGAACTGTTGGCGGTACAACGTGGCAGACAAGTAGTTAGCATAAATTTGCCATAAATTTGCTAACAAGTGATTTGTGGTGTGTGCGCTGTAGCTTTTGGCCATAAATTAAGCGTCACTTTTTATTTAGCATACAGCTGAAAAAAAGGTAAAATGTAAACAATTATCTGCGTGCCCGCAGCTGCAGCCGCAGGAGCCGCAGGACTCGCAGGATTCGGAGGAGATGCCAACTCTCGCACAAGCACATACGCACACACATGCGTTCGCAGGACAGGCGGCTGAGATTTATGCGATACGCACACACTCACAGCCTCTCGCATGCAGTCACATAAAAAGTCCTGCCAAAAAGGGAAAGGAATTCGCAGGCTTTTGATTAATTGCCGCCACATTTTACTCCCCCTGATGGCTTCACTTGGCACCCTTTCCCACTTCCAGTTCCCCAGGCATTCCGCTTTTCCACGTCTTTCCTTTTCTTTTCGCTCCTCTCCAGCTGCTCGACTCTTGTGTTTTTCCTCTGGCTAGCTGCATGGTTTATTTGCAGACACGTAGCACTCGCAGTCGCAGTCCCTTTTGCCATCATAAATATCGTAAAAATCCTAAAAAAAATATATATATATAGATATAGATGTGTATGTCGTCGGTTGGCGTCGTCTAGGAGCTGCGGGCCAAAACGGAATTTATGCGCAATTTATGCCTCACACTCGGATTTTACTGTTACAGATTGTATTGAATAGATATATGGAAAGATTTTGCTAGCATATGCCGGGCAGAATCTTGATAATAAACGACTGCTTGCCATTCAATTGCAAATTTTGCCCAACATTGAAATATTGTTTTCTTTTTGGTCGGACAGCCGGGCAAAAGTGCAGGAATATTATGTATTTCCTAAGCTGAAAGTTCGCTGGGACTCGAGACTGGGATTATGATATTTAGGAGGAATGGCGAACGGCGAATGGCGGATGGGAAATCCCTCGACTCGCGCCATTTTCCAACCTCTGCTCCTGCTGCTGCGCCACATTGCGTATACGCCGCATTAAACATTTAAGCACGGAGAATGTAATTCGTTTTTATTGGCAAACGCAGCTGATTTAACAATTTCTCTGCCGTTCAACTTAATTTCAAGTTGCTGGCTCTCTTTTTTTGTGCTGTTGCTGTTGTTGCTGGCATTTGTGGCAGTTTCAGTTTGAGTTTGCAGCGCGCGTGTGTCAATATTTGGTATGAAAACCCTCGCAAGAAAGTTGAAAGTAACTGCTCGCTCTTGCTTTTTACTTCGTTATTCGTTCTTGTTTTTTTGTTGGCCAATAAATAAAATCCTTATCAATTGAAAATTGATTGATACACGCGCTTAGGTGCTTGGGCCTGATCCTTTGCAGCAGCAGCACCAAAATCATCATCTTCGTGAGGCAATAACCCCATATGGACAGCTAATAGATGTGTTGCCAGAAATGGCACTGGAAAAAATGCAGAGCTCTTTTATACACTTCTAAAATATTAAATACAAACATTTATAAAACTTTGTGTTTAAAATAATATGTCAAGGTCTGGATAAAATATTACTTAGACAAGCTAAAAAAAATGTAAAATAGATGTACAAATTTTTTTTTACATTTCTGAATATTATTTCTCTCCGTGTTTAAGTTCTTGCCTACATCATCAGTTCGAAAAAAGTGCGCAAAAAGTAGATGACGAAATGATTAATGGTCATTTAAGATTAGCTAAAGTCACATTCAGACGCACTCAGAAAAGGGAAAGTGGAGAAAAATGGAAAAAGGGCGATGGCGATGGCGAGGGTGCTAGGGACACGCCCTCCATTTGTCGAGAGGGGCGTTTTGGGTGGGTGCCCCGCCCATTTGTTTGTTTGTTTGTCTATTTACAGTTAGGTAGCCAATTTGAACTTTGAACCTAGGATCAATCAATCTGCTATTATGTTTATTGTTGCTGTTGTCGTAATTCTTACACGTAATTGCTTTTTGATTTTTTTGCCCAACCGTTTTGTATCTGTGTGTGCCTTTTGAAAATTGCATCATCATCTAGTCGTTGTCATCATGCTAGTCCCATCTTGATGGATTGGCAAACATTTGAACAAGACAGAGGGCTCGGACCCATCTTCCGTCCGTTCGACTGAGCATATGTTAAATATTCGAGCCGAAAATCGAAAGAAAAACCGGGAGTCCTTGAAGCAAACGAATCCCATTGTATTTGGCTAATGGCGACGCCCTATCTGAAACGCCTCTCTAACCCGAACCCAAAACCCATCCATCTATTTTTAGGTATCGTGGATACGCAAAAAGGATTATCATCTGCTTACGGTCGGCTTAACAACGTACAGCAGCGATGAGCGGTTCAGTGCCACGCACTTGAAGCATTCCGAGGTGAGTCCTGCGCAAAGTAATTTGCATTGCTGATGGGCAAGGATGAAAAGGGCGAAAAAACGGAGGTGGGGCTGATTGCATCGAATCGGAGACCTGCATACGAAATTACATACCTCACACTCTAGAAAAATAGATCACCTACAGATATTACAACATTTGATTGGTAACTATAAATCGATTTCCCTTATTTTGCCATGAGAGAAAATGTTCATGAATCTATAAAATCAATAAAACAATTAGTTTAATAAAATATTTTTAAATAGACAAGATTTTTTTACATTTATGAATTTAAATAGAATATTTTAAAAAATATTTTAGAACAAAATATAAAAATATATTTTTTTTTAGTAAATAAAAAGTAATTATCTAATCTTGATATTGAAATCTCCTTAAAGTGTTTAATTTATTACGATAAAAATTATTATAATCGTAAAAAATTTCATAAATAAAATAAAAAAATTCTTATTTTTAAATGGTAAACGAAAGTAATTTAATTTTTATAAATTTCTTTTCTGCAAGATTAATTTGAGAAATATCTGTAATTTCAAGGAAATCAAATGCAAGGTATCTAAATTTTCCCAGTGCTCTCTTCAGCTCTCCATCGCCTTGCCTCCTGGTGAATATTTGCTGCATTGTGAACTTTTGCAGTGGTCGGCCTCGAATAGCCGATACGTGACAAAAATTCATTGCGGAATATTGCAAAATATTTTCGCAACTGCAGCGCAGCAAATTGACTTCCAGGCGGGCCAATGTCCCTCCCCCCATTCCGATGTTCTTTAATTCTAACCATTTTTCTGGGCACTTTTTGTGCCTTTTTCACCTGCAGGATTGGACACTGCAAATCAAATTCGTGCAGCTACGTGATGCCGGCGTCTACGAGTGCCAGGTGTCCACTCACCCGCCCACCTCGATTTTCCTGCACCTGAGTGTCGTCGGTAAGTAGAGGCCGGAATTGCCTCGAATATGGCTCCGATTTTGGGTCTACGCTCTATTGCTTTGGTTTGGTTTCCATTTCTATTTGTGATTCGGTCTGGGCACTGGTGATTTTCTATAATTTCACGCCTTGATGGGTTTTTCTCTTTCCGAGTAAACAAATGCCAGTTTTTGCCACATTTTCGTTACGTTCTGGATGCGCTCAAGCTGAAATTAGAAATGTCCATATGCCAAAGGTGGAATGGGTTTGGGATGGGCTTGGGTTGATGTCAATGGGTTAAGTTGGGATGGGCATGGGCCTTCTCAAGTTGCGAACGAACTCGTTTTCGGGGCAAATGGCAACGACTCAGCAAGTTCTCAACTCATCGCGCTGTCCTTGGCTAACTGACGCACATTATTCTGAATTTAACAAACAATTTACTTTGAATGTGCTGCGCCTAATGGCCTTTTCTGCCTCTTGCCCCGTTGCCCCGTTGCCGCTTCATCTTGGCAGTTTCGCCAAAAAACAAAGCCACTCTCTTTGGCCCACATACATGGAAACTGATGTGACAGGCCAGCTACACATTTTCCGCTTTTGCTTGGCAAAAATGGGCTGTCTGCCAGATGTATTTCATAAATTTGTGGAGCACTTTCGGCGGGCTCTGAGGGAAACTGATAACTGTCAGGAATGGATGCTAACCGATTTAGTCAGATGATAATAAAGGATTTGACTTTGACTCGATTTGACCCCTCGGGGAAACTCGAACCTCTAACCTTTGCTGCCGGTTGTTATGTAAAAATATTAGCTTAAAATAACTTTGGCTCGGGAAATGATTTTGAAATACACAATATTTAATGTTTACTTTAACTAAAACGCTTATCGATTGTTATTTTTCCTTTCCCCAAACCCAAAATCGATTGGTTAGAAGCCCGCGCCGAGATCACGGGTCCTCCGATTCGATATCTAACGCCGGGCTCAACGCTGCGCCTACAGTGTCGCGTGGTTCAGAACACCGAGGCCTCCGAGTATATATTCTGGTATCACGACAACCGCATGATTAACTACGACATTGATCGGGGCATTAATGTGTCAACGGAGCCAGGTGAGTGGTGGTCACCCATATGCCTACCCTGCCATTTTCCACCTCTTTTCACTGGTCTTAACCCTATCGACCTATCGACTGCTGTCCGTTGCAGACTTTCAATCATCGGAGCTTACCATTCAGCGGACACGACGCGAGCATTCGGGAAATTTCACCTGCGTCGCCAGCAATACGCAACCAGCCAGCGTACTGGTGCACATCTTCAAAGGTGAGTTGTGAGTTGCACGCCCGGAATTTTCCACACTATAAAAAAAGGATTTTACTGACCCACAAGGGGAAAGTGCACAGGGATCCTCCATTAAATCGATAATTTTTAAAAATTGAATTGGAAGTTTTTTAAAAGTATTCGAACTAGTGTTTTATAATCACAGTTCTTAATATTTTCCTTATAGAAATGTTTCATTTCCATCCACATACTCGAAAAGCATTTTTTGGGAAACCATACAATAATAAAGTAATGAACTGCGGCATTAAAATAAAAAACAATCGAGTTAAGCTTCGCTCTGTGCCAGAGAAATTTCAATTATGTCCGCCAAATGAAATTAAAACTTTGAATAAACAAAGGACCGCTCATTTGAGTATCTGTAATTTTTGTACATCTGTATCTCGGCAGCTGTATCTGTATCTGTGTCGGCTTCTGCTATATGTATCCGCATACTGTATCTCTTTCAGTATCCGGTAGCTCTTTTGCAGTTCATATATCAGCCGTGTTCGGTTGGCTCTGTTGGCTAAGAGGGAAAACAATAAAAGTAATTTATGAAAATTACACGGCCGCAAGCATGTGGATTAAAAATGCCCGCGCACGGTGCGCCAGAGCCAACTGCCATTAAATCCGGGCTATAAACACAAATGTGGGTCTGCAAAAAGAGAGAGAGTGAGAGAGACGGGTAGAGGGAGAAAGAAAGAGACGGCAGACGGCAGGCGACAAACGACAGAGGCTAACACAAACAAAGAGTGCCCACGTAGTTAGTGCCAGTCATAATTTATAAGTTTCTGGCGCGATGAAGCGACGACGCTCATTAGCATTTTGTTGGTTAAGCTCACACTTCGCTGTTCACCGTGTGCACAACTGTATACCCATATATATGTAGTGTGTGTTTTTTTAATTAAATTTCTGTGCAAATTTCATTTTCATATTCTCCGGATTTCTTTCCTTTCCTGCAGGCGACAATCCAGCAGCCATGTATCACGGCCATGTGGGCGGCTCCACGAAGACAATGCAGTCCCAGCTGCATATGATTATGATAATCATTGCCAGCGGCTATCGGATATTCCACACGAGTATATACATGAAGATCGTGTAGATTTTCTAGGAACTCCCCGAGGGAAGGCAATTGTAACTACGTCATCACCGGGATCTGCTTAGTTATGGAGCCCCTCTTAAACCAACATTAGTTACTTCTTTACTACTTGCTAGCGGCATCTCCCAACATACATACGTACTACCATACCATACCGTACACCTAAAGCCTAAGCCAAAACTATCAGACAAGCGAATCAAACTTAAGAACCCTATCTCTCTCTCTCTTCATACATACATACATATATAGCATACAGGTGTGCATGTATAGTATACAAAGAACACACTCTCCTTTTATAAGTATGTGTGTCCGTGTGTGTTTCGTTAATGTATAAGTGTCAAAACGTAGCCACAGGATGCAGCTTATGCCGCACATGTATTATATAAAGGTTAACTTTGCAGACTATTGAAAAGAAATCAAAGAGAGAAATTGAGAGCCAGGCGTATATTTTCAGTGTCATTTCAAGGATTCCGAAAAAATAGAGCATTAGATACGTAGTTCGGGTCCTGGAAATGCCAGCGAGCTCAATATTAAGAACTGACGTGCATTTCCAATCTAGAATTCATATTTTTACAAGTCCCCCGTCTACGATTAAGAACTAAGTTTCGGCCACCCAGACACTCAATCATTTTTGATCTGATTTATGCTGCATTGTACAGACAACCACTTAACTGATTACAAAGGATTTAGCTAAAAGGAATTTGGTTCTACTCGAGAAACTTTCAGAATTAAGCTGTAAATAAATTATTTGTTAAACTAAATTACATAAATAAACTATTACGTTTAAGAGTGGCCAGCGGTTATTTGCCAAACGGATGTGTGCAAACAAATGTAGAAGAGCTGCAGAGGGTAAAGTTTATAGATAAGCATTGCAACATTCGGCAAAAGTTGTTAATCAAAAGAGGATAAACCAAAAAACAAGAAGCGAACAGAGTAATCAAAATAAACTAATTGTCTAACATAAGGGATATTTAGCAATTTTTAATTAGTGGACATAACTTTTAACTGTCATAGCAATGTGCAAATACAAAGGCATTGGCGACCTACTAAGGATTGGGATGTAGCCCCATTGAAAGGGGATTGAGCGGAAGGCTTCCAATGATTGCGTGTAAATATCGATTTGTGTGCAGCTGCAGAAATAATTTCTAGCCCCTAAGTCTGTGTAGTTAAATGTAACGAAAATTACCAAAACAAAACAAAACAAAACAAAAAAAAACCAAGAAAACCATCATGAGAAAAGTGAACAAATAAAACATAATAAAATTATGCAAAATACAAAAAACTTGACACTTGGAGTCTTGATTAATGCGGGAAGTTGGAGTGCCCTTTTTCCTTATTTTTTCAGAGTGCCATCTGGAGAGCAGCGCAGTTCATTTCATCGCCTGGCTCCTTGACTCGGCTTTCTTCTCGAGTTAATAAAACCCAATTGTGTGTCGGGAATGACGAGATATGAAAATAGCGATGACGATGGTGCATGGCCATGGAGGCGGAGATGAAGTTGAGCGACACTTGATGCCCTGTCCTTCATCTCGGATTTCTGCAATGCGTCCTTCACACAAGGAGCAACATGAGCCACTCGACGGAGAGAAGCCGAGGAAATCCAGCTAATTAAGTTTAAAATTGGCCCAATTTCGACCACAGAAAGTTTCCCCTTCAATGGAACTTTGATTTGTTGCTAATTTCATTTTTGTTGAATTGCGAAACCGAGTTTAATAGACTGCCCCGAACACCGAACACCGAACAGAGTGCAGATTAGCTGTTCGAAACTTGGCTTAAATAATGGAGGAGCTGTGCAGTGCAGTGCAATTTGATGGTTGTGCCAACCGCATTCGAACGAGCAAAGCAGCAAAGCAACTAAGCTCCTTGGCCACAAACTCGCAAACAAAAAGCAAACATAGACAGAAACGCACTAAAACCAAAAGCAGATTGGGCCAAGAGTGTTTGTGAATGTGCCAATGGCCAAGAGGCAAATAACAGCAGCCGAAGCACCAGAAACACCAGAAACAGCAACAAAAGTTGCCCACAACAGGCAACAGTTTCTGCATACGACCCATAAACACACCCTCAAATATATTGTTATTATGTGTTATATCAAAAGCCACTCATGAGGGGCATTCAGTCGAGGGGCGGGGCAATCGCTGCAGGCGGCCAAATAGAAAAGCCAACTCGGCAAACATCTATCCACAGGGAGTTCTTGTCGGAGCCACAGAAAAAAAACCAGGCATTCATGGCTTCTGCCTTCACCCGGGGATTATTGCAAAGTAAGCTAATGAAATGCAATTAAGGGAGCCATTTCAGAGGTCCTTTAAAAGCAAAAATATATTCCTAAAGCAAAGGTATTTGACATGACATTAAAACAATGCCTATTAGTGTCCAGCTGTCAACAAAGGTGCATTTTAATCATGTCAGAAGGGGTATGTATTTCAAACCAAATCAAAATCATTACAGAGAATGCGAACTATTCGCCAAAAAAACTTTTTCCCAGTTGTCCTCCAATGGGCCTCTTAATTATGTCAAAGCGAGTTTACATTTCAACAGAAAAAGTAATAGTGAATGTGAAATGTTCGTAACATAATTGAGTTTTCAAATTATTCTTTCTTCATTTATCCGGGTGTGCTGACATTTAATTTTCACTGCAATTATCAAGCTGCACAGTAAGATGTGGGCACTTCAAAGACCCCTTGAAAAACCCAATTTGGTGATGCAAATCTGGGCCATTGTCTGTCACTAATTCCTTATGGCATTAAATATACATACATCGCCGGCTGGGCATTCATTAAGTCATTCTCGACAGTGAATGGACCACTGGGCAGCAATGGCCAAAAGGCCAAAAGGCGGGCCAAGTGAGGCGTGAAAATTCGGCCATGTCAACGCATAATACGTCGAAGGGCCAAGGAACCGAACCGAACACCCCGAAAACGGGGCCTGGGGGAAATTTAACAAATGCAAAACGCATTATAAGTGTATTTATGGGCAGGGGGAACTGGGGGTTGTGTGGATATGTTGGCTTTGTTGGCTTTGTTGGCTGTGTTGGCTGTTCTTGGTTAAATGCGCACACACAATGCGCATACGCCATGTTGGCCCGTTGACTGGCATTGTGTCAGCGAGTGTGTGGAGATGCCATGGCCGATGCCCAAGTCCTGATGCCTGTCATAAAAATTCCAATTTAGTTTCCAATTGCTTGACTTAAAGTGCTCCGCCATTCATGTCTCTCTCTTTATGTATGTGTACGATGGCACTTCATAATAAACTTAACGACGCACAATTATGCTACAAGTTGGCAGTTTGGGCGCCAAGCGAATGCAAAGCACAGCAATTTCCAAAGGCGTTACTCATACGCCCCGTGGCCCAGGGATATGACCGCTTTACATTTAGACGCGTCTTGTAATTCAAAATGACAGACACGTACCTCGTGAAGGCGGCCTGCTGAAGTTGGGGCCCTCTGCCAATGGTTTTATTATCGCTAACCCCCCATCCCGGCCAGAAATCGATAGCCATTGTGTGCGGATGAGAGTTGAAAGTGGCAGACGAGGAGCCTTTCAGAGCCATCACCATTCATTAGGGCATTAGTTTTGAGTGCATGAAGCACACTCCAACTCTAGACTTTGGACTCCCGGCCGACTTGTCTCTTGACGCCTGATCCCTGTCTAGTGGCTGACTCTTTAATCGATTGCAAATCGAATTAAATTGCTACGGTGTTGACCACAATCGAGAGTTTTGCAATGAGGTTGATTGGAGAATTGAAGAAAAACCCCAAAATTGGTAATTCAGCAATCAAATCGTAATTGAGTTGTGGCCTAGCCGATAAAAACTCAACCAATATTTGGAATCTTAAACAAAATATAAGCAATAGTCCCCCGGACTCTAAAGCAATCATTAATAATAAACCGTATTCCGTTTGGCTTGCAAAAAACATGCCTTATTTTAACCTTGTTTGATGCTTCACTTTGCAATCAAATCAAATCGTGAATGGCTCGAAAGCCTCTTAAAGCGCCAGCTTACTGAATGCCCAATTACCGAAACTTTTACTGGCCGGGGCTAAAAGCACTTTAAGTTAACATCTCGACCATTAACTCAAGGTCGCATTTGCCTCCTTTGTGTGCGCATAATGGAAAACAATTATTTGGCCAACTTCTTACGCTCGCTCACAAACACAAACGGAATACTAAGCACACATACTCCTCCGATTAATCGAACCCGATTTAATATAGGTGGGCAGATACAATCTTCACCTAGACAGGACAATTGGGAAACATGGGTCCTCTTCAGACAGAAATAGAAACGGAATAGTCACACAGAAAAAAGAAATTGATAAAAGATCAGATTGATATGTGCTGGTCAATTTTATATTTGTTTAAGATCAAGTCAATCATATAATTTTGATATGAATAAAGATTTTGTTTCCCTTATTTTACATAATTTTTTAAAAATAATACAAGATTTGGTATATTATATGGTAAAATATCAAGTTGACATTTTTGAATCATAAATTTAATTGATATGAAATAAAGTAGAAATGACCCTATTTCATATCGAATTTTTTTTCTCTGCACTGTTCGGAAATTAGGAAAAAGTAAAATGAAATCTAAAAAGAAAAAAAGAAAATGTTTGAGCTAAAATAATTTCTTATTGTTCTTATCCAGTAAATTCCTATGTTTACATTTAAACTAGGTTTTTGTAAGATCTCCTTCAACATTCTTTTAATTTGAATTATTGTTGAAAGAGATTTTGTGAAGCACAGGTTTCAAAAATATTTTTGTAAAACTTTAAATTGTATTTTAAAACTCAAAAGTATAGTATACTTCGGTTTTTTTCTTGAGTGTATAAAAGACAAAGCGAACTTCGGTCATCTCCAGAGTCCCTCGATGGCCATCAGCAGATGTTCGGGGCGTGGCCATATTCGAACTCATTACGACACACGCAGATGAGTCTTATTTGCGCTTAGCATTCCCCACGCAAAACTCTTTCATGTAATGAGGGCCAATTAGGCCAAGCGAACAAGTGCAGGCGGCCAAAACTGAAGTACTGGTAGTGGGTGGGAGGTGGATCTGGCATCTGTTGCGGACATATTGAATTGTTATTGTTATGTTGCAGTTTTGTAGCCAATTACTTGAGCATGTTGTGCTCCTCACTCCCGCTCTGTGATGGAATCTGTTTAGTTCTATACTATTCTGCGTTTGTTTTGTGTGCTGTGGGCAATTATTGTGACAGGACATGGCCTGTTGCATGTTTTGCTGCGGGGAAAAAAAGCTTAGAAAGCAAACAGCCAGAAGTAGAATGCACAGAGAGTAAATTTGGAATTTGTTAAGCCAGAAAATGGCAAATTAATATAAATTTAAACTGTATTTAAAACGGAGTATTTAAAAAAGTATATTTATTAAATTTTAAAGAGACTTCTGAAAGATTACCAATAATAAAAATCCGCCATTAACATTTTTTATTTACGAGTTTCTAATAAGGGATGATATTTTTTTCAATGTATCCTGGAAAGTATGCTAAACAAATACACATTTTTTGTCTTCTGCTTGTTTGTGGCCTATAAACAAGTTGTGCGGCAGAAAGAGAAAGCTTTAAAAATAAATGAAACGCCATAAAACAAAAGGATTAGCTCGATGGCATGTCCGCAAAAACAGGATTCAGGACTCAGGATACAGGAGCCAGGGGCAAGGGGCATGGGGCATGTGGCAAGGGCGGCCGTAAACAAAGCGTAGCAATGACAAAACTTAACCCTAAGCAAGAGACAATAAAAACACTTAAAGCGAGAGCCCCACACCCAAACGCAGGCAAAGGGATACACATATGTACATATGTATGCCATAAGGAATGGCCGCAATGACCCGGCTAAACATAAACAAAAACGCAAAATGGCGCAAACATGCCACAAAACAAAGCGGGGCAAATGCGAAATGAAAGGGAAACAAGTGTAGCGCACATGAGAGATATGAACTAGAAATAAACAAATATTTCGTATTCGCATTCGCATTCGCATTCGGCCTTTCCTTCCCTTCCCTTTCCTCCTGTTGGCTGTGAAATTAGTTGGCAATGATAAAGATAAGTAACGTGAAATATGCGGCCCTCGCAATGTGTTTTCCACCCAGCAAGGACCATTGAATTTTCCCCGGCTCGCTTTTCCTTTCTGTCTTTTCTGTCGCCATATTTGCCCTGCCAAAAGGGAAGACAACATACAATTTTATGACGCTGATTTCTCAGTCTCCTCGTTTTCCCGGGGCCAAAGGACATTTGCATAGAAAGCACATAAACGCCGCTCTCGACTAAAACTATGGAAATGCCCCCCCAACGAATCCCACATAATTTAGACCAAAAAACAGGGGGATTTCCTCTCCCCTGCATATGAACAACATTTTAATTAAATTGCCCAATCGAAAGTTCTCTATTTGCGAAAGGCTTAAATTAAATATGAAATCAAGTGTGTGCACAGTGCAGATTTCACTCGGCCATCAATCAAACGTCCTTCCAAATGCCAGGCAATTGTGCGGAAAACAAATAGATAAATTCATTTACGAATTGCATGCAAAAAGTGTGTTCGAACTTTAAATAATTGAAATGCAATCAGCCTCGAGTGTAGCAACTGTGGAAATACCCCTGAAATAGGCGTATATTTGCCATGCACATAAATTAATTTAGATGAAACAAATGTTCGGCTAAATGTTGACAAAGCAAAAGTCTCCCTGCAAAGTGTCACTAACTCGACTCAATTGGGAAGCTCATCAAATATAAAAACTGTAAACCATTTTATCAAGGAGCCTTCTCTTCGGCCTGCTCGTAAGTTGTGAATAATTTAATAAGGCTCTCTGGCAACTCAATTGGATTAAGTCCAGTACGAAAGGGGACAGGACAGCTACACGAGACACTTGAATGCCATTTACATGGCCAGAACGTGCTGATCCCGCTGCCGCATCTTGACCCGGCTCAGTGTCGAGCGATGCAGTTGCAGTTGCTAATTGGCCAACACTTTGGCGTCGAGAGATACTCGTATCTGTGCGCCTCCAATGCATTGATTTTGCATAACTCCCAGCCAAATGGGAATGGCGATGGTCTGGGGGGGCATTTCATTCTGATGTGTGGTTTTCCCAGCATCAACAGATTTTCCATTTTGGGTTATTTGTCATGCACGGCCCCACCTTATCTCGTTGTTGCTGCTGCTGCTGGCTGCCCTTGCTGCATGTCATCGTGCTGCTCATATGCATACAGCATGCTAGATTGCCGCCCCGCCCAGTGGCGCTGCACATTATGATTTGTGTGTTAGTTAAATTGCCATTACGAGCCAAATCACATTCCCTGCCCAGCAATGCATATTCATATTCATATTCGTATTCGTATTGTCGTGCGTGTGTAGGCGATTTAGGGATGCCTTTTTGACCGAGAAATAGTTCAAATATTTAGAATTGTGGTGTATTTTTGTTTCAAGGAATTTGTTTTGAACGGGTTCTTTATTGAAATGTTAAAATGGTTAAGCAAAAAGCATACTCTGGTTTTTATTTGCAAAACCACTAAAATGTATATTAAATTTGGTTTTTAAATTACATAAAAATAAAGTAAATAATCATTATAACAATGCTACACCCAAAAAAAAATCGATATGAAAAAAAGATCGATTTTACATTATCTAATATCAATTTTATCTTGATATGCGGCCCCGTAAATTCGATAAGCTCAAAATGAGTATTTCTTGTTAAAATGATATGCGAATTGCATGACCAGAAACTTACATGCGCATATCGATTTTACGGCGACATGATTTTTTTTTGTGTGTATGCTAATTTTAGTCAGTTGCAATTATGTTTTATTTAATTAATCATGAAATCAGTCGAAAAATTAATTAATTATTAAAATTATTTGGATTTTTACTCCTATCCAGTTTGTTGCTGGCTCAGTTATTTCCCTTTTATGCATGATTTCTCGGCATCTCTGATTATGATAAGCATAATCACTTTGACCAAGACCAAGGTGCTATATTTGTTTGGCAGGACACACAGCTGCAGAATCGGCTCAGACTCATTAGGCAACTGTTGCCAGACATTAGGGATTAAATTATTCCAGCTTTCGGACCTGGCTGATGAGGGGTCGCCTCTGAGTCAGGGAATCAATTTTATAATAATTCCCTGCGTTGGCAAATCATAATGCAATTTCCGATATTGACATTCCCAGATTGCCGGGCTGCCCGACTGACTGGCTGACTTTGTTTGCCCTCTGTTTGTGCTGCTATTTGCCATGGGGAAACTTGAGTTTTGGGTTCGGTTTATGCATGTGGCCACACACGAAATTTCAAAATTCCTCGAGCGCTGGGCAAACACACTATGGAAGTGACTTTTCGAACCGAGTCTCTAAGCAATCGAGTGCTCGCCACATGGCAAATAATCAAATCTGCACTTGGCGTTGTGCGGATGCATCGCAAATCCAATTTCAAAGATGTTTATATGAACATATTTGCTTGTGGCTTTTCCCGGCAATTGCAGCTGCTATTCATCTGTACCGAGCACTATATTATCATCTGGGCATTATCTGCAGTTTATTCCCCGACCATTACCCAATTGCAACGGCCGAGGAGCGGCAGATTTAAAAACAATCCCAAGCTCAGCTCAAAGTGAAACTTAAATAGAATCTCCCTATGCCTGGCTTGTTTCAAATTCCCATGATTTTTTGTTTATTTTCGTTCTGGGCGGGTTGACAAACGAAACGAAACGGCAAGCCGGGGAGAGATATTCTGACAATTTCTGTAGCATACTTACGGACGCACTAACAAGCACTGCGTGCCAGCAAACAAAAAGTAAAATTGCTCCCCACAACAAAGGACCAGGATGCGAGTGGGAGTAGAAGTGTGTGTGTGTGTTTCTATGTGCTCCAAATAGCAGCTCAAGTATTTCCAGACACGCTGCACAAACACACACAGGATATGAGGGATATGGAGCTCCAGACTGCAGATCCTGCAAAGCGAAACATAAACCCAGACTCCGACTCAGACGCAGACCCCTATTCCCGACCAAGATTGAGATGCTTATGCTCCCAGCAGATGTTGTTGGCCAGGCCAATAGCGATGGCTTGGGGTGTGTCAGCGGTTAAACTGCTAAACGCTTTTTGGCACCTTAACAGGGAAAACAGCTGCAGCGGCGGCAGCAGCAGACAAACAAAATATTGTTACACCAGAAATTGCTAGCAAATAGAAAAAAGCGCATAAAAAGCACAATAAAAAGTAAAGTTTCCCCGCTCATCTCCCTGTATGTTTTTGCTGCTTTTTTTCTTCGTTCTGGGCCCAGCCAAAATATGTTATTCGGGTGTAAGTGGTCGTAAAAAATTGGGAAAATGAACTGTAAGTGTTGTGCCATGAATTTTTTTTACGGATAGAGGAAATTTGGGCTGCATAAAGAAACGCTCGTAAAAATACTAAAATTGCTTAATATTTTTTAATTTCCTTTATCCTTGTTTGATATGATCAATTATGGTATTACCGCAAGTTATTGGTTTTTTAATAATTATATTAAATGCATTCCTTTACTTGTACCTACATAAATAAATAATTTAACATTCCTTTACGACTTTAAAAATATAGAAAATTCCTTTTCAATGCTTTCCTCTCTTTTTTATTTCTTATTCCAGACAAATATAAATACCTACAGCCAGGCTAAGGACTTATGTCCTTCGGGATTATTCCCGTTGGCAGGTTAAATCCAAGTTTATCATCTCCTTCCTCAGTTTTTCCGTTTTCTTTGTTCCAACTTTGTGTCTCAGCAAACTTTTATATTTGCCGCTGACACGTGTTGTGGACAGCGGTTCGTTCACCCAGTTTATTTCATGCATTAAATTTGCAAATTACTTTAATTGTGCGTTAAAGCGTTAATGAGGGGATCAGGGGACATGAGAGGATATGAGATGTGGGGCCGGGGACAGTGTCCAGCGTCCAGCGTCCAGCGTCCAGGCAACGACCCACATTCGTGACCCAGCAACTGACCGCGCCGCTATCCGCAACTATCCACACCAAAAACCATGATTGATAACATCTCCAGGACACTCGAAAACACGTGGCCACTGTGCGTGTGAGTGGAGGGAAAAAGTTGCCACACAGCGAAAAAAATATTCAAAGTTCATCTACGATTTTCTTATACATATAGGAACATTAAAAAAAAATTGATATGAAACGTAGATCAATTTTACATTATTTCAGATCAGTTTTAATTTGATATGGGACCAGGTAAATTTGACCTGTTTCAAAAGAGTACTTCATCTAAAAACCGTATGTGTTTTGCATGACCTAAAATTTAATTTTAAGGTAACATGCTTTTTTTGTGTGTATACATATTTCTAGATTAACCCTTATGATAACTTACAACATCATTACTAGAAGTATTTAATGAACATTAATAAACAATATTTAAATATTTTTAGATACAATTAATTGTTATAAATGTAAATATAAACTTATTGGATACTAATAAGATTAGCTACAAACTACAATCCACCGAAAAATAAATATTTAAAATTTTTGTTTTTCAGTTGAGGCAGATTAATCTCCACCATATCAATCAGAAAAATCCAGAAAAAGTATCCATTTTATTCGGTACTTTAGATAGACTTATAAAAAAATATTTAAATTGCATTTTTTTGCTGTGCAATAACGAAAATCACCATCACTTGCGTTGGCCGCCGATGGTTGGCCGTGGATGATGGTGGTCACCGAGTTCGTTGGGCGCTGGCCCCTTATCGCTGCACTTAAAATTGCACTGCCATGTGTCAGGAGCCAGTCCAAACCGAAAACCAGACCCTAATTCGGGTCCAGACCGACACGTGTAACTGCCCGGTCATATCAGCGTCGCAATCCAACCCAATCCCATCCCAACCGAAACCCGATGGCAGTGCATTGTGTGCAACGTTTTGCATTCTGGCACCTTTTCAGAGGGACTTGCGGGGCGAATGTGATTATTATTGCATGCGGTACCTGCTACTGGCGGCAGATATTCATATTTAATATTTCGACCGTCACCGCAGCTTAAAGCAATCACTGACAAGGCCGCTCAAGTCCCCGGACTCAAAAGCGAAGCTGAATCGGACTCACATCAGAAGCAAAAGCATTTCATGCAATTTGCACTTTCGAGTGGCGTGAAAAATCTGGGCACACAAAAAGGGAACAAAGCGGCATTCCTGGTTCCTGGCATCCCCGCTCCAGAGTCCTGGCTCCTGACTCCTGGCTCCCGGATCGTGTAGAAGGAAATGAGCCTGAAGCTCACTGGGGACTTCAGCTTGGACTGCCGCCTGCACTGGAGCATAAAAAACAATGCGGCTGGCTGAGTGTAATAAAAACTAAGTAGCTTACAGGCTCATTGCTCTGCCCCTCAGCTGCTGCACATTGAGAAAAGTGAGCTAGATTTTTGGAAAATATTTTTAAAAATTGTGAGAAATACTCAGTCATTAGATTTAATTTTCAAACCGTTAAAACTTTCATTTTTAATGTTCAAACATGTCAACTTGATATTTTATCATATCATATAAATACCAAATCAGGTATTTTTTGAACAAATAATGTACAATATGGTAAACATAATCTTTATTCATATCAAAATGATATGAATGACTTGATCTTAAAAAAATATAAAATTGACCAGCACATATCAATCTGATCTTTTGACAATTCTCTGTGTGTGTATGATCAATTGTCTTTTTTAATAAAATATGTAGTTTTACTAATAGGGAAAAATTCCCAAAATTATATACAAATTTTCAGAAAATTTCAAGTTCTATAAAGTTTTTTAATTTAAATAAAACTTAAAATGTAGTTCAGCGAAGAAAAGAATGGTAATATTTTTACTGTTAGGATACTAATCTTCAAAAGCGATTTTTCGCTCAGTGTAGGCCCCCTGTCAAGTCAGGACTTTTGGCTGCGAGGCAACATTATGCAAAATTCAGGCCCGCCGTCTGTCTTTTGGCCTGCTGTTGTTGTAGCTGCTTACTTAACGTTTGTGTGGGCGTGATTGTTTTACATGCTGCAACATGGCCGTGTCGCCAGAGCCTCCACCTCCTCCACCTCCTCTCCCTACTCTCATCCCCCTCCAAAAAAGTGGCCCTCACTTCCCCTTTTTCACGCTCTACGGGACGGTGAGAATGTGTCTCTAATAACCTAACGTGCTGCTCGCATTAAATATGCTAATTTTTACAGTGAGCACATTCCCGGGCAATGCCAGCAGGAAGCCAGTAGGAGAGACACTCCTCCCCCGCCACCGCCCACCTTTCCACCTGCCAGCATTTATAGTTCTCCTTCAGCACCATCGCCATCATCATCAGGCGTATTATTTGCCACAACAGGCAGCCGCACGCATATTAAATGCGAGATGATGTTGTAGCTGCCATGTTGCTCCCGTTGACATTTAGCGGCTACAACAAATGGTTCGGCGGTCTGGGGATTGGTCCTTGGAAAGGGGAGGGGGCAGAGACCCACCGCCTCACAGAAATTGAGAGAAATTACGCTGCAAATTCCACGAGAAAAATTATAAACATTTTTTTGCGCTGTGACAAGATTTTTGCTTACGCTCATTTGTTGGCCTTGTCCCTTTGGTTGGCCAAAAGCACAAATGGGTATCTTAACTTAGTTCTGGAATATTACAACAATTTTTCAACACTGCTTAATCTGCAGTTAGTTTGTAGAAGTATGAGTAACTATTTAAAATTACACTTATAATGACAAAAAGTGGAGAGATTTAATTACAACATTTAATATTTATTATTCAAGGTAAAGAAAAGTTCGTATTATAATCCCCACTTGAAATTCCATATTTTCCTTTAAATCTTGAATGCATTTTCCTTTGTAACAACACACTGGCACTTTTACATTTACTTGAAAACTGTAATCAAACTAACTGCATGTATACATAATTCTCCTTGGGAAAATAAACATAATATTAAATTTCCGACCGTTTTCCGTAAATTGCAGGGTATGCGAGTCCTTGGAATATCGTTTGCTCCCTCCTTAAATTGCCGTTGTTTTTTGGCCACCTTGTCGTCGCCGAAGTTGTTTGTTGATTTTGTTATGCGCGCTTGTTTTTATGCCAGAAATATTCAAATTATGCCAGGCCAAAGGTTGTGGGCTCCGCCACGCCCACCTCCCCACCCTTTGCCCCCTCCCCACCCCTTGCCACAACTTTTGGCCCAGTGGCTGACATCATTGTCAGTGAATTAAAAACGTCATAGGGGCTTATTTAAATAAATTATAAGCACATGCAGCAGGGACAACGAGGCAGCTGAAAAGGCGAAGGTGAGTGGCCCGGCAGCTTGGGCGCTTTCAATAAAGGTAAATAATTCATCACATAAGTGGGGCTTATTAGCCAAAACTCGCTCTTAAGACATTAGAAAGCCATGTGGGAAGCAACAGCCGGCACCGTTGGAACTCTCACAAGTTCCAAGTTCCAGCAACTTGGCCTTGGAATTCCTAAAGGAAATTAACAAAGCTGGATGCCGAAGCCACTTTCTCTCCATCGAGTTCTGTACATTGTATCTTCTTGGCCCCGGGCCGCTTGTCAAACTTTGGAGAGCAAGCGAAACACAATTACCCCGTACCTGCCAGGCCAACTCGATTCGAATGGAATAAGAATAAGAATGCGATTGCGAATACAAATTCAAATCAGAATAAGAACAACAAGCGTTTCGCCTTCGCTTTCGTTTTTTGGCTGGGGCCTGGCTTTTATTTCAATTGCTGCGGCAGTTCAGTCGGGCGGAGTTAACATTTAAAGTGCCAATAATCGCAACCGAAAATGCAAACGAAATGCAGAACGTGCCTTCGTCGAGGTCTGCAGGTGTCTGCGTGCTTATCGCCCTGCACTCGCCTGTTGAGCCCTTTTCAGGATGCACCCGGGCAGTAGGGATACTCACTGTAGAAATATACACTGGGAAAAAAAAGGATGACATAGGAAAAATAAAGTTAGAGGGTAGAAAAAATATTCTAATACACAAAACCATTTTTAAATAAAGTAAAAAATCTTAGACAATTGCATAAATTTGGAATAAATTCTTGATTTATTTTTACAAAAGTCAGGATTTTTTTTCTAGTTCGAAATTCAAGCATATGTCCGTAATATTTATAAATTACGATTAGTTTTTATTTTATTATTATTTTTTTTTTTATTATTATTTTCTTTAGAAAAGCAATATTTGCCTATTTACATTTAATTCTGAACATAAAAAAAGTTTTTTAATAAATATTTTACATTAAATATATTCTCACTTACATTTTTAAAAGAATTTTAACTTTCCCTACACCCAAAAATAACGTAGATCGATTTTACATTATGTAATATTAATTTTAACTTGATAATAAATTTAAATTTATAAATTCCTACAAAATTATCTTTAAGCCTACTTTATTTCGCTCAGTGCTGTGGTAAGTGAGGGAAAATATGCAATGCAGCTGGCGCCAAACAATGGGGAAAGTGAAAGTAACGCTCCATTGTTATCCGACCGACAGGATGAGCCTGGCGTAGACTTCTTCAGCTTCTTCTACTGCAGCTTCTTTCGCTGCCTGAACAATTGCAAAAGGATAAACTTGGCCAAAGGCGGGGGCAACTGAGCTGAACTGGGAAAAGGGCCAAAAGAGGAGCTGCTTCAGCCGTTTGTTGGTGAAAGGCAAATCTCACAACAATTTGGGTCAAACAAGCAAATTGCATTCTGTTTAGTGGCTCGTTGTTGCTCCCTTTTCCCCTTTCCCCTTTTCCCTTAAACTTTCTCCCGTCTCTTTTTCTGCATTTGTGGGTGCAATTGGTTTGGCTCCTTTGGGACTGCGATTTGCATTGGGAAGCAACCGAAGGGGAGTGGCAAGTATTTGCCCGAAACCAGAGAAAAATGGGTTTAACTGCCGCTTAAGATTTATCTGAGCTCGCTCATTAAATTGCAGAACGCCCCGCCCCCCCCCCCCCCCTTCGGCACAAGGAAGGGGGCGTCGTCGTGTGGAAAGCGGAAAACGCCGCCAGACGACAGCTGGCAACTTATGCAAATTTCCCATGCAATTGAGACGAAGTCCTCGCGAACTTGAGCGTGTATGAGTGGCAGGGCTGCTGTGTGTGTGCGCGTGTGTGTAATGTAGTGGTAATGCAGTTGCCAAAGGACCCTAAACGACGGGAGCAAAGGATGAAAGTCAGATCGAATGTAAATTGCTTTTAAAGCTGAAGGAGCCCCTGAATGCGAAATGTTTAAATAACGAACTTGACGCAAATCCGCGACAGCATATGGGGTTGATGAGATTCCGATCGATCGGAAATCTATTACGACCTTTAAAATCAAGGCAGCACTAGGCAGGATTTTTAAAAAATCCTTTTCGCAACACTTTCTACATACAGCCGACATGAACAGCCGAAGTTAAAGGATAAATCGGAAAACTAAAATATGATTTTTTGAAAATTAATTTTTGATCAGAATTTTAAATTGTTCTTTCAGTCCTAAAAAATTCACTATTTTGGCCGACATTGATTGCAATAAACTGTCAGAATAGAAATTGTTAGGCTCGTCATTTAATTTGTAATAAATTGGCATTCAAACCTTAGAATTTTAGGCCATTTTTTGACAATTCATTAAACTAAGGTCACTTAAATAATATTTTTTAATTTAATTTCCATGTAAGATTCAATAAGATTAAAGATAGCACGTATTGTTTTGCTTTGAAACTCATTTTCCTTAAACAAATATTTAGACTCCATTTCTTTCACATCCTATACACTCTATTTATAAAGACAAGATGGCCATGAAATGGATTCTAGCAAATTGTTACTGTATCTCCTCGGAAATTCAGTAATCAGGTGAAATTGCTCTGCCACCGAATCAAACTATATCACCTTGTCAAAGCGCTGCGCAGTGGAGCATTTAATCTTTTCAAAATATACGAAATACGATGCCGTGCAATAAGATATCACACACTCACACACTCGCACACAGTGAAGGCTTTGAGAAAATTTAATCAACGCACTTGGCGACAAACACGACAAACAAAGGCAACAATGAAAGGCAACTTATGTGGCACTCACACAGTCACAGACTCACACTCACAATCGTCCTCGGAGGTGGATCCATTTAAAAATGCTTAGCAAACAGACACCCACACAACGGCAGACAAAGAGTGGGTAAAAATTCACACACACACACACACATATATACACACACACCCTGTGAAGACGACGAGTCAAAGTCATTTGATATTTTTTAGCATTAAGGTTGTTTTCTCTTCGTTCCTGTGCGCTTTTCAATAACATGAAAGTTCGACTCACTGGTTGACGGAAAATTGTAACGACACTCGCAGACGTGCAAAGGAGGTCAAAATAATAGTGAACAGTGTTTAAAGAATTTAAAACAGAATTTAAAATAAATAAAATGCGGACTTTTAGGGGATCTTTTATATTGGATTGCAATATCTAGATATTTCAGTGACACTTCTAAATATAGCTTGAAAATTATCGATAAATGGCAGTATCGATATTTTCGATATTTTATCATTATCGTATCGATAATATCGATGTTTTCAAGGAAACCAAAGTAAATTAAAATAATATGTGTTTTAAATCGGTTTCTTACTCGTATTTCTCAAAAAAATTTGTTTAAATTTAAAAAAAAAAAATTCGCTCAAACCACATATTTATTTATTTTTTTGACCCCATCTGTATCTCCCACGACATGGCGACAGAAACAACAATTTTCTTGTTAACTCAGTGCCCCAACACCTGCGATGTCAATGTCGCTGATGTGGTAAGCACCTTACAAGTCGAACCCGCTGCGACCGCAGAATCAGCAATGACATCAAACGTGGCACGGCAAAAAGGGGAAATAAAATGGAAAAGAGGAAGCCCCAAGCTGTGGAAATTTTATGTGCTTCGGCAATCGGGAATCGAAATGGCATCGAATGCGAGGCACATATTCTCCTCGCCCTTTTCTCCCTTTTTTCCCTGAGCTTCAAGCGCGGGAAATCTATTGGAAATTTAGACAAATCTGCCAAAGAGCTTAATGATGTCAATGACATGCTCAGCCGAAAACAACGAAAGGTGTAATGGACGGGAGGTGTTTTGGGGAGAGTCACGTACATAATTAGCCATTCGGCACGTGGCCAAACGTGGAAACTACCTGTGGCACCGGCACACGAATCGGAAAACCCACTCATGTTGGTTATTACGATTACCCAAGCAGAGCGCTTTATCCGTGCAGCAGCAACAGAAACAGCAGCAACTGTTGCATCACCGCGGCAACATGCGACGCCCGGTTGATTGGCTTCGTTTCATACAGTTCATACAGTTGCCAATCAGAATTTAATAGGCAGGCAATGCAAGCGATCTGAGAGGCTGATCGGACGCCGATCACTGCAAAAAAATGATAGTTATTTCTTAAGTAAAATATAAATTATAAATATGGATAATAAGTAAGGAATTTTAAAAGGCATTTGGAGTATCAATAAATAAGTGATATATTAATAAATACTTTTAAATAATTATCTAAGAACCTATTTTAGATTTTTCGAAATAATTCTGACAATAATTAGAAAATATTTTTATAAACTGTATTGTCTTTTAAAAGTGTTAACTCGTCGATAAGAATTTTGAAATTAAAGTTTCAAAAATAGTTTTCTATTCACTTTTCAAGGTTCCTAAATATATTTGTTCCTTTCCCAACAATGGTACACTTTAAAAAACCCCCATGACTTTTTTCCTCCATTTTAATTACATTTTTTACCGTGTTCCCTTGCTGCAACTCGAGCGCATGATTGGCCCTGCCATGCCCCGCTGAGTCGTGGCTCAGTGGTTGTCAGAGTCAGCTGTGGGTCCTCGTGCACCACCCACTGCCCCACCCACTCGGACCCGCTCGCGTTCAACATGCTAATTACTTAAGGCGACAGTTGAGAGGGGCCAAAAAGGGGGAGAGAGAGGAAGGGGAGGGCAGGAAAAAGCCCATGCCGAATGCAGAGCAGACAAAATGGCGATGAGGATAAGCCTCGCAGGGGGCCTCGACTTGCGAGTCAACTGCACAGCTTGACTGCAGGAGGAGGACTATGAAAGGCACACAATGCCCGTATAAAGTCGACTTGAGATGTGCAGATTATCCTATGTAGGCACTTAACGTGACGCAGGCGAGGGCCAGACAACTCCCGGCTTCAGATCCGCCAGTGGCAGTCCAAAGTCCAAAGTCCCAATCCCAAGTCCCAAGTCCCTGGCCAAATGGGCCAAGTCAAGTGAGCGAAGCCAACTTGCCGCATGTGGTGGCCTAAGTTGCACTGGAAATAAATTAAATTTTTTTTTTTAATTAATTGGTATCAATTACACTTTTATATAGTAATTCTGAGGTATTCATAAACTAAAAAAAAAATTATTTTAAATACTTTGTTTCAACTATTTTATAAATAATATTTCAGAAAAATATTAAGTAAAAGGGTTTTTTCCTAACTATTTCTTAAAGAAATATTTCAAAACTTTCTAAATATGTGACATATATTTTTCTTTGCGTGCAGCATAATGGTGTGCTCTCTGCCTCTTTTGCGCCGCAGGATGGCGGAAGCATAATAAATAAGCAAGTGTGCAAGCGGAAATATTAAGCAGTGGTCGGGGATGCAGTTCGCCACACAACCGCTGCGCCACAATGAGCAGAAAGAAACTCATTTCGCCTGTCACGACTTGAACCCCGACATTTGCCACTGCAGAAATGCACAAATGCCCAGATGCTGTTGCATACTTTTGCCGAGCATACCGCTTGATTGCTAAGAAAAATCGAGATAGAATATATCCAAGGACAGGGACAGGAAGTCCCTGTGGATATGGATAGAGAAGCCGACTGACAAGCGGAAGTGCTCATTGTTGCACTGCCAATGGCCTAAGCCAGAGATACTGCTCACATAATTCACAGGCCGCATGACGCAATGTCAACATTTTTGCTTCCGCCATGGGAAGTTGGCAAAAAATGAGCAAGAAAAGTTGAGTTGGTCGAGATGGAGAAATAAATACTCTAATGGCGAATTTACTTAGTTATATACCCATATATGAAGAAGTTATAATACTTACGTTTCAGAGCTGGAAAATAAATAACCAAATATTCCAATCTATTCAAATTTCTCAATGCACATAAAGACGAATCAAGAACGGATTTTAATAGGCACTTTTATAACTAAGACCTCATTTAACCTCTCAAGCTAGAAATATATTCCTTCACCATAGTCATGCTAATTTTATTCAAATTCTTTAAGGGTATTGGCCATTCAGCTGGGCAAAAGAATAATAATGCCCGGACATTTGTTGCTGGTACTTTATGCTCCAATTAGTAGCTTCCGACAACGTCTCAGAATTCGGATTCGGATTCGGACACCGATAAGGGTACGTTCGGGCAAAGGAAAAGTGAAAAGTGCGGGAGGAAGGCTGTTCTTTTGTGGCATTTTGTGAAAACGGAAATCAAATAATATTTTCATACTGATTTATGAATCTATTTGCACAGGCAACACACAACGGGCCACCGGTCCTAACCATTTGCATGTGATTCATGCTCTGAAAACCATGAATGATTATATTTACCAGCCCCGGCTGTGAAATCCAAGACTCTCCTCCGGGCACAAATATAAATGACTTTGGTTTGGTTTGGTTTGGCTGGGTTGGGCGTTGGTCCGGCGGCTAGCTGGGAGTTTATAACTAGCATCAGATTATGAGGACGACTTGAAGGCCCCAGGCCCCCGGGGACCACCTCTGCGCTCCTTTTTTCCCCCCGCCACCTTGCCACGAAATCCTTTTTCGGTTTCAATATTTATTTGTGGCCTCAGCTGGCATTTCTCAGGCCAGCCATGCAAATTGTTTTCTAGCCCCGACATTAAGTTGTCAAGCCCCGGACTGCCAGAGATTGTGTCGAGCTCTCAAAGTTTACTTACAGATTGCATTTATTGATGTCCACCACTTCTGAATGAAGCACTTGAAGCTAGCAGTTTAAGTGCATTAAAATTAAATCAGTTGTGAGTTTGTGTTTTTCTTTCATTTAATTTCTGCTCGCTTGGCCAAATAAATATTATTTATTTCTAATAAATTTATGCACTAACGGTGTAGTGAGCTTAAAAATATAAATTTAAACTGGATACAACAAGACTCTATAAAGAAACAAAAAATATGAAATAACATAAAATGAATTCAGCATTTCTAATTTTTTTTCGAACAACAGGACTCTATTAAGCAACAAAAAATATGAAATCGAAATAAAATAAATTCAGCATATTCAATTTTTTTTTTTTCGAATTTATCGATTAGCTCACAAATTGGCACAATAGAAAATAATTTCTTCATCTCACCTCAATTTTTCCATTCACCTGAGAGCCACTGGCAAATCAAACAAGTTTCAGGTGAGTAACTATTTGCAAATATTTATGTGAATGCACGCCCGGGGAAATGTCACCGACACGTGCAGAAAAGAGCAGATTCTGAATCCGACACGGAGCAGTAAAAAGTGCAAAATGAACCGGGTTGAAGGATGGGGCAGTGGCACAAGTGGCAAGTGGCAAGTGAAAAGTGAAATGTTAAGCAAAACGAGAGAGGGGCAAAGGGAAAAGGCTAGTGAAATACAACTGCATTCCACACACTAACTGTCGCCATTTGTTATTGCTTTTTAGATGCTCCTACTCAGACCAAAGACGACCGACAAAGGGAGACGAAACGAGTCGAGTGGTGAGTTGAGACTCATCATGGTACACCCTACTATAGTGTAGGGTTGGTAAAAATTCGATAGCTCTATCGATACTATCGATGGTTTGCAATTTTAGAAAACTTAATTTTTGTAATATGAATTTTATTTTCTTTAATTTTTGATACTATCGATAATATCCAAAATATAGCCAAAAACATCGATAGTGCCCACAACCATACTATAGTGTCTAAGTATTATCTATATTTTTCTGAACTAAGTAAATCCAAAATTACTTTACAATGTATAAAGCATTCAATAACTTTTTTTAATATGCTTAAAACTCACTAGAACTTAAGTATTATTTTGATAAATATTTTAGAAAATCCAAGCTACATTCTTTTACTAATTATCTGTATTTTTAGTAGGAATATGAATTTTAAATAAAGTGATATTTTCCCACTGTGCATTTGGTTCACGCACATTGCACCAAATAGTGTAGTATGGCAAGAAAGGAAAGAGCTTCAGCACGTGTCGGGACTTAGGAGCCAGCTTTCTACCCACCCGATGTCCTGCAGCCATGGCAACTCTCTCAATTGTTGTCCGGTTCATGTATGCTCCAGTGCCCCGAGTCCCCCCGACAAACCCCTCCGCATAAACAATCGCATTTATGTGTATTTTATTTTGATTTTCTATGCCACGCAGAATGGGGGCCAAAGTAGCTAATAGAAACATTCAAAAATCAGCAGTAAATTCATGAAGAGGAGCTTGTCGAGCACAGATTTTAATTTAAAAATTAAAACCTATAGAAAAAGCGGTCTGGGGAATATTTAAGCTTGTAGGCAGGCGAAAATATATGGCAAAACTGTTAAAAGGGTTCAGGGTAGGATTATAATCAATAATTTTTGAACTATATTAGTGGCTGTTAAAAAATCTGCAGGACTTTTAAATATAACAATGGAAAAAGTGAAATACGTAACTTTTATTATAATAATAATATTAGGAACTTTTTGCAGCTAAGTTTCAAGTAAATTTTAAATTTTCTATAGCTACAAATCAAACCAAGGCTGCCTTTTTAAAAAGGATACGTTTATTAAAAGCCGTCGTGCATACATTTTATTAGTTCATTTCTGTCACTTTTCTGACCAGCTGATGAAGATATATAGACAGCAAATTCTTTATCATTTAGAGTGTGATTCTGGTCGGCAGTGGACAGGACAATAAATACTAATAGCCAAAATAGCCGGGAACACATAAACCATAGCCGAGAAAAGTAATTCCCACTAGAAGGACGAGTAATAATCAACATCAAATTGCCTCGTTTCGAGTTCCAGTTCCAATTTGGGGCATTTTCTTATTTTTTTTGTATTTTTGGGTCTCCGCAGCTTCAGTTTCAGTTTCATTTTCGGTTTCATTTTCGGTTCCAGTGCGAAAGACTCACTCAAGTTCATTTATTTTTATTGTTTTCGGAGCTTTCGGCGACAATTTATGGGCCAGCGGAATACAAAGATATTTATGTTTGTAGCTCTTGCTACGTATAAAATGGCGAAACTTATGTATATGGCCAGTCGGAACTTTATTTTATTTATATTATATATTTTTTATATTTTTTTCCAATGGAAAGTGCACGGGGAGAAGGCAGCGAGTGAAAGGCAAAAGAGAAGCGGAAAAATACACTACGTAGGTATGTACATTCGCATTCAATGAGAGGCGAAGAAGGAATAATTTACTTTCCTTTTTCCCCAGCTAAGCATCCAGCATTCTATCTTATTTTGCACTAAATTTTAACAGGATTTAGCCCCGTCGCTCTTTGCTGTCAACTGCTAACAAGCGGCAAAGACGTCGGAGGTTTTGACCAGCCGAGCGATTCAAGCCAAGCCCAAGCGAAAGTCGTTGATGAAGAGGGGGTCCACTAAAGGGGCGGTGGTGGGCCGTGGACCGAAGTGGGCGTGGCATCGTGTCCATGGCGAATGAGTTTTGTCGCAAATCCGCTTACGTCCACACCGCCGCAACGAAAATTGTGATGGCGCTTCTGATGGAGATGACGATGACGACAACCATGATGATGACGACGACGATGGCGATGATGACGGGCAACGGCCTTCAGTCCAACCCACTCACGCCCATGCTCACTTCCACTTCCACTTCCCACCCACCGTTGTAGTCATTTTAACTGGCACATAAATAAATTCCATAAATCTTTTGCACTTTAACGCTTCTGCTTTAAGCCAAGTCAAGTCTGGGCTCAAAACCGATGTGGACTTGGGAATGGGGTGGAATAGGAGGATTATACTTGCACATGAAAAAGTATTTATAAACTGTAAAATATGTTCCACCCAACAAAATCTAAACTGCTGTGGTGGTCAGCAAAGTAGAAATATTTTTCGATTAAAAAGAATGGTCTACAAAACAGATTTTACAAAATTAAAAAAAAAAGGGGGTTACATCAAAATTTTTTTCAAAAAACGCCAATCGATTTGCAATTACAAGCTGAACGCGATATGACATTTTGACAATTTTTTTTTATTGTTCAGTACGAAATTCTTTTTTTTTTCGCCGAAAAGTCATCAAGGATTAAAGTTTTTAGGTTTGAACTGGGGATTTTATTACGAATTCAAAGCGGTTTCCCGGAAAAACTAGTGATTTCTTTTTGAGTATTAAGGATTTACGCTACAAACCGGAATTTATTCATGATTTTTCGTCGTAACTAAAATACTTTTAAAAAGCAATTCAATTTTAAAAATATTTTTCTCCCCTTAGAAAAACCAAAGCAATCAGCCTGAAAAATTTGTTTTGAAAAAATGTATCAACATATTATACACATTTACAACTTACTTACATCTTAAAATTACATAATCAGTAAATTCCCGGGTTCTGAACACTTGGAAAATCGAAAACGATGGCGGTTTTGACCACTCAAGAAACAGATTGCATCATAAGGGAGCTTACATCCCTAAATGGAAAGGAATGCGCACTCGCAGAGGATTTAATCGAGAGACTTATTCAAGAGACCCGCGGTGTGATCATGGGCCAACCGATGCTGCTGAAACTGGAGGCTCCGGTGAAAATTTGCGGCGATATCCATGGCCAGTTTACGGATCTCTTGCGCATTTTCCAGGCATGCGGTTTTCCGCCGACGGCAAACTATTTGTTTCTCGGCGATTACGTGGACCGGGGTAAGCAATCGCTCGAGACGATCTGCCTGCTGTTCGCCTATAAGGTGAAATATCCCCTGAACTTCTTTCTGCTTCGCGGCAATCATGAGTGCGCCAGCATCAATCGCATCTACGGATTTTACGACGAGATCAAACGCAGGCATTCGGTGCGTTTGTGGCGGACTTTCACGGATTGTTTCGACTGGCTTCCGGTGGCAGCGGTGGTTGGAGAACGCATCTTCTGCTGTCACGGTGGTCTAAGTCCTTCTCTCCAGCGTTTGGAGCAGATCTGCCAGCTGAGGCGACCTACTGATGTTCCGGATGAGGGTATCCTGTGCGATCTCCTTTGGGCCGATCTCAATCACGTCACCAAGGGCTGGGGCTACAATGATCGCGGTGTAAGCTTCACATTCGATGAACTGATTGTGCGGAGCTTCCTAAAAGCCCGTGACCTGGACTTAATGGTTCGGGCCCACGAGGTCGTGGAGGATGGCTACGAGTTCTTTGCCAACCGGCATCTGGTCACCATATTCTCCGCCCCCAACTATTGCGGTCTTATGAACAATGCCGGCGGAGTGATGAGTGTCAGCGAGGACTTGACCTGCTCCTTCGTCATCATTCAGCCGGGTCATAAGTGCGAAGTAGCCGAAAATAAAGACGAAGATACGTTTAATAAAGATGAGTGAGGGTATTTAAAATTTATGTTTTTAGTTAATGGAGGATACAGGATTTGGTTGTGGATTGTGGGGATTTCAAAGAAATATTCTAAAAATTGCTAAAATCATTTCCTAGTTTCCATTCCTCAAAGGCAAAGAATGTTTTCTTGTAAGCCTATATAACTTATTTTTTAAAAAAATCATTAAATGCATTTCTTTTTTAATTAATATGATAGCCTTTTTCCGTTTCATTTTATTAACCTGCTTTGTAAAATGTCAACTGAGATATAAAACTGCAAATGAACTAGCATTTGAATTTGTACTTCATTTGAATACATACTCATGGCCAATTCCGTGTTGACTCACTCAAGTGAGGGCCATCGAAAGGTCGGTCCTCCGCTTCTTTGATGGAACTGCCAAACGAGTCTGCAGCTGGAGTGGGTCAGTGTCACCTGGCGGATGGGGGCGGTTGGACTGACAGGCGACTTCAACACGCCTGTTTCGCCATTTCATTTGCAGCTCGTTGCCGTCCTGCTCGGTCAAATGAATTTTACATGGCGCTTAACTTGGCCCGACTTGCTGCCAGATTGTGATGCTGATTTGCTGATGAGAAGGCATTCTGCAGCCTAACCACCTTGTCCTTGAGTCGCCGGTGGTCTGGTCCTTGTCGTGTATGGGGCAACATTTATTTGATCTGGCAAAAGTCACAAGGCAAACATCAGTGTGTGCATGTGGAACTTGGACTTGGACCGGCTGCTCAGTGTTGCATACGAAAGTATCTCCGTCTGGCTGCTGCACGCTCGAATAATTTAATACATCCCCCCCCCCCATTCTGGCCAGGATTCACAGGATTCCCAGGATCCCTGGCATTTGGAATGCACACAGCGTGCCATTTGACTGCAATTTAATGCTCTCTCCCGAACAGTTTACTCGTCCTGTTCCAACTGCTGCCATTTCATGTTTTGCAAAATGACAAATCACATTTATTTATTTTATGTAAGCCAGCTAAGCTTAGATATGCTGTCCTGTGACAGTTGGATTCAGTTTCTGAGAACTGGCAGTGCATCCAGTTTTTGGTTGGCCTTCCGAAGGGTTAAGGCGCAGCCATAATCGAATCTGGAAAATGCTGTTTTGGCATTTCATGGAGAAACCCCACTGTTAAATTAGCTCAAGTGACATGGTCTCCCAGGGATTTGTTTAACATCTGTAAAGTGGGCTTTAAGTGAACTTAACACACATTTTTGAGGGGCAATATTTTAACTAAAAAGATTTAAATCAATATAAATAGTAGGAATTTTTTCAAGATCTATATAGATATATTAAAGTTTAGTGAACTTAACACACTTTTAAGGGGAAATTAAAGCCCTATTTTTATTAGTTAATTTTGTATACCCTTCATTAGTAACCAAACTGTTTTTTTAAGATCTAATATAAATCTTAAAATCTTAAATTCTTTTAACAAATATACATTTGTGTTCTACTCGATTTGTTTAAACTATAATAAATTCCCTTCTCATTACTAGAAGTAGCTAATACCATTAAGAAACCATATTGAGCCTCTTCGAAAGCCTGACCAAAGTCAATTTGAACCGCAGTGGCAAATCAGTGGAAGTGGTCGAGTACCTGGCGTCCCGTTGTAGAAGTAGGTCAACCCCACGGGGCGCCAAGAACTTTGGGGTGGGGGGATGAGCAACTCTGTGATAAGACCACAATCTTGGCATTGGCATTGGGAAGCAGTGGCCTGTGGACTTGGTCCTTTAATTAGCAAACAACTGCTGGATTGCAGATGCCGTGGGCCAGATGACAAATGACTGGAAAGATAGCGACAGCGGAAGAAACACCCTTTAATGACTGATTGGGGGTAAAGTTTAATTAAGGAAGAGCCCACTAATGACAACTAATGGCCCAGAAGTCGCCTTGGCGATCGCTTCACCTCAGGAATGCGCAGAAATATTAGTTGTAAACATGGAAAGGACACCGGGCCATGATCAATTTTCATTTGCAACGCCAACGCCCCCAAAAAAGCGAATAAAATAAAGAAAAAAAAACCGAAAAAATACAGGAACACCGCTCGCAAAAGCTCGACTCAATCAAGTTAATGGCGGCCAAATGGGTTTTTGATGCGCTGGCCGCGCGGCTCCATAAAAAATGATTGCCAGGCCTTGTCGGCGTCGTCGTCCGTTTTGGCCGGGCCAAAAAGTTGGCTTAATGAAAACGCGTGGACATTGCCGTTTAATGTGTGTGTGTTTGTGTGTGTGTAACTGAGGTGGCATAAAATGCTGCCAACTTGGCTTAGCCAGACAGATAGCCTGGCCGCAAAGTGGGCGTGCCAACTTTCTTATTGACAATTTGAGCATTCGGGCGTTAAATTCTTATGAGGCATAAGTTGCCCCGGTTCCGGGCCATAGTTAATAACGGCACTTCATAAGGTGTGGTGGCCACGTGGATGGAATGGCTTTCATTCTTATGTTTTTGCGAACGCTTCCTTTTTGCCCTCGCTTCGCGTTTTTCTACAGTTTTTGCCCTTCGCGTGTTTTCTATTTCGTTGTAGGGGTCTAAAAAGGGGTCTTGAAATGTTTCCCACAAGTTTGACATAGTTAAACGCTTTATATACCTTTACATAAAAATTTACAATAAATTTATTTTATACTTTTAGAATTTATGGCTAGCTAATTTTTAATTAAATATTTTTATTAATAATTTAAGAATCATTAAATAATTTAATTTCACCTTTAGTAAATTAAAAGTTACATGAGTTATTTTTTGTTTAATAAATAAATATTATTTTACTTTTCTGTTTTTCCAAAACTGATATTTTTTTAGAGTATCTTTACCTTCGACTTCCTGTACTTTTTTCGCTCTCCGAATTTTCCGCTTTTTCTTTGCTTTTCTTTGTTCCGCGTTAACCGGAGCCCCTGATCCGTCAGAAACTCTAATCAAATTAATGGAATAACTGAACGCTTATGTGTGCTTTTCCACCCCTTGCCATCATCATTTTTTTGCCCAGCTCCTTCGCTTGTTGCCTCTTTTTTTGCAGTTATGTTTCGTCTTTTTTTCCCACCCAATCTCCTGGCTGGTTGTTCTAATAAACTTGACTTCCGGCAGGGAATTGCTTGGCCAAGTCCCCGAATGTCCAGAAAGCTGTTCCATTCCGTTTCTTAGCACTCGATAATGCTAATTTCGCATTCCGGTTTTAATTCAATTACTTGGTTTGGTTTGGGGAAAACTCGGCCTGGTCGGATGGAAATCCCAACGGCTGAGCTCTTGGCTTAAACCACAAGCGAAGAGATTTTAATTAATTGCATAATCACTCAAATAAAACCGCAGAACCCCGAACCCCCGGAAAAACTTGTAAGTGAAACGCAAAGAAACAATCAAAATTCCAAAAGTCACCAAAGCTCCCTTTTTCCTTTTCCCTTTTTCGCCGAGTCTCCATTGTACAAGTGTTTTTAATATTTAATTGCTTTTTAAATGAGTCCAAGTATTTTATTGTATTTCATTTGATGATGTAAACGCTACTAACAGCACGTTCAAAAGTGGATGCGGAGTGCTGAAGAGGCGACCACAGCGGGCGAGGAGTTTCCTCCTCAGTTCTGGTCGCAACTTTTGCAAATTATTCAAAGCGATGAGGGGAGGGTAGGGGGAAAATGGAAAATGGAATGGTGGGGGGTGGTGGTGGAATGAGGCGCCGCCTGGAGCCACGGTAGCGACAAGTAATGGCCCAAGTGGCAATTTATCAATTAAAATTCTGCTTAACTACAAGGATGCCCAGGAAACGAACTCAAACTCGCAGCCAAAAAAGAAAAAAAAAAGAGGAAAAGGACAAGAAGAAGTCACAACAAGCTCTGCAAATGCTGGAGGGGTTCGCCTCCCCCCTTCCCCCCTTCCCACCTTTTTCTGACCAACTGGGGTGACATCGGCACTTCTTCACCCCCACTTGGGCCACCCTTCAGGAAAATTCACTCCCCTTTTCCAATGCAACTCACAGTCCACTTTCAATGTCATTTGGCGCGTGTTTATTTCCTTGCCAACGAACCGTTCCATCTGCCAACAAGTGGAGTGCTAATTAAAGTCCCATAGTACCAGTGCCAAAGTAAATAAATCTTTGAACTGAATTAGATATAAATTGCAAGGCTGCTGGGGGTTGAAAGACGCCGCAACGCAAGGAGCTTAATTAAATCGAAGCAGGAGACAAAGTGATGGGGATTACGCATCTTCTAATTGAATTCCATTCGAGCAGATGCCAATAGATTTCCCTGAAATCCGATGATGCTTGCTTGAACTCAAAGGATTGCCAGTGGAATAATGTTTGGTTGCAATGGCTAAGAAATCACTTTTTTGTGAAGGAGATTTGAGATAGTTTACAGCCCTCCAATAAACTCTATTAGCTATTTGCACCAGCAACCTTCTGTAAAGTGTGATATTTATTTGATTTATTGAAATCAATATTCAGTTTCAGATTATACATGAAATATTTATTGTTAGGCATTAGAAAGAGACTTGAACTTGCTCTAAGTAATGCAGATTTTGTACACACATAATTTGGACAGTGTGATGATATAAGTGGATTTATTGAAACCAATATTTATACACGTATTAAATATTATTATCTAATGCTGGAATGCTCTAAATGATAATTATAACCCATTCAGATGCCCTCAGATTTTGAACAAACCAATTTGGTAAAGTGCGATGCAATTAGTTGATTTATTGAAGCCTATATTAAATTAAATATTAAATATTAATATCTGAAATATTAATTGTTACCCATTAGCAATGACCACTGGGAACTTGACTTTGCTTTCCACCCATAAATGATGAACTTTTCCTGTTCAGGTGGCCCCAGATTTTGTAAGCCCATACTTTGTACAAAGGGAGAGAGACTGAAGGATCCCGAAACCATTCTCCAGGGTCGTATTAAAGTTCCAACTTTAAGCTTGTGCATGTAATTAACACTTGGAGTAAAGTTTCGAGCTGCCGTCTGTTTCAATATTTGTGTTTTCATTGGGTAGTTTGGTCAAATTTTTTTTTTTTTTGTTTCAGGGCTTGTCGGGGGCTGCTTGCCCCTTTTTTGTCGCCAGTAAGCTGGTGAAAATATGGAAATTTTATTGCTCGCTTATGTTTGAGTTAATTTGGCAACAATTTTGTTGAATTTTAATGAGCGTGCGAGGAGAGCATAAGTCCCACGTCCATGGTCCTTGTGACAATGGCTGCTTTTCGGGGACTGATTTAAGCCCGTTGACAGAGCGACAGACTGACAGGAGAAGAAAGGGGGTGGGGAAAAAGGGATTTACAGCCGTACAGGCAAGGACAAGGCAAATTTTGCATTTTGCCAAAGACGAGTTTCTAATTAAGCCGAAAGTCCTCAGTCCTGACAACCGACGTCAATCCGAGGCCGCAAAATTATGCGAAATCTGGCAGCCATTTACAAATTACCAAAATCAACAGCAGACATCGCGATTCGCTTCGTTTCGCTTCGCCTTCGCCGACATAAATCTAAAATGGAAATCTTCAATGAACTGAGTTGAAGAGTAAGAGTGTTGCATGTTGATTCTTCTGCTAATTGTTGTGTGCCAAATTCAATTAATTTAAATGCCGCGACTCATTTGGCCTCGATGGCCGTCCTGGCCTGATGAATTAATTAAAAACGCCTCATTTGCCGAGCCAATCGGGCGGATAGCAAAAGAGCCTCAATCTGGTTCCTGGGTCAGGGCCCGAAACTTGAAATTATGCGCCACTTTTGGCATTTTCATAATTTTTGCTCATGAAACGTGACTTTTGCCGGAGGACGTTATTCCCATTTCCATTCCTCTTGTGTCAGCTTTTCTTTTGTTATCCATGGGGGGGGGGGGGGGGGGAGGAGGAGGTGAATTTTAATTTTAAACTGATTTTTTTTCTTTTCTACTGGCCCTGGCCACGCATTGTTTGTCAACTTTTCGGCCATGGCTTACCCTTATCCGAGGGTTCGCTTTTGGTGCGGTCCTTTGGAATGGGTTTTCCCGGGGAGGCGGTGAAAAGCGCGTGCTATAAATTTTGTGTAAATATTTGTTAGCCCCGGACGGGGCAGGATTTCCCTCGCAGCTCCCCGCTGATGGTTCATTATGACACAATGCACGTTGAAAAAATATTCGGATTTATTTCAGAATTATTTATGTAAAAATGCAATTTTTATCCCTAAAAAAAACCAGTTGCTTTAAAATTAATTTAATAAATGGTGTCTAAAATACTGTGTAAAATGGTCTTATTAATTTAATTTTTTTTATTTTAGTACCTATTCATTTGATTTTTTTCTCCGGGCAAAGGTTACTTTACTTTTCGAACTTTAACACATGCAGCCTGCTTTTTTTACGACTTTGATTGTTCGCACACAAATTGTAATTTTGGCCAAAAAGGTAATTAAGCCGGCGCGAAATCTAATTAAGTGCGACGGAATCTCAAATTGAAATCAGTTCCTTGTGTCTGGCGGCGCCCCATTTGCACATCATTGTGTAAATCATTATAAAAGTGAGGCATAAAATTTTAATAGTCCAACGCCAACAACTGTTTATGGAGGGGCCATAAAAGTTTTAGTTTGCAGCGGCTCGACAAACGGAATATAAAGCAGTTAAATACGCATAAATACATGTGCTATATAGTCAACTGTATAATTGCAGCACTTAAATATTAAACGCTTTCCCTTTCCCTTCTCCTTTCCATTTTTACCATAGTGTGTGAAGGCTGTTGGAAAATTGAAAATTTGATGTGTACGAAAGGCGAGGGAAATGGCATGGGAGTTGTCTCGCTTTTCCAATTTCGACTGCCACGTAATGGACCTGACAAAAGGCAAGCGCTCGAAAACAGTATTAATGCCCTGCAAAATGCAAATGAGCATATTGGACACGATTTAAGCAATTCGTATTGGAAATACGTACACTCCAAGGCCACGAAACAAAGCAATATGATTAACATTGCCTATATTTTCCCAGGCTAATGCCAAAACCGTTTGCCCTGACCTGTCAGCATATCAAATCTCTGTGAAATATGCAGCCACTGGAAACGAGGTCAAATTAATCATTTCGAGAACGATCAAAGGTTAAAACCATTTCAGTTATCCGAATTCTATACAGAAATAAGGCTTCTGCAATTGCCACTTGGTCGAAACTCAGATGTCTAAGTCAATGTTTTGAATTTACAGGGCCAACAATTATATTGAAGCAGCTAACAAACTGTCTGTTTCTGTAAGCAAATGATATTTGTGTAAGCATTAAAAATACTCACATAAAAATAAATAAAACTGATTTTAGATATAAAAAAAATAAAATATTTTAATTTTATATCATGAAACCAATGAACTGATAGAACTAATCTCAAAAAAATAAGAGATTTAAATTTTATATCATGGAACCTATGAACTAATAAAACTTGTCCCATCGGAATATAAAAATATATTTTTTTAAATTTTAAAAGTACAAGAAAATTCGAATCTTTAAAACATAGAAAAAAGCGAGTCGTAAACAAAAATAAAGGATATTTGAAAGTCCTTTCCCGCTCGTATTTTGCTGGAGTTCTTTTTATACCCGTTACTTGTAGAGTAAAAGGGTATATTGTATTCGTGCAAAAGTATGTAACAGGGAGAAGGAAGCTTTTCCGACCCTATAAAGTATATATATTCTTGATCAGGATCACTAGCCGAGTCGAACTAGCCATGTCCGTCTGTCCGTCTGTCCGTCCGTATGAACGCTGAGATCTCGAAAACTATAAAAGCTAGAGGATTGGCATTTTGCATGCATATTCTTGGAGTTCCTACGCAGCGCAAGTTTATTTCAAAATGGTGCCACGCCCCCTCTAACGCCCTCAATCGCCCTACACCATTTTTTTAAAGGTGTCTGGCGCCCACACCATTAAAGATTTTGGAAAACTAAAAATGCAGTTTTATTGTGACTATCAATACCTATCGAAATGTAGAAGAAATTTTTCAAATCGGACCATTCGTTAAAAAGTTATGCCCGATCAAAGATTTTATATATCTATCTCCCTCGCACTCCTTTAGCTGAGTAACGGGTATCTGATAGTCGGGACACCCGACTATAGCGTTCTCTCTTGTTTTTTGTAGAATTTTTTCGTTTGTTTGATTCGTTTGGACTCTTTTGTTTTTGCATCCTTTGCACTGCATTCAATGTTGTGCACTCAATTACTTTATGTGAATGTTGCGGAGCCAAAATTGAATGCAAAGCGAATGCCCTCAACGTGAAAAAGCGAAAAGGGAAAAAAGGAGCAGAGAGCGGGAAACAGAAAACAGAAAGCAGAACAGAGAAACCGCTTTCTGCCAACGCTGCGCTTTTCATAATGGCGAAAATGTTGCAGAGGTGGAAAATTCAGAGGGGCGAGAAAAGCAGGGGGTCGGAAAAACTGTTGCCACCCGACGCGGATGAAGCGCATAAATTGTTAACGCATGATTAGGTTTTGATTTCACTAATTAGATTTATTCCGCATTAAAATCTGAGCACCATCGTCCCCCCGCCCTCCCCCATCCCTGTGTTATTGAATGGAAATTAAAAACTTCAGCTTGACTGGATTTCACAGAATTTTCCAACTTTTCATTTACCCAAACCAGAGCAGCGGAGAGGTAGAGATCACACGTAAATATCTTTGATTGGCTCCGTTTGCCCAGCGATTTGCCAACATTTGTTAGCCCAGACACTCGGGGCATTTGAGCCAGGCCAAAACCGAGACTGAATCCGTCACTGGGTCGTGTGATGAACTGGCAATGTGTCAGGACTGCGTCCACGTTCAGTCCGGACTTCAGAGACTTCAGAGACTCCGGACTCCGGAGAGGCTAATGGCCCTCAAACGACTAGCCATCAGTTGTTTATCTCACAGAGCCACCCTGAAATGTGGGTGGAACGAGGATGGCAGAAGGTTTTCCAAGGGGAGTGGGAGTGGCGGATGGGAACAGCTCCTGCAGCTGCTGCGAGGGGCTGACGCATGCATCAAAGTGACGCTCAAACTGAAATTGAAGTTGTTGTCCGCTCAAGAAGAGATAACTTGGCCCAAAGCAGGCCAAGCCAGCACTGTGAAAAAACCCTTTAAGCTTACAATAAATTATTATTTTTATTAAAATGAATAAAATGTATTTTTTAGAACCAAAAAAAAAATTGATATGTAACGTAGGTAAATTTTACATTATTTAATATCAATTTTGATTTGATATGTGGCTAGGTAAATTTGACCTGGTCGAAAAGAGTACTTCATGTAAAAACGATATGGGTTTTGCATGACCTGAAATTTACATGGCCATATCGTTTTTACGGTAAGAAGCTTTTTTTGTGTGTAGATATTTAATTATAATTATTGATTAAGTTTTATAGAACGTATAAAAATATTAAAAAAATTAAAAACCTGATTTCAAATAATATTTTATGTTAGTTAATATAAATGAAAAATAATCATTTTTATTTTTATGAAGCTTCCGTAGATTTAAAATTTGTTTAAAATTATTTTATTTTCAAGTGTACTGCTGGCCCTGTTGTCCAAGTGTGCCAGAAAGCCATTTATTATTGCATAAAGAATGACTTTCAATTACTTGCAAGTGAACAAACTTGCTTCCAACACATTGACATTGCCAATAAACTTGTGCTTAGTTTTGTTGGGGCCACCGTTAGAGGGCGGAGCAGCTGGAATCCGCATTAATTATGCCATTTTAAGTCGGGCTTATGGGTAAATAGACGGTGGATATGGCGGGGGAAATGAGATCGCTCCTAACTCGCTGCTTGTCTGCATTCAAATTGAATTTTGTTGGGCGCGACAGAGACAAATGAAGTGTTAACTGACATTTGTTTTATGGAGATGCATGCTGCAGCAGGACCACCCACCACCCTCTGAACCACTGAACCACCCACCACCCACAGATGCTGCACATAAATCACGCTATTCGCCGGCGTTAAGCGTGCAAGTCGCGTTCGTGAGATAAAAGTGCAAATTGTTCGATTTGCATCGTAAAAAATGCCACAGCCACTGCAGATGCAGCGGCAAAAGTGCCAACTGCAATCAACAGCTACTACCAAAGGGCGTGGCCAGCTATTGGCGGTTTTCAGGCAATATAAACCGAACAACAGCTTTATTGGCCACACTTCTGGAAACGAGAATTTCAGAATAAAAGAACAAACATGCCAGAACATGAATATATTCGAGCTGAGAACTACTTCTCGTTTTCGGACTTTGTAGTTTTATTTTGGGGAATCTTTTGGGAAAATAATTTAAATCTGAAAATATTACAATAAAAGAAAAAGCTGCAGAAATTAATAAAGTATTTAAAAATACGTGCTTTTCCTTTTTTTGGTAACAACTTTAATGTTTGGAATATTAATTTAAATTGTTTCCCTTTCATACCTGCTTCCACTGGATTAATTGATTAATTCTGTCAGGTATTTTTGCCAGAAATCACAGGCGAAAAACACAATGGCTGGAATGGTGAGCCGCACATCAATTTACATAGCTAATGCGGCATTATTACACGCATTTAAATATTTACAGCATTAATGCGCATTTCATATTGCATAAATAATCCGCAATTTAATTAAGACTCTGGCAGTTGCAAGCCAACAGGCACGACTCATAACTCGATTAATATATTGTATGTATGTATATCAGTCCACCGCGATCGTGTCGTCCACTTGCATAAGCATTTATTTCGGTCCAGTAAATCCGAACAACAACAACAACAGTTGGCAGCTGGGAGCACAGTTAATTGACATCGCCCTCGTCCTCCGCTGGCCAGAACCAGGACCAGAAATCGGTTTGGCATTTTAATTTGATTGTGATATCGAATGTTGGTAATAAGCCACGCTCGGACATCCACGGCTGGCGGGTCGATAAGAATGCGATTTGCGTGAACTGGCGCAGGGATTTCAAAATTAAGCGCCATAAAATTGCATTTTCGCCGGCCACCTCCCCGAAGGCCATAAAAAGTGTATATAGGCCGGGGATGGGAGCCAAGTAAAGCCAAAGCAAAAATCATAAATAAAATCAAGAGTAAAATATTTGACTTTGGTTGCTGCTCAAATAACACCCCTTATATATTTTCCTTTTTTAATATTTTCAATTTTTATTTAAATTGAAGTCGTTGAATTTTATTTAAATTATTACCTTAATAAAATTACAGGTTAGTGAATATTAATTAATTGTGATTTATTTGTTCAATTTGTAAAAATGTATAAAAAATTCTTGATTAAATATTACAAATATATAAAAAATGTTTTATTTACAATTTGTTTATTTGCCAAATTTTTGGATAAATAAATGCAATAATTTATCTTTCTCACTGAAATATTATAAAAAAAAATTTTAAAAAAATTAGACTTATTTACCGCTCTTCCAGGACTATATATCAGACCCCCTTATGATACCCTGGGATCATATCAGACAGGATAAAAACCTGGACGGCCGTATAAACACCCCTAGACCCTGCTTATCAGCGTCGGCCATTTGGACACGGATATGAACCCAAAAGGTGGACGATGGTCCAAAAACTCTGATACCAGCGAGCTAAAAAAGTGTAACAAATTCTGTTGTTGCTGCCGGGCGAAGCGCAAGTTTATTATTTATTATTTATTTTGGCGCGAAGTTTACGAGCTTACGGCTCAGTACGAGGCTGAACGGGCCAACAGCATCAGCATCAGCCAATATATTTTATGACAGCCGCCCCCAGCCACGCCCCCGCTTAGGCAATGGCCGGCCGGCTGAAAAAAAAAGTAAATTTATTTTTTCACGCACCAATAATCACAAAGCGCCGCGTAATCAAATTTATTGAAAAATGAAAGCCATAAAAAGTAAAATACGTGGCAGCCGAAAAGTTGCCGGAAAGCCAGGGAAATCGGGAGCGGCTAGCCATCAGACAAAAGTATATTTATGTCGAAAGTGAAGAGTTGCCAGCCTGCCGCCAACATCCAATAAATTCCTATGAAAATATTAGTCGAACTAATGAACATTTCGATAGAATTCAATTTTGTGGCATCCATTTCAAGTTTGCACATAAATAGTGGGGTGAGATGACAATTGGCTGGGAGGTGGGGCTGTGTTTAGATAAGACCATTTGCATTAATGAATTTGATGGAAAACTTCAACCAACGACCCAATAATCGTATTGATTCAGGTTAATTAATTTGATTGCATTCAATGTTTAATTAGCCAAAGTGCATTTTACGATAACCTTGGTTTTAAACATTAAATATATATAAGACAAGAATTCGGTGCTATTAAAGATATTTGTGGAATTGCGGTTGAATTCGCATTTTTTTATTAACCATCTTATCGCTTTTTAAACATTTATTTTATGTAAACTGATTTCATTAACTGCCTGAATATTTTATGCACACAAAATAATATTGACTATATGTGGAATTCCACTGGTAAAAATATGTTGAAAAAAAGTAAATACTGAACGGCAAATAATAATAAATAATTTAAATCAATTAACCGACATTAATTGAATTTGCTCTAGAAATATGGTTAACCAATTTCTTTATATATTTATTTGAACATATTCATCGGAACAAAGAGTTTACAATTTGTATTTAGAAAAAAATGTGTAAAAACACTTTCTTTTAGGACTTTTTTTTCTGTGTTTTATTGTAAATATATGTTATACTGCATTTTTACACAATTATTTGTTTTTTTAGCAAATTACCGCAAGTGAGTTTTAAATTTGCTTCCTTTCTCATTAATATTTCTCTTAAATATCAGAGTTTTTCCGCTTTAATCCCAAAGCCAGGACCTTAAAAAGTGCATTCCTGCAATATGAGCTTAGTTTTTCTGGCTTGGCCCTGGGCTAAGTAATACCATGATATTAAAGTGCGCATCATAAAAATATTTATGCTTAGAGGTCTTACTTTTCCTTCTCTTTTTCGCCAAAGTTTTTGCTAAACACCATAAAACGTAGAACTTTTGCCACATAACTTTAGAGCGTTTTCTGTTTTTGTTTTCGCCATTGCCCCCTGATGTTTTTGTTGTTGTTGCAGGTTGTTTTGCTTGTTTGCCTTTGCAGCATTTTGTATAATTGCTGACGCTTTGCTTTCGGCTTTCACCTTTCAAAAAGTGTAGTGTGTGGAGTCTCCGGAGTTCGCGTTTAATGCTATTCTTTTGTGGCTCTTAATATTTGCGTTGCCACAGCCGCAGAAGCTGACCCATGACCCCCCACCCCCCCTCCCCCTTGCTCCTTTTCAAAGTGAATATAAGCAAAGATTTAGCACTTTTATTATTACGCTCGAGTTAAGTAGCAAACTATGTTGAAAGTTTTCCACGCTGCACATTATCAGCAGCAGCGTGCCGCGAACGTTTGGGCGCTTACTTGGGTGGTTGGGCGGTGGGTGGTGGGTGGTTTCTGGCGGTTGGACATTTGGGTGGTGTTGTGCATGACTGCTTGCGGTGGTTAGCGAAACTCGCCAGCGGAATACGCAGCAAACACTGCCCACTGGAAAAAAAGAAATCGTCCTGAAACGACCTAATTGCTAAGGTATAGGAATTAATATATATTTATAAAATCATTTAAAAGTCCTTTAAATATAATCCTAAAAATCCCTTTAAAAGACAAGAAGCTAGATAACTAGCAAGTATTATTTATATCAACCAAAATAAATAAATAATTAACAACTTAAAATATATTGATTTTCCATTTTTAAAAAAGTTTTATTTCGAAATTTTTTAAAAAAATATTTGTTTAAAACTCTTTTTCAATAAGTAATATTTTGATATTTATTTATTATTCACGAATCTTTAAAGCAGTGGCGAATCTAAGATTTTATTGTGCGGGTTGATATGAAAACAATTTTTTTTTTATCATACTTTTTGAATACCAACATTCCATTTTTTCCGTGGATCCCCTCATGCTTTAAAGTGTGCTATAATTTTTGTTTCAGTGCACTAACTCACACTCGCATCGCAGCTTCCTTTTTCCATTATTGCTTTTGTTGGAGCCCGTGTTGTTCCCTCGTTGTTGATGTTGTTGTTGCTGCCCCTGTCGGCGATGTTGTCGCTGTCGCCGTTGTTGTTGCTGCTGTTGCTGCTGTCGTCGTCATCATAGTCGTCGTCCATGTTGCCGTGTTTGTTACTTATAGTATACACTCCCTCTTCTTTGTTGCTGCAGTTTGTTTAGTTTTGTGCAAAAGTTTTCAGCTGCGCTTGGTTGGCTTCATAAATTTTTAAATAATCAGCAAACGGATACCACGTACGGTAGATGGAAAAAAAAGGCATCGGTGAGGAAGCTGGGAACCTGGGGAATGCCAAAGTTGGTTAGTTGGACTGGGCTTTAAGGACCGGTCGCTTTAAAAGTCAACAAGACGGTCAACAAGTCTGCTGCTAAAGAATTCTATATGGCCTTTGATTTGCTTGTCGACAGCAACAACGTTTGCTGTTTGTGTTAGTCGACGTAATTTAACGCAACAACGTTGTCCGTTGCCAAAGGTATTTGGCTCTGGCTTTACCCAATAAACAAACGTTGGGAAAACGCTTGACGCCAAGATAATCACACATATCACGTATACGCAGCGTACGCCAGAAAACAGAAAACACTCGCACACGCCGAAGAGACATTCCAGTGTTTGTTTGCCAGCAGGATGGCAATAAAAGCACACGTAACAAAATGATAATAAAATCCAACGAATGTGAGTATCTGCGTGATATAAGACAAAACCCGAAACCGAATTGTAATTTTCCAGCAACTGCGCCATTTTGTTGTCGCAGCGGCAGAAACGGCTGGATCCCGAAGCTATATAGATATGTGCTATATGTGAATAAGTATGTATACACAATGCCATATGTTGTTTGTCTGCCGGCTAGGTGACGCATCGTTGGGTAAATACAACCCGAGCTCACGGGGAAATCTCATCCGCCCCATCGTGTGCCCCACTGTCTGGTCATAAATTTGTGTGTGGCCGCGTCTACGGCAAATGGGAATCGAACGCTAATTGATATTTGTCAGTTTGGGAACAACAGGTCATAGGTTAAGTCAATGTTTTCAAATCTAAGAAGAGCTAATATTTAATATTTAATATTTAATATGCATACCTAAATTTAATAAGTATATTATTTTGAAATATATTTAATTTCGCTTTAATTAAATACTTTGAAAAGTTAAAACCGAAATTAAAAAAAAAAAAAGTAAATAAACAAATTTCTGTTTTATTAAAAAATCTTAAATTAAAAACTATAAAACTTTTGTGATTTAAAATTCAAAAACAATTAAATCACTTGAAATTTCTATAGAAAATATGCAAAAATATTTGAACTACAAAAAAAAATCCCTCGAACCCTAAATTACTTTTGATAGTTTGAACCCAAATCAATTTACCCTAACAAGTGATAAAAAAAAACATTGATTTTATCTGCTTGTGACCGATTGTCCACATAAATAAAACGCTTAAATGCAATGCTGACAATGCATAAACCATTGTTTAAATAAATGTGACAAAAAACTTTTTGCTGTGAGAATTTTGATATTTTTTCAGCAACGCTTAATTCACACGATTGTCAACATAAGTCAAATAAACACACGACAGGCAGAAAAAACAGAGCAAACAATTGTCAGCACATTAACCCCATGGCAAAAAAAGTCAGGAAGCTGTGTATGTCATTCCTTAATTAAAGTGCAATGCCCGAGATGCAAATAAGCATTAGGAGCGAATAAAGAGTAGGACTTTCCCCCAAAGCAAGTCGGCTCAAAGGGTTCTTCATAGCCAGCTCATTAGTGCCACAATCTTAGACAAGGAAGCGTTTGCAGCTCACTCAAATAAATTACAAAAAAAGGGGGCAGTCAGGCAACTGCTTTAGGCCAAATAACTTGACTGAGATAACTTTAAAAAAAAATGTATTTATTTAAATACATATTCATCTTGCGGTCATAAATGTTTCCTTCTGAATCATCTCAAGAACATTTTCCAATTAGCACAATTACAAGGTGTGGTTTAATTGTATTGACCATGAACTCAAATCCAGCAGGACGAGGGGTCAGGACCTCTGGCTGATATGCGTTGAAATCACAATTAAGCAATTTCTCACCTGTTTGGCACAGACACCGCAGGCTTTCGCAGCTCGAGAGCCGGAACAATGCCTAATGACTTAATGAACGTCAGACAAGAAGCACACCCACAGACGCAGAGACCCGGATCCGAGTCCAAATGTAAAGACAAGTCTGGTTTTGCGGCCGGAGTGGAAATGTCAGGAGTGTCAAGGATGTCTGTGTGCCGTTCCAGGCCGCAGCATTAACTTAATGCCCAGCCAAAGACATGACAAGCCAAGCTCCGACTTCAGCTTCGCTCTTCTCTTCTCTCTTCTCCTGGCGATCTTGCGGTGGACAAGGCCGAACTACTAAAAGCACTTTGTCCCAGTCACCGAACCACCCTAACCACCCTATATCTACCCACCATCCAAACACCCGCCGCTAAACAAAACAAACAGCAGCCACAACTACGGCAAACTAAGGCAGCTAAAACAATGGAACAATGGGCTTTTAGAGGTAACCTCCGGACATAAAGGTGGGACATAAAGCAAAGGAAGAAAAAAACAATAAAGGAAGTTACGAACTCTCTTTTAGACCAATTAAATTAACTTGGGTTACCTTCTGATGGCATTTCAAATTTTTGTAAATTCCGGGAAAGGGAAGCTACTTTCTTATAACAGAATTCAATGTCTTAAAATGTCTTTAAAAATGTCTTAATATTATTAAAAACTCAGAAATAAGGGATATATTTCATTTGCTATTATATATATACTTATAATAAATAATTAATTCATAAATAATGCGTCGCAAGCTTTTGGTGAAAATTATTCTACCCCTTGCGAGATTATGAAAATCAGACCAGTCCAGAGAAATGCTAATGCCGCCCTCCTGTTCTTCACTTCTACTTGGCCAACTCCAGTTTCCCTGGTCAACAACAAGAACAAGAACAACAACAAAAGGGCGCGAGGCGTGTAATGAGCATGTCCTTGAAATACAATATGTCTGCATAAATTACCGTTATGCGGTCGCGCATTAGTGTTGGAGTGCCGCGCACAAAAGGCGAACTGAAACTGTCACCTGGCCGCAGGTGAGAGTAGCAGGATTTTCCACTTCTCAGGTGACAAGGTGTTGAACGCGGTGAGGAAGTTTAACAGAATATTCAGCTAAACAGGATATTTAATAACATAAAGGCTTCGATTTCGACCGACATAAATCGGAAAATAAATTATAAAGAAAAAATCCAAGCTTACTTAAAGTTAGTGGATGCCATACCCCAGGAGGATGCATCGCTGGGCTTTAAAGAGCCAAGTTCAGAAAGCCAGAAACAGAAAACACAAATCGTAAATCATTCACAACGAAAACTTCCACTGTGTGCTTGCTTCCCCCAGACAAACTGGGAATTCCCTGTCTGAACGAAAAAGATTTAAGGCTTTATTCTAGTAAAAGGTCACGAGCGCGTAAGTCAAATATGAAGATTCCCCTTTGTGGCCAAAAAAAAGTTTACCTAATAGCTGAACTTTTAAGGCAAAATCAAAGAAAGGAATTCGTTCAATCTGAGGATTAAGAAATTTGTAAAAGGTTAAGCTAAAAATACAAATAAAAATATATAAAATATCTAAACTTCTCAGCCAATTTATTGGAGTAAGCCTAAAGTGAATTTCCATCAATTATACTTGTCAATTATCAGCTCAATCACTCAGCCATCGATTGTTATGGCCAATATGGCAAATGGAAAAATGAAATAATTTTTCAACGTTTCTTTTATGCTATTGACAAGTCGCTGAGAAGCCTTAAAAATTGATTCGTTTTCCTTTACGAGTTTCTCTCCCATTTTTTTGTCGCTTTTACAACTTATTTTTTCTTGGCACTACTTCAAGTTTTTCCCTCGGGCGCTCTTTCCATTCGAAGGGGCCAAGCGCGGCTCATTGAAATGGGTGATAATTCACCATTGATTGCACTTTGTCGCCAAAGTTTTGTGTGCCGTTGACAACTTTGGCCAACTGCAGTTTGGCCTCTGGTTCACCTCGCTTTTGACTATTTTCATATTGTGTTTGCTCTTTTTCTTCCTTTTTTTTTTGCCCCCTGGTTTGACCCTTTCATGTTTTCTTTCTCGGGCCTTTGGCCGCTGGCTAGAAAAGCAATTAGTTGGGATTTTCCCACTCTATTTCTCAGGCTTAGATTCGACATCAGATTGCAGGCGAGATTGAGGAAAGTTGCGCATCTCAGTCATCTTAAAGGAGCCGGCCGGGGAGTTACTTGTTGTCACTTGCAGTTGCCGGCTTCATCAATTTCCCTTAAGCCCTGCCAAAACCTAATGATAGCGATTGGCGGAGAATTCAAGGGGGCAACGCTGCGTATACGTAACTTTTGCCTGGTTTCGCACAAAGTTTGGTGTATGAAAAATGCTCGTTTGTTGCCATTATTTGACCTGCTTGCATACAATTTCAAAACGCACACACACACTCTTGGCCTCAAGACACAGGCAGCCGTGCATGTTGGGCTCTTGAATTGCAATGCACCAATTACGAGGGCTAGCAGCAACGGCTTCTTGGCACCGAAGCATAACTAATCTTTTGAGATTTCCAATTAAAAGTAAAACAAGCAGCGACCTCAGACGGAGCAGCGGTGGGAAATGGAAATCGCAGGACGACCTGCTAAGGAGGCTAAAACGGAGACGATGACGATGATGCCTTCGGGCGGGGAAAATGTGTTTCATACATTTTACGTGCAAAGTGTCTGAATTAACAAGGACGACAAAGTCGTGGGGGCGAGCGAGCTGTGCTGGCAACTTTATAATTATGTTAAGCATGTTGCAGCAATCTTACAATGTTGCAGCTTATTTTCAGAGCCTTGCCAGGAGGCCATAAGGCCATAAGGCACGTCAAAGACGCGGCGTAGTCCATTTAATAGGCAGCCGGCAGATGTCTTGGGACTGCAGCCCAGCAAATTCAGCAAGTACAGTAGAGTGTCAGCTGTTGAAAGCGGATAAGAATTTTGTTTTCTTAGAAACTGAATTATTTTTAATTTCATTAAAATTAAATTTTAAACATTTTAAACTTCATAAATTTAAATATATAATTTTACATTTTAATCATTTTAAACTTCATTAATTTAACCAAAATTATAAAACAAAAACTGTACATTTTTTTAAATTGAAATCTTATTCCAAAGAAGTAAACACATTATTAAAAAAAATTTTAAAAGTGTAATAAATATATTTTCCAACTAAATTAGGTATATTATTATTATTATTATTTCATTTTCTTAATTAAATTTTACCTACATTCTTTCACATTCGATTTATGAATTTTCAACTGCATAACTTAAAATGTACAATTTTTTAAATCGAATTCTTAATTCAAAGAAGTAAACACATTGAATAAAATGAAATACTAAAAGTTTAATAAATATATTTTCCAACTAAATTAGGTTTAAGTCGAACAACAAATCAATTCAAAATCCAGACGACCTTGGTTCTATAAAATAAGTGTAACTCACTGGTATAAAATCAATTCATTTTGTTTAACTTATTACATTTTTGCAACTAAAACTATGACACTTTGCAATTCCAACTTTCATTACATAAAAACTTTGTAAATTGCCAATTATGGACACCAGTACAAAGTTAAATTACTAAGTATAAGTTTTATAAAAAACTATATTTAATGGAAAATATATTGAAAAATTAAGTAGCTAAAATTGGTTTCTATTAAAACTTGATATTTTGGCAATTTTAATTGATTTTTCTTGACATAGAAGAAAATGCAGATGAAAAGTTCCTATTTCAGAGGATCAACTGTACTCGTACTTTCTCAAAGATAAACCTAAAGCCGAGTTGGCAATTTGACTTTGGAGCTTTAAGTTTTTTAGAGGTTTTCTCTTTCACAGCCAGCATGAAAACGGCTCCGGCTACCCACTTTTCTTTTATGAAAATTACTTTCACGTCAGTCATATGCACTCGGGCAACCGGTGCGTATGAGTAACTTAATTAGAAAACTTTCCCTCAGCCGATAGGCGCACACACACACACACACAGACACACAGAACGTATGGGAGATCCTGGAAGGCTCTAAGTTTATGACCGCTCGTGTGCAAGGCTGTAAAAAGGATGCTGGGAATATGTGCACATGAGCAAGTGCATCGGGCAGCTATTTATGCTTTCGAATCGGAATTCTGCTTGGGCCTGAAATCTGCAGTCCGACGTCCCTTTGTGCTGGCCTGGATGCCAAAGACCCTTTGAGGGTAAATTACTTTTGAACTCATGCTCTGATGGCATCCGCCATGGTAGGTTAAAGGGCTTCACTTCAATCCCCTCTTCATTTGGCGACATTCAATGCCAATCGGAAGTTTTAAATGGGGAAAATGTTTCTGTAAGAAAGGCTTAAATCTTTATAATTTTGTACCATTCAATAATATTATAAGAATATCTGATTCAATATTTTTTTAAAGCATTTAAAAAGTTTATAAAGCTCAGATACCTTTTATAGACCTGAAATGAAATGAATCGGCAATCGAATGCAACCCATTTGTTAATTTGGCATTCTGGCCAAATGCTTAATAGTCCGACTGATAAAAAGTGACTCAAATTTGTGAGCTCTTGCCATATCCATGGACCCAACAAATCCCAAGCAATCACTCAGAACTCGGACACACACGAGAGGACCCATTTGTGTATGGTAAAGCTATTTGGGTACATATATTGTATGGTATATGGTATCGTGTGCCATAGTACAAAAATCAGTCATGCCAAAAGGGCGAGCGTTTTGCGCCATGCTCCGTGAAATGCCAAAACAAATAAATAAACAAGCGCCAGAAACAATAACAAATATCAACAACAAGAACAGCAGGGTGGCCAGTGCTTGAAGAACGTTTAACTCAAATCGATTTCAGAGCTTTAAAAAATATAAAAAAACAAAATTGAGAGGTGGAAAGTGATGGAAAGAGGAAAGGTCCCGAAACTAGAAATCGAAAAAAAGAGCGAAAAATAGAAAAACCCAAATCCAATGAACAAACAAATGTGGAATCAAGCAAAACATTGGCGTTGGTCACACCCACACAGGCGCACAGTCACACACACACACCGCCCACACAGATACACACACAGACATCCACACACACAGTGACATATGTGGCCGAACTGGACAGTTGAAAAGCTTTTACAGTTACAGCTGTGCGCACGCTGCGTTCATTTTTTATTAGAAACAAACATCGGTTGACGCTATTGGAAAATGGTGAACATATTTGTCCCTGGACGGCAATTATTGTTATCGTTATTGGCATCGCTCCGAAAAAAAGGACCGGGGAAAACGGGGGAATCGGGGGGAATTCCGGGGGGCAGTCGAAATTTATTTGGGGTCCGAGTGCAGCATGCGAAAAGGGAAAAGCCAAACTGGCAGGCGATGCTTGGTCAGCTACCTAAACTCATTTGCCAGCTGTCCAAAAAGAGGGCCAAAAGCTGCAATTTAAAATGGCCAAGCGGCCAGTGCAGAGGGAGATACCAAAGTGTACAGAGCCAGCTACATCTTCATAGGCCCAAAAAGGAAAACAAACGAGCGCAGGGTCTACACTTAGCAAAAATTACCTTAAAAACCGGGGTAGTATTGACATACAAATTTAAGTATTTATTCATGATTTTTATATAAACACACATTTAAATTTAAAAAAAATTAATTAGTCAAACATAATAAAAATAATTATATTATATCAGTGATTTTCTCTTAATTTAGAAACACGTCTCCAATCATACTTTGTTATCTATACTGGATTTTTCATGTACATATTTGTTTTCCATTTAAAATTGATTAAACATATTTACATATACTTATATATGAAAATTGGCAATCCTATTCGATTTCTAACTAGTATTTATAAGGAAGTTTCCAAATTAACGAGTTTAAGTTTCTGAAAAATAAATCTAAAAATAAATACATTTTATCGAATTTTAATAGTATTAAATTAAATAAAAAATAATTTTTTTTTTATAAAAATTACAAATTTAATCAACTTTAAAGAAAATACTATGTTTTAAAAATAATCCAAATATATATATAACATTATTTTCCAGTGTAAGGATAACCGCATATGGTTCCGCAGCTTCCTTTTGCGGGTTTTGGCCTTTGTTTTACCTTTTTTCGGTAAGGGACTCGTAGAATATTTAAGGTGTCGCTGACTAACTCGATTAGAGTCAACCGTAAAGACTTTTTGTCTGGGCGAACCCCTCGCATTAGAGAGCGTGTTTCGGCTTCGATTTTCAATACCAAGGTTGCGGTTGCCACGCCCCCTAAGTAAGCCCCTCCCTCCCATTCCCGTTGTTCCTTTGTTTTCTATAGTTTTTCGTTGCCTTTTTCGACTTTTGTTAGCTTTGCGTTGTCCCATTGTTGTTACTGCAAATTGTGCGGTCTGTTGTTTCTGTGGGCCCACGCCAGGATAGCAGATTCCGCCCAGACGCACCAGGAGATACAAGATACAAGAGATGCAGGAGATACCAGTACCCATCGGAAATCCAGATGAGGGCGTAGGCAAAACAATGGTGCGTGTGTTGTTTGCCTTCGGTTGCCCAGATTTTCTAATCAGTTTTGTAATTGTTTCAGCCGGCTTCTTGCGATGTTATGGCCAAAGTTCTTGGGTCAACTGGGGGCCAGCCTGCTTAACCCCAAGCTGCCAGACGCACTCCCAAGTTTCCCATTGTCCCAGGTCCGTTTATTTATTTATAATTTATAATTTGCCCTCTCTTTGTGGCCGTGAGTTTTCATTTTCATCGAGCAAAGCGAAATAGTTGCAATAAAAACAAACACATTTTTTGCTGATGAATTTTTGAACAGGCACTGAGCAATGCGGAATTACAATTGAATTGTTAAAGCGTTGCTTTTTGGTTGTTAGAAAGCAAATAATTTATACATTGCGTGCTATAGATGTAAAAAAAGCCCCTTTTAAATGGCAATTACATTGTTTTATTTGACCCCACATTGAATGCAAGTGACATGTTAGAAAATAAATACTTTCACCAATTTAAAAGTTTAAATAATTAAGTGGATGGCTATTGATAAAAATATTTTCAACAATATTTCCGCTAGTTTGGTCAAACTAAAGTGCATTAAAAAACAATTCAAATATTTCAGGCTGCAATTAAATTGTTAAAATCATTAAATTATTAAACAGCACTTTTCCAATAAATATTACGAATTAATAAGGTTTGCTTACAAATTGTAGACTGTCAGCATTATAAAATGCCGAAAGGATATTTCTACGTTTGCCAATTAATGCCGCATACTTTACTTACGATTTTAATAGGCACATGTGTAAATAAAATCTAAAATGTTAAACCATTTATTTAACTTCATTTAAAGTTATGCAAGTTGTGCAACGTGATATTCTTAAACACCAACCATTAAACGCTTTTAAATACAATTAAGCTTAAAGGCAACTCGACTTTGTCAAAATTAATTTGGGTATAGTATACAATTAAAAACTTATTTATTTTCTCAACCCAATTTTTAAGTTATAGAATTCATTAGTTGGCAATTAGACAGCTTGCAGTGCAGACGGAGTTAATGAGACCGCCTCGGCAAATATTTATTTATGTTTTTATTTACGAACCGAACTTGGGTAAAAAAAAGCTGCTGCAGCAAAGACCAAGAAAAGCTGAAAAAATAAAAAATGATGCGGGCAATATGCGTCTTTAATTAAGGTCGAAAAAGCATCGCTTTTATGTCTGTCTTTGAGATTAATGGCCAAGGGCCGTGGGGGGAAATCCGGGACGATTTGATAAATAAGTGGGCCCTGCTGCAGCTCTCCGCCTTTTTTTTTGCATATTGGCCGTCTCCCCTTTTGGCCATTGCCTTTTTGGCCGGCATTCCGTTAATTGCCGAAGGACGAGCGTGTAATTGCGCCAATCCCGACGCAGCCGCCAAATGGAAAAACAGAAAACACAAGCGGAAAATAAATAAATTTAATTTTGTATGCAGCGCCAAAGGGCATTGGGTAGTGGAAAAAACTACCACTGCCTTTCAATTGCGAAGGTCGATCTCATTTATATTTCAAGCGATACGATGGATGCGATGCAAAGGCATAGGGTTCTTGCTTCTGAGCCTCAGCCGGATTTAAAATGTTTATACATTGTACATTTTCATGGCAATGAATTTTTACGCCCTTTTCGTGCCTCCCCGCTCCATTGGCACATTAAAAATTACATCGCATTACGAAAATTAACCTCAGACTTAGCAACGCCTTTTATTGCCAGACAACATGTAAATGTTGCTCGGGGATTTTTTAATTCCCTTTCCCTCCCTTTGGACCGCCATAACCTTTCTCTGGCCAAAAGTCCTGAATGTTAATGCGACAACAGCAGCGATTTTTAATTCTTGCAGCCTCCAGTTCCATCCGACATCCTTCATAATTTATGCCGCCCCAGCACTCGATTTAAAAATTGTTTATTTTCCGGACACTTACAGCCACAATTGCCATCGCCTGCAGTGTTGACTTTTGCCAGTATATTTGTTTAATTTGAACTTGGCGCTTAATCACATTAGTGTCCTGGCATCGGGCATCGATTTATTTAAGCTGTTGAAATTGTATTTTAATTGACACGTGGCCAGACCAATCATCATCGTACAAATCCAAAAGGGGCGGCGGGAAAAAGGTCACTTCTCTGCGCCAAAGAGCGTGAAAACTGATTTCAGTGGCAAAGTAATTGAATGAATCGGTTAGGATTCTATTATGGAACAGTTTGTCAACCGGGAAAGTGTGGACACATCGAAAATGGGTGTGTGAATAGAATATGCGAAGCGTGAAAAACGGTTATGAAAAGGTTGGAAAAAGGGAAATGGGAATTATTACACAGAATAATAATAAAGAATAAGAATAAAAATAAAAAGCCGATATGATTTATGACAAATTTATGATTTTAACATATCAACATGATATTTTATCAGATCATATAAAATACCAAATTTAGTATTTTTTGAAGAAATAATCTAAAATAAAATAAATATAATCTTTATTCATATCAAAATGATATGAATTACTTGATCTTGATTTTGAAAAAATATAAAATTAACCAGCACATATCAATCTGATTTTTTTTCTGTGTAGCAGCAAAGCATCTTTATAACTTGATCTTGAAAAAATATAAAATTAACCAGCACATATCAATCTGATCTTTTATCAATTTTTTTTCTGTGTAGTAGCTCAGCATCTTTATAACAAGAAAATTAAAAGAATCTTTTCAGTTCAATGGCCAATTGGGTATTATATTTGCTTTCATTTTATTCCATATTTTATTGTTTACTAATATTTTAAAACTTTTAAAGTGCTAAATAACTCTCTCTAGCTTCAAAATATATGGCTAATTATGTATGGAAATACGCCACATTGAAGGGAATGTGGCGGCCAATAAATTATTCCCTTAGCCGGGCTAAAATAATTGCAAATGGAAGGCAATGAAATGAATTCGATAGCTCCCTCGCCCTCTGATCCCGGAGGGCCCACATCATTAAATCGCATTCAGTGGCCACCGCAGTAGAGTTTTCCTCCCCCCGCTGTCACCGATTTCCCCTTGCCCCTCGGAGGCCGCAGCACAGTTTGTCACTTTGGCCAAAATGCCTCGGGCTTTTCCAACAGAACGAAGCGAACAGAGAGCAAAGGGCAATGGGCAGAGCCAACCTAAGCTGCCAAAGAGTTATGCTATTACATTTCTCAACGTGTTTTTCCAAAGCTCCTTTTTCCACTGTTTTTTTTTTTTTGCCCCAACAGCTGCCACTTCAATTACATAAAATTCACATTATTGGGCGGCAGCGTATTTGGGGCGAGACGGCGTAAAAGAGTTTTTAAATTAGAGGCCAGCGGCGGCTACCGTATCTGTATCTCTATATCTGTATCTTCCTCCATTGCGGGACATTGCGGTGCCGGAGGTCAGATTGATGGCCTGACACCAGCCGGAAACATTTCGGGACAGCATCGCTTCCCCTGGTGAAACGGGAACTCGGGGATGGGGATCGGGATCCACCTCATCCCCGAGATTCGGGCCCAGATTCATCAGCCAAGCGTTGCCAAATGAATGCCAGAGGCCAAAGCAATCGACAACAAAGCAAACAACAAAAACAGCGTTGAAAGTGAAGAGTAAAGGAAAAAACAAAAATAAACAAAATTCTTTCTAAATGGATCACAGAAGTGGGGATACTCTGCCAGAAAATTCATTTTCCATTTTAATTAAATTAAATATGAAGTGGAAAATAGTTACATAGAAAAAAAATCTATATGATGTAGGGCCAATTCTATCTTATTTCATATCAATAAAAAGCCGATATGACATATTTCAAATTTATGATTCAAACATATCAACATGATATTTTATCATATCATATTATCAAAATTTTTGAAGCAAAAAATGTAAATTAAGCTAAACATAAACATAATCTTTATTCTTGTCAAAATATAAAATTGACCAGGACATATCAATCTGATCTTAATGTAAAATTTTGTTCTGTTTAGGAATATACCAAAAATTAAAGATTTCTCGTCCTCTTGTTAAATTTAAAATACGCTTTAAAGCCAAAATTTTCATACGTTTGAAAACAGCCCTTAATATAATATTTGATATTATTTAACTTTAAACTTTACAAAAATCAAAATTTTTGCAATATATTTATTTCACACTAGATCTATTTAACAAAATGCCCTTAAAAATGTCTTTACCTTTAGGAAGAGCAGACAAACAGAATAAAAAGAAGCCAAACAAACAAAAATTGAGCAGAAACAAAAAGCCGGGCGAAAACAAAGCCGTTTCTAATTTACATGGACCCGCGGAGCAGGACCTGGAACAGGACTTAGGACCGGACCGGACTGGAAACCGGGATCTGAGGTCCTGGACCCGCGCCCAAACAATTCATTTAAAGTTGCGACGCTTTTCGCGCATTTACCGTTAAAATTTAATGCCCGCCACTTGGGCGGCAGTTGGAAAGAGAGGCAGCGAGCTCAATTCGGTAAATAAAGCAGACAAGAAAAATATAACAAAAAATGGCTTAGTGGGTGGAGAAGGGTAAAAAAACAAAAAAAAAGGGTTACGTTATTTTTTTGGGGGGCGAGGCTCGCACACAAAAACAATTAAATCAGAATGCCTGCTAAGCTGCGTTGAAAATTGTTGTGCTAGAAATTGGGAATATTTTGGTTTGCCGTTGGCTGCTTTTATTGCTTTCGGCCACAAGGCAAGTTCGAAACGGGAAAGTATGTTTAAGTTTAAGGAAAACCCATTCCGGACAATTAGGCGCAATTTGCATGATAAACGTGCCATCAAGTCAAGCCACAAAGAGCATGTTTAAGTGCCGCATATGCGAGTGTGTGTGCAGTCAAAGAAAAACTTGAGCAGAACTTTGGACAAAGCATACATACTTGAGAATTATAAATATTAAACAGGAAATACGAAAAGTGTTTAAAAATATATAAATACGGCCAGGTAAATTTGATATGTTCGAAAAGAGTATTTCATGTAAAAACGACATGCGTATTGCAGAACCAAAAATTTTACGGCGAGAATGAACAATATATTAATTTTAAGTTCTCTTAACTTGGATGGTCTACATTTTTGCAACCCCCATTGAGTTATTGGAATATTTATAGGTATTTCTTTCTCTGTATGCCTTTGTATTGGTGTGCGTGAAGCAACAAAAGTTTGCCAAGTCCTGGGTGAGGAAATCTTTTTGTGTGTGCTTCCACTTAAACGCTTTCGAATGAAGTTTCACGCGTAAAAGTCATAAATAAAAAGACAGCCAACATGCACGACACTCACTCCTTGGCCGTGTGTTTGTATGGGTGTGGATGGGTGGTTTCGGGGGTTTCGGGTGTTTCCCGTTGTGTGCTTCTAACAAATCTGTAGAACAACGCCCAAAGCCATAACGAATACTGTCAGCCACGCGTTCGCATATGAAAAACTCATTTAACTCATAAATTATGCACTAAAAAACAAATAACTCATCATTTTTATGCGCTCGTCGAAGTTGGCGAACTCCAAGGAATGTATGTGCTGCCATGGGTGTGTGGGTGTGTGTGTGGCCTGCATTTGCGGGTGACACTTGGCCCATAAATACACTCGTGCAAAAATGTTGCTAGACAAAGTCGTAAAACAGGACGAGCGAAAACTTTGAGACAAGCAATAAAATCCTTGCCCCCAAAGGATGGCGAACTTTAAGTGCCAGAGCAACTACTCCTTCTTGTCCTCCTCCTCCTCCTCCACCCCCTCACAAGGTCGCTGCGACAACTAAACGTTTGGTAATTGAAAACTGTAATTTCGAGTGCTTACAGTTGGCTGACAACCCAAAGAACCGAACAAAGTGGGTGGATCCGCTTTAAGAGAGCATCACTCCGATTTCCTTCCCAACCGGTTAGACATATGACGAAAGCAGGAACTGAAGAAATTTTTAAACTTTTTTATTACTTCACCTGGAACTTGGCATTTCACTGGCTCGAAAACTTTGACATTTACTAGTTTCGGATTTAAAATTGGCTCACTGAATTTTCATTTCATACATTTTTCCACAAACTTGAACAGGTGAGCCACCAAAATGTCAAGGGATTTACAGATGTCATCATCATATTCACAAAAATGGAAAGGTATTTCTTTGTTAGAAGCGATCTAAAGTCCTTATTAATTTTTACTAATATTTTATTTATTTTATTTGATGACTTTTAAGTGAATTTCTTGTTGAAGTATTTTAAAATTTCGCCTCTTATTTCCAACGAATATTTTGTCTTGGATGTAAGAGGCGATAATCGGGCTGCGAATGATAAATGTATGTGCTCGCTGGTAGATTTTGTATGCATGCTTTGCTTTACATATCTGGGCATTAATATAAGCACACTCGAACACATATCTTGGGGCGGCCATTTAGCAGTATTTAAAATTTATGACCTGACTATTAAGTGCGTATTAACTGAATGCTTTGTGCATGCCATAAACTTGAGCCTTCGCCGAATAATGCCGAAGGATAGGGAGTGGCATTTCGTATGACAAAGAGCCTAAAGAGCAACTTTTTTCCGCTTTTGTAAAAATTGTTACCACTCTCGTACAGTCACTCATTTCCTTCCCCTGTGTGTGTGTGCGTGTGTTTGTGTGAGTGGCAAAAAAGTTGCCGCAAAAGTTGCAAAAAAGTTGGTAGCAGAAGAACAAAAAAAAATGCGCAGTGAAACTTGCCTCCTTTGTTACTACCTGTACGGGCAATTGAGGGATTTTTTTTCGCATTGAATGAGTGCCGCGGGTTTTGGCGGATGCAACTGGAGCGGAATTGCATTAGCTAATCAAACGCAGTCCTGTCCACTTGTCAACCTGGCAAAGGACGCTTCAATGAGCCGGGTGTCGCTTTGCTGCTTTGCTAATTACTCCCCTGAATCCTTTTAATGCGATTACGGGGCTGTTTTTGCTTTTTGCGGTCAACTCGGCGTAATGAACCGCACATTAGGGATACCTCCTGTCGGCAATCGGCCATCGGCAATCGACGGTCGACAGTCGATAGACGACGGCTATCGGAAGTCTCGGCTGACTTACTGGCCTTTCTTTCGAACGCGTTTAAAGTGCACCACAAATTTCCCACAGCCATCCTACAGAAGGACTTCTTTGCTCAACAGAGAAAATAATTTTTAAACGTTATTAAATTATTTTATTGTAAATCTGAAACACTTGTAATATAAATTTAAAATTTACCATAGTCTTAAGTTATTCTAAGCCAAGAGGGGAATTTATAAATCTTTTTATTTAATGTTTAAATATTATTTAAGAATTAAAAGTATAAAAATTACATTATTTTAAAAATAAAATATATTTAAATTTTGAATTCAATGTTTTTGTTTTATGTTTTAAAAATCTATATTTAATAAAAATTTTTAGCTAATTTGTAACATTTTTTCTTAGTGTTACCTTTTAGCCAGCAATGGTGACTGCAGCTCGGTCCGCTTGCAGTTCAATTGAATTTCAGTAGGAAACTTGTGCATCGTCCTTCCAGCCCGCTCCACCCCCTCTCCACCCACCTCTCCAACCACCCCCCACACACATTTACCTCAGGCCGACGGGTATTCATTTATTTTATTTGGTGCAAAAGTTTTCACCCAGCCCCCGTTTTTTAGCCGTGGCCCGTGGCTTGTTGTGCCGCTTCATCGATTACGTTTGGTAATTTGCTTTATGTTCGTTTGCTTTGGCCCTTTTACTTAAAATAAATTAGAAATTATTGGAGCATTTGGAAGCTTCAGCCCGGGGCGGGCCGGGAGTTTTCGATTGATTTCGAATTTCGGTCATAAATATATAATCGGCTTGGAAGCGATTGGTTGGCAAGTGAAACTTGCATCGTAAATAAACTACAAGCGGTAGTGGGCTAACATTTTGGAAAATGTTATATGATTTTACACGGTAATTGTTCTGAGTATTAAACCAAAAAAGCAAAAAAAAAAAGTAATCATTGTAGTTTATTATAAAAAGTACAATTGGAACAATAAGGAAAAAAAATAAAATGTATACAAATTAATCTGTAAAAATACCTCTAACTTTCCTATTCATTTGTTAACTACGTGGTAATATTACTTACTAAGAATCACTAGAAATATTTATATTCCATTCGAACAAAAAGGAAAACTCACCAAGTATCTTGTTGAAAATCGACTAGTTTTATTTTGTTCTTTCGTTGTTTACTTAAAGTTTTCCCTTCTCACTAGTTGATTAAAATGTATTCAGTTAGTTTTGAGTTACTTTAAGGATACCAACGAAGTTCAATTAAATTTGCGAAAAGTTGTTCAACTTTTTTGCAGCGCAATTAAGCAGAAGCAGGAACATCCACAAGTGCAAGCTGGTATTGTTTTTAGCAGAATTGGAGCAGAAATTACTACACGCTTATGACTGGTCCTTCTGCCGACGCAGATGTGTGTGTGGAGTATCTGTGTGGCGTATCTGTGTGGCGTATCTGTGTGGCGTATCTGTGTGCAATCAATAGCCATTGTTGAGCTTGTGTTGCTAACTGGCATCATGAATGTCGTCAGTTGCCGGGACCGAAATTGCACACCCATTCGGATGGTCCAAAATTTGCGAATTCAAAATCAGAGTGCATGCGATAGAGCAATTTGTATTTGCGTAATTAAGAGGATGGCCACGCCCCCTTCGCCCCGCTGCCCATCTAATTGCCACCGATGTCTGCGATCCTAATTAAAACAATATACACTTTGGTTCACGTTGGGAAATTCGAACTTTGGGCAGGGCCCGCCAATGATTCCAATCGGGGCAATTTAAGCGTATCTTATTAAGCGACAACTCCTAAGCGCCTAAGGCTCCATCCTCCATCTCCACCTCCTAAAAACCCCTTTGTCGCACCCCCGACATCTTTGTAAAGTTTTGTGAAAAACTTTTCCCCACTTTTATGCTCTTTTATGGATGCCCACTGAGGCATTTGTGCCATTGCGACCGCAATAACAGTGAAAAAATAGGAGTAGTTAGCTTAATTTCTTTGCTCGAGTAGTTTTTCTTGTCGTGGAAAAGTAGAAAAAAAAAGAAGAGGAAAACTAAAACTGAAAATGAGACTGGGAAAACACACCGCAATGAGTTTGATAATAGTTTCAAGTTATTAACATTCATTTTTTCCTCTTTGTCTCTTCGCTTTCCCAACTTCCCCCACGCACAAAATCGTTTCTATCAGCGAAAATGTTCACCAAAGTTTTGAAATAAATTATTTTTGTGATAATGGCTGCATTAATGAGGCTCGGAGCTAATTAGAACCCCACCGCCATCGCCAGAAATAATATCTCTTGTGCACTCTGGCATATGATAATTCTATTTCAAAGCTAATCAACCTGACTTTCGCTTTTCGAGTGTGTCGTTGAAAGCTTTTTTTGAAAGGATTTTAGTGGTTGCAAAGTGGGGTTGCAGCAAAAGCTCGAGGACTCTAAGCTTTCATATGGGTTCCACACGGTTGGGATATCCGTTTAGAGCAAGAAAGCTTATAATAGCAGTAACTTAAGGAAGAAATTCTACAAAAGGGATTTTACTTGAATAAACTTTTTTACACATTTGATTACACTTTCCTTTACATTTAACATTCAATCCTTCTTATGTAAAATGTTAAAAGCTTTTAGGAATCTGTTTTTAGGACCCTACGTTGATGGTAAATATTTAATAGCTTTTAAGTTCGAATGCGGATCTAATTCTTTTTGGTTTCTGAATAAATTTTACTTTCTCCAATATGGACTCCTGTTGTAAAATTAAAACAAAATTACACATATGCACTTAAAAAAAATAATTTATGTAGAAAAAGATGATATTATTATTTAAATTTAGGTAAAGCCTTTGTAATACGAACCATTTTCATCCGATAAAGGGCTCAGCAATATGAAATTAAAGTATTAACCCTGGGTAAATATGGCTACCAAGTTAATGCGCTTATCTCAGCCAAAAACAGCAGGTGAACTTAGTCATAGAGATACCCCAAAAAGAGGGGCTTTAATACCCCAATTGACATGCGAACTTGACACACAATAAACTTGGCAATCAGGTTACCGGATTATGGTAGAGCAACGATACCAATCGACCAATTGAATTAAGCGCATTAAAGCAGTGCCAGTCATGTCAAAGGAGACAAATCACGCAGTCATCGAGAGGAGTTGGAAAATAAAATCTTGGGTAATAAGTGAAAAAACCAACCACCTTCCTTTTAATTTGTCACATCAAGTTTATTGTTTATTGAAATATCGAATATCCTTTTATGCTTTAGATGTATAACTACACATATAGTACATACAGGTATATAGTCTCGATAACATTAAGTTAAAACATTTAAAAACGTTTATTAGATTCTCAATTGAATAATTTGGCTTAGACTATGGCTAAAACACATATCCCATTCTAAACACATATAAAACTTATACACTTATTATCATAGGATGCTTACATCAAAGATAGAATGAAGCTCAAGTCTTTATAGTTTTTGGGGGAGCAAATGTACACATACCATATATATACTATATATACACTCAAGATACATATATGCGGGATGTCGGAAATTTACACAGTTTACAGTTGATTATTTTTCTTTTTAGCCATCTAACCAACACGGAATCAAGACGGAGAATTGAGCTACCGGCTTCCCCATCTCGCTTGGAATCACAAATTACTTTTTGGCCAAAATGCCCGAGAGCTCACTTTTGAAGTGGAACTCTGTCCATTCGATATATGTAGCACACGATTGTCGATTATCTTAGGTAATAATCTAGGTTATCTCACATCTCAGTGACTAGAATGAATTTACAGCTTAAATGTCTACAAATCTGTTGAATCCCCGTTAAAAGTTCCTGTCATTGAGCTTGCCTAACTATGCTTAAATTCCAGATCTTAACTTAATGGAGAGCTCTCTACTTGTGGGCATGTTCTTTTTATTCTGTTTCGAGAACCCTACTACTTTTTCTATAAAGCAGCTTTTAGATCTCAATGAAGGGTTATCCTTTGGCAGAACTTAAAACAATGCCCTATGCCACTCGTATGTCCCACAAAACTTCAGGCTGATTCAACTTAACTAACATTTCACCCATTTTCGTAAGTGTCAATGATATTGTGATATTCCGTTGCTAAGCAAAATATACTCGTAATCGGAGGTCTCTAAGCTTTGTACTTCCGCTGAAATATGTTTTTTTATGTATTCTGAGTTGGTATATCTTTAGCTTATTTCTTTAGGAAAATACTTGATTTCCTTATAAAAATAATTTCCTCGGCTTGTTAGATATTCTCTGATATGCTTTACAATATGTGTAGGTATTCTCGATAAATCTAGGGGGCCAAACAGATGAACAACCAAACTCGTATGTGTGTGTTTGTGTTTGTATCTTAGAGATATTAAATGTACAAGCGTCTTTGTGTTTCAGTATTAATTAGGACATAAATCACGCACGGCGGCTTGCATGTAAATGGCTCCCTATTTGCTTATTTGCCGCTGGGATCTCGAAGGGAGCGAGTGGAGGGCAGTCCGCGCAGACCCTTCTCCAGTTTATCGGCATCGCCCGCCGAAAAGCGGAAGTTCATGGCCTGTCCCTGGCCCTGATTCTGGTTCACGCCCAGCAGGATGGGCCTCGAGTTTCTTCGCGGCCCCAGCAGCTCCACGCTCTCCTCCTCGTCGTAGCTCACCCCGGCCACGGGCAGCGGTGTTTTGGCCGGCGGTGAGTACTCGGCGGTGGCTTCCGACAATCTTCGATACTCCCCGCTCCTCGAGTGCTGCAGCTTCCAGGAGGCACGCCGCGTGGTCGCCACACTGGCCACACTCTGACTACTATTGCTGCAGTGCACCGAGGCATTCGTGGTGGTCAGATTGCCGGTGCTCTGCGATACCAGGCAGCTATTCGAGCTGGAACTGCTCGACGATAGGCTGGAGTTGCTGCCACTAGTGCTCTTTCGTATGCTCCTCTTGGATGACCTTACCTCGGGGACGGAAGGCGGTTGGGGAGGAGGAGTGCCCTCGGGGAGCATGGAAACCTGTGGCTGTTCCTCCGGACTCAGCAGAGCATCTGTGCTCTTGCAGCAGCTATGATGGCTGGCCGAATGCTTCATTGTCCAGCGAAAATCATTCGAGTTCTCGTCATCTAGAGGCGGGTAAATGCGACCAGGGGTTGGAGCTGACGATGTGGTGATTAATCTCTCCTTGGAACTGGCCAAATTGGGATCCGCCGGTGAGACACACTCATCTATCGTATTCAGCGGTGATATCTGCAGCGTTTGCTTCTGTTGCAGCAGATCCATTTCGTTTTTAATGGCCGGTTCAATGCCCAGAAGACCCAGGACCAGGCGAGGATTGGCCAGAACAAAGCGCTCGAAGGTGGGAAAATCGATGCGATAGAAATCCGTTTGACAGCTTCTACTGGTCATAACCTTCTTGGGTTCCACGGGTGAAGGTGAAGCTGCCTTGGAACTGCCGGCGTTACTAGTGGGGAGCTGAACATCCCTACCCCAAACTTCGGGAGGATGTGATGAACTCCGTTGCATGGCTGCCATTTCGGCGGCACCCAAAACTCCACCCATTAGGCCATGATCCACTGCATCTCCAGATCTTGTGGCCGCCACTCCACTGATATTGGGTATAGATCTGGCCGGCGGGAACTTCAACGAACTGTGCGAAGTCATGGCATTCGAGGTGAATGTCATTTCCTGCAGGGCGCTGATCGCATTGCGAACCTCGGCGCTCAATTGGGCCACATCCTGGTGTAAGGTGGAAACCTGTGAGTCGAGTCGCTCCAGCGAGGGTCTCTTAACCGCCGACTGTTGCTCCTCCTCCAGGGGATCGGCCTCCTCAAAGGAACCCCTATCCAGGCTGCAGGCTGCATTCAGGGTCCTGTGCCTCTTGTTCGTCTCCCTCAGAGTAATCAGCGATCTTCCCCGCTGGTGCAACCTCTGATTCCTGGGGCTACCCATGCCCAAAAGTGGAGATCGTGCTGCATGCAGGGGGGAATTGCTCAAATTGTGCAGCGGAGAAGCACCGCCAGTTGGCGCTCCTCCGCCATTTTCCTTATCCCCCTTCCCACCATTTTCCTCCGCCTCCTCGCGATTTTCATCATCCTCACTGATGCTGGGCAGTGGAAACGAGGGTCCAATGTCCGAGTCCTGGTTCTCGTAGCCCTCCCTCAGATTGCAGGTTAGATCGTGCTGAATATCGTTGGCGAACTGCTGCTGGTACTCCGGATAGAGACGCAGAACCTCCACCAGACCGCCCATGTGGATGCACTTGAGATCGCAGTAGGTGAGCGCCTAAAAAGTAAATGGAGTGAAAATATGAAAAAGCATGTAAGTTAAATGAAAACTCGTAGAAAAGTGAGGGAAAGGTCGTTTTTGGCGTTAAACGATTATGCACTCTGGGCGGAAAAAGGGGGCGTGGCAGCTGGTGTTTACGCCCATGAACAACATGAAAAAGCTGAAACAGCATGTAAGCGCTCCCAGGGTAGCAAAGGGTTTTATGAACGATTTTCCTTATAAAGGGATTTAATATAAAAATTCAAAACTCTAAAAAACATGTAATATTTAGTGTTTTGTATAATAATTTTTTAAATTATTCTTGTTACATTTAGTGATTTGTATAATTAATTTAAAATCTTTCTTTCATTTCTACGTTCAAAAAATATTTTAAGCTTAAAAGTCTAAAATAAAATGTTTTATAAAGTTCATAACAATATTTCCTTATTTGTCTGCCTTCAAACGAATTAAAAACAAATTACATTAAACGTAGCTTAAACTCTTTGAAAGTAAAAAAACCTATAATATTCGAAACCAATTTTTAAAATGCGTTTTTCCAGTAAAACAATAATAACCGCCACTGGCCAAATGAATACAAAATACAAATATTTCAAATAAATATTCTTAGCTACAAAATATCTTTTGCTTAAGTTCACTTCCTGCTCTTTAAGATATCAAACTTGGTAAATATTGGAATACATTATATATTATATTTTAAGCCAAGCGAGTTTCCCTTCTTATAGGGTAGGTCGTGGTTCAATTCCGGTTGCCCAAGGTACCGCACTTGGTAATGTTGACGCCTCGGCGTCTTCTTTACATACTCGAGTGCGCCATCTTGCCGTTTACACACTGCCTCTCACCCACGATGGCAAACACACACACAAACACTCAGCGAGGGGAACGCCTTAAGTATCACTCATACGACCCGTTCGCCGTGTTGTTTGCCAAAGTGGCGCTACAAGGAGGAAAACGCGCGGCGGCAGCTGCTCGCAATGTCTGCACTTTATTCCGCCAAGGCAGACATGCAAATAAACACGAGATAAAAGCAAAAAGGTAAGGGCAAACACACCAGACCAAACATCAACAAAGGCGCAAGACAAAGGAGAGGCAAAAACAAGATATTTTCGCTGAGGAAAAACTATGCATAAATTAAGCACATTCCTCAACTAATTAAGCGGCAATAAAATTGGAAATTCCCCGCTTAATTATTGCGCCCCACAAGTGGGCGGGGGGGAGTGGCCTCCAATTGCCAGACAAGAGTTTATGGCAATTAATTAGGCGTGAAGCTTTTGAAACCTGAACCGCGCTTGAGATTATTGCCATAATTAGTAAGAGTAAACGAGTAATCGTAGACGCGGTAAGTAGAATGCCAAAGCCCCTCCTCAGACTCTCAAGCCCCATTGACTTTCTGTCGAAAAGAAAAACACAAAAAGAAAACCCCGGCATGCCAGGCGAAATTCAAACTGCTGTGCACTCATCTCGAAACCTCTCTTCAGGTCCTTTTGGTCCACGAAATCGCTTTCCCAGTGTTAGGAATAAGATAAAGTTTACGACAAAACAGCCTGAAATTGCAACTGGCTTAATCCTTAAAGAGTCCCAGACTATGATAAAAATATAATTAAAGAGCAGGTCATCTCATCTCATCACATATCCCTGCCGTTTGCCTGGCTTAAGCGGTAATTAAGCTGTTTTATTCGAGCATTTACCCTGAGTTGAAGAGCTGAGTTGAAAGGCATGCACAAGCCACAGGTTTGCCATGGAAGTTAAGTGATGTGGCTTTTAAAAATAGAATGCGGTGTTCCCAGGCAACTTAAATATTGTAGAACTAAGGTAGAAATCCTAGCCTTGCTTTAAGCGAAGGCTTAAATCATAAATTTTAATAAATACCGAACATAATAAATATTAAAATAGGCTTATAGAAAGCCACGTCTGTATAAATAAGTATTTAACCACATCTCATTGAAAATTAAAATCCTCTTGCCCACAATCAACTCAGGACTCCCCACTATCATTTTCTGAATGCATTCCATTCACGTTCGACCTTGAGCTTCCCGTCCAGGGGCTGGTGTAAAAATAAATTCTATTTAATTACTGCACATCCCACTCTATAAGGCAGGATGGGCTATTTTTTCTTACCTTAATATCGCTGCTGCTGCGGACGACTACATCCTGGCCAGCACTGTTGGTGGTGGCGGTCATCTGGCCATTGCTGGTGGCCACCAGGTGCACGTTGATGTCGGAGCCCACGAGGTCGCCCTTACCTGTTGAAAAGACACGACACGAGCAGCGGTAAAAGGTCAGCACTATGCAGAACATACAGAATCAATGAGCATAAAAATAGAGCCTGGCATTTGTCTGGGCCAAGTAGTAGACCCCGACTTGATGGCCCTGCTCAAGTTGATGACACCGCCTGCCATGAATGAATAAACAAGCAGATGACTTGGCCGGAGTGTAAATGGAATTCAGGCAACGCAGAAGCGAATGAACTGACAGGAGTTCAATAGACGCTACTAGTCGAAACATAAACAAAATGAAAATTTGACAATCGATAAATGAAAATCAACAGCCAAAATAATGGATGGAAATGGATGGAAAAGATAAACAAATAAAATTCATTTAAATTTGAAGTGCTTGCGTTAGGGATATTAAATTTCTTTTTAAAAAGAAACAGAAAACTAAATAAGTAATACTTATATTAAAATAAATAATATTATCTTGATTTTATTTCGAATTAAAATTCAGATTTAAATTGCAAATTCCACATAACATTTATTTATACTAGTTGTTTATTAGTCTTGTGCCCTGCAATTTCACAATATGAAATTTATTTATACTATTTGTTTATTAGTTGTTTATTTATATCTTTACAGTCTTTAAGAATCTTGTGCCCTATCTCAATAAACTCAAAGATTTAATGAATCCATTATTATATATTGTATTCATAAAATGTTATAATATTATAATAGAACGATAAACTTTGAACTTATGATATATAATTAAAATGTATATTTCTTTATAAAGATTTAACATAACAGCATAGGACAAACTCACCCAAAATGGCCACCACCATATCGTCTTTGATCACCTCCATGGAACCGTTGCACAGATAGTATATGTAGTTGAGGGCGTCGCCTTTGTGGATCAGATACTCCCCGGGCGCACAGAAGTTCGTCTTTATGTGCAGGGACAAAAGTTTCAGGCAGCCCTGCAAGCGAACATGTAACAAATCGGGGTTCAAGTAAATGCGATTCTGGTTTAGTCAGGAATTGTTCTACTCGGTCAGAGGCAATTAGCATTTAGCTCGGTCGCGTTTTATTTGCGCAATGAAACAAAACGGCAACAGCTGCGTGTCCTTGCCCCGGAATGTGTCCTGCGGTTTAGGAGCGACCCCCTTTTCACCCCATTCATCCCTATTCACCCCTACTCACCCATCCAAACCCACGCATTTGCCCACGAAAAGTGGCTTAAAGCGCGCTTATAACTGTTGAGTGGTTTTTGTTTGCGTTACTTTGCCTTTCTGAATAAGCTTTATTAATGTTTGCAGTCCGCCTTTGTCATTCGGCTTCTGTTTTTCCTTTTTTTTCTGTATTTTGTCCGGTCATTCGGTCGTTCAATTCGCCTCGTTTTGTTTGCCTTCCAACTTAGCTTGAGTTGCATTTCATTAGGTGGCGCCTCTCTTTTATCCCTTCAGAAAGTGGAACCACAATCGCATTATCACGCTCTATAGATATCATTGAAATGCGCGGTCATAACTTGTACGTTTTCAGCAGAAAATGCTTGTATGATTGGATATTTCCTAATAAATTATTTCTTTGATTTATGACTTGAGGCTTTTTTCTCTTAGTTGTATAAATAATTTAGTTAAACATAAGCTATAAGTTCTTTTCTTCCTGATATAATTCAACAAAGAAAAACCCAAAATTCTTTAACCTTATTAATTTTCTTGTATTCCTTTGTTTTAATAATGAAGAGCAGTATTTTCTGTTTTAATAACAGCGTTCCGCTTATTTTGAAAAATGATTTGCCTTGGCAAAAATTGTGATTGAAATTCCTCGTTCTATTTTTAGATAAATTGAAACGGCTGCTATAGAAACGTTTGGAATTTGAAGCTTTGATCTAAAAGGCATCTATTTTTGTGTATGTGAACATTTTTATTTAAATTGGTTCGGTTTTCTACCACCTATGAGATAGCAAAGCAACAAAAACGCCCTTATCAGATTTTAGATGCGTCTTAAAATCAATTTCTTTCCCTCTGCAATTGTATTCACTTATTTCGATGTGGCCTTAGTGGCTGCAATGGGTCATAGAACTTTCCAGCCCCTAGATGAGAAATCAATTACTGCACAATCTCTAGCTTAAACCAGGCGGCTTTTACCCAAATGATTTCCATTTGCAACACACCAAACCAGACCCCCAAAAACAAGCGTACAGTGAGCGCACCCATTAAAGCTTTTTGGCGGTTGACAAGGGTATTGACATTGGCCATCGAAAACTACTCGACCACACACACTTGCATTCGAGGGGATTTTTGCGTACAAGTTTGCTGTTGGCCAAAAACCTTTTTCATGCTTCGCTTCAGTCAAACGAATGGAACTTGGCCCACAGGGCAAAGCCGAAGCACAAGCCTCAGTGAGATGGCTCGGAAACTTTACCTGTGCCATGGGTGTGGGAAGGGGGATTTAGCAGGAGTGTGTTCTAAAAATCCTTGGAGACCATAATTTGACAGCAGACACTTAGAAATTGATAAAAAGGTTTTCTTTTTCCTAGCAAAAATTAATATTGACCATTATTAAAAACCGTTTCGAAAATATATTAAGAATTAATTATTTTAATAAATCAATTATAAACATTTAATTTACTGGTATTTAGACAAGGTGTGTCTAAAAAATCTTTAGAGATTATAATATCACACGAGACACTTTGAAATTGGTTATAGTTTGATTATAAGTCCATATTTTTAACGCAGATTAAAAAAAAGCCAAATATTTATTTTTATTATTTAAGAATCTTAAAGAATCTTAAATAATTTTAAATTAAAATTACTAATTTTTAGAAAAAAAACCATTTTAATATTTAATATAATATTTATTTTGAGTTTAGAACAAATATCTCCCCCTTTAAAAAAAAACGTAGACTACATCCTTGTCTGTACAACTAGCCGCTCCTAACGTTCATGTATGTGTTTTTGCGTATTTGTATGCGGTTGTTTGGCTGCGTTTGAGCTTCCAAGCGACAAAGGACGAAACGAACGAAGCCCAAAAAACGTTTCAGTTAAGCCCGCCGTTAACTTTTGACTGTTCGCCTGGCCTTCATCTTCTCTTTTTACCTGACCCCCCACCTGTTAGCCCCACCTTTTACCCCTCCCCCTCGGCCCTTGCCATTCCTGTCCCATTGCTGCTGATTATTTTGCCATCGCAGCCATTTCGTTCCATTTGTCTGAAGTTGAATCGCTTTCAAAGCGACATATTCTTCGACCCCTGGAAAAGAGCATTGGCACAGGTACACATGGAAAAATATTTGAAGAAAGGCTAACCATTTTCATAAAGTTTCAGTGCTAACATATTTATTTTCAAACCTTTTAAAATTTATTTTCTTTAATTTTATAGATGTTTTCATTTATACCTTTTTTTTTACAAAATATTTCGTTAAGTGTAGACTTGAACTCACCTGGGAGGCCGCCTCGAATATCGGCAGCTGTAATATTTCACGATGTAGATGCATGGAGACGTCGCCACGCAGTTCCTCGGGAAATTCGCGTAGCGTCTGCAAGAAGAGGAAAAGCCCAGGAAAAGGTGAGTCAAAGATGAGTGAAGACGCAGGAGTAAGCTCCACCTCCACACACACATTCTCACACGCTTCAAGTGAAAAGCGAAAGTGGAATATACACACACGTGAAAATGGAATCGCCTGAAAATTGTAAGGGAAATGCTTGGCATTATTTTACCCTGTTACACCAGGGAAATGTTCAAGATTATCTGGTCTTGCTTGTTGTTCCATGGCAATATGTATTACAAGATGGAAAAAATGATAGTAGAGGCGATATAAACAAAGAATACCCTGTAAATATTAAGCAGATTAAAGATAATATTCCAGAGAAATTTAAATGGTGATATATTTGTTCTGCTTTTCATCCAAATTAATAATATTATTTTTCCAGCTTTTATATGTGACGACCAAGCAATACACGAGCTCACCCTTTAATTTCACTTTCTGATAAGGCGAATTCTTATGAAAAGAAAAGTCCCCCTTGATTTTCCGCAACCTCCTGCCAGGGTATAATTATATTTTTCCTTTTAACCCCCCGCCTTTTTATCTCTTTTTTCCTGAGCTTCGTTTCAAGTGTATTGGATGGGAATTGTCGGTGTTTCGGGATTAACATGGAAATTGAGGGAGAATTTGCATCTTGCTTCTGACTTTCGTCGCTGTAGTTATCCATATGGATGTACATATTCCTAGGGATTCGGGAGCTGATTAAGCTCGAGTTTTATTCATAAGCACGAGAATCGCGCAAATTTGTTTGCCAACTAGACCGCAAATGATATGGCCAATTTTATGGATTATTGCTTTATTTTCGGTGAATCAGCTTACAGTAAATTCCACTTAATTGTATAAATAGTTGGGCCACTTGTGTGTTTCTGTTTGCACATTAATTAAGGCCAAAGGCAACTAAATCAATTTCAGGCCGGTCAGATCTTAATTAAAAATTCACAACGAATGCCAACGCAAAGTGCAAATATTTCCGACCAAAATAGATGTCAGCAAATTTCCAATTCCATTTTGGTTTTGTCCCTGCCAAATGTACAGCTGTTGGCAAAAAAAATAGTTGTCGAAATAGTTTACAACATAGAAGGATTGTATTTTGCAAATAAAATATTATTTTTTTAAGTAAAAAGTTAACTTTCCAGTTAATAAATTTAAGATTTTTAGTTTAATTAGTTTAAGATTTTAATATTTAACAATTTTCATTTCTTTCCATTTAAGTTAAGTTTCTATTTTTAAAAACGTGCAATGGCAACTATTCTATTTAACTCAGCTGTGAATATTTATGAGTGCAAAACAAAAGGAACTTTAGCTAACCAAGCGGAACTAAACATGGAAATATGTTGAAAGTTTTTCCTGACTTTTTGTTTGAGTTTGACTGCTTTTGTAGTATGCCCTTTTTCCTGCCTCCCCATAGGGCAATTTCCAAAGAATTGTTATTTATGTTCCATTCTGTCTCTGCTTTCCCCTCTGCGCTCGTTGAAGTGTAAAATATTTTACATTAATTGCGCACACACACTGGCCAAAAGCCGAAGTTAAAGTGGGTGGTATTTTTTCCGTTTTTTTTCGGCCCGAACTTAAGTTGAAATTCGCGCTGCCGGGGCCCCAACATCATTTAGCTTTTAGAGGGGAACGCCGACATTTTGCCAGTTAATTTTCATGCGCAATAAATTAACAATTTAATTTAGTGCCAGCCAGTTCGACCCCCAAATTCGGGTGCTATAATTCGTGTGGCATCGACAGGTCGTGCGTGTAAGTGTGTGTGTATATTTCATGTTTGGTCTGTAATTAAATTAAATTCCATAAGGTGTTGTCAAAATTCCTGAACGAGAAGCGAAAATCGGCGTTTAATTGCAGCTCAAGTGGTAAGACGAGTGCTTAACATTTCCGCCGTCATATCAAAAGTAAACAACTGACAGCTAGCTTTGTATACTGACATGAATAAGCATTCTTCAAAAGACCGGGAAAAGCGCTAATTAATTTGGTAGCCTTAAGCTTACAAAAATTGCCATACGTTGGCTATTGTAATTAGAAAAGGAAGGAGATCGAAATGGAAGAGAAAATATAGTCAATTAGGTACATTAAAGTAAGAACTACTTATAACAAAATACTAGGGTTGTTAAAACATCGATAGTTGAAATTATCGATGTTTTTGGCTATCATTGGTGGTTACTATCGATATTATCGATGGTATCGGAAATTAAAAAAATGTCTTAAAATATACCAAAAATTAAATGTAAAATGGAATTATTTTTTTGAGCGATAGTATCGATTGTTTTCTAAATTTTTAAACCATCGATAGTATCGATAGCGCTATGGATATTTTTACCAACCCTACAAAATACACCCAGCTGAAATTTTCTTCTGAGTAGAAAACATTTATATAAATTACATAAAATTCGAATGGCCCTAGCCAAATCCAAAGACCATTAAATTAAAGTCCACATAGCAAAAGCCATTCACCAAGCATCCTGGAAGCTGAGATAAAAGTGAGTTTTATTTGAAGAGGTTTTAATTAACACTATTAAAAGAGGGGGCGCGGGGCGAATAGTTGTTTGGCTTGGCTCTCAGCTAATAGCAATTAGCGAGTGGAATCGCTGCTCTTTCGACTGCCCTGCACTTCTACTGCATTTTATTGTACACCAAGCAAGTTGGGAAAAACAAAGTTTCCCCCTTCGTCCACCTGCCGGGCAGAGCAAAGTTGAAACAAGTTAAAGTTCAAAACTGCACAGCAGACCCAATGATTGATTTCTCTCGGCCAACAATCGGCTATTTCCCTGCAGCTGCAGGAAAAGTTTACCCATCCAGTTCGGAATTATAGTGCTACACTTTCAAAGCCGATAAAAATAAACAAGAAACCAAGGCAGCTGTACACAATAAAACTGGCAAAAGACAGCTCAGAAGCAAATTAGCAGAGAACAGAGCAGGCAAACTGGTAACTTAATGCACTTGACAGCTTTCAGCCAGAAGATAAGGTACACAAATGGCATGTCTTTACTTCTGCTCGAGTTAATGTAATTGTAAAAATTTTTAATTAAAATGTAGATGCCGCCCGAGGGCACCAAACAGCACCACACAGAAGGAAAAACAATGAGAAGCCACAGGAAAATCCAGGCAGCCAGCCACCCGTTCACACATATAATTTCGATATTTAATTTGAACTTTTGTTCCGAATGGCAGTGCGGTTGAAATACCTGAACACATGGATGACCAATCAAAGGAGTGCCACACATTTGGCATTTGACCCGCAGCCAATCAATAAGTCACATGTCCAAGTAGAGCCACTATATGTTAACCCCACGGACATTTGCTTAATTAAGGGCTCAGACGTTTATCGGAGAGGAAAAGCCGCTGGCACTGACGATTTTGATTCTGATTCGGAATCTGAAAGTGAATCTGAAGTTTGAGTGAAGTCAGTCAAGTTGAATCCATCGATAGACTGCTGCGTCGACAACTTTGCCAATCAGTTTTTTCGGGGGATGGCCAAGAAAATGCAGAGAAATAAATAGTTTCCTAGTTAGAGAATAGTTTAGTGAAATCAAAGGAAAACAAGGGTACCTCGACTATTAGATACCCGTTACTGATTGAGATATGCAGCTGCCAAGCAAGCAGTTACTTCAACTGGCGCCATCTATCGGAAAATGCATTATTTGATATAACTATTTATTGAGTGGTCCGATTTAAAAAATTTATTTTACATTTCGGTAGGTATCGCTAAACCAAACAAAAAATGCATTTAGTTTTACAAAATATTTAAAGACCTGGGCACCAGGCCAACAGGGAGAAAATATTAGAGTATAAAAATTATACTTATGAAACAAAAATGCAGACAGAATTCCAAGATCAACAAGGGTCAAGCACTTTTCCATAAATACCTAATGAATAAAGTTATTGAATATACATTGACTGGTTTCCCCCAGTGTATAGCCTTCATAATTTATGACACACACACACTCGCTCAATAGAAGAAAGATGGATGTGCCCCGGGGGGAATCGGCTACTCGATACTCACCTCGTATATGTCGATGCCATGGCTGAGTGACCAGGAGGTCTGAAAGTAGTCCTCGATGCGCTGCTTCAGCTCCTTGGGCATCTGTAATGAGGAGATCATAAATTATAATTGCATTCGCTTTGCTTTTTTTTGTTTCCCCCTTTTTGCCATCTTAGCGTTTAATGAGCTGCAATGCGCGCTACTTTCACTTCATTTGCATGCATTTCGCGGTTGAGAGCCGCACAAATGCGCTTAATTGTGCATCGCATTGCGTATGCGACGTGGGTGCATCGTATTGCGCATACGCCGCGTGGCGCTGCCTAATGGAGCGACGCTCAAGTTGGACCCCCCATCAACAGGTTGCACACGATGGGCAGGCAAACACGATGCCCTGGAATATGCTAGAATCAGCAATTCATGGCCTTGAGCCGCCATTTCCTTTCCCTTTTTCATTTCCTGCCCAGCGTTGCGTGGCATATGGAAAATGTGCGCTGCATTCTAATAAAACCCATCGAGTGGCACTTTTCCGGGCGAAGTAGGGTCCTCTCCTGAGAATCTCATTTGGTTCCCTTTTCTCCTGCGGTCGCCGCAAATCGAAATCATACTCACATTGTGCAGGGCCACGAAGTCCTTTAGGTCGCGCCATTTGCTCTCATATAGCGAACGGCGCGAATACATCCTTTGGATGATGGCAGTCACGTTACCGAAGACCACGGCGTGCATCAGAGCTGGTTAATGAAATGGATGCGATAGATCATTAAATCTCGGCTTGGCTGCCCAAAAAAGTAATAACGGTTATGAACGCAGCACGTGCTGCTATTTTTTAGGCCAAAGTTTGTCCTACAATCTTTTAAAATGAGACCAATAATTTATACCCTAGTTCCTGTTTATGCTACAAATTGAGGGAATGTGTTAACATAATAATAGGATATCTTAATCAGAATTTCTCGAATTTTCTTTATAAATCAGGCCTTTTTGAAACCTATTTTGAAAAGAATTCATTAAAAATCCATTTATATTAATAGTTTAGCATTTAACAAGTTTCGATTCAAATATTAAAAGGCAGTAACCTCTTTAAATTTGTAAGGTACAGAATTCTCAAAGTTCTGCAGAAAAAGGTTTTGGATTAAAGTATGATTTACCTTAAATTCCCCAGCTATTTAAGTAAAGAAACTCATAAAACTTAAGGCTGGAAGTTAACGAGGCCCCTTTTATGACCATTTTCCTTACATTTAAGGAATGTCCTTCCCGAATACTCGACAGTTTTGGGATTGTAATATTTTGCAGTTTAAACATTATACTTAGTACCCACCGCCAATGAGCATCATGATGATGGTGAAGACCTTTTCGGCCGTCGTGTTCGCCGAAACGTTGCCAAATCCCACGGAAGTGAGACTGGTGAAGGTGAAGTACAGGGCCGTGGAATACGTTTCCGCCGTGGTCAAAATGGCCACGGAAGCGTTTTTCCTTTCCGCCAAAAGCTGCAGCCAACCTGTGAAGAATACTTGAGGCATTTAATACGACGGGAAGGCGAGAAGAGGAAACAGAGAAAGAAAACTGGTTTAGTATGGCGTTTAATTACAATTTGTGGCCCAAACAAATTGGGCTTATCAAATTGACAATGACCGGGCCCAAACTTTTTCGACTTTCAGTTTGTTTGTCAGTCAGTCAGTTTCTTGAGCTCGTGCCAAAATCCGGCACAAACTGCTTGGCCCCTCGAAACGGAAACGTCAAAGTGAAACTTTTCGTGTCAGTCAAGCTTGGTAGATTTTTCCACCCACTGATTAAGTGCCAGAAAATATGATGATGAAAACTTTTTTCCCCCATCGCAATATATGTATGGCTGTGATGATTTGATTCGATTTGATGCAATGTGCGCTAATCCGTAAACCAACTTTAAACCTCGGCTAACACAATATTCATTAGCCACACGTGTAGTGGGTGGTTCCACTGGTTGGTTCGGATTCGGCTGCTTGGTTTTCGATGGTCCATGGTCGATGGTGGTGTACCTTTCGCCAAGGGAGGCTGAAAATCAGTTAGCGTTCAACGATGCCCAGCCCTTCACTGTTGACTAACCAACTAACCAAATTACCTTTGGTACACACTCCCAAAGCACACAGTTGTGGTCAAAATAATAGGAAAAGAAAGAATAAATCTACAGTTTACTTAAACTAATTGACGGGTAGTTTTTTTTATGAATATTTGTTGTATCTCAAAGGTTTTTGTGTTACCAAAATAATAAAATCAAACCAGGGATCTTTTTTGTTCTGAAGAATATAAAAACAATAAAATATTACCGCAAATTCTTTAGAAATGTATATTTTTATTTTTTTTATTTTTTTGAAATCGAAATTTTGTTTTTTTTTTAAATTTTGATTTCTAGGGATTGGATATTTTCTGGATTTAATTTTAAATTATTTAAAACAAATGTCTTTATATTATAAAACCATTTTTTTATTTAAGATTCGACAAAAAATTCATAAAGATTAAATTAAAAATATTCAAAAATATTTGAACTACTATTTTGACCCCACCTGTGGCTGTAACTGTAACTCTAACTATGCGGGACCTTCAGGAGGTACCTGTACAACATACTCACCGATGTTGCTCTCGGGGAACCACTCGTACTCCTTGACCGCTATCACATACCAAATGCAGGCCAGCCAATGGGCGGCCAGCGTGAAGGAGAACATCAGCAATGTCAGTATCATGGCCGTGTGTTGCGAGTATCGATCAATTTTTTGCAACAGGCGAGCGAGCCGCAGCAGACGCGTCAATTTCACAAGATGGATGTGCGATTCCTGGGCGAAAAAAAAAGAGACAGGATGCATAAAAAATATACATATAGCCAAACGACCCACTTCAAGGTTGTTAAAATGTAAGCGAACAGCGGCAAAATGCCACGCCTATTTCGCGTTCCGCACTGCCCATTAGTTTGGTTGCGTTTTCGGCTTCCGGTTTTCCATTTTCCATCTTTTTTTTTTTTGCCCACTTTTCGGGGCATTCAAATGTACGACTTTGTTGCCTACTTTTCAGGGCCTCTAAACTTTTGTTATGTGCACACTAAAAAATCACAAAATTGACAACTTCCCAGAGCCCGCATGACCGCGCTAAAAAAAGGGACGAAATCAGAAGAAAGGATGTCATCAAAAAATAAAAAGATGAAGTGGCGGATAAATGAGAGGTGGGGGCTAAAAGTCTAATGCAAACATAAACAAGCTTATCGGAGGGCCTGACCCGGGCGTAGAACTTGAGTAAATTGAAGGCTAATGCCGTCGTTTAACCTTAGATGGAAATTTTTATTTCTCTTTCGTGATTGCCGCTGACGAAGCTTCAGCTTAAGAAAGACCTTAAGGTATAAAGAGAAAATTAGGAAGGGAAAATTGTAATTTTTGCTTTAACAAAATGGGATAACATAAATTTAAAACCATACGTTTTATACAAAAAAAAAGTATTCTTAAATTTATTAAAATAATTTTAAATCTGGCCAACACAAGACCCTCCAAAAGAATATCCTTTCGGATTTTCTTCAATATTTCTTCAATATCCTTCTGAAGAACTCAATACTCGTTAAGGGAGGACAAAAAAAATTGATGAAAAGGTAACAAGGCTTTGGAAAACCCGGTTGGCGAAGACATACAAACAGTTTAGCTTGGGCATTTAGGTAGAGCGTTAATAGACAGACAGCTACGAATTCGTGTTATCTCTTTCATTTGCAGTCCATACGCACTATTGCACAGACAGTGCGTTTCAAAAATGTAAGTCACCTAAGCTTTGGCAACGTTTATATTGTCAACTTAAATTTATAAAGTATGTAATATAATATTGCCCAACAATTAGTTAATTCAATATAAAAATGTTAATATTTGAAACACTTTATTTTATTAATTTTTTTAATTACTTATTGGTTTTAATATTTTTTAATACAAACAAATTATGTTTAAGTTAAAAACTTTAAATAAAATTTTATTTCAATTACTAAAATTACACTTTTGACACGCACTGTAAAATGCGTAGGTTTTCTGTCTGCGTAAAAGACAAAGGCAAAAAAACAACATCAAGGCGAATTGTAATTCACGTTGCAATTTGTGCTGCGCTTTCACTTTCATTCTGGGCTTTCCACTCCCATGATTTTCCGCCCCCTAAACACTGTCTCTTTCTTGGCTAAAGTTTTGCGCCGCCTCACGCTCCCTTTGTTTACTTTTCACTTTGTGTGAGCAGCGACAGCGACAACATCATCGTGCACAGCAGCAACATCATCGTGAACGGCAGCAACAGCTTGGCGGCAATGAGGAAACTTCCACATCCAACTTCCTCGTTTTTTTTCCCAGAGACTGACTGCCTTTTTCGGGTATCAAAGATAATTAAAACTTTTGAATAAACTAAATATGCAAAAGTTTCAAGTGCATTAGCTCAAATTGTATGCAAAGCGAGCAAGTATAAAATAAATATCAAAGTGTATAAAAATGTAAAAGTTTAAGTCCCAAATACATTCATAAATGACTTCTGGCCAACTTTTTCGTTGCTTTGGAGAGTGTCACAAATTTTTACAATTAGAGAACATTAAAGTTTTATCGAAACTTTCTGTGTCAGCAGCTTAGCACACGCCCCTGATTTCGGCAAAAAAAAAAATAAAAATAAAACAAAACTTTTTCTGCCCGCCCCAGAACGTGGCTAAATTTCCTGAAGCGGAAGTCACTGAAAGTGGGGTAAAATCCTTGCCAAAAGCGCCTTTTATTCGATCAGTGTATCCAGCGGAAGTTGGAAAAGAAACAGCTACAAAAAAAACCGCAACATGATGACGGAGCGGTAAAGAAAATCAATGAAACATGAGTTCGAACGAAATTTAGCTCAAATGATAATCCCACAGGGGATTCTGCGGATTAAATTACCAGCAGGCATAGAAAAATGTTTCAACTGCAATCATATAGAAATTTAATTATTTATCAGCAAAGACAAAAATGTTAAACCAATTATAAATAATACAATTAAAAAAAAACATTTTAAATTTAATCCCGAATAATAAAAATGATATCTAAAATGTTGTACATTTATATTATTCAGAATATTTTAAAATGTTATGCTAAAATTTTATTAAAAACATTTCAGTTTTGGCAGTTCCGTTTTACACTAATTTTCAAAAACGATTAAAAATATTAAAAAAGAAAACAATATAACTTTAAACATATGTTGAAGGGTTGCTTGATTTTTATGATTATTACAATCGCCTAATGCTTTTATGAGTTTCACTTGGCAAAGCCCCACTGTAATGGCATTTGGTAGTGCGCCCAGGAAATCCTTGGACTGTCAATAAAGGCGACGACAGCGTTCTCCACTTGGCGCAATCAGTGCGCTGACCACTTCACAGGAAGAGAAGAGGAAGATGGCTGGAAGGAGGCGGACCCAACGAGCCAAGTGAAAGCTGAATAACATAAGCCCGCTCGAGGACTCCGCTATTGTCCTGCGACGACCGCTCGAGGGTCTTACTACTCGGAAACACCGAACGGTGGCCAATGTCATCATAACTGCACTTAGGACTTTAAGCTCGAGTCTGCGGCCAACGGCTGGACCAAACCGACACACTTTTCGGGATTTAAAAATATTAACGCCGTTCTAGCTGCACATTTGGGTCACAACCTTGTCGACGCCCGCCTACTTAGCCCGTAATTAAAACGCGGACCAGCCGGAACACTCAGTCGCCGTGGCTCTGGCCAATGTAATCGGCTTAATGAGCGTCAACTGCTCTCCAAAGGGGTCAAGTGCTGAGCCTGCCTTTTGTGCAAAAAGCTGTCTAAAAATGCCAGCTTAAAATATATGCTCTTGAATTTCCAGTTTGTAGAAGCAAGCTTTAAGTTGGAATTATAGAGTGGTTTGCTTAATAATAAACAGAGAAATTAGAAACTAAAATAGTAGGTATATAATCTTTTGAATTATATTCACAATGTTGTTAACATATTCTATCTTAAAATCGATATGTGCTTGCAAATTTCTGGTTATGCACACAAAAAAAAACTTGGTAAAATGAACTATTATAATTGTCAAAGAGTCCCCAACCACAAAAATAGTCAATTCTACCAATTAAATAGTTACTTTCACAACAACGAATACACACAATTAGCAAAGACACACACCCAAAGCAAAAACAAAATACACATAACTATTTTTATAGTTACGTAACTATCTTCATTGGGTAATTTTACCAGTCACATTTTTTTGTGTGTGAAAACCCATATCGTTTTTACATGAAATACTCCTTTTGACCATATCAAATTTAACTGGCCCCATATCATGTTAAAAATGATATTACATAATGTAAAATCGATATTTTTTTTTAGTAATAATTAAATATTTATTTTTAGTTTTCTTTTCCTTTTGCTATTAACAAAAGACACTTAGATGTAGACCAACCCCTAAATTTTAAGCGACACACATTACAAACCTCATTCTCCAAACAAAGTGAAGTGAATTCTAAATTTTCCGCCCCAACTGCAAAATTTCCTGTATAATCCGATTAAGTGGCCCAGCGCAAAACTGTGAACTTTGAATATGCATAATGCATGCGGCCAAAATAGTTTTATGCAAATCTCCTAAGGCCATTTACCACTTGAAATTTGGGCCATAAATGATTAATGTGAAGCCCCGGGGTAAAAACGCAAGGGGATTTAAACAAATTGGGCAAACAATTTGTTGGGAACACGAAATAGTGTGGACTTAATGGTAATGGAACTGTGTTGTATGTGATACATCATCCCGTCGATATGAAAAAGCCTCCACCGTTCGGAGACCAAATGCAAATGCAAATCTGGCCTTAATAATTCAGGGCTTGTTCGGGTAAATTTATGCAATCGTCGGCTGTGAATAGCGATTACTCACCTCGCCGTCGTACAAATCGGAGGCGTACAGGTGATCAAAGGGCAGCGCGGCCAGAAGGTCCAGGGCGAACCATCCTCGGAAGTAATTGATGGCAATCTGCTTCGAATTGGAGACAACCTCGCCCTTGCGCGACACGAAGGTGGTGCGGAAGTTTAGCAGAATATCTGCAATAAAACGGCAATAAAGGTGAGCGGTGAAACAATGTTTACAATGCCCGCAACGAGACAAATTCAATTCCCATCCCGTCGTTCCCCCATCCTCATGCTCATGCTCTCCATGATGATGATTGTGTCTCTGGCCTCCACAGGTGGCCCATAAAAGGGACACCAATTGAGGTACGTTTTGCGGGAGGATGGGTTATAAACTCGAAACGGTGGATGGTCGCTTTTGGAACCATTTATACAGCTTTACTTTACAAAAAAATATTTTTGATTGATGGACAAATTCAGGTTAATTTTTTATTTTAAAAGGAAAATGTACAAAAAATATATATTACTTTGTTTTAGTTGTTAATTATATTTTGTTTAATAATTTAAATCTCTAAAATAATTTTAAATATTGAATCAATTCGTAAATTTAAACATCTAACTGCAAAGTTCTGTCATAGCGTTTTATTTGGATTTTAGGTAATTTGTACAACATAATTGCGATTTACATGAAATGCGAGTTTTCTATTCGATTCATTTTACTCATTATTTTAATTCCCCATTAGCTAAAAGCCTTTCGAGTTAATGAATAATTTGTAAAGCGCCTTTTAGCTTAGTAAAAAAATAAATCCTTTTTTCATCCGTGTATTTCAATGCCATTTCAACTCACCTACGATAAAGAGCGCCTCCACAATCACATCCGATACCATTGTCTGGCGATCCGCTTTGGCAAATGCCGCATTGTAGGGCACCATGAGGGCAACGTAGAAGGTGGCCACCAGAATCACCCAGTCCCAGATGCCCTTGAACACCCCGTAATGGGGCAGAATCAAGCGTGACTTTTTTATCGACTGGGTTTTGTATTCCGGAAACGGTGCCTCCGTTGAATGCATAAAGTTCTGCAAAGTAGATTGTGGGCAATGGGCATGAATGGAAATCCGGGCACAAAACATGAAAAGTGAATTAAATTAATTGAACGTTTGCAGCGATTAGTTGCCAAACGAATTTTTAATCACATAAATTGGATGTATTCGATTCCACCTGAAACATTTGTTTTATAAATTATTATTTTCTATCTTTTTTTCATATTACACAGAAAAATATTTTAGAAAAGATCAGATTGATATGCGCTGGTCAATTTTATATTTTTTAAAGATAAAGTTATTCATATCATTTTGATATGAATAAAGATTATCTTGATCTTATTTCTCATTATTTGTTAAAAAAATACAATATCTGGTATTTAATATGGTATGATAAAATATCATTTTGATATGTTTGAATCATAAATTTGACATAAACCATATCCGCCTTCAAGGTAGAAGTGACCTTATTTCATACCAAATTTTTAATCTGTGTACAAGTATAATATATTTTTATTGAAAAACATTTTTTCTGCGTGTATCAAAGCACTGAGCACTTTAAAAATCGCCCGGCAAAAATCAAATGGCGTTTGACGTGGAACAACATGGTTATAAACTGCGTTGGTGGTTCGTTTCATCGCGTGGCTAACCCGTGGCGACTCCCACTCATTTTCCCCTTCACCCCGGGCTTATACTCACATTGCCCAGCTTCAACTTGGTCTTGACACCGCCTTTTTCGGGCTTGTAATGTCCGGACAGCTGGTAGAGGACCGCTCGACTGCGCCGGCGGCCCATGTTGCAGCCGGCGGGAACGTCCAGGTTGTTGCCCTCGCCCGCCTCCGCATCGCCGTTGCTGTCCGGCGGTCCGCCCAGGCCGGGCAGTCCGCCCAGTCCCAGCATTCCGGCATTCGAGCCGGCCCGGAACCGCGCCCCCAAAAGGGCAGCTGTAAGGGCAAAAACTTACAGAGTCGCAACAAAAAAGAGCGCAAACAAAATCAATCAGTGGGATGGGGGGGGGGGGATAATTAAAGGATGGGTTTTGGGGGTTTTCGGTTCGTAATTACAGTGATTTACCGGATCGGTGTGTTATAATAGAAAGAGCACAAAGAGAAAGAACACATAAAATTGTACACATAAGACATTGTGAATTAATTGGCATGGTTAGTTTTAAAGGTTTTCTCGTTTATTATTTAAGTTTTTCTTATTTAAAGTGTATATACTTTAAAAGCGTCACAAAATGCAAGTGTGTGTGTACGTGAATGTGTGCACTCCCTCAGTTTTCCTGAAATTTTGTCGACTTTCCGACAAGTTAAATAAAGCTTTTCGCCTTAAATGCCTTGGCTCCATTTATTATTTTTGCTGAGTTTTATTTGAGCAGCTTAGTTGGGGAAAGATGAAAATTCAACTTGTACAGATGGTGTTGGCTTTGGCGCATTAGTAAAACAAAGTTTCCCTCCTAAATGCTTTGGTTTTCTTTATTATTTTTGCTGAGTTTTATTTGAGAAACTTTTAAATCGCAATGATACAATTGTATTCCTTAAAATTATTTCTGTTATTTAATTTGTATGGTCTTTCAAAATGATTTCCCCCCCAAAAGGAAGCAAGCAATTGTTTTCCATTTCCTAAACTTCCCCCAAAATAATATTACACATTCCTGCCCACATTAACCTTACGGATATTGAAACCCTGGCATCGGCAAACAATTAATAATCTCCTTCGATGGCTGACAAATATTGGCCTAGCCTCGGTCAGCGCAACAAATCAGGCGAATAAACATCATATTTCACAGCCGCACAAACAAAGCTCGATAAGATTTCCCACCCACACGAAATCTTCTTCTTTTTCTATATTTGGCACCGCAAAAGGCCCATTAAATTGAACTTAATTCTATTTGCGTGTGATGTCTCGAAAGGACAGGCATGCTATAAATAACAATTAGCTGGATGGTGAAAAATGGACCCCAAGTTTGGACCGAATTTGATACGTTTCTCATTCCAGCGTGTACTAATTATACGGGGAAAGAAAAAGGCACTGAAAATTATGCAAATTGACCATTTTTTGGTCCACTCCAATTTGTCTGTTTTCCATGTTTTCATTCCATTTAATTTCTTTTTTATACACAACGAGTAATTTTTGACCAAAATATGATTTCAATTTTAAGACCCACAACCCACGTTAAGTCCATTTTGACTCCGGTGCTGTCATATCAAAATGCCAATTAAGTCGGGCCAGCCACCTCATGGATATATATACAGTATATATCCGTTGCCAGGCAAAAAAAAAAGGTCAGAGAAAAAATTAAAGATAAAAAAGTAACTCAGTTTACGCTCCAAGCATACAAAAATGTTTTTTGTTTGACTGCCGGCAGAATGGTATACAAAAAAAAGGTGGAATACTTTAACAAAATATGCACAACTCATTCGGGTCCGAGGGGAAAATTCACTGACAGGCCTAATGATGTGTGAAACGATGGCCATCATCGCATAACTGTCGCAATGCGATAACGATTATGCTCGATGATAATTCCATTTCAAATCCGGCTCATCAAAATGCGCTTTATCACAAAATTTTCGAACACTGCTCGCCTAATTACCTTTCCCCCCATCGCATTTTCCTTGCGGCCCCTTGACAAAGGCATTAATTTCCCAATGATGGAGGTTCGGCACTCGAATTTTCCAGCCAACTTGATTCGAGCCGGGAAATTGAGTTTACCAAGGTTGGTTTGTTCGGTTCGGACTTAATTTCATTTGCATAAATTAACAAAAATTGAATCAAGCTTTGGTCTCAGTATAGATTAATTCGATATAGACTGCATTTCAACTGACTGGTTTCTGGCATCGTTTTCCTGCTTGCCTGCCACTCAATGGCCATGTTAATGAAATTCATTACCGAATGTTGCCCGTCGTGTAAATCTGTGTTCATCTAACACAATTACATGACGTAAGCCCTCACTGGCAGTAGGGGCGATAAGTACGTGTTGCAAGTGCAATCGGTATTTGTAGCCATCTCTCTCAGATTGTCTTCAAACTCAGTGTGCAACGTGCAACATCTGGGCAGTATTTGGTGTGAATTTCGATTCCCTGTGGCAGGATCTTTATAGAGGTATAATAAACTAGGTAAAATATATATTAAACATGAAAAAGCATATAGATAAAATAAATAGTGGAATAGTTGAGCTAGTAACAGACTAATATAAATCAGAAAAAATTATTAGAAAAAACTTATAATACAAAAATAATTTTAAAATAATTATTTAGTTTTATAATAGCTAATTAAAGCTGAGATTGCTTACTAGTATATTTCATAATTCCCAAAAAAAATATTTAAATCAACTCCAAAAATAAAGGATTTCAAAGCCCATATTACGCGTCTCTTAAATTTCGATCCACTAATACGCAATCCTCCCATTCTGTTCCCGATTTAAGGTCCCATCAATGCCATCAGCACTAAATAATTTAAAGCTTTAGTGCCAGTTAGTTCAGAGGACAGAAGGACTTTCGACCTGGCTGAATGTGCAGCAAATCCTCTTAGGATTCTCCTGGTCGAACTTGAAGTGGCTTCTGCTCGGTTTGCATGGCTCGTAAATCTGCAGGCCAGAAGACAGACGGACAACAGATGAATAACGAGGGCAATAAAAGCTGCAAATGAAAAGGTCAGAGGTTGGGGGCGCCACTGTTTTTTATCCCTGCATTAGCTGAATTCCTCGGCGACACATGCGATTCGAGGGCAGGGCCAAAGTGCCAGGAATAAGTTGTGATGCTGTCAGGACTATTCGAGTGGTGCATCAATATTTGAGTATCCTTTGGGGAGCCAAAGCACACGTGTGCCGGTGTGTCCAACTTTTTTGTCTGATTAATCCAGTGAATTAGACAGAGAGCATATTTGATGCGGCTCAACTGGAAAAGAACTCAACATAAAGAGGGAATATACAACAAAGACGGGGTTAATTAAGGTAAATGCGTTGATTGAACTCCGGGGAAAATGTCGAGACCAATATAAAAGTTTAATTCTGCTCTACACCGGCTTAAAAGGCATTATTGCCATTATTATCATTACGAATTAATTCACTTTTAAGCACAATTTCGGCCGCCCATCGACCAGATTATAGCCACAAATCAGAGCGCTGGCACGGCGAAAACTGCGCGTGAAAGGCAAGATTTAAATTAACGTTGAAATATTGTACGCATACATCCAGTTGTCAGGGACACGCGTCGGCGAAAAAGGGGGGGAAACGGATGGAAAGTCGGCAAAGGACTCAAAGGAGCGACCACAGCCAGCCGGAGAACCTTCCTTCCTTCCTTCGTAGCCAGGAAGCTAACCGAAAACTCTCTCCCTGCCAAGAGCAAGCAAAACCAAAAGTTCCACAGAACTTTATAGGAATATTTTTGGCCCAGAGTTGAGGTGACACGCTGACACAGCTCGACAAAAAAAGGTAGCAATAACACATTTTAATGGCTCCAGACTGAGGAATACTCTGCCTTCAGATTTATAGTCCCAGTTATATTATGATCTTAAGTCCGCAAGTTGCTTGACAACCAAAAATGCTATTTTAACTAGCAACTTGGGATGGTTCTTACTTCTCCTTACAATCCCTGTAAAATTATAAAAAATAAAAAAAAATAAATTATTTTTTTTTTATATTAATAAACTCCAACTCTAAAGTTTTCTCTTCCGCATGTTAAATTTAAAGTAGGCTTTAAAATCCTATACGATTTCAAATTATTAGATAAAAGTAAAATTTAATAATTTGATTTTTTCTCCAAAACTAAAAAATTTTATCTTCCGCATGTTAAATTTAAAGAAGGCTTTAAAATCCCATGCGATTTTAAATTATTAGGAGACAAAATATTGAATAATTTGATTTTTTTAATAAACTCTAACTCCAAAGTTTTCTCTTCCGCATGTTAAATTTAAAGTAGACTTTAAAATCTGAATTCCCATACGATTTCAACGTTTTATCCTTACATTAGGGACCGTTTTCTCGTCCGTTTGTTAAATTTAAAGTAGAGTTAAAACCTTGAAATGGGAAGTCAGAAGTCCTTTGGAGGGCGAGAAAACGGCCTAAATTTAATATATAATTTACTTAAAATGTTTTTTGTGTTGGCCTATAAAGACCTTATTCAATTCTCCAAAAATCTTCAAAGCATCTTTAAATATTATATTGTGAACTGTGATTTATTCAATTTTAATGTTTTAACCTTGTCAATTTATATTTAATTTTTAAGCATTAAAGTTTAATAATAATATTAATAATTATTTGCAAGTTAATTATTTATGAATAAAAAAATGTAAAATTCATGTTTCCACCCATCCTTTAGCTCACCCTACTTTTTCCCATTTTACCGGTTATATTGTGGCATCTTTATCCGCAGATCTTCCGCAGACACATGTGGTTATGTCATCATATTTTCGGAAGCTAACCGGTTCATAGTATTTGGCCAACTCAGCTGTTCTGAGGGAATGCATCAGTGTCAGTGTCTTCGTGCTTGGTGATGTGTGGGTGCTTATTAATTCATTATTTGGGGATTGAGTGTGTGATTGTGTGGCTTTTTGCTTGCACGCTTGGATATTCGGCATTTGGTTTTTTAGCTAGTGCATTATTTAATACCAGTTGTTTATTTTCGAAGGAACGGTGTGTGTGGTCGGGGGTGTGTGTGTATACTTACCGCTATCACATTCCTCGTTCACATTCATCTCCAGCATCTTGGTGTGCGTGATGTCCTTGTGGGAGGCCAGAAAGAGCACCACATCCCGCTTTTCGTTCTTGATGGGCACGATGTCGAACAAGCACCAAAACGGGGCACCTGCAATGAGTTTTCACTTTAATCAGCGGCACAGAAAATGAATTTCCACTGCATCGCGCATACGCCACGTGGCCTGCGGTCGCCTAGCCTAGCTCAATATTTGGCCTTGCACTGTGTGCAGTGTGGCAGTGATTTTCATTTGCGGCTGCATAATTGAAACCTCATTGATGAAACCCTAACTTAGATGGCAGAAAAAAAGAACAGAACACAGAACTCTGGCTGAGCTTTATCCAAATTTTAATTAGCTGTTAAATGCTTTAAAAACGACGGCAATCTATGTGGCTTGAAATTGATAAATAAATTGCATGGCAATTCAATTAGACCGCAATTATTGTCCTGGCCTGCATTTTAATTATCTCCCGCTAATTACACACCCAGCCCGAGGTCAACAAGATCCAGTTAGTCGGCCGCAGCCAATGCATAATTAATAAAACATAGCACCGGCACACACGAGAAAAGAAAGCCGAGGGGTGAAAAATAGGGGTTGGACGATACACTGCTAGGAAATGCTCTTAATTATAATTTTAGAAAATTTAAAACTTTTTTAAAAAAATAATTCTTTATTGAATATTATTATTTCAAAAATAAAATAAAAGTTACTTATATTTTGTTTCATTATTATAACCTTCAATATTATAAAAAGTAGAATAGAATATTTGCTACTTTCTTTATAAGAAATTTTTCAATGAAATACTTGATATATTGGTGAAGACTCTAAATTATTTAATTTTAATACAAATTTAGATAGTTTAAGAACTTTCTTGCTCTGTAAAATTTATGATTTTTGGCTAGCAAACTATATTTTCACTTGTGTAAGCACATCCTCTCTCTCGCCTGCAGTCGACTAAAAGTTTTAAACGCTTCGCTAATTAGAAAACTTACACTCAAAGTTGATGGATCTATCCATCTTGGGCTTATCTCTGCGCCGGGCTTTGTCTTGATTAATCGTGACCTCATTAGGGCTACAAAATACCGCGAAAAATACGTGCGAAAATGTTAAGAGCACAATTTATTCTACGCCCAGCATGTCAACGAGCCGTGGCAAAATGTAAGGATATAGATGGGTGGAAGTGGATGAGGGTGTGGGTGTAGGTGGGTGTAGGTCCTGCGAGACTTGAGCATGAACATGAACCCCCCTGGAGAACCGCAGGAAAGTAGTTCAAGTCTGTCGCGCTTAACTCAATCAAGAACAGTTCCCCACCGCCACAAAAACAAGACCAAGGGAGCCGCAGAGTTCACTTATAAGTCAATCGTGGTTGGATTTCCAGCAAAACTCTGCAGGTGAGACCAAAATTGATTTCCAACTTTTCACTCTTGTACTGGTAGATTTCACAATCTTTGTCATCTGATGAACAGCCGTACAAAAGCAATAGTACTCCCTTTATGCGGAAAAGAAAAGCTCTTCCTCTTTTCGTAGAAATATTATTACAATAGAGAGGTGGTGCTGATTGAAAGACTGTATGACAGAGTGATTCCAAAGAAATAAAAAGCTGTACGAATGCTCTGAATAAGCAATGCAGAATTGGCCTTGTCAACTACTTTTGTTCATGAAGTTGGGAACCAAGGATTAGCATAGAATTCGGAGGACTTCATTTTTGTGGAATTTATGATCATTTTGGTGAATTTAAATTTTGGAAAATGGTTTATGGTTTATCACCATAATAAAATTCCGTTTTCACATTCAAAATATTAAATCTGTATAAAATTTTGGTAATTAAATTAAAGAAAATTTTTAGAAAAAATATCATGAAGTTAAGATCATATTTTCTATTTTTTCAATGTTTCATTTTTCCCTCACTCGACAATAATTCCGGTTTATTTCCCAAAATTAAGATTATATCCCATACTCAGGACGCCTGCCTATCAAGATTTCAAGATTTTAATGATGTCTCGCCCGCCTTTTAGCTACTTAAACTTTTGCAAGTTTTATTATGTGACCATTGGCAACCACAAGCCCAGAAATAATTTCCTCTCTGGCACTTTCTGTTTCCAGCCCCCCGCATTTTCATGAAAATTTTTAATTAAAAAGGAGGCAGAAACAAAACAATTTTCACAGCATTCCCGCACATCGTAATTGGGACGGCTTACCTTCCTTCTTGTAGAAAATAACCTCCAGCTTTAGTTCCATCTTATTGGAGAGACTTTTCTCGATTTGCTGCTTGTGCTCCTCCTTCGTATCCGGTCCGTAAAGGAAATGACATGAGCAGCCTGTTTCGTGTACGCCGGGAATTTTCGACCGGAGTTTGTTTGTTTGCAATTGAATAAGACGGCACAATACATTCAAATGAGTATTCAAGTGTTAAATAAGTTGAGTCTGTCCGCTGGGACGGTTCGTCCTTACCCTTTTGCATAATTTGCGCGCGTGAATATCCTGTCAAATCCACGAACCCATCCGAGCAATAAACAATTGGATTGCCATTTGCCTGCGCATTGCCGAGCACAAAGTTCGAGTCTGAAAATGGAGGAGAAAAGGAGAAAAGTTGGATGAGTTTGGGGGGGGGGCAAAACTGGAACAGGAACAACAATGGGAAAATGTTGTTGGCAATGCGGATGGGTGATGGTGAAGGATGATGTTCAGCTGCTTTTCATTTGCCATGAAATATTGTCCCGACAAACAACGGTAATAAGACCAGTCCTGCTGTGTGTCCTTTTCATGGCAAACAAGACTGACGGACTCAACTTGCCTGTCGCCTTAAAATGCACATTTTCTTTCCATATTGCCAGAAAAATGTTTTTTTTTGTATATATGTAAGTTTACCATGAATATTTATTAAGGATTACAGAAGGAAAATTGTCTCTAATTTTCAACCTTAGATAAATATTCGGTAATGAAGTCTGGGGATTAATCCAAATGTTACTGATTTAATTCGAATTAATTTAAAAAGTAAAGACTACAAAAAAATACTTTCAAAAACTGGCCCTTAGCCATAAATTAGATTTATAAATACAACATTTTTTTATTTTACTTTCTTCTATACAATAAACAATGCCGTATTATTATGAGTTTAACCTTTCCCTTTGTATGGCTTTGCCATTTGCACTTGACCTTCATGTCTGGAACATTCTGCTACATTTTTTTCTTTCTGCTATTTGTGCAAACGTAGAAATAAACAAAAAATCTGAACAGCATTTAATTAAATTTCCCGGCAAACTCGCAGCAGGAAATGAAACTCTTATGTGCCATTTGGACCTTAAGCTCGACTCCTGGGACAATTCCGGGAAATCCAGCCAAAGGGTATTTCTATCCTGGATTTGCGCTGTTCGCAATTATTTATACCATTTCCAAAGAAGACAATTCAATAATAGCGAGCTTCTCCCCAGCCAGCTCTCCTCTTTATTTACCTTTTCAATGCAATTTCATAAATAGAAATGCTACCCACTTCCACATCCCCCCAACGAAAAGATACATATATTCCTTCCTGTAACCGAAGCACTGTGAATGGAACGAGAAAGATCGTAATTGACGACACAATGGACAGATTATACGGGAAGAAATATACATATTTGTGCATTTGGCGAGCAAGGATGTGGATGCAACAAATTGAATTGAAAGACAACCCAGCTGAAGGGCAGCTTAAAATGAATGAAAAGTTAATCTGCATGTGTGTGTTCTCTATAACAATATCAACAAGTCATAGATGTGTTCTAGAAATGAAAAGTAATTGCAATAATCCAATTTATTAGCAATCAAGGACATTTTGTCGCTGGAAACTCTGGACAACTGCCAGTGAATTGTTTACACTTCACTCGCTCCTGTCGAGAAAACTATAAAGTGATTGTTAAATAGTTTATTCTGCAGCCACCGCAATAACCAACAAATTAAAAGTAAATTTACGTAATGTGTTGCATCAATAAAAAGTTGGCGAAAACTGCTGTGGTCGCATTAAGAATGAAATGCACACATGGGAAAAATCGAATTTAATTGTTTGCACTCCAATTAGTGGCTGTAATAAGTGCACTTAAAGGAAAGTGCGTATGTATATCAAGTATTTATAGTTGGGTTGTTAAATTGTTAATGGGTCTTTTATATGAGTTATTTAATAGTCAACCGCTCACAATTTAACGAATATTTAAGTTAACTAAATGATGCAAGAAATTCATTACATTAAATGAATGGAAAACTTTTAATTTATTTAATTTTATAAACACGAAATAATATTTCCGAAATAAGTATTTAATTTTTGAATTTTAATAAAAGCTTTTAATTTTATTAATTTTTATTATAAAAATTTAAAATCAAATCAAACGAAAATCTTGAAACTATTATTTTCATTCTTGAACTTTTAATTTGTATTTAATTGGCGTAGACAAAGTTTAATTAAATAGTTGCTTCTCAGATTTCCGTGTTCAAATGTGTATTAAATAACTTACAAAGAGATTGAGGGAAACAATAGCTTGGCAACCGGAGGCTAAATCTCTAGCAGGATATATCCTGCTTGTTGTTTGAGTTTTTTGACTGCTGCCGGCGACAACAACATCCATCCATCCACACGCTCAACTGACTGACTCTCCGGCTCATTTAATATGCTTATATTATTATTTATGCCTCGTATAACCTTTTTAATCCCCCTCCGCCTACTGAGCATTTCATTTCATGTTCAGAGCTTGTGACAACTCGTAAAGACAATTATCGCTCCCTATGTCTTTCGGTGTGCGAAATAAAACAATTAATTTATATGATGGGTGGCCGACATGTTTTTCCGAGGAAGGGAAAGGGAACCCAGCAATGTCAGCACGTGTGGGTCCTGTCAACGATTGCCATTGGCGAAAGGAAACTTGAAGTTGAGCCAGATTTTCCCAGGACTAAAATCAAAATAGGACACAGATTAGGGACCAAATCAATCGATCGGGAAAATGTAAACAAAAGATGAGAGTAAACTTAAAAGATAACAACAACTAATTTGTGGTCAAGGGGCCTCTAGAATTACAAGCCTTGAAAAAAGAAATCTTTAACAATAAGATATGTATTTATTTAAAATTATACAATTTGTACAAAAATATGTTATTTCAATTTATAGTTTTTTTTCCCCCGTTTTCAGATCATTAAATTTGAATACGAGAAAAACAGCCAAAGAAAATAGCTCGGCAACCAAACAAGGCGCAGTTTAATTTACTGGAAAACATTTTTTCTCTCAAAGGAATATACATATATATATTTTTTTAAGGCTTCCACGGGTCTTTTGTGTATTGCGTTTCGCGAAAAAAAAATGGGAGGCAGAGAGTGGGCATGTACGCACAGCGGCACATAGTTTTAATTTCCCAGCGCAGGGAGCGGTATTTTGCATGCTGGATGGGCAGATTTTCAATATGGATAAGGTCTCCATATATATATATATATATGTATATACCATGTATATATAGAACAACAATTCGTGACTGGTCGGCAGATGTCCCTACGCGCGAGCACTTAACTGACATGTCCCCTAAAATCCCTGGTGTACCAAGATTGAGGGAGCTACACCAAAAAATATAAAATACTTAGAAAATTGTATTACAATATACAGAGAATGACATTATATTTATAAAGATTATAAAGAGAATGACATTATATTTATAAAGATTATAAAGAGAATGACATTATATTTATAAAGATTTAATTTACATTCATCTCATCAAAGAGAAAATAAATATTTCTTTGGAGTGTCTTTGTCTTTAAATAACAAAAGACGTTATATTTTAAAAATTATACGATTTTTCTCAGTGCACGAAAAAAAACCCGGATGCTTATTCTCGGAAATCTCTTATGCGTACTTTTTTACGAGTTAGCCAAAACGATGCCGGCATTTGGCTTATGCAAGCTCCAGTCGGGGCTCTCAATAAAAAGTGTCATAAATATAACATTACAGAAATCATATAAGGCCCAGGACTCGGACCGGGGCGGAATCGCTTGGCATTAGCATTAGCATTTCACTTACGGGTGCCATCGAACCGTGTGGCGATTGTGTCCAGGAATGTGTTCTGGGGCGCTAGCAGCCCCTTGCGGGCTGGCATGGGAATGGTGGGGCCGGTGGCGCCTCTGGAAGCGCTGCTGGGGGCGTGGCAATGCTGCAAGGAGAAAGGGGAAAAGCACATTAATTTTATTGACAATTTTCTTGATTTTCAGTTTTAAATTTTAGAAATGGGCACTTTAAGCGGTCGACATAATATTGAAGCGAAGTAAGATTATATTAAATTTATAGATTATTTATTTATATATTAAAGGTTTTAAAGATAAAAGGTTTTTTTAGAAACACATTTGATTTAATACACCCAAAAAAAAATAGATATGAAACGTAGATCGATTTTACATTATGTAATATCAATTTTAAATTGACATGCGTCCCCGTAAATTCGATATGCTCGAAATAAGTATTTCATGTTAAAACGATATGCGTATTTCATAACCAGAAATTTACATGCGCATATCGATTTTACGGCGACATGCTTTTTTTTTGTGTGTAATAATTTCAACGCGTTAAAATTATATAAGAGTATTATTTTATGATATATGTATGTTCTTGAAACTATTTAATTTTGATTATTCTTTCTTCCGTTCTAATATTAACAAAAATTTGGTAGCTCACTTTCCTACAGTCAAGGTTCGGTCTTTAAGACCAGTATATAAACAATTTCTTAAAACTACGATTTATAAAAGAGAATAGGTTCCAAAAAAAATATAGTTAGCGGTAGGGAACTTCTACAGAATTTATTTTAATTGGCTTTTTTCGATTTATACCCGTGGCATTGTGTGCTCTTCGACGGGCTTCCATTTGTTTTTATTATTGGAACCAACAGCGCATTGATATGAAAATATTTGTATGCCAACACTTTTTCATTCAGCTAGTCGAACAATGAGAACCGGACTTAAATGGAAAACATTGCGAATCCATTTAACACAGACGCTGTGCGGGAGACCCTGCGAAATCGGTGTGTATATCGAAATGAACTTTTTTTTGTACGTTGATAGGCGTAATTTGTTTTTGCCCACAGGTGCTGCTCGCATTAATTTGCAGCAACAATTTGACTGGTCAAATGGCAGCAACAACAAAAACCGCAACCGCAACAGTAACAGCTGTTGGACTTTCACGAAACAACATTGGCAAAAAGTCGAATACTGATAAGACTTCGACGTCACTGGCGGTATGTTGACATTGGAAATATTTGAGCGATAAGCCAAGGAAAACAGTCATTCACAAGGGGTATTCCAACAGTTATCAGGATTTTAGATTTCTTGTTTTTTTATAATTTATTTTCCTACAAATAATGAGATGGTTGAGATTATACGATTTCTTGAGAGGTTAGTTTGCCCAAAGAAATTTATTTTCCTAGCAATAATAATATTCTTAAATCCAACTATAGTCGGAAGCGAAAAAAACTCAATGAAAAATTGAATTCTGGTAATATTCATAAAAATTTAAGACGTGATACACAATACTGGTAAATATTAATCAACATGTTCAGTGAGCTGTTAAGGATAATTTTCCCTAAAGCCCATCAAGATACACCCTAACAACCTTTGATATTATTCCTTGCGTTTGATAACATGACCTGATAAACCGACAACGTTAAACCTACAGTTCAGCCTGCAGCCCTCAACCTTGTCGAAGTATTGGGGTGAGCTATCGAATGCAATTTTGATTAATACCCCATTAGAGGGGGGCCTGTAACCGCCTCGAATCCAAACGCACCCACCCACTGAGAGGGCGGAAAATGCATGTGTGCCAGTGAGGTTGTACCGCAAAATTTTCATTTCCAACATTTCCGGCGAACAGCAGCAGCAGGTGGCAGGCAGCATATGATTTCTCCGATCTGGTAAACCTCGACATATGCATATATGAACAGACATGCCAGCAAACGCACATGCAAACATGCGGCAGCATCTGCAACTGTTTGCGTGTCTGTGTGTGCAATTTCCGTTTCCGCCTTATTCCACATGATTAGGCTGATGATACTTGGGTTTTCCTTTCCTCCCCCTCCCCCCCACCGCTCACAGCATGAGATTTTCCTTTTGCGAAAAAAGGAGAGTGATTTCGTTGACGGAAAAAGTTATTTTTGCATGAAATAATCAATGAAAGTGTTGGTTGAGGAAAGCAAAAATCAAAACTCAAAGTAATTTTGCAATTTCATAAATGCGCATAGCATATTTCCATTCAGCCAACAAGTTTTCAACAGAAAAAATAACCTTGTACATGTTGCATTTGCATGCAACAACAAAAAGGAAAACAAAATGGAAAGCTTGCTGAGAGAAAAAAAAAGAGTTTTTCAATAATATTTGTTTTGCAACATTGTAATGCAGATTGCAATTAAAAATGTCTGTGTTACTTTTTGCCCTGCTCATTTTGTTTTTCTGGGGAATTTATGTGCAAATGCAGATAAGCCTTAAAAACTTTAATAACAAAGCAATTAAATAAATGTTTTTAAATGTTTCTTTGAAATAACACAAAATCCTATTTAAACCTCTCTAAATTCGTATTTCTTAGTAGAAAAAAAAACACAAACCATTTAAACCATTTTACCAGCTTTCACAATAAATTAAGTTGATCAAATAAACAGACAAAATTCCTTTCGATGGAAAAGCTTTTTATCACGACCAAGCAGACATGTTTGAAAATTCCACTGAAAAAGGTTTTTTTTATAAATGGGCTACTTCCTGGCCACCTTGCAGATATGTGAATAGACCATCCTGGCCGAAAGGAAATTATCTTTAAAGAAGATTAACAACAAGAAAATAAATGCAAACACCCACGGGGGCTGAAGCTATGGCCAGAACATCTGGGAATTTCCTCACGCCAACGGTCCGGCGTTCATTTAAGCAAATTTGGCTTATTCGGAAGCACAGCTACCTAATAACCACGTTAAGGCGAAATCGCCTTGTAACAGGGCGAAACGAGTTTGGAATTTTTAATTCTGCCTGCCGCATGTGGTGTTTTTTTTTCTCTTTTTTCGGGGGGAAAACAGAGCTGCAGACTCCCGGAAAAGCGGCACGTGCTCCATAAAAAAAAGAAGCAGCGAGGAAAAGCTGTTGCCGGGGCAATGGGAAAACAGGAAAAGCGAAAATATGCTTTTCTGGCCAGCCCACACACAACAACACTTGGCTGACCAATAAGGAGGAAGAGGCAATGGAACTCAGAAGGAAACTCAATTGCCCCAATGTTATTCATGCCATTTACCACCTGCCCACATGAGTTACACGAAGAAGCCACTCTAGAAAAACCAAGTTGAAATATTAGCAATTATACAATTTTTACACTCGATTTAATCTTAGAAATAAATTTAGAATAACAGTTTTGGGACGACTGGAGAAAACCAATTTATATCTAAAAATTCAACCAAAACGTAGGTACACCCAAAAAAATCGATATAAAACGTAGATCAATTTTACATTATTTAAGATCAATTTTGATATGTGGCCAGGTAAATTTGACCTGATTGAAAACAGTACTTCATGTAAAAACGATATGGGTTTGGCATGATCTTAAATTTACATGGCCATATGGATTTTACGGCGATCTGATTTTGTTGTATGTATATTTATACTCTTTAACTACAAAATATATTGTAAGGATTCCCATAACAAAGGTATACCCTTTTCACTAAATTTTTTTCAAACCTTTTTTATTCAACGAAAATATATAAAGTGCATTTGAGAAACATATATTATTACATCATCGATTAATCCTCTCCTGCAGCGTTTTTGTGACTCTTTCGGCGCTGCACCCTGCTCTGGATAAAGCCGCGGATCAGCTTATGTTGATTCACCACCAGGTCGAACCACAGATTCATGTCCGACTCGAAGTTAAAGGCCGGCATGGCAGCCATATCGGAACGGAATCCACGCACATAGTAGGGCACATCCTTGGGCCAAGGACAACGCTTGGGAATATTACTAAATCGATCCATATGCTTGCGGCCCAGCTGGATGAAGGCGATCTGGTTTTTGTTCGACAGCAGGCTGCAACCATCGATTCCGGAGAGATTGAACAAGGTGAAATCGTCGCCCATGCGTCGGGGTAAAACAATTCGCATATTCACAAAGAACTTGAGCACCGGCTTTTGGAATTCCAGCTCGATGTTGAAGGAGGGCCGCTTGACACTCTTACTCAAACCGCATTTCAGGTTCGACAACATCTTCTCGGGATCCTCACTGAAGCAGGTGCAATTCGTAAATACCATGTCAAAGTTGGCCTAGAAAAATATACTTTAGAAACCTACTTTCTGATTTTTATTTCAGTAAACATCACCTTGGCATTGGCTAAATAAACAGGGACAAGAATAAACACAATTATCACAGAGAATTTGCAATACATAATGTTGCACGAAACGCTCACGAATTCGAAATAAAATTATTATTATTTGCCATGGTTAATTACGAGCTGCTCATTTGTACAGGTTGTAATCCATTTGACTAATTACTCTCATTTATAATAAGCTCTTTTTTTTTTAACAGAAGCGTTAATTGACAAAGAGATTACAGGTGATTACGGAGCAACGCCATTAATGATCCCATTATAAAACAAAACCATTAATACTTTAAACTAAAATCAGCTTTATTTTATTAGGCATTTGGAGAGCTTATTGGTTTCCGAAAATTCAATTAAAAATTTATTTTTGTTTCCGGTTTTCGACTGACTTAAATAATTAAGACACAAAGACTTCTTCCTTTGCATGAATGCATTTCCTGTTCATTGCTTCTTAACTCATTGTTTGTATTATTTAAATGAGCTATATATTATTAGGTATTTTAAGAGCTTATTGGTTTCTGAAAAATCAATTATAAATTTATTTTTGTTTCCGGTTTTCGACTGACTTAAATAATTAAGACACAAAGACTTCTTCCTTTGCATGAATGCATTTCCTGTTCATTGCTTCTTAACTCATTGTGTGTATTATTTAAATGAGCTTGTACAGCTCAATAATCGGATTCAGTCATTTGTGTTTAAGACTAGATTTACGCCACTATCATAACAACGATGATTATTATTTCAGCATTAGTCACACATCAACAGATTATGGTTTCGAATTTTCAATTTGGGCATTAACTCCAGTTGAAATGCATAATTGGAGTGGTTTTGTTCGGTTCTTACGGATGGGGGAGATGAAACCGAAGACTTTCGACATGTGGATAGTCATTTTCCTCTGCCTGCTACCTAATTGGAAATCGGAGGCGGAGGCCAAGGTGCGTATGAGTGATGCACAGTTAATTAATCTCTAACTACAGCATGTTTGGATTTATCAGAATAATTTCGAGCTGCAAACGGATAATTTTACATGCAGCAGTGAGGATGTGAATTCAAGGATTCTCAAGGAGTATCGGTGTGGCATAAGTAAGAGTGCCAAACGTCGCACTTGGCATATGGAATTTGTGCTCAAGCAACCGGTTGGCGAACATGATTTCTTCATGAAAATCGTCCTGCCCCGAAGGAGTCCGCTGTCGGACTTTGTTCTGCTCAACGTGACCACCGATGGCTGTCAGTTGTTGGCCAATCGCAATCAAGTGCCCCTCATGCGTTTGGGCCGGAATATCATGGAGCGCTTTAGCAACTATCCCAAACAGTGTCCTTTCAAGGCAAGTATGACCTACTATATTAGGGGATTTCGTCTGGACTTGAATCTCCTGCCCGCCGTGGATATGGAGACCCCGGTTCACATTGTGCTGAGTTATCGGAGCAAAAATCAGGGACTCAGTTGGATCAGCGGCTACCTGGTGGCACGCGTTCAGCGGATGAGCGAGAAAAAGCGTCCCAAGTAGTAGTAAAAATGATGAGAAAAATCCTGGTTAACATGACAGCTTTATAAACATTTTACTAGAAAAAGAATAAAACCCATTTTGTAATAATTTAAAATACATTTACATGGGCAATTTAAATATTAAAATGATTAGAAACAGAATACCTATTCTTGATTTTTGCATAAACCTTCATTTTTTCTAATTTTGTTTGAATTTAAATTTCTCTAATAGAATCCTAGCCATTTTAGCCTTAATAAAAGAACCTTCTTCAAGGGCACAATTAATAAAAGTGCGTATGACAAATCTGCGAGGGTGAGCATATGGCCACGGAGGTAATATTGCAGAAAATCATCCGCCACTCGTCCAAGTCTCCGTCCCTTTCGCACCGCCTGTCTCCGTCTCTTTCTCATTCCTTTTTGCCATGACAGTTCAACCAGATGATGTGGCTCCTGTTGTTACAGTTGCCGTTGCTACCTTTCCATTCACGGCAATTCTTTCCATGTCATTCCACAAATGTTGTTCAATTACCTGCGCTCAGACAGAACCTGGCAGATGGAAGTGCACCGAGAGAAAAATGTTTCGAATTTTGCTATATTAAAGAAAAAATTTAATCCAAACTAAGCTTAAAAAATATTAGATAAATATTGTGTATCATCAATTTTATTTTAAATATACAAAACGGTTAGAAAAATATCAATAAAATATTATTAAACTTCGATCACTCTTAATTCTAATTAGTATTATAAATACATTTACATACATGTAAAAGGTAAATTCAATAAACATTTAAATATTATTTTCTAATCGCGCTATTGGTGATTTTTTTCCACCTGTATAAGTAGAGAAACATTGTGGCGGCAACTGGTTGAGTATGTTTGTATTCGAGTTGGTTCGACGGGCATTTGGCGCGACACAAGCTGAACCAGCTGCCGCAATTTGGCATTTGACAGATGACGAGGCGGTGGGCAACTAATAACCCACCTTCCGACTACCCCTCCCCCACCCACACCTGTCTGGGCAAAAAGCGAAATGAAGTGAGAAATGTGACAATGTCGTCAGTTGATGATTTGTTACAGTTACCTTAGTGGAACACAAACAGTTGCCGGTAAATGAAACTGAATGGACTTCCGACGGGCCATGTGTTGCAGTTGCCTCAGGGAAAAGAGAGAAACATGCTATCAAGAATTGTCATCATCAAAAAAAAAGCCTCTCTGGGACAAATGACAAAGTTAGGAGCTTGGCGGTAATCAAATTACGAATACCCTATAAAAGAGTCTGAAAACATTTAACTTTTTCCCTTATACTACTTAATACTGCTGATAATATTAAAAATACTATATTTTAATTCGATTTTTAATAGGAAAATCCCTAATACTAGTAAACTTTGATAGAACATTTTCCTAATATTGCTTTTCTTTCTTATCTTTTTTATTTTGTGTTCTTTGTCCTACGGGCATAATTCATTTGCAGGCTTCATTTTTTACCCCTACACTTTCACTTTCAATGGTTGTCACTTTCTCCCCATTTCTCTTTTTTTCTCAGGTTCAGCTGAACTGCCTTTCAGGAATGAATTTTAATTAGATGTCAGGGATTTGCATGCATGTGTGTGGCTTATTACATTGGAGTTTAGTAAAGTCGCCTGTCACTTGATTTGATGGCCAAGGAAAGCCACTGCCAACATTGATTCTGGCTAAGAACCCTTCCCTGATGCTGATGCGGTCCCAAACTAATTAAGGCCAACTGTTAATTGGCATCTGTCTTCGGGAAAGCCACTAGTTCATTTTGGAAACTTTATTGTCACTACACGGGTTCTTAAATAAATAATAAAGCTTATTATATAAAATCAAACAAAGAACAAATAAACGCAAAACTAACTATTTAATTCTGGTTAAAAATCCTAGAAAATGGTATAAATCAAACAAATTTACACTGTAAAAAATAAATAATATTAAAAATGAAGTATACTCAAAGGCAGTCGAGAAAAAAGAGGATAATATATTTCATATTATTTTTCAGATAAATCTGACAGACTAAATGTCAACACCCTATTCAACCCATTTCACCGTTCGCAAAACCCCTCCCACATTAATGGAACTGATAAGTTGCCAACAGATTAGAGCCATGAAATTTTAATCAGTTTCGTGCCCAAGTGGGCAAACAATTGAAAGTGAAGCCACCTCGAAATTTTGATAAGACCTTGCCGCAAATTCCTGCGGTTGGCCCGCAACTAATGAATAGTTTAGGGCGCTCTTAAGGTTTATCGTTCAAGGGGGTATGTGTTTTTCAAACTCGCCGCAGAGTGCTTAAGTTGAAATCTAAAATTTAAGCCAGCGGGTAATTAACGCATACCCACAATCCTTTTTATGGCCCAGACTTTTTGGCCATAAAGCCATACAGGAAGAGTGCTTGGCGCCTTTTACAAAGTTGCGTGGTTTTTAAGACTGGTTGGCAAAAGTTTTTGGGTATTTTTACGCCGGTGAGTGCAAACTTTTCACGTGTCCCGACGAAAAGCTTTTGCTTTTGCCTTTCCTCGTCCTAATTCGATTCTCACTGCCAAGTTCAACAAATTAAATCTTAAGACCCTCCAAAGACTTCACGCACACAACACACTCGCCCACACTTTATAATTAATTAAAGCAAGTTTGTCTTTTGGCCAGGAATCTGGAGCACATTTGCCATGGCTGTCGTTGAATATTCAATGAAAAATGACATTGCTGGGATAAATATTTGCGTGAAGCAAGCGAAAAAGTCAAGTGTTTCCTGGAAAAAGTCGACTTAAATGTACTCTATAATGTGATAATGTTGTTTTTAACCATTTATTAATATTGAATAGGATATACAATGATACTTTTTCAGTTTCTAATATTTCCGTTTAAATGCTGCTTTAAATACATCTAACTATACCTTGAAATCTACATAATTTAGTTTTTCTTTTAAATAATTATATATTTTTAAATATATATATACTTATATATTTTTTTATAATTTTATAATTATAGTATAGTTTATCAAATTAATTTTATTATTTATTTATTAATTACTTAAATCATAGTTTATCATAAATATTTTATGTTAAAATTGCCTTTTTTTAAGTTCAATATTAATATTAATATTACATGAATAAAAATCGTTCAAGATCTTTTTTCCGAATTATAAGCCCACACAAAACAGATAAATCTTAGATTGTGTAACATCCCTTGCATAAAATGAAGGTATTTTACTAGTACATCGACTTTAGCAAACAATGTCGGGCATAAAAAGTCATTTTCATGTTGTTATGGCCAAAGTGCAGAAATTGTGAAAATTCATCTTTTCAATTTCGCCCCCCGACCAGCACTTTTATGCAAACTCTCGCTTTTGTTGCTGTCAATTTCACAGATTAATGCGCACACATTTCAACGCCAAAGTCGGCAGCAACATTTATTATTGACAATGGCCAAAAGTTTTGCCATTCCCTTTGCCTTCTTCTGGCCAACATCCTTCTTCTGTTCTGACCAGACGGCGAAGCGACAAAAATTGATTTACAGTATAGATATTTTAATCATCAAAGCTCTTGGCTGTTAGTTCTTAGTTACATGCTATTCCCCATTCACCCCCCGAAAAATCAAATTTATGGGCCACGTCGAAGGAAGAGAAGCGTCTGTCTCCCCCAAACACAAAATTTATGGCCTGACATTGGGCGAATGGGCGGTGGGTGGTAAACGGGGGCGTGGCAGCCTGTTGAGTAAGTTTTCGGTGTTATTTCTATGCGAATAAGAAGCTTTTCCGGTGGCCTTCGGGCTGTTTACTTTCAGGAGTTGTATTTCGCGTGGTCGCAAAAAGGTTTCCCTGGTACATTTTGGCAAAGACTTAGAAACTCAATTTAACTAATAACTTTTGCAAAAACTTGAAAATTATTGATTGGTTATGGAAAATATTTTATCGGAATTTTGGTAGTCAAAAAAATTTGTTGTGTATTTAATTTGTTTCGTAAAAGGCCTTGGAATAAAAACTAGATTGATTTAATATTGCTATTAAATAATAAACTTTTATATTCGAAATTAAAATTAATCGAAATAATCTACAAAAAAATATATTGCAATAATCTCGAGTTTTCAGAAACTGCGGTTCTCTTATCACTTTGTGGCTTTTGTAGCATTGCATTTTTTGCTTTTTAAAGCCTTATCAGTAAAACCACTTTTATTTTTTGGTGAGAAAAAGGCTCGACCTGCAGAGGTCTGTGGTTAAAATTGTATTTTTATATTTTTTCGGACTGCCAGTTGGCTATAAAAGACCTTCGCTTCGTAGGCAAAATCACAGTTCTTCAACTGGTCTTGTTGAGTGAAGTTAAAAGTGCACTTCTCAAAAAAAAAACCATGACCAATACGGATCTGAAAGCCCTTGAGCTGCTTTTCCAGCGACCTCTGGAACCGGCGTTCACCACTCGTGACTCGGGTAAAACCGTTCTGGAACTGCCCGATAGTTTCTACACGGATCGCTATCGCAATGACTCCGAGGAGGTGGGCAATCGGTTCTCCAAGGATGTGGATCTGAAAATCCCAATCCAGGAGTTGAGCAGCGTTCCCAACCTGGACTTTACCAGAAAGGTTGGCTTAAAGGATCAGTTCTCTCTGTTTAACAATCGTCATCGGGATATCGCCAGCCAGCTGATCACGATTTTTATGGGTGCCCCGAATCTCAGGCAATTCGTGTCCCTCTCCGTTTACACCAAGTAAGTATTACATTTCTATACCATTTTCTGGTTAAATAGGGAATATTTTTTTTCTTTTAGGGATCGTGTAAACCCAGTGCTGTTCCAGTACGCCTACGCTGTGGCCATTGCCCATCGTCCGGATACGAGGGAAGTGCCCATTACCAACATCTCTCAGGTCTTCCCAAGCAACTTCGTTGAGCCCTCGGCTTTCCGGGTAAGTATAACTGGTATAGTGAATAACTGATAATGGTATTCATATATTATCTTCGATCGCAGGATGCCCGTCAGGAGGCCTCCGTTATTGGGGAGAGCGGCGGTCGAGTCCATATAGACATTCCGCGCAACTACACGGCCTCGGATCGCGAGGATGAGCAGCGCCTGGCATATTTCCGCGAAGATATCGGCGTGAACAGTCACCATTGGCACTGGCACTTGGTGTACCCCACCACCGGACCCCGTGAGGTGGTCAACAAGGATCGTCGTGGCGAACTCTTCTACTTCATGCACCACCAGATCCTGGCCCGCTACAACGTGGAGCGTTTCTGCAATAACCTGAAGAGGGTGCAACCACTGAATAACCTTCGTGTCGAGCTGCCAGAGGGTTACTTCCCCAAGATTTTGTCCAGCCTGAACAACCGCACCTATCCGGCTCGAGTGACCAACCAACTGTTGACTGATGTGAACCGCGAGGATGCGAATATCGAGATCTCTGATGTGGAGCGCTGGCGGGATCGAGTGCTGGCTGCCATTGATCAAGGATACGTCGAGGATGTGAGTTGAGGATTCTTAGAAAATATCAGCATGACCAATTAACAATTTCTCGATCGATTCAATATCATAATTAAGATTAAGTGTTCTTAGTTTGCGATCTCGAAAAACAAAATCAAGACTACGTTTCTTTCAATTTACAAAAAGCTTAATTTCGAAATAAAAATTTATTATTTTAGCCTTCTGGCCAACGTACGCCATTGGATGATGTCCGTGGCATCGATATCCTGGGCAACATGATTGAAGCCAGTCCAGTTTTATCTGTCAACTATGGCTTCTATGGCAATCTGCACAACGAGGGACATAACATCATCTCTTATGCCCACGATCCCGATCAACGGCATCTGGAGTCCTTTGGTGTGATGGGCGATGTGACCACGGCGATGAGGGATCCGATCTTCTACAGGTGGCATGGATTCATTGACTCGGTGTTCAACAGGTTCAAGGCTCGCCTGGACCCCTACAATGCTGCTCAGCTGAACTTCGATGGTATTAGCATTGACTACATCGAGGCCAAGATTGGCGTGGGTACTGCCACGCCAAACACGCTGTTGACCTACTGGCAAAAGTCGAGTGCCGATTTGGCAGCTGGTCTGGACTTTGGTCCCTCGGCCGATGGCAATATCTTTGCCTCATTCACGCATCTGCAGAATGCTCCGTTCACCTATACCTTCAATGTGACCAATAATGGAGCCAAGCGGACGGGAACCTGCCGCATCTTCATCTGCCCCAAGGTGGATGAGCGTAATCAGCCACTGCGACTGGAGGAGCAGCGACTAATGGCCATTGAAATGGACAAGTTTACTGTTGATTGTGAGTATGAAAAAAAATTGAAAATTTTCTTAAAAGATTTAAAATTGGGGAAAAATTATTTCCTTTAAAAAACAAATTTAAAAGGGACAAAAATGGTTGAAAGGTGTAAAGATTCCACACGTTATTAATTATTCCCAAAGGTTTGGAAATATTTCGGTTTAAGCCAGTGAACTGTGATATTAACTTATACTCTCTGATTTCCACTTTAGACATCCTGATATGACTTACTAACATATTAATTAATCACCAGTGGTTCCGGGTGTGAACACCATCCGCCGCCAGTCGACGGAATCCTCGGTGGCCATTCCCTTCGAGCGCTCGTTCCGACCAATTGGAGCAGACTATCAGCCCAAGGCCGCCGATGAGCTGGCCCGCTTCCGCTTCTGCGGCTGTGGGTGGCCACAGCATCTCCTGCTGCCCAAGGGCAACGCCCAGGGAATGCTCTTCGATCTGTTCGTCATGATTTCCGACTACTCGCAGGATGCCGTTCAGCAGCCCAACACGTGAGTGGTTTCGGGGTGTGGCCTTTGCCCAATTTCCCATCATCTGCTGACCTTCTCCTTTACCGTCTCCTTGTCGCCCATTAGAGTCAATGATGCCTGCAGCACGGCTTACTCGTTCTGTGGCCTGAAGGACAAGCTGTATCCCGACAGACGCACCATGGGCTATCCCTTCGACAGGCGACTGCCCAATGCCAATCTCACCGAACTGGTTGGCGCCTTTGGCAACATGGCCAAGACCGATTTGAGGATTGTCTTCAACGATCGTGTAGTTGACAAGGCATAGGTGATTGATAATATAATATCAACCTGCCCTTAAGGATCAACGGAAAAGGACTTGAAAAGGAATAACTCTTGGAACCTGGAACTCTTTATAAATTTAAATTTATATACAACAATTTGTGCGTCTCCATGTGGTGTTTTATCGTTCAAAATTATATTTTAGAAAAATATATATATTATTTGCAAGCATAAATATTCCAAAAATATTTTTTATTTATCAATAATATTGGAATGTTTTATTTTATATATATATATAATATTTTTTATATATAATATTTTATTTTCCGATAAAACTGACTAAGCCAAGGTGATCCTCATGACAGCTTTACTAGATTTATATTTATTACTCTTTCAAGGCAGAAAAAAGATTACTCGCTTGTGCCTGGCCTTAATATTTACAGCCAACTGACACCGAAGCCAGCCAAGGATACGATAAATATTTACTCATATAAGAAATCCTCGTTTAGGTATATTTGCTAGCCAAATATTTGCTCTAGATTATTGAATATTATTTATGCCAAAGAAATACAGATACACAGCCGCTGAAGGGCGTTTATTTGTCATAGACAGACACGCCCACAACAGGGCGTACTAATCCTATTAGACTTCAAAGCGGTTTGCTCGACAAACTTTTGCGGATTGCCCGTGTCCAGGAGGCCTTGACTTTCCACCCCACCACATCAACCAAGAATATTGAAGAAAAATAGGAAATCATCTTGGCAAAGAGGGGGAAAAAACCGCTGCACGTGTTGCGCTTATTAATTTTCGGCATTTACCGGGTCGAGGACTTTAATTAGACATCCACTAGATGTGGATAAAGTTCTAGACTTCGAATTAGGAAAAGACAACCAACAGCTGCCGATAACAAATTGATTTTTAATAGATTTTTATGACTGCTATCGAAGGGCAACGCAGCTTAATGATGGCATCAGTTCGCGCCACATGACGTATACGTGATGAAATTGAGTTTCTGACTGCAGTCGCTAATTGGGTTGATTTGCAGAAAGAAGAAAGTCACTCCATATATGTGGGTCACTAAAAAGGAAGCTTAAAAAACACACATGTTCATCTTAAATCCCCTCGTATTAATATCAAAATGTAAATGTTAGCTAGCACAAACTTTTTTCATGTCGAAAGTTAAATAAAACGGCAACATTTTATATTATCTCCTGGTTTAAAGCGAGTTCAATGCGCCCAAACAAAAAGTTGGGGGCCAATGTTGACAGGCTACGGCTACGCAATTTAATCTCTTTTGTTGCCTCGAAACTGGGCTTTTTTATTTCTTTTCAAAGTTGCATATTTTATGACCGTATTTTTTTCTGTACACGCAGTACGTAAATGCTGCAACTGGTGTAAACTTTCCCTTAGAATTTAAATTAAATTACAGCAGAACGGTCAATTTGCGGTACCCTAACGAAAAGTGAAGGCATTTTGGCTTTGTGAGGATTTAAGTAAATATCCCCGAGGAAAGTAAATACACGTCTCAAACGTTGCAAAAAGGTAATAATAGTTGAAAGGAAAGGAAAACGAAAAGGAAAGCGAAAGAGAGAGAGTATTTCTTGACTGCCCTGCAGCCACTTTTTTTATCACTTCTTCCTTTTTTCAATCATTAGACCTGGCCACAGGACATTCCCACTCACTTTCCTTGAATTTATTTATGTGGGTAAATTGTAGAAAATTAAAAAATAGACAAAAATACAGGGCAAGGCAGAAAAAGTTGCCAAGTCCGCTTTAATTTATTTTGGTAGCCGCAGGGCGGGAAATTCGTGCGGTTTTTTTTCTGGGGCGAGAATGGGAAAAGCTGCCACTTAGGCATAACTTTGGCTTTAGCTTTGGGTCGTTTTTCCCATATGCTGTTAGGGAGAAACTTCGGCTGTTTGCTGTTATTGTTGCCATTAATGCTGCTGACTTTGGCCCCCCCTTTTTGGTTTAAGGGTTTGTACAAATATTTGCTCGGGTACTTGGCATATTAGCATACTTTTTTCCAAGCCCACCACGTATGTAATAATTTTAAATAATGGGTTTTTTGGCGAAAAGTTTAACTCTGATTAGGGTAGCAAAAAAAGCTATGGAAATTAATCGACGGGTTAATGCAGCATATTTGTTTACTGCATGCGATCTGCGCAATTGATTGCTTAATTTCTGTAAAATTTCCATTCAATCAAATGTGAAGCCCATTAAAAAGTCAATCAGACGTGAATGCAAAGCAGCCCACCAAATTCACACATATGGCAGATTCTATTGTGCAAACCGACCTTGCCCCAATGCACTTTCTTCAATGTGTATACATATATTTAGATATAGTATTTGCACGTGTCTGTTTCTATGGAAAGTAAAATCTGCAATGTGTAAACTTCATTTGACTTGGCAACACCAAAAAAAAATCTATATGAACGTAGATCGATTTCACAATATTTAATATCAATATCATATTATATAATATCATCGTAAACTCGATATGCTGGAAATGAGTTTTTCATGTTAAAACGATATGCGTATTGCATGACCACAAATTTACATGCGCATATCGATTTTACGTCGACATGCTTTTTTTTGTGTGTAGAAATTTATCATTTTGGGCGCATTCTTTAACTTCTTTTATGTTAATTGATTGGTAATTGGATGATAAGATGATGATAAGATGATGACAAGATGATATAACTTAAGACAAAGCGAAAAATGTAAGTTCAATATCAGAAGGGGTTTCTTCTGTTACTTTTACAAATAAATTATCTTTGTAAATCTTTGTATAAAAATCTGTGAAAAGGCATACAAAAATCAGACAAATAACATATCCCACATAATACATTAATTTAGCCCCAAGCACATGCTAACACATTGTTTGGTGCTATTTTTGTCGCCTGTACACATAAACATTGGAGAGGGGACCGAGCCTACTAATGCCTGCCTTATGCCAATGAAATAATAAATCAAATAATCCAGCTGGTCTGCACAAAACCAAGACCAGTGACTGGCTGAATTCTATACAGAAAATTAGCTTGAATTTGTACAACTAAGGCCAATATATTAAATTTGCAGCTAAAAAATATTACAATCAAATTATTTTATTTTTACAACTTTAAAGAAATAAATTCTAAATATAAATACAATTTTTTTTAGCTATTTTCCTAAATAAATTAATTAAAGAAAAATCGTTTTGGTAATTGAAAGCTAATATTTCGAACTGCGCTGTCTTTTAAACAAACATATGGATATGTTTTCTCTGGCATGTGAATGAAATCTGATTCTGATGTTGATTTAGACCTGGGTTTCCTTTCCGCGAATAACCCAGCCACAATGCGAATGACAGAGCGATGTCAAGTGAGTACTTATATTGTAATAGAACATCGTCATTATTAGCATATTCTCCATCGATTCCGATGACGATGCCGATGGCAGGAGTCTTGGGGCCCTGGAGCATGCTAATTGTTTGCAATTATGCTTTGAGTCAGCTTCGATTTCCATTGGAAATGGAATTCGAATTCGAATTGGCAGCGTGAAATCAGTAGCGGCATCACTTGAATGCATTAAAATGTTGAAATGTTTCCTCGCATTCGCCCGCACTTTTCAAGGGGAATTAGGTTAACCGCAGGAAATTCATGTTTAATTGAAACGCCATAAGGTTTCCCACCATATTTAGATAATTGGAAAACCGCAGCCGGGCATTCAAGTCAATTTATAATTAATTGTTTTCATTTTAAGCTTGATTTTAAAGCAATAAACAAGGACTTTTTGTTTTTTATTATTTATTTGTTTAAATTATTGTTTTTGGGTTCGACTTTAATGTATTCAAATCAAAGAAAAAGGTTTATTTCCGCCATTTCATGATAATTATTAAATTAAACGTTTACCTTCCCATTTTAATGTACTCATAACAATTAAATTTAATTTATCTGAAACCTTTCAAGTGATTACGGTAAGACTCCCTGATATTTTTGGTATTTATTTTTGGAGCATGTTTATTTGCCACGCGCTGGAACGCCGACATTTACCTTTTGCCCGGCAACGCTAATATTTAAATTAATTGCTAATAAACCATCAACGAATGTTTACACTTGGCCCAGCGACTTGGACAGTACATCAGGGCAAAAACTGTGTTAATTCTATAATTTCTGCAGCATTGTTTATGGCCCCCATTGGAATTGACTTAAACAAATCACTTTTATCTGGGCCCCCTCTTTTTGCCTCAAATTCAGGTGGCAGTGGAGCAAACGACAGCTGTGTTATTTTAGCGTCCAATGCGATACGTTGGGAATTTATGTTTTATGCACAAACACACACGCAACGTACACGGTGAGTAAATAAACAGGCTTCGTTTGTTTTGCCAAAAAAATTTCACAAATAACAACTTAAGCGATAAAGTACTGCTAAAAGCTATTAACTATGATGTCAGAGAGCCATATGCACTGTCGATCTCATCTGCCAGACACTGGAAGAAAAAGCGATCCAGGTTCGATCACTTTTGGGATTTCAAGAAGAAGTCAACCTTTTTTAAGTAAATCTAATATTTTTAGTTATTTGTCCTACTTTAATCTCAAGAGAATTCTAAATAATATTTTAATATATTTTATAATTCTATATTTCTTTCAGTGTCTTGTTGCCAGTAGAATTTACTTTTAACATCCCATATGATCACAACCATAACTGTGTCGGAACTTGAACTTGGCAAGGGTATTTGGTTCTTTTGTATTCAATCATAAAATCATTTTCCACATGTGTATACCTGTAAGTTTACAGACCATTTTTCTTCAAACAATGGGATAATTACAAAATGTGAGGTGCTTAATATAATGAGTGGGGCAATAACCCTTGTATTTCTAGTTTGTGGTTATTAAGGCTCGAAGAATAAAAATATGAAAAGGATAAGTAAGGGAAATTATGAAATCAAGAAACAAATAATATAAATTTAAATTTAAAATTATTTAATTTTAAAATTATTTTATGAATTTCTAGATCATTAATTTTCGCACCCAAGATGCATCAGAATATTTACAGCAAATTAAGTTTGTCTTTGCCTGCAATTTGGTAAGTATGAAAGTATTCATTTCCTCGCACCTTGATATTTCCCCCAGTTGGCCAAAGGAACGCGGCTAGAATTGCGGCTTCCCTGAGGCATTTTGAGGCTTTGTCGCGGTCACAATGTGCATAGAAATGCGATTCAAGGCAGGGGACAGACAACAATTATTCTTATTCGCATTGCGAGTGTGGGCGGTGCACATGGGAAACGCTCTTGGGAAATGGGAAAACAAAACGGAAGGCTGCGTCGCCAGCATCTGCCTGCATTATAAAGTTGGAACGGAACAAAAAGGAGGAAAGTGAATATTTTAATTTTGCTAAAGTGCAGTTCATTTATATGTATAGAGACGAAATACTAAAATATAAGCTTGACATTGTTTCCCCCATGAAATTAACTTATTCAAAAATCAAAGCTTTCAAGGGGTTTTCTATGAAAACTTATATTTTTTCAAAGAATAGGGTTTTTTAAGCCTATAACAAGCCTTAATAAGATCCAAAATCTCCATTGGGAAAATTACAACCAATAAATAGTTACAAATTAAAATAATTTCAAGACCATGAAGAAAATAATCTCTTATATTTTTTTTCTTAATTACAATTTTCCAGCTCAGTTGACTATTTATTTTAAGTCCAGATGTTGAAACAAATGTGTAGTGTTTTTACCATTTTTTATTCTTCGCTTATTAAATTGTTATAGTGATATATCTAATCTTTTTTACTTGTCGACAGTCATGGCCACCAGATTGGGTCGCCAGGTGCGAAGGATAATGCCAAATGCGCCGATTTTGCCAAAGCAGTTTTTAAAACAGGAACAGGATCCTTCGATGTTACAGCCCTTGAGGGATCAACATTTCCCCAAGTGCCAGTGCTATGAACCGATTTATCGGGACTCGAAATGGAACAAACCGAGTGGGCAAATCATTTACCTAGGCCGTAATCCCTACGAGGAGGGTTAGGAATCAACTGCTTGGAGTCATTAGTCAAAGCGTATGCTACCGATAAACTAAATTTCGAGTTGTGTTAAATTTCAAGCGTTAAATTCAGTATATTCAGTGTTGTCCTATTATTATGAGGAGTCTCAGGCATGGCATCACCTCAGCAACCGCTGGAGGTTTCCGAAAGATTTCACCCAAGGGTCTCCTAGGTCAAAACTGCAGTCCTCTTCTTTCATGGTGTCCATCTCTTCAACCGCTTTCAAAGAACTTTATGAAGAATTTGGGAGCCAGCCATAAGTATGGAAACTACTTAAGATTTATTGAGGATCCTAAACTACCCAAATTAATCAAACTTTATGATCGTGTGTGCCGCGACTGTCATAAAATACCCGTTGGCTCGGCGAAGCTTAGGAGGTCTGAGTTGGATGATCCGCCGAAGAAACATTGGCACAAAAACCATTTTGCCAAGGGGAAAATACCTGTTGGTTCTATCAAGCATAAAAGGAATGAGTTTGATGATTCACCAAGGAAATATTGGAACAAAAGCGGTTTTCTCAAATATAATATAGATTTAGGGAATGTGCCCGTCGGCTCTACCAACCTTAAACAATCTAAGTTAGATAATTGGCAAAGGAGATCTTGGGACAAAAGCGGTTTCCTAAATTCCTTGGATATTTATAATTTGCCAAATTCAAACCGGTCAACGATTTTGGAAAAAAAAAAGTCGGAACGCAGTTTTATAAATTCTGAAGATCCTGTAAACTACGATTTAAATAATCCTTCCAAGAAATCGCGAAAGAAGAGCAACTCTCATAAATCTATTAAAAATATTCAAAATGGTTCACCAGTCAAGTCAAGAAATCCGACTAAGAGCAATAAAATGTCTTTAAAAAGGACGCAGCTGCCAAAAGTATCTCTATACGACCAAAGGAAATCAAAATCTCAGACTAAGAGCAATCGGAACTCTGTAAGAAAGTCCCAGCTTCTACCGCTGGACTCAAAAAGAAGTATGGATTCCGTGGAGCTTTTCTTACAAAATTTTAGATCTAGTAAGATGAGAGAGTCTTTAAGAATAGGTCCTAAGAGAATAAGTTCAAGCCCACATGTTCACAAGAACTCTCGATTGAATCTTTCTAAAATAGAGGCTGTTAGTATAAAGTCTAATCCATATTTAAACGAGAGCAGTCGAAAACAACCTTCCAAAAAACTTTCTAGGAGCATAAAATCCAGCTTGTTTTTTCTCAAGAACTCTCAATCGCACATTTCTAAAAAAGGTCTTGGTAATATACCACCTAAGTCCGATTTTATCAGGAAGTACCGATGGAGTCCTTTTAATATAGGGGGAACCAAACATCTTGCGAAGCGCTATCGAACGAAACCTTTTAAAATAGGCTCACACATTTTCAAGAGATCTCGAAATAACCTTTATAAAATACGTAAGAGGAGTATGAAATCTAGATCGCATGTTCTACAAAACATTCAATTTAAATCTGCTTCTGCCGAAGTAAGTGATGATGATACTACCAATAAATCAATCAACGATAATAACTCAGACAAAGGAGAAGTCTTCAGAGGAGTTTCACAATCGGACAATGTATCCTCAATATCCTGGCTCCCAAGGACAGATTTTTACAATATCAATCCCGGGCCCATCGATCTCATCCATTTCGGTCCCATCGATATAGAGACGCACAAAAAAGATTTCCTAACCTTGCATAGAATTGAACCTGCTGGCAAAAGGGGCTGGTCCAAAATTCCTTGGCCAAATTCTTTTGAACCCAGGCAAAGAAATGCAAGGATAGATGATCGACAAAGCGCTTCACCGAAGGGACGTCTTTTGACCAAGAAAACAGTTTCTTCCCCTAGAAGGGCAGTTTATTCTAGGAAATTCTCTAAATTCCATTCCTTTAGATTTGAAATATGTCCGAGAAAGCGCCGAAGAGCAAGAAAAACGGTATCCTGTCAAACAGAAGTCAACCGAAACATATGTGAACTATGTGATATCTGTCGACCAAACAGCCAACCCGAAGAACCATTCATGGTCGAGATGAAAAAACGCCAGGATCGCGAAGAGTGAAAGAGTTACTATCTTAAGATGATCAAAAGGAACAAAGAATGCTGTAAAGAAAAGGTTTCGGATGAGGAAGCATTTCTTAATCCTTTAATGCTAGGGATCAGTCCCACATTGACCAGCTCGTCAGAACCCAACACTAGTTGCAAGTCCAATCTTGGAGGGATGCGCCACCAATTGGAGCAATGTCTGGACATGCTGAGCCTATGTGGCCGCCTTATCGAGGATCGCTTGCGTCTTTCCAGGATAGAAACAAGGTGCCGGCCTTGAACCGAATCAGAGTTGAACTGTTTTGGACCAGGGCCCACAAGATGCCTGAAAGAAAATTGGATAATGGATCTCAATGTATAAACCCCTTTAACTGGGTTTTTTTATACATGTATTTTATTTATCAACGGACAAGGTGTTTTCCTGCTGAAACTGAATAAATGTATTTTTAATTGTCAAGATGTTAAATATTACTTATAAGGGTGGGGAATAAAACAATCTTAAAAAAGTGAAATAATTTTTATAAAGTTTTATTAAAATACTTTTTACTTTTATGTAGGATCTGAGTTGCTTTTCCTTGACTGTATATCTATTTTTTATAATAAAAGGCCTTTTTTTAAGCCAGTTTCAAAATATTTGCTTCCTAAATGGAACCCAACGAAATGGCTGTCCCATCGAAACGAACAAATTTTCAAGCAAGTAAGCCAAACGGTTTTATTAGTTGTCTAAAAAGTCTACAAAATTGCAAGTATTTAAATTTTGAATATTGCCTAAAGAATGAACATTTTGAAAGGAAGCCGAGTGCTGAATAGAAATTGTCTGCGGGACAAGATTAAGAATTTATCACCTCTGCTGCGAACCTTGAACTTTGGACCACCGAACAAGGACTCTGTATTTCGGGCCACATGGAGCTACTATGCCAGCGACTGTCAGGAGCGACTGTCGAACATTCGCAGGCGCATTGAGCAGAACGCTAGAGTATTAGCTCCAAAAAAGGCAAAACTTTCTGTGGACTTGGAGCTACCCTTTAATGAGAGCCAGCTGCCGCCAGGACTGGATTTGGATGAGCACATCTACCACGAATTGGTGTCCTGTTTTCGAAACGCTGAAAGCACTGATTCAATTAAGAAAACCACAACTAAGTGCTCGAAAACACAAAGGTTTTTCAGTATGGGTAAGTTTTCTACTCCCGAACAATGGCTTTCTTGGAAGCGTCAGGAGCAGCAAGTGGAACAGTTGCTTAAAAAGTCCTACGATCCTTACTTGAAAGAAGAAATGTCCAGGAAGCTACAACATTTACAAAAACTCACCAAACGACGTCCTCTAGTAGTGCTTACAAATCAGGAAGAAACAGTTGGAAAACAAAAGGAATCACTGCTAAAAAATAGAAAATCTCGAGAGAAGTATATGGAAAATTTAAAGTCTGAGCCCGAAGATGTAAAAAACAGTTATATGAAAATTGAAGAAAAATTTAAAACCTATTCAATCAATACCCCTACGAAATCAGACAATTTTAATTCAAGAGAAGCCCCTTTAAAATCAAGAAAAAAACCAAAAAGACTGAGAAAAAATAGTAATTTAAGAAAAAATAGCTCCACAAAAATTGGAGATAAATATAAAAACCCCTTGAATTCCAGATATACCAACACGAATTTAGAAGATTTACCTTTTGGAAAACACCTCTCGAAATCGACAATGAGTTTAAAGCCCCTAACAAGCTTGGCCGATAGATATAAACCCTCTTCAACCAATTTGAGAAAAAAAAGTAGTACTAAAATAGGAAATAAATATAAAACCCTTACGAATTTAGAAGATTTCAATTCGAATGAAAATAAATCATCCACAAATGTAAGAAAAAAGGCAACGAGATTTGCAGATAAATATAAACCCAGTTCCGGTAATTTGCTATTGAACAGGTTTATTGCCGATCATCCGAGTCTAGAAAGTGTCGTTAGCTCAAAACGTTCTACTAAAACGACAATAGCTCGCCGCAGACCCAGGCAAATAGAAAAAACCAGAAATAGTAGCGATGCAGATGATGGAATAAACGGAATAGATGATCAAAAAGACTCCCAACTAAAGGGAAAAGATAAATTAAACACTTTGGAGAATCTTGAAAAATACCCAAAGTCAACAATATCAGCAACTATTAGAAAAATAGAAAGTCACGAGCTGAAGAAAAACCAATTTTCAAAAGAACTGCCATCGTTAAGTCAGATTGGCGAAATAAATTCGAACAGCGATACACATTCGAAAAATATAGAAATGCCATCGAGTTCGAAAATGTCAAAGTCCGAGGAGATATTATCCATTGACAAATCCATATTATCCAAGATCCCAATAGACGAACATACAACTGAGGAGTCAAGACAGAGTTTTGTGTCTCAAAAGAAATCACAATCTTTAACTAATCTGCAAGCACTGAAAGCGAATGAGTATATACACGATATCTTAAAAGGTCTGACTCAAAGTGATTCCTCATTTATCGGGGGTTTAAAGGACAAATATAATGGTTCGACCGTGTCAGTCTACAAACGACAATTTGTTAATGATATTACAAATGAGGAAAGTAGGAAGGAGATCGTTAGTGGAGATCACCACGGTTGGTACATAAATGTAAAACAACATTTATCTATCGTCAATCGAATGCGTCCCATTATGTTTAAAAAGAAACCCCAGAACGAAATGGTTAGAAAAGATTTTGAAATTGTTCCGTCAGATAGCCCTGAAATAACGTCTTTTCGGGAAACCCTACCTGATATACGAAATGAGAAGACACCGGATAGTAGCATCTATTCAAAAAACCAATCTGAAGATGAAATACGTTTGAGTTTTCCCTCGAAACCGTTAGTAATTTCCAATCTAATAGCAGACTTTATAGACTCTTATGGTTCCGAAATAAGTTTTCTTGAATCATATCCGGATTTATTTAAGCCCAATGATCTGAAACAGTTTCAAATGAAGACTGTCTTTAACAAGAAAAAACTAAAGGAACACAAGAAACCCAAGGTAAAGGAAGTTATGGAAGTGAAGAAGGTGCCATCGAAGCACTTGGTCTGTTCTTTGTGCAATTTGGTTAGGCGAAGACAATCCGAATTGAGGCCTTATATGCAGCGGATGCAGAAGCGACGCCAACGATTGGACCTAAAGAACTATTACACCCAGAATTTTCTAAAGTGTCGGCAGGACTCACAACAGTATGCCAAGGAACAACAGAAGAAAGTCCGTATCCGCGAAATCCTAGCGAAATACTGTAAAGCCCTAGATATTTGCCAGGAGATCGTGGAACTAAGGATACAAAAACGGTCTGAAGAATGTCAGCTGGAATAAAATAAATGTAAAAGATGTAAACTTATATATTCTGGATAGATATGCAAAGTTCCCTTGTTCTTGTATGTAAAATCGTTGTATTAAAAAAGGGATACGGCTTTTAACAAATATTTTATGAACATAACCTAGAAACTTCATACTTTGTTTTATTTTGAATTCACTTCTTCATGATTTTCATATTTTTCTTCTGTTTTTCTTAATGATCTTTGCGCTTTTAAGAATTTTGTATTAATAATTTAAATCAATTTTATTGACGTCATACCCATATGATATATGCTTACATTACCTAGTAAAAATCCGAGCCAACGACCTAAGAGGCAAGTAACTCGCGATTACCCGGTGTCATACCATTTGTAAGCAGTTCATTCAGTTGACTTTTACGCGACCCTTAAAGATGCCCCACTCATGGCACATAAAGTTTATTAAAATTAACATTTGCCAGATAAAACTGTTTCGCATGCATCCTTTTCCGCAAAATTTATTCCAATGCGAGCAACTGCCTGAGTAAAAATAATAATGTGCCATAAAATTTCAGTTTTTTATACCCAAGCATAATTCCCATTCCGTGCGCATAAATGTCAATGCCAACGCAACTAAAATCTGTCCTCTATCCTTCGACCGTTGAATTTTGCAACCTACGCGGGCCTCCTGGCCCCCCCCCCCCCTTTTTTTTCGCGAACTCTTCAGCACAAGTGCAACTACAAAACCGGGGGGAAATACAAAAAAAAAAGTGGGGGTAAAACTAGGGAAAAATCAAAGTGAAAAAGCAACAAAACTCGGTCGAGGGCTTTAGATAGTAAAAAACTTTTATATGGCATTTTTTGGTTGCAATGTGGGCAGTTCCAAGTAGTTTCTTCTGGTTTATTAATTTTAATGCTAATTTACTGTGTCACTCCTAACACGGTTAACTTTTATATTTATACTTACGACTTGTCATTAAGTACAAATAGTTATATATATTTTTAATGATTTAGTTCTATTTTATTTACTTTGCTTTATATGCTAACCACTGCTAAGAAAAAATACTAATTTTAAATATTTTGTTATATTTTCAAAGATATAATATTGAGCTTCTAAAATATAAAAGTTTTCATAGACTAAATTGAAAATAATCCTGACAAATAATATGTTTTGTATAAAGAATATAAAACTACGCTTTTTTCAGTGATTTAAAATAACTAAATGAATGTCAGTGGTTTAATCTGTTAGCTTGAACATTTAAAAGGCAGCCCTCTTTAATGATTTTATTCATTAATTACCAAGAGTAAAGATGGAGGGTAAATCACTCGAAAGCCGGGCGCCGCGAAGTATGCAACGCTGGAATGCAAACGCGTACAGGTGAGAGGACAGGTGTCAAGGTGCTAAAATGCGTTTGAGCAGCTGCGGCCGAAGCCCCGTGGCAGGGAAACAAACAATCGGGGAAACTCGAATGGGAGCGGAATAAAATGCTAAAGGAAAATGTGCGATGGTTTATGTTTGCTGCTCCGGCGGTGGCCTCATAATTGCCTCTAAGTGGCTTAAGTTATTAAAACCAATTAAGCGGGTTTCCTGCCAAAAGGAAATTCCTTTTAATTGCAACCGAAATGCGATTTAAAAAATAAGGCAATTGCATACAAATAATATAATTGGAAAATTGTCTAATTGGCTCAGCGGCCAAGGCAAGTTAACAAGCTGCTCCATCTGCTAATTAAACTTTTTAGATTAAAATCCAACCTTCAGCTCAATCGCGGCGGAAGTTGTAGTTTCTTCATCAGTTCAAAAGTTGAGAGGTTTACACAAGGACTAAAACGCTTCCAACTTTAGGGCAAAATCTCCTTAAGACGGATGGTAATTCGCGCTTCGCAGAGTGCAAAGAAGAAGTTTTGAAGTTTGGTTAGAAGGATAACACAACATTTTGGCATGTTTTGGTGTAGAGAGAATAACAGTCAAAATAGGATTTAATATTAAGCACGTTTTGACAGATTTTAAGTTCCTTTGAAAGTTATACCTTATTTACATTATATCATTATTTATTTAAAAACTTTTCAAGCATCTAAAAACCCATTAAAATACTTAAAAATCATTTAAAAAATAGTTAGTTCATAAAACAATAGAATTTCGTTCTTTATTTGTTCAGCATTTTAATGGATGCTATCATCACATGCATATTTTCACAAGCATTCAACCGCAAAGCTTTTGTTTTGTATGTAAAATGCCTGATATAATTCTATATTTACACATCAATTTTCAGTTCGCTTCAATACCTTTCGATATCGGTACACCACATTTAACAAAATATTTCTTTTTTTGCAAAAAATACGAAAATTCGACGCTTTAATAGGAAAATGCCAACGAAAATCCGTTCACCACGCAACACGTTAACATAATTATGGAACAAGCTCACTGGGGCCCAATCAATCATACGCAGCGTGAGCCGCTTGACATTTTCGGGGTGCCCAGACACGATAATCACACACACAGAAAACCTTTGAAATGCAAATCAGGGGAATCATCCGCAAAATCATACATATGTACATATGTACTCACATTTTATTCCTGGAGGAGCGGGTAAATTTGGTTTCTGCCGCGTTGTCGATTGCCGATTGCCGATGTTTGTTGCTGGTTTTGTGCTTGTTGCTGGTTGTTCTATGCTGTTATCAAATCAATTCAACAGAACTTTATTTGCGGGAAAGCCGACAAAAAAAATAATGGAAGGAAAACAGCAGTCAGAGGAAGAGAAAAAACCAAAGAGAAAAGCGTAAACGTAAAGAAATTTCTTTTGAGGCGCGTGTCAAAAATGTTGTTGAATTGTAAATATGTTCTGCACAGAGAAAAGTTCTTAAAATGATATTAAGAAAATTTTAAACAAGCTCGTCTTGATAAAAAACGATTAAATATTTGTTAAAAATTTCATTTAATTTTTAGCTATTGACAAAATATTTATATTTTTAAAAATATTTATTAAGAGATTCTGTAAATTACAAGAATATGTCATTCTTTCTTTTCTATTTAAATGATTTAACAGTGTAAATCCTTAAAAATATAATATTTTAAAAATATCTTAAAATTTTATTCTTTTTTGAACATTTGTTGCAGTTTTAGTTTTTTTTCTCAGTGCCCGAGATACATTTACACAGATACACAGTCTACGATTGTGTGTGGATTACATATGGTAATTTCCTTGGGATTTGCACGGTTTTGTTTTTTTGGTTTTTCGTGTGTGCAGGGTCAGATTATAATCGTATTTTTCAATCTGAATAAAATTAGCCGAGATTTTTCATTGCTCTTTCAGTTTTATTTTGGCTTAGAATTTATGGCAGTCGCTTAAACACCTTTCTTTTGGTTTGTTTTTTTTTTTTTTTGCATGGAACACATGTGTTGAATCACCGAAATTTTGCTTTAATAAACATGTGCCAAAAATTAAATCAACTATACGTGAGTGTGAGTTTATATTTTTTTGATTACTTTTATAATTTATGTCTTCAGATTTCGTTTTTTTTGAAATTTGAATTTGCACTTTTCACTTGCAACATTGTTGCTGGCAACTTTGAACTAGTTTCCCGTTACAAGCGTTTTCAATTTTCCTCAATTTTCCAACACGCACACACAATCTCACGCGCACACACACGCAAATGGAGAGGAAAAGGGAAGATAAATCCACTGATAAGAGTTTCGATTGAGTGACGAATCCATCCGCTATACCTTTCGCCACGTCCGACTTTCGAAGCCACTCAACAGCAACTGTTGCAAATGTCGAAAAGGCAACTTGTGGCTGCTGCTTTTCCTCGACGTCGACGTCGCAGCATCTCTTTTTCCCGAGAGCTTTTCCGACCCGAGCTTTTCCTCGCACCACACGGCAAACTGTTGATTGGTCTTCCGAAAGTGAAAATGTGTGTGTGTTGTATTAACCAGGAAGAGAGCACAAAAGAGAGTCCATCCTTACTTAGTTAATTAGTACTCATTCAGATGGCAGTAAACAGTATTTAGTCCCTGATTATGGGCCTTAAAATGATTCATTAAAGATGGTATAAATAAAAGGAAATAAACGGAAGAGGTGAAAATTGCACTACTTGATTATTTAGTTGAAGTAGATAAACAATTTCAAATGGAAAATATTTTAGTTTCCATTATGAACTTCATTTTTGTTTAAATTTAAAGTCGAAAGGCATAGAATTAAAATCTTCACTAAATATTACATAGAAATCTAATATTTTATTGTTTAAAATTATTAGAAAGAGAATGTAATTCACATATTAAATACAAATTCCCCAAAAATTAATAGATGTATAAATTGTCAACATAAAATTTTACTAAAAAAGCACTTTTCCAAATAATAAATTAAATATTTCGCTTGAAAAAACCTCTTTAAAATTTTTAATGTAACATTGTGCTTATAGACACACCTTTGAAGTCAATCATAATCTCCCAAAATTTGTTTTCAGTTCTGTTTATTTGTACCCACCACAAAGCCATTAAAGCTGATGTTTACCAAAGCAACAGTTACCAATGTTAACGGGGCACACAAATACACATTTTCTGTGGCTGAAAAAGAAAAGCTCCCCGTGGAAGTTGCTCTTATTTGGAGACCGCAAATAGATGGCGGAATTAACGCGCTTTTAATAGATTAGACCCCCTTGGCTGTTCGGCTCTTCGGTTCTTCAGGGGCACAACATTGTGATGGTGCAACCGATGATGCCGCTCAAGGACCTCTGCACCCGATCCGCAGATAATGGCACCAGCCTGACCAACGGCACCCACAACAACGCGTTCCCACCTCTCTTTTTATGACTATCCCCAAGTGGAGCGAGGACACACGTTTGGCAAATTTTCACAGGCAGAAGGACGAACACCTGGACTAATTGATACGCTGGAGCAGGCACATAGAAAAATAATACACACAAAATATTTTTTATTTTTAAAACTTACTAGAACAACTATGTTTGTATAATACTTATTGAATGTTTAGAATATTTTAAAAAGTGTGGGAAATTATTTTTCAACGTAGAAACAAAAATAAACTTAACAAATGTTGTATGCATATTATTTTCGTTATACGTTTAAATTTATTCTTAACAAGAAAGGAAGCTAGCTTCGGCCAGCCGAAGCTTATATACCCTTGCAGATCATTCCTATTCATTTAAAATACATTACATTTAAATTAACTTTCGTATATGTTACAACAATCCAAATTTTAGCTGCTTTCGTATAACTTTGGCATTAATTTTTTGATCCTTCCTATGACAGCTATATAATATAGCCGTCTGAATTTTGTTAAAATTTATACGAAATTTTGAAATAATGAAGAAAAGCCATATCCCAGAGATGAAGAGAGTGTAATAAAAGTCAACAAAGGTATAATTTTTTTCCTATTAATTTCCATATAATTTTCCGACCGTTCCTATGGCAGCTATATGATATAGTCTTCCGACTTTTTAAAAATTTTATTCGAAATTCAGAATTATTTAAAAAATATTATTCCCAAAAGTAGAAGATAATATTTCAGAAAACACCAAAGCTTCGAAATTCAGAATTATTTAAAAAATATTATTCCCAAAAGTAGAAGATAATATTTCAGAAAACACCAAAGCTAGAATTTTTTTTTACGTTTTTTACGATTTCCTTCATATGGGAGCTATAAGATATAGTTGTCCGATCCGGTCGGTTCCGACATATATACTACCTGCAATAGAAAGAAGACTTTTGGGAAAGTTTGAGCCCGATAGCTTTTAAACTGGGAGACTAGTTTGCGTAGAAACAGACGGACAGACGGACGGACAGACGGACAGACGGACGGACAGACGGACAGACGGACATGGCTAGATCGACTCGTCTTGTCATGCTGATCAAGAATATATATACTTTATGGGGTCGGAAATGTCTCCTTCACTGCGTTGCAAACGTCTGACTGAAATCATAATACCCTCTGCAAGGGTATAAAATACATATAATAACATTCCCAATAGTATAAGATAATATGTCAAAAACACCGATGCTATAATTTGTTTCCTATTCTTTTCCCATTAATTTTCCGATCGTTCCTACGGCAGCTATATTATATAGTCATCCGATTTTTATAAAATTCAATTCGAAATTCAGAATCAATTAGAAAATGGTATTTCCAAACGTAGGACGTTATAAGTTGAAAAACACCCAAGAAATAATTTTTTTACATTTTTGTCCTAGATTTTTCCTATGGCAGCTATATGATATAGTGATCCGATTTTATAAAAATTTAATCCGAAATTCCAAAATATTTAATAAATAATATTCCCAAGAGTAGAAAGTAATATTTCAAAAAACATCAAATCTAGAATTTTTTGCACGATTTTTTTTTCGATCCTTCCTATGGGAGCTATAAGATATAGCTATCCGATCCGGCCGGTTCCGACTTATATACTACCTGCAATAAAAAGAAGACTTTTGGGAAAGTTTCATTCCGATAGCTCAAAAACTGAGAGACTAGTTTGCGTAGAAACAGACGGACAGACGGACAGACGGACAGACGGACGGACAGACGGACGGACAGACGGACATGGCTAGATCGACTCGTCTAGTCATCCTGATCAAGAATATATATACTTTATGGGGTCGGAAACGTCTCCTTCACTGCGTTGCAAACTTCTGACTGAAATCATAATACCCTCTGCAAGGGTATAAAAAATATACAAAATATTGTAATGAATTTGGAAGTATGGTTATACATACATAAAGTACTTAAAAAATACTAGGATAGTATTATTAAAAGATACTTATTTTACATATTGGTAAATTTCTTATAAAAATAGTTTTTAAATAATTTGTTTTATTTTGGATTTTTTGAGAATGCTAACCAATATTTTTCTCTGTGTAAGATTGCCTGTAGTAATTTTCCTCCTTTGATACGGTAAAAACAATTACCTGAATGTTTTCGTGTGTGGGCGTGCATTAAGCTCACATTAAAATTATCAGGAATGAAAAGGGCCGGGATAAACGAGGCGAGGAAATCAAATTGAGTCGTTTACTTCATTTAAAGCTGTGCCAAGTTCAGGGACACGAGGGTTACTTCGCGTCCTTGCGGCCATTTTGTAAGGTCCTGTGTGTATGTATATTTATAAATATGTTTATGTGTCGGGAAAAGCTAACGGTCCATGTCAACACAAGGTTAACTTTTAACTTCCTCGAACGACGTTCGTTGACTCGCAGGGTATATTAAGAACGTTAAAGCTGTTGCTCTGCTGTTTTTGTGCTGCTTTCCCACACATTTTCCTGGGCTAATTAAGAAGCTCGTCCTTCGCAACGGTAATCCTATATCCCCGATCCGGCGACCCCGTTTTGCAGCTTCGCATTACCGCTGGATGCACGCGCATCTGATTATGCCGCATTATTGCCAACAGCGTCATTTTCCGCGCTAATAATTACGCGGAATTTGGACGTTAAGCTCTAATGTCCTTTAGTGTTTACTAAGAATTAGATGGTAAATGCAGAACGTTAACTATTTTAAAATATTTATTGTAAGTGCTTATTGTTTTCTCTTAAATACCTTAAAAATAAAAATACATTTTTAACAGCTAATTTAAAATTGGCGCCCAAGTACGTAAACATAACAGAAAGCAACTTGCTAGAAATCTTTATATAGGCACAAGGCAAAACGGTCACACTTAAGTGAGAACATTTTCCAATTTTATCATTTTCCTATGTTGAGTTACAAGCAAGAGCGCCAGACTTTCCCGTTAAACTAATATAAAATGCATTTTCCTTTAAAAATGGCTGCCCATTTCTTATTCATTTATTCTCCTTTTAAAAAATAACGTATTTTCCGCCAACATTTACAGGGAAAAGTTAACAGTGAGGTAGAAATCTAGAGAAACTATCGATACTCTATGTTAACATCGATTTTTCAGCGTGACCGTTTGGTATTTTTGAACAAGCAAAAATGGCCGGACGGTATTACTTGATTCCGCGGTCACACTGCTAGCGTTTTGCTTTGGTTGAAAATACAATTAAAAATTGATTTGGAAGTATTTAAATATTCTGCATCGCCAGGTGAGTGCGTGTTGCCAGCATTGGCATCTCCTTCGGCCGGGAAAAGTGTTTTGATTCGAGTAAACCAAGTAAATGTTGGCCAAAAGTCGCTTTGAAAAGGCGCGTCATGTGCTGGAAGTTCGAAGGAAATGCGTTACAATGCAGTTGAAGTTGCAGTTGCATCTTTGTGTGTTTCTCAAACAATTACCAGTCACTAACTAATTTTCCACCTCCCTCCATCTTTTAGCCCTTCGACAAAAAAAAATCTGCGAAAAGCGAGCGGTGGCGGCATCGAAAATACCGAAAGAAGCAGAAGAAAAAGAAAAATTTGCAAGGCTGCGTCTGTGTGAGTGAGCGTGTGCGAGCGCGCGTGTTGCTGTGTGCGTGTGTGTACGAGTCTTTTTTGCCTTTGGTGCGTGCGCTGTTTTTCGTCGAAAAAAAGGGATAAAAATATAAGGAAAACACAAGAAAACTGCAAGGAAAAGAGGAGTAAAGCGACCACCCAAAAAACACACAACAAACAAGTGCCGCTGCAATGGAGAAGAGAATAGAACTGGAGCGACGCGCACGCAAAGTAAATCAGGTAAGTCGAGAAAAAAACGCGCCACAAACTTCATTTAAAACCTAAATTAATGTGTGTAAATGTAGTTTTAATTTGTGTATAGACGCCATATAAAAATAAGAGCAATGGAAGAAGAAGCAGCAGCGTAGCGGCATCAACAAGAAAAAAAAAGACGAACAAAAAATTGATCGCCATAAGCAAATTCTACACACATGCCATTGTATGTGTGTGTGTATGTATGTGACGCCAGTGTTGCCATGTGCGCGCATTTTTGCTCCTTGCCTGCTGTTTGCTCCTTTGAAATGCAGTTTACTCGAAATAGTAGAGTAACATTTTACCCATTTAATTGATTTACATTGCACTGCTAGAATATTCAAACATATACAACGATCTATTAGAGAGAGCAGGCAGCACCTGAATTTGTATTATCTCCACAGCTGGCAATGCTGCCTTGCTTTTTGTTCTTGTTCTTGTTGTTATTGCCGGCCTTCAATTGTGACAAACACGGCAACATGTGTTTGTGTGTGCGTGTGATTGTGTGTTTGCTGCATGTTGTAATTTCAGGTTATTTGATACCAAAATGTATCTATAACAACATTATAGCGCGCGCATCATCCGCACAAACACACGCGTACAACGCACAAAAGATACACATGCATACGTGAAGACGACTTATGCACAAAATAATCGACACATAGCATATGTACTTACAAGCATACTACATTACATACAAATATTGACTGCGCAGTCATAATACTTTTATGCTCCCCCTCCCTCTTGCTCTAACGTGTTTACCTGCACGCCATCCAACTCTGGCTATCCCTTTCCCTCCGCCCACTGTGCAAGTGCAAAAGAAATGCAGGCGAAAAGACAAAGCCGCTATTTCTGATTAATAAACATGCGCTCTGGCTGGCCAGCCTACTCAATCTCAATCAGCGGTCACCCAGCCGCCCAACCACCCACAATGCACCCACCGCATAACAACAAAAACAACAACGCAGCAACAAGAAGAAGAAAAAAAAACAGCAACGCATACACACTCATTTGCGCCTAAGTCAAAGCCAAAAGCTGTGTGCATTCATTCTCACTCATTTTCTCAGATACAGTGATCACTCTCTAAGGAATATGCTAGAATTTCATACATTTTTCGGTTACTGAAACACCATTTTGTATTCACTTTCTCTAGTTCTCAGACCTCATGTCAAGTACTTGTATATTTCCCAAATTCCGTTCAAAATTCCATTAGTTGGACCCTAGGGAAAGAAACCCATTATTTCAAACCAAAAATTCCCCCAGAGATATTTAATAATCATTTTAAAAAACATAAAAAGCCCAAAGTTACATTAGTATTATCATGACAGGCAAAATTTGATTATTGAAAGAAATTACATTGCTTTTGAACAAGAAAAAAAAGTACAAACTATTGTTTTAAAACTACTTTTTTCATTTTAGAACATTTTTAAATTAAAAATGTATAGTGTTAAAATTTAAATCAATCGAAATTTCAATGCGTAGTATAAATTCAATTTAAAGTTCGTTTTGAACTATAGAAGACGGATTCCTTTAATCTAAAAAATGGATTATCTATCTTGTTATTAAAAAAATTGTTTTCAATAGTAATTTAAATTAGGCAAGTTACTTCAGGATGTATTTACTGTACCTAACGGTTACCACAAATTCTCCTTCAAAATAATTCCCAAATCGCGATTTCTGGTTTTCAGTTCACGTTAGAAAGTATCGTCTGTAGCCACATAACTGTTCCTCGGCTAGACAGAGACAGACAGGCGGACTCTACTCTCTAAAGGCGCCCATCTTGTTTCTTGTTTTGCTGTTCTTTCTTTTGTTGTGGCGACGTGACATATTGATAATTGGGTAATCTCAAGTGAACTTGCACAGCCTCCAAAAGGCAAATGTGTGTACATTCAATCGTAGATTATCAGGCAACAAAACAGCCCCCGCCCCTTTCTCCCGCCCACTTTTCGCAGACAGGCGCAACAACTGAACTACGTCACGGTCAAACATGTTGTTGTTGCGACGGCCGGCTTGTTGTTCTCCTGCCATCTCCCTCCCACTTCTCCCACCCCTTGTCAATTCCGTTTCGCTCCGTCATTCTTCTCTTGCGCATTCCTCTTTGTGCCTCGGCACAAGCACACATACACACGCTGGCGCACACACACACATATGATTTGGGGTTACATAAACGCGAATTGGCACTTTTTCTCCTCGTCGCCTGCGTCGAAAAAATGTGCAATTTGGCGATTGAGCGGCAGCAAATCTTTACCAAGTCGTTTTGTTGCGCTAATTTGTTTAATTAGCATGTAATGTCGATTTGCATTTCAACAAAAAAATTCTCAGCGTTTGATCGATTTTTGCGTATGTATTGTTCTCCATTTTTTTTTCTGCTCGCTTTCGTCAAAATTTTACACCAATGTGACCAAACTGAAGCGCTCAAATAATCCAAAATGTTCCGATAAAATATACTGAAATATCGCTTGGCTCTGAACTGCATGTGCCAGACGGATAAATACAATCGATAAATCAAACTTTTCAAAAGTTTTATTTTTGAAAATAAATTGAAGGTCTATTTTATTTATAGTACTAAAAATACAATTTTGTGAAAATTATAATATTTTTAATTTACAAATTTAAGTTCGTTTTTAAGTGAATTTTCCTAAATATTATATATTAATATAAAAATTATTACTTATTTTTAATCCTAGATCACAGAGCTTAATCTGGACAATTGCCGGAGTACAAGCATCGTTGGCCTTACAGACGAATACACCGCCTTGGAATCGCTTAGCTTGATCAACGTGGGCCTCACCACACTCAAAGGTTTCCCCAAGCTGCCCAACTTGAAGAAGCTGGAGCTGTCCGACAATCGGATTTCCAGTGGCCTCAACTATCTGACCACCAGCCCCAAACTGCAATATCTGAACTTGTCCGGCAACAAGATCAAGGATCTGGAGACCCTAAAGCCCCTGGAGGAGTTTAAAAATCTGGCTGTGCTGGATCTGTTTAATAACGATGCTACCCAGGTGGACAATTATCGTGAGAAGATCTTTAAGATGCTGCCATCGTTGAACTTCCTTGATGGGTACGTTTTATTGATTTCCTCCAGAGAGAGTTGAAAATGTAACTTATTTTATAATTACAGCTTTGATTGCAACGACGAGGAGGTGCAATCTGATGGCGATGATGACGATGAGGTCAACGGCAACGATTCCGACGAAGAAGGAGGTATGTATAGCAAGGATATTCACATAACTCACAGTAAATCCAAGAATTCAGCAGGGAACATATTCGAAAACTACTCTTGGTTTTACCATCACTCGAAGCTCATTGTCCGTCTGTTTAATTGCTTAATTCACCGCCCTTTGTGGTTTGCGCTTTCTTGTTATCACAAAAAATAGCCCATTTTCAACACTAGCTTCTGTCGCCTTTCAGATAAGCGCAATGCATTCTGTTTGAATGGTTTAGAAATCGATTTAGACGAGCTCGAGGCTTTGGAGCAGCGCGTGAAGGCGAAAAAGAGTTTGCAGGACAAACCGCCTCCACAGTCGGAGGACAACGAAGTAGACGAGCTAGATGAGTATCTCAAAGAGTTGCAGCTGAGGGAATCCACAGCTGCTGCAGCCGATGAACAAACTGTGATAAGGGCAACCCAACAGCCTCCTAGCAATCCAAACTTAAATTTCGCTATCCTGCTCTATTGGTTCTTTGCCATTTTAAATCTGGCCAATGCCACATATTGTAAGCATGTCGTTTCTGGACTTTCCTTTATTTCAAGTCGAACTTCTTTAATTCGAAATTGCTGCAGAAAAATCTAACAGATAATAAGTTCTTGGATTTCCAACATATCTATATTAATAGGTTCTGAGCTGAAAGTAAGTTCGAGTAACAGAAGTTCGAAATTTAAATCATGTTGCAGAATAGTTTAGCAATGAATTGTTAGATCCATCTGAATTCCGTTTACATTTTTAAAACGTCGATTTAGGGAAGTTCGAGTTGTATTAGACGTATTAAACTTATATCCCTGTGCTTTTTTCAGTTTCCAATGACGATGACGACGAGGAGGGCGACAGCGATGATAGCGACGAGGAGGACAATGGCGAGGTGTCCTTATCGGAGGTGTACAATGACGATTTGGAGGAGGATAACTCTGATTGGGAAGGCGCCGAGGGCGAAGGTGGCGAAGATGACGAGGATGAGGATTCCGATATTGATGATGCCGATGGTGATGCAAACGAATCAGCTGCATCAGTAAATGCCAAGGACGTTAAGGAGGGCGGAAAGGCAGGGGGTGAGTTGAATGAAACAAATATACATAATATTTCCTAATCCATTTTCTATCCCATTTCCAGACGCAGAATCGCAAGCCAGGGGCAAGAAGAGAAAGCATGATGGTTAGATCCTTGTCTGTCGCTGTATCGTCTTTGTACGTTATAAATTTAAATATACAACCACACACACACACACACACAAAAAACAAACACACAGCCACACACATCATATTTTGATAGAAAAAGATGATTAACCCTTTAGGAAGCCCACAATTTGTTTCTCTAAAATGTAAGCTAAAGAAAATGAAAAACGAAAAAAAAAAGAAAACAACAGGACCGACAAACAACCCAAAACCACAAACACACTGAGCAGAAAAAGAAGGAGCAAAATGAACGTAATAATCAAACAAAGCGAAACAAAAGAAAAATATGTTTAAGCGAGAAGAAATCAACCAACCAATAATAAAGAACGCATTACTATAGCCTCATCCGAACCCAAGTTCCAGTTCCAATTTCAAGACCTTCGTCAGTTGGATTTGCAATAAGAAATCCGCTTCACATTGTAAAATTGCTTAGCCCTGTGTTATCAAGTATATAGTTACAAACCTGTACAATTTTAACCATCTAGCGTCTTGCTGTTATATTTCAACCGCCAACAAATCACAGCTTTCCAAGAGCGTTAAATATTTTATTTGTACAACTGCGGCTTTGTCAACGTTTAGCGTGAAAACGATCACACAATTACTGCTAAGATCTTTTAACTAACTCTTAAGTCATTCCTTCTTTGAATACGCATAAGTTAAGCGAAATCCAAACTTCATTCACTGTCTGCGCAAGGTGATCTACCCACATTTTCATTGTTACCCACCTCCCCCGACATATACACATAATCCTCGTCTCTCTTTCTAAGCTTAATGCCCTCAACATTGAGCATCCCAAATTGTTTCCCTTTATGTACTTTTAAGTCAACTTTTTACCACATACCGAAACGTTTCCACTTATTCAACGGCAGTAGCATGTTTTCATTGAATGTGGCGAGTAAATCTTATACACAATTTTAGAAAAGATTTTTCTTTTAATAAACAAGTACGCAACCAATTATTATTAATGCAGGACCCGCGTTTATTTAACGAGATGAAATGTGTCTGTACCAGCCCATTGAAACTGAAATACATAAACTAAATCATTTTAAAAATGTCCTTTATTGGGGGGATGATCTTTTTAGGTGATGAAATATAGAAAGGAAACGAAATATGTTGTTACCTTTTCAATTTGGAGTTACGGAATACATTTTATTTTTATATATTTTTTGTTTTTATGTACTCAATATTTCAATATTGTTTATAACAAAAATAAAATGTAACGTATATATTAAAGGTAATTTAAATTTGAGCGAATTATCGATATATCGATACTATGTACAAGTTTATCGTGACCGTTTATGGTATTTTAAATACTTTATGGTATTTCTTGAAAATGAAATGGTATTAATTTGCAGGATTGATGGAATTTTCTATCACTATCGCTTCGGTCATGCTGCACTGCATCTCAAAAACTGGCGCAAAGCGGCAAAAAAGGAAGCGTCGTAGTTAAATTAGCTAAATGTGTCAATTGCGAGTGACGAAATGACGAGTGAAATAGGAAATTTACTGAAGGGCAGCCGGTCCGATGTGAAGAAGGCTTTCAATTTGGTGGAGGCCACATTCCGGACGTTGTCAGACGGACCCAACGCGCTGAGATACGAACTGAATATTCTGCGCCATATTTGCCTGGCCCTCCAGGCTAATCAACACCAGAATGCGGATCTCTTTGTGGACATAGTGGCTATAATGCTGCCACGTGTGGTTCCCCACGAGAAGCACTGTTATTGGGACTCGCACTTGACCAGTCTGCGCTACATTCATCATGCCCTGTGCCAGGAGGTAGGTTAACCTATTGGAACTTGGGAACTTCCTAACATATTCTATCATTTATAATTCCCAGCGATCCCTAGGGGAATGCCAGAAGTTGTACAACCTCATCCGATCCCAACCATGCCGCCTGCAAGAGGATTCGGATCACAAGCTGTACCTGGAGATCCATTTGGCCCACTTTAATGGCATTCATTTGCATCTGCAGAAGCAAACACTTCCCTTGGAGGCCACACATCAGCTGTGTTACGCCCTGGAAGCCCTGGGAGAGCTCTTCGAGGCCATGAGCCAAAGGAAAATAACCCAAATTGGACCACTTTTAGTTAAACTAAACGAACAAATGTTTGGCAAGCGAAGCAGGACGTTTTTCAAGTCCCTGAGCCTCCTGCCATCGGAGAGTCAAGTCAAGATGTTCAATCCGCTGCTGAAACTACTGGCCGGCAGCTCTGCTTCGGATTTAGCCAACCTATTTCCCGAGTACCTGAGCTTCACCTTGGCCCTCGTGCAAATCGACATGTTGAGTCCTCTGGCCAGCCAGCAACTAGCGCTGCAGCTGTTGCGCATGTGCAAGGAGCTATTCCGCCAGGAAACCAACCTCTGCTATGCCCTGCAGCTGCTATACTACTATATCAAGTTGATCTACGTCCGGGAGGCCACAGGCGACTTTAAACGCACCTATATTGACCTGTCGCGCAAGTTTCAAAACTTCTTCGAGCACAAAGGAGCCGCTCATGCCAAGGAGCAGTGGCTCTCTGATCTGCTGGTGGCCATCCAAGTGCTGCAGGTGCTGATCCACCAAAGAGGCAGTAAGTCCCAGTCACCTTTCGAGCTCTTCTGGCAGCAGTTTGACGGTGAGGGCAGTCCCGAGGTCTATGCAGCGCACTTTCAATTGCTCCAAAGCTGCGGTGCCTTGGCGGTGAACATTACGAGGAGTGCACTGGGCTGCTCATGCGTACATGAGGCCTGTAAAAGCGTGAGAAGGCACTGCATTCTGGCCTATGGACTGTGCGCACTGGATGCCTACATAAGCTGGCAACCGACGCAAGAGCAGAAAGCAGACAGGGTAGGTCAATCCTAGGCTGACTAAATATCCGTTGCAAACTAATGTAAATTTCTACTACTATTTTTAGAGCCCCCACAAACCGCTGCGGGAACTGGTCAAATACTCAATGGATGTGGCCAAGACTATGAAGTGCCTGAGTTCCAACAGCGTCGAGCTCATCAAGCTAGTGCGCCAGCTCACTTATGTAGCCGATCAGGTGTCCTGTCCGGAGCAGATGCCCCTGCTACTTCCACTTCTGGAGCCATTGCAGCAGCTGCGGCCCCTGATTGCCGATCAGGAGATGAGCGGTCTACTGCGACGTCTCTTCAAGGCCAGCGGCCATTGCAAGGATCCCAATATGGCAGGCCGCTTGCAAGCCAGTTATTTGGCCTCCATCACAAATCCTGTCCGATTGAGATCGCAGATCGGTGTGCATTACCACAATCAGGGAAAGGCTGAGAAGGAGATCAGCAAGTGCGTCTTCGAGTGGCACGAGTCCTGTCCACTGCCCTATCCTCTAACGCCTGCTCAGAAGAAACAGCTCTATGATGCCGATTTCTTTGCTGTGCTGTACTATTTGAGAAGTCCTCCTCCGGCACTTATGGAATCGCTAATCCGCTGCCGATTGAGTGATTACCCTCTGGTACTCATGGCCAGGAAAATGCGAAATGATGCCTCTATCATGGAGCAGTGCAAGGCGGTTCGATCGAAGCTAAAGCATCAGAATTCCCTTAGCCGAATGGAGCATTTATGCCTGGGCCACATAAATGTTGGATTACTTCTAGGCGCTCTAGAGGATCAAAAAACAAAGGTTTCCCCCAAAGAGGTAGCGGAGAATCTGTTCGAAGAACTGCTTCTCAGGCCGATATTGTCGCAGATTAATATACAGCGAGAGCAACGGTTGGTTCAGTTTGCCAGCGAAGCTATCTCGGCCTTTAGCTACTTCTTTAACCAAGCCGATCGGGAGCCTTTGGACATCGAGGAAACTTCTATCGACTGGGAGGCTTTGATAGACGATGCTGTTGCTGCCGCCATGGCTCTTTCGAATATGGGCTATCGATCGCAAGAGGATGATGCTTGGCTTCTGCTCCTGAGGATGGGCCGCTGTCTGGAAGATCGATTTACATTTCTGCGAGCACTGAATCATTTTCTGTCCCAGAATGAAGTTAGCTCTAGACTGAAGCTTCAGCTATCCGAGGAAGTGGAGTGGGCGGAGGAGCTGCTGGATGATTTGTGGCCACAACTGCAAAGTGGTTCATTCTTCAATCGACAGCATACAACCGTATTGCTCTGTTTCTGTCACCTGGCCAGTTACTATGCCCGAATGGGATGCATGACTACTGCCCAGTTTCTTCTGCTTCAAGCGGAACAGCTTCGCGGAGAGTTTCCCGAAAGACTGGGAAAGAGTGATATTGTACTGATCACCATGCAAACAGTGCGTTTTCGACTTGGTTATCAGCACAGAAAGCCAAAGACTCTCGCTGTGCTCACGCCTCTGCGACAATTGGACACTCTCTTGGACAATGTGCGGAATTTCGCCAACCTTTCCAGCTTAGATGGTGGCTCATTGCAGTTGCTCCTATCGACGCTCGTCAGAGAAAGCACCGAGTGCTCTGCGAACAGATTAAGCGAACGACTGTCCTTCTCCAACATTGCACTCCATTTGGCCCTCCAAGCTGGTTTGGCCCTAAGAACCATCGAGGTATTCCTAGCCTGGTTGTGGACCAATCTACAAATGGAACACTTCGAAAAGGCGCAGTCAAAGTTGCGACTCATCGAGCACTGCTTGGACATCAGGCGCCTGTCTCCAAAAGAAGCTCCTCTAGAGGCGAAAGCGATCAAAGAGCCAGCAATTGTTGACCTGACGAGCAACATGCACCTCCTCCAGTTGGTGGAGCCAATCAGGAAGCAGAATATGAATGTTCCCTCGCCAAAGCTGCTCAGCATGCGACTGAATAGTCCAAGTCCCCAACAGCACTTGGATCGTTACTTAACCCTAGACGATGCGCCTTCTACTATTCGGGAAAACTTGCAGCTTCAGTGCCTGTACTTCATAATGGGCTGTCTTCATGCACGTCTTTGTTTTCTTCAGAGGAATACAGAGCAGTTGGATGAGTTCTACGAAAGAACGGATAGCTGGTTGCAGGATAAACCTCAGATGAGATCTTCTCTTGGTTCGATGTTGCAGGTGCAGCAACTCTATCATCTTAACCATCTGCGCTTTAGACAAAAGCATGTGGCGGCTATATCAACGGCTCAATTGGGCCTGAAAATGCGACTGCAAGCGGTCGATATTAACTTCACGTACAACTTTATGGCTCAGCTGAAGACAGCTGAAATAGAGCTAAAACCAAAGGGCCAGGAGAGAACGAAGCCCAAAACACTACGACGTGCCCTGATTTTCCATCTCTCACCTGAGGATAAAAGCCGAAGCGCAGCAGGATCAGCTTTAGCTTCCAAGGCTAAACAGTCGGCGAAGAAAGCGCCTAGATTTAGAATCTATGAGGAACTGAAACTACGACCGCCAAGTTCAGCTAGTATGAGTAGCGGAGGAAGCGGAACAGAGAGCACTCCACCCTCGGATCACGTGGATCTCAATGCCTGTCAACCGATCGAGATTAGCGACGATGAGGAGTTACCTTCCCTTCCCCTGAAAAAGGCCACATCCAAAACTAAGGGAAAACCAAAGTCCAAAACCACAGAAAAAGCCTGTGAAGTCATAACACTGGATAATAGTTTGGAAATAGCTACCACTCCATCAGTTACTGCGAGTGCAAGGAGCCTCAGAGCTAGGGTGCGCCAACCTGTGGAGGCGCCAAAGACCGCGACCCTTTCATCCAGGCGACCCAGGCGTCAGGTGTCGGAGCAGCAGGCTCCAGAAACGGAGTCCATTAGCACACGCACACGTCACCGGCACTGATTAGATACAAATCTCTTTAGTTTTAGTTATTATTCTTATTTAAAAAGACTTTCTATTCAAATACATATTTTGTAAGTGTTAAAATAACCCATCTGAGTTAAATCCTGGTAGCAGGGGCATTAGTGACGTTTTACAGATGTCCTCGCTCCAAAAACCTCGCTGAACCCGATGGCCATCGTTGCCGTGGTAAAAAACTCCCGCTCCAGACTTGCAGCCTCCTTCAAATTGGCCGACATAGCGATTACCTTTTGCTAGGAGTTGGATATAGGATTTACAGCCTTAAAATTATGGTAAAAGGCAATTTATATCAACTGTAATCACCTGTAAAAAGGACACCCTTTCCGTGCATTTGGTCTTGGAGCCACTCCCCGACGTAGACACCTCCATCCGGCTGCCACAGGATTCCCTGGCCACTCCGTTGACCCGCTAGCCACTGGCCAAAGTACACGGATCCATCGGAATAGAACTGCTTGCCCTCGCCACTTCGCTTATCCTGCTGCCACTGACCCACGTAGATCCGTTGAATGCTGCCATTGGGCTCCTTGCGCCGCAGAGTGCCGTAGCCATGCCTCTGGCCCAACTGCCAATGACCCTCGTAGCACAAACCGCTGCTAGTTTGCTTCACCCCATATCCATGAGGCTGCATGCCCAACCATTTTCCCTGGTATCTGCCACCGGGATACCTTTGGCAGCGAACTCCAGAACTATATCCGCGCGCCGGGTACGACATGTCTTCGATGACTGAAACCAGGAGAAGGTCTGTCACATGCGGCGGTGCCATGTGGTGTCTTGGGTGGCTTTACCCCGCTTTGTGGGCGGTGTGCGTGCGGTGTCACTTTTCTAATCAACCCCCAGCAGCATGTCTTGCCACCATTTGATTTCCTCCAGCAACGGCACGCAAACTTAAGGAGGCCAAAGACATCGCCTCAATAGAAAATCGTTTGTTCCGGTTAAGTATATGTGGAATCGTTTAATCAGTCGTATAAATTACAGCGCTACTTAGCTTACATTGGTAAGGTTAGAAGATGGGCTGGTATCTTCACAATCGATATATATTCAGATTATGAGAACCCCTACATATGCATATCAAAATATAAGGCCGTAGTACAGTACAAGGTATTTTCAAATACTTTCTTTTTTAACAATAATTTTACACATTATTTATAGTTCCTCTAAAATACAAAAGTTTTCATTTTAATCAATTAATTGCATTTTTTTTTTATCCGAATTATTCAAGTATGCTTATATTGAATACCCATCTATTACGGTTACAAATAAAACTCCAACACCATATATAGAAAAATCGTTTAATTATAAATTATATATATAAATTACAGCGCGGTTTCGCTTACACAATTGGCCTAACATTAAATTAAGGGCTAAGACAATCAAGTTGTGTCCAAAATGTTCTTAAACAATAAAAGGGAAGACTGCCAAGGATGGTTCCAAAACAAAAAATACGGCATACAATTTAAAATACACGCAATAAATATATATATATAACAAATATGAGCTAATTTTTGAGGAATATTCATCGATTATGATGGTCCGAAGTATTGCTTTAATTAGGGTCTTTCATCATTGTCTATATCCGTGCTTTGTAATTGCCATAAAAAAATAAAGAACTAAAGCACTCGATCCACACGCAATACAGAATACAGTTCACGTATATAGTAGAAATCTACTGCTCTCCGCGTATCACAATTTGCATCAACTACAAATTTACAATATGTGTTTCACTAAAATAATCAGAGGCTTGCCCTGAGCCGCTATGTCTTTTTCGTTCGATCCGCTTGAGAGGATCGTCGGGGGGTGCTAGACAATATCCCCGGAGGCGCCGTAGTTCATGCCATTATTTCGGATGTTGTTGTGATGCTCCAAATGATCCTGCTCCATCTGCTCCTTAAGCATCTCCAGCTCCCGGATGCCCGAAACGGTGACCTCGTACTTGTGCGACACCAGGGAGCGGTAGAAGTGAATGGCGAAGGCCATGAAGATGATCATCACCGGGATGAGGACCACACAGGCTGACCAAGCCGCCGCCGGACTGAGGTCGAAGAATTTCACCCAGCATAGGATGGCTATCTCCAGCAGGAAGAGTATTAGACCCAGCAGCGTGGAGAAGGCCCACGCCGTTTCAATATACCAGTGCAGGCGCTCGTGCGGAGATTCGTGGACCAGGGAAATACTGTGCAGATTACACACCGTCTCGATATTTGGCAGGATGCACGTGCTGATCATCAGGGCCAGCATATGCACGGCCACCAGGAGGGTGGTGCAGATGGCAAAGGCTATCAGCATGCCCGGCGGCACATTTGTATCGTGATCCAGTTGCACCTCCACCATCGCCACCTATGGGTAAGGAAAAAATCAAGAATCAGTCATTAATGATTTTCATTAATTTAGGGAAGAATCGAAACGATGCCCCGGCACTGCCTCTATTATTATTAGCCATTTCTCGCGAGAAAAGTTGGCAGCTAGGCAAAATTGCTCTTATATTATATGGTCTGAATGGACTAATTTATTTGATCCACCTCTAATTCCCCGCCTCTCTTGCTTCTAACATTTTAGGTGTACATGTGGAATGCATAACAAGATGATGGACCAAAAAATAGACTAATAAATACCTCTTCACTTAATTAAATAATTTAATTGAGAGCATAGTTCTAAATGTGCATAAAAAGGGACATAAAGAAATGTTCTTACCAAATTGCTATTTTATACTCCTTAGTTGGGAATACCATATAAAACTGTAATTTTCAACCTTGTATTTAAAAATAATATTATATTATGTCGTGTGTAAAATTATTATACAATTAGTGGAAATCTGTCATTGAATACCTTGATAATGCTGGGAATCCAACGGAATAATCATGATGTGCATGCATGCAAGATTTTCCTTTACTAATTTGAGTAAATCCTCTATTCTGATTGATCAAAGGTCCAAACAGTCTAATCTACCCATGATTAATGGGTAAAAAACACACTTATGTATATAGCAAACAGCTAACAGACTTGTTTGACCAAGACAAAGATAGTGGGAATAAAATCAAAACAATTTTGTTGGCCCTCAATTTGTCGCTGCCGGCATCGAAAATAATTATGTTGGTAAGGTATATACGATAGCAAAGGCAGCTAATTAGAGATGTTCGTATTTTATTTACATGATTATTCCTTGTCATGATTGAAATTACTTAAATGCGACACCGCGAGTAAGAGAAGCATTCAAACGGAACCAATAACAGATTGCATTTCGTTTTGCGAGACGCCATGTGGAACCTTTTATAAATACTATATTTATTTATACTTTTTCATTGGTAGAGTATGCGTTCTTCGTCGCGGCACTTTCAATTTTATGCTGATCTACACAAATGCTATAGCCAAATAAAAAGATTATGTGTTCTCTGCCAGAATTTCTGGCCCTGCACATTAAGTTGGCTTTATGTTTTATAGAATTCAATTCACACCTACGGCCAAAGCTCTAGTTGCAAATTAAATTGTAGTCTATATGTGTAGAACTCAGAAAAGAATTAAATTGTAGTCCACGGAAAATGCCTAATGAATGGGTAATGTTCAAAATACTTAATAGGTGCATTAAATGTCTGACTTAATGTGGTTTTTGAGCCAAATCACTTTTTCTGAGATATACAATTTTTAATACATTTTCATTATACAAATCTATATATTTAAGATCCCTAAACGATGACTGTATTCTGATTAAATTAATTTTAGTTATTTATCTCTTTAATACAACTATCAAGCAAACAGATATTCTTAAAGTAAATATTATTTTTGCTCTGGAAATCAGACTAAACTGTTATTATCATCATATAATGTAGACCAATCACCAAGAGCGTAAATCTATTTTATTAGATTTCTCAATCACGCCATACCTTACATACTTTATGATCAACCTATTTCAACTTAGACAATAAAGTAAACAGATCTATTGACTGATTTTTTTTTAGTTCAACTGATGTATGGATAGTTTTTATAAATTTACCCCCAATTGTTCGGTTGATAATACTCACCATGGCGAATCCGGAGAGCAGGGCGGACGTCTTGCTGGAGGCCTTGAGCTTGGCACGACTCAGCTGAAGCTTCCGCCAGGATAGGTACGTGGGCGAGTGGAGATCCTCGCCGGACTGCGACATGCTGCTGCTGGCGGTGCGGTGGTGTCCGCGCGGCTGAAAGCGGTAGGATTGATTCTGTTGATAGGTGCGCAACTGAAAGGGCGGCGGCTGGGCCGCAAATGAGGGCGATGCTATGGATGCTAGCGGTGGTGCGAGTTGGGCCAGTGGTGCTAGTGGCGCTAGTGGTGCTACTGCTGAAGCTGCCGCCAATGAAGCTGCTGCCGCTGCTGAAGCCGCGAATGCTGGCGAGCCGTCTCGCTGCGCAGTGAAGCGTCTCGTTTGCGGCGAATTTGAATTGAACTGGCTGTGATAGAGATACCGCGACGACCCCACAAAATTGCTCGCTCTGAGATTTCCCAGTTGGTGCGAGGGCAGCTGCTGCTGGTTGAGGTGGTGAAGGGGCGGCGTCTGGTTGTTGTGGGTCTGGGACTGGGGCTGTTGGTGGATGTGGATGTGACTGAGGTTCGGATTCTGGCGCATATAGTCGCCGGTTGCCGCTGTGGCCGCTGTAGCCGCCGCCGTATAGGCATCCACACTGGCCGCCAATCTGGCAGTGGCATGCAGAGCGCTCGCCAAGGCCGAAGGTGGCTGCCGAATCCCCAAGCGGTTCGGCTGGGGATGCTGCACCTGGTAGCGCCTCGAGTACGGCAGAACATCCAGGGTCTCACTGCTCGCCGTTCGCTCGGTGGATGATTCAAAGGAGCCCTGCTGGTGGCTCAGCATCAGGCTGCTTTGGCTCAAATTGGCCCGGGCATATCGCAGATTGCTAATCCCCGTGGCCGTTGGCAGCAAGTGCTCCTCCTCGTGAGCCTCCGCCGGCGGCTGATTGGCGGTTTCTTGGTCCGCAGACTTCATTTTCCTCTGTCGACGTGGCGGCTTTAGAGGTATCTGCTCCTCTGGCTGGACTTCACCCTCTTCAAAAGGTGGCATGGACTACTGCCTTAACTTAAAACTTGATTCTTAGCTTGCCCTGCGAGTTCAGATGATATCAGTCTGATATATTTTAACAATTCTATGTTTTTTATCAGTAAAAACAAGATATTTTTATATGTTTTCTTAAAAACTCGCTCTTGGGTGCGCCAAATAATATTAAAACTGGGCCCAGAATCCCGATCTATAATTTTACAGCTTGTTAATAGCTTTAAAAGATCGTTTTGTATCGTACAATCCTATTCCTTAAATTTCAAAGCAGTGTTTTTCTCTAAAAAATCACTTTTTGGTATGTTTGGTTAAAGGTCTGACAATTTTAATTTGGATTCAAACAATTTTCTCTATACAGTCTGATGGGTTTTATTATATAGTGTTGAAAACTCAGCTTACTTTATTTTCAGTTCTTAAGCTGTTCCACAAGATCAAAAGTTTATTGGCTCTCAAAATACCGTTTGGTTTTCGTTATGCTCCACAAGTTGACCGATCAGATCGGGTGATTTCCAATGTCTGGCATATATTAATAAATAAAAAATATTCCATCGGGTCATAAAGGTCCCATGTTGGTTATCGACAACGCCCTGCCTCAATTATGAGGCACTTTCTTAGAACGTTTCAATTTGCTGTACACAGCACTTGATTCGCAGTAGTTATATTATTCATTTCTTAACCGTTCGGACCTCAGTTATATGGATTTTATTGCTTTTCGTGAACTTCTCTCTCGGGGTCTCGGCAATATTTATTTTATTGGATGAGACCTTTTAGAGTTTTTTGTTCTTTGGAATATTAATTTTATTACCCTTGATCTTGGCGACTTTTTTCTAGAGTCTAAATTTGAATTATCAACTCGGGGTTTATTGTTATCGTTGGATTTTGCTGGTATTTCGGAGGCTTATTTTTGAAAAAAATTGTATATGGTTTTATGCTATCTTTGTTCAGTGGGTGATTCACTCAAAAACATATGTATTTGCGATTATGGAGTTTTCTGGACCTCAGCAATGTCGGTTACCCACTGTACTTTGATTTCGAGTAATCGAAATCAGTTCCTGAGTTCGTTCGCCACTTGTCACTGTAATCTCGTTGTTTTCCGCTGTTTTTCGTGGGGCTTATTTCATTAGGTTCCGTTTCACTTGGTTGATTTTGCAATGCTTCCCATTGATGATGCTGAATGTTATTGTTTTCATTTTTTTGCACATGACAATTGATCAACAATTACCCACATAGGCCACACACACACGCAGGGTGAAAATTTTCTCGCATCTCTCTCTATATCCGCCGCACTCTCTCTCACACTCTTTCCTGTCTTTTGTGTGCGTTGAAATATTTACTTTTTATTTATAAACACATTTTATGGGCTTTATAAAATGTAAAATACATGTGTCAATAAAACAGTTTTTAGCAGGCACTTGTTGCTGAATATTTTTTTTGCCTGGCTGCCAAGGCTAAGAGTTGTACTCTAACGTCTGACAAAGATATAAAGATCGGAAAACAGCAACAAATCACGGATGCTGGCGACACTTCCGCACAGAAAAAAAAGCCACGCAAGAAAACGAATTGCCGAATCGAAAAGTAATTCTTGCCTTTCCGCCACGAACTTTTATTCAGGTGCGCGGTGCACATTTAATTCGATTTCATTTCGCTTTTTCGCGCTTCTTGTTCCTTCGGCGATGGCAAGTTAACAACTAACTGATACGGCTCTGCCAGCAAAGCAGAGCGGCCGAGCTGAGCGGTACTGGCGGCACTGTCGGCGGCACGGCGGCGGCACAGCGGTAGCTGAGCGGCAGCGACGACGTATATTCAAATTCAAATTCGACAATCAATTCGAACGGGGCGGCCTGCGATGACACAAAAAAACAACAACAGCGACTATAATGGCAATCGAACTATGACAGTACAACTTCTCAAAGACAAACAGTATTTGAAAAATCTGATTAGGAAAATAAACGACTATCTACAAATACATAAAACTTAACTAATTTCGAATCTGTACTTTAGTTTCGAGTATTTAAAAATGGTAATTGTTCAAAAATGCTGGGGTTTTAGTGGTTTTGGCTTTACTTTGATTCTTGATTCATAGGAAACATTATTATTTAAAATTAACTTTAAAAATTTCAATATTATTATTACACAAATAAATATTATTTTGAAAAAAAATTAAATAAAATGTCTTTAAAGAAAAGGTTTTTTTAATTACATTTTTTACAGATTTTTTTAAACAAGTTTTAATAATATTCAAATATTTATTCAGAAATTTTAATTTTATCATAATTATAAAAAATCTATTTTTTTAAAAAGCTATGGTTCAAGAAATCCTATAGTTTTTATAGATATAAATATTTTATAATTTCTTTATTTGTTTTATTATACCTATATTTTCTGATTTTCAGACTATGTTACTAGAAATAAGTTGATATCCTGAGTTTAATGCAACATTACTACCTTTATACACATTTAGTAATCAAATAAATCTACCAATAGTTCGTGTTAGTGAAGTTGCACTGTACAAAACAGCCATTTGAATGAAAGCGTTTAAAGGGAGAGTGGGTGAGAAATAGAAACGGAAAGAGAACTAGCTACCAGACAGGTGAAGAATCGAAAGAGGCGAAACCAATACTACAGGAAAACAAACAGTAACAGGGGTGAAAAGCGGTGTGAAAAGGGGGATCGGGCAGGGCGAGGGGGCGGCGTCTGCTGCTACTTTTGGCAATCGATCAGCGATCATCGACTGATGAATGGGGAAGACAAATCGAGTGATTAAACACACGCACATACGACACAAACGGACACAGCGAAGGCCCTGAACTTAAACTAGTGATTCAAGATCCAATCTGCAGACTGAAAACCTATTGAACCACCGAAGAATGCCACAGACAATCAGGGACACAATGCTTCACATCTGAAAATAATCATATCGTAGGTCAATATCCTCTGACAAAATTTTGTGTAGGTGGAAACCCAGCTTATTGACATAACTTTGTAGATATTTTAAGATTTGACAATTTTACTATGGGTTTCCCCAAGATCAGAAGATATTTGGCTTAGTAAAGAGTGATTCAGTATATAAACATGGGTTTTTTTTTAAGACTATAGAGATTTATCCTATAACCTTACAGATTATGAGAAGAAGACCAGGTCAACAGCAGGGTTATAAAGAGGATCATTATTTGTCTGGACTTTCTGGGCGAGGGTGCCTTACTCAGGGTGTCCTCGATGAACTTGCGATGATGATAGGTACTGGTGTACACCATGAAGGATTCATCCTGGCAAATGTGGGATTGTCGCGCCACGCCGTATATAATGTGACCGCAAAAGAGTGGACTTCCCCTGTCCAGTTGGCACATATTGCCCTTGCCCGTATAACTGCCCATGCAAAGGCAGCTATTGCAGTCCTTCTTGCAATTGAACGCTGTACTCTTTTGCGTCCTCAGCTGGAGAAGCTCGTTGGAGTAGGGTCCGTTCTAGGGGCAGGTTATCGTGTTATCTCTTTAAGTTCTATAATGCAGATCCCTTACATAGTACATTCTGCCCCATCCGAGTGTCCTGCAGAGCCAAGTGCTGTTCATCTCTTCCTTTGGCAGCTTTATGGCGAACCTTTGACCCGTAATGGCCTTTTCCAGCTTAAGCAGAGCCAACTTGGAGCATTCGCCATCCGATGCCTTGTCCAACACCACCTTCTCTACTTTAAAGACATTTTCTCGCAGCGGCTTCTTCAATCGCTTGGGAGTGAAGATAATAACCCTCATATTTTTACGGGTACTGGACTTATTTGGGGTGCTAGCCGGCAAGGAGCTCACACAACAGCCGGAGGTCACCACCCACCGGGCGGATAAAATGGAGCCGGCGCAGAAGTGGTTGTCACCCCAGTTGCGAATGTGTTTGCGAGTCCGTATGGACACCACATTCTGGTGGTAATCACCGGTTATATAAAAGTTCCGTTGAAGACCCTGCTCCTGTTCTTCCAAATGGGCAGTGGTCATCGGGATTAGCAACAGGAATAGGGTCTTCAACGGCAGTAAGGCGGGATGAACAATTTTCATTAGGAGTGTTATTATTTTTGCCCCTCAAAATGGGCAAAGTAATCAACAGTGACTAAGTTTCTATGGGATATGTAATCGAAATTCCATCTTCCTAGCAACTATTTATCCATTTTCGTAATAGAAAGAATCAATACAAGTAGAATTCTATTATTCAGATTCTTGCTCTTCCAATGTCCATATATGTAAGTATGTAAAGCCAAACAGGTTTAATAAAATTATTACCTACAAAAATCAAACAAAGTATACATGAATCAACTTTCTAATTTTGAATAATGTTTTTGGTTCAAGTTTTTATATTTTAGAAAATTCAAAGGGAATCAAAATATTTACCAAAACTGAGAAATAGTTAAAGACAACAAAACTTATCGAGCAAATAAACAGAATGTTAACACAGACTTTTTTGATACAGCAAGACTGTTGGCGCCTTTTTATGGAAAACATATGGTAAAAGGGGAAACATTGTGAACATCTAAGAAAGATATTTTAATAATATCTATTTCGAATACTTCCATGTCCTATAAAATATTGTTGATCTTAGGAAATCCAAGCAAATCAATACTACAAAGCTGATCGAGATGGAAAGTGCCTTCCTTTTTGGGGCTTACACAAATACAAATCTGGTTAATGTTAATAATAACTTGAGCTGTCAAACGGAACGACATCGCTGGGGATTTTCAACCGCCTGACTTCCTTCAGAATAAACAACATGTAACCACTTTAAAAATGTGAATATAAATAAGTCCAGCCGATAAAGCAGCACAAAAAACAGAAGGTGTCAGCTGGCGGGTGGTGTTTAATTTTCCCTCCGAATCGCTGGCAAAATTCGTATGCAAACACACACCTGGATTTCAGAGACGCCGACCAAGGAGCACCCCCATTTCTTAAGTACTCGTAGGTGGGTGGTTGGTTGCGTGTTTTTATTATCGCCGGTAAAAACAAAAGAGTAAATAAAGCAGACTCGATAAGCGAAACGTACAACTCTTGGAGCCAATTAGACGCCGGTTCTACGATATTTCCATGACCATTTACAATTTCATTGTCAGTGCTGTTCGCCAAAAACACTGTTCAATAATTCAGCAGGTTCTCTCCAGGTAACTCAGTCGTCATACCAGTGATTTATATGTACGTATGTGTATGTGCGTTGTGTGTGACTTTTCGAATGTCTGTGCGATCTTGTTCGACTTGAAACGTACATAGGCCTTGTTTGTTTGTCAGTCAGTCAGTCAGATTTCGTGGCTCAATCGAATGGGCGCATTCAGCAGGGGATTGCGAATTTAGATATGGAATACGTGATTTATGATGGAACTACAGTGACAAGAAAATAGATTTATTTATTGCCATTTTCGGGAGAACATTTTCTGGGAAACAGTTTTGGATATAACGTGTTTTAAAAAACACCTTTCTAGCATTTATTCATCCTAACTTTTTGTATCAGTTGTCTAACTTCAAAAGTTTTAGTTTTTATCTTTTTTTTTTATTAAAGCATTTTTGCTGATTTTTAACCTATCTAACTACATAACAATTTCCTCTTTTTTTTACTACAGTTGTACAACTAATTCGTTTATGTCTTTTTCATATCGTTTTTAGACACCTAAATATAGCTGCAGCTAAATTATGTAGAATGCACAAATTTAATCTGGCAGCCCAGTCAACAAATGTCATTGTTCTTTCTTCGCTTTATTCTGATTTAATTTTGATTGGGAAACGTACAAATTGTAATAACATAAAAGATAATATAACAAACTTATTTTGGCATTGATATAAAGGTAATATATTTTCTATTTCCATTTTGTTAATTATCTTTCCCATTTTACAAATGAAATTGACAGTTTATGGAAGCAGTTTTAAATGGAAGTTAATGGCTAGTAAAATGATAAGTTGGCAGTGTTTCTTAAAACATTTTTACGATTTTATTACTGTTAAAATCACTTGAAAATTTTTTTAAAACTTGTATTATTAACTTTTTCAGTATTTGATTGTAATCTTTTTTATACATAATATTTGTGTTTTTATTTGTATTTAATACTCTTTAAAAATATAATTTAGAACCCCTATATATATAAATGAATGTTTAGCATTTATGAGTAATAATCTCCCAAGTGGGGGCTAGAATTTAAAAGGAACAAGTTTCTTGGCAGTAGATTTTTGCAAAGAAATTAGTTATCCCTCGGGATAATTTTGCATTCATATGTACATTCTTATGATTGAATTTATTTATTTATTTGTACTACTCTTTACTCATTATTAATGTACCTCAAATTAAGCAATAAAATCTTGTCGAGATAATATTTAAATTTTTCGAAGATAAACATCGTGATTGATCACCAAATCACAGTTTAAATCACAGGTGATTTCGGATTAACCTGCTGAGTGCGCCCATTGCAAGCGCGTGTGAGAGAGAGAGAGTGGAGATGAGAGAGAGTAGCTTCCATAGCATCGCTTTCAGAGTGGGGGCGGGGCGGGGAGGAAAGAGAGGGGGATCGAAGAGACAGAGATTGGGGGATTGGAATTGATTTGTTATTGGACTTACCTTCGCCTGGTTCTGCGAGGGAGGGGGCGGTGGTGGCGGGAACTGCAGCAGCGAATTGCTGATGCTGGAGCGCTGGAAACCTGGGTTGCTGTTGTTGCTATTGCTGCCGCTTCCAGTGGGACTGTTGCTGTGGTGCGGATGTGGATGCGAATGGAACTGCTGCTGGAACTGATGGCCGGTGGCCACTGAAGTGGCGGCTGCAACGGCGGCGGCCACAACGTGCTGGAAGTGGTGCTGCTGGTGATTTCCAGTGGCTGTGGTGATCACCGCTGAGTTCCTCGCTGCTCGGATGGCCGACGAGGCGAGCGGCGACGACTTGGACGGCGTCTCTAGGCCAGAAGTGTTGGCCGTGGTCCACACAGACATTTTGGCCCAGCAGCGGATTCGATTTCTGCGACGATTTTAAGTACTTCTGCCATGGTGCACGGGAATATAAGCAAACAAAAGATGAACGGATTAAGTTAGCAACGCCACAGCGCAAATATAAGCGTGCAAATTAAGTACGATCGGCGAGTTTTGAAAGTAAACTAAACAAAAAACAAATTAGTTCCACAGCATTTCGCTTGCTTTACTTGTGCTGGCGCTAAAATGACCTAACGCCTGACGGCGCAGCTATCGATAGCAATCGATTGGAACAGCGGTGGCAACCCTAGCATCAGCTGTTACGCAAAAGGCGCGAAACTTTTACCGTTTTCAATTTGTGTGGTTTTACTGTGTAGAGGATTTCCCCCTATTAATGGCCAGGTAAGTGATTTTCTATTTGCTATTTAATGCCTAACCAAGCCATTAATCAAACGCCCACACACAGTCACTTGGGAATTAATCAAATTGTTTGCAGAGCTTTACGCCCTGACACACATTTTAAATTGCCGATAGCTGTCTGTTTGTCTCTTTTTTTCTATTTCTCCCCGTTTTAACGAGCTCTCTTTCTGTTTTGGTTTGCTAATTTTCTTTCACATTCTTCCGGCGTGGTCGAAAATCATTTTATTCTTGGTCTGCATACATATATATGTACATATCTACATATGCACATTGCATCTTTTTTTTGTCTGCCTTGAACTTGCAAATCGCGAATGAGTGCGAAGAGTGCAGAATGGTTCTCGCATAACTGTGCTAATCGCCCCCTCTCTTTCGGTTTTCTAATATTCACACCCACACTTTCGCAAGTGTTTGGCAAGGCTTTCTTCGGTTTTCTTTCCTTTATTTCTTTATTTTGCCTTTGCCTTGCTTTGTTTGGGAATTAATTTACATCCCATCGATAGATAAAGCGAGTCATGTGCCGATGCAGAGCCCCAGAACCGTTATCTATTGGATATGCCCCAAACCAAAGCGCGAGCACTCACGTATTTGCATAGCAACAGTCGTGATCACATTAATAAGAGCTACAATAAAGAGATATTTCGATTTTACGCAAAGGATCATAATTGAAGATTCACGATTTTTAAGTTATTTCGCATGAATTTTTATGGTTAACAACTTTGTTTTAAACATTTTTTTTTTAAATCCTACTTTAAGAGATGGTGGTAAAAAGTAAAATAACAGCTGCTTATCGCATTTTTTTTAAGAAAGTTGACATGGTACAAGTTTTGAAAAAAATTACTCATACGACACGAGTGCCAGTTAGAATTAAGTTATAAAACGTTTTTTTCATTTTTAACCTGGTATTCTAATTGGTGTTGGTTTTTTAAATACGTAAGAACTACATATATCGGTTTTTGGTTGGAAACAATATCTGTGACACCCTCGAATGTAATACATTTTTAACCAAGTTACATATTACTAGACATTTTGATTAAAAAACAGATAAAAAAGAAAAGTCCACGAAAGTAATTTTGTTTTCAATATTTGATATTTCTGAATTATTTGTTCTCAGGCATTATAAAATATGTTTGGAAGTTCTAAAAATGTTGGGATTTGATAATAAATCGGACAAATTATGTGATAACGCTGATTTATCTGGTAGATCTTAAGTTTCTTCAATCTAAATACACATTAGTCTACCCGTTGCTGTATGCGGACGTATTAGAATTCCCTTGTGGGCCGTGCGTCGCCTTCAAGGTGTTACAAATGTGCGCAAATGCCATTATCGGTTATCAGCCGGCTATACAATATTTGTTTGTCAACCAAATAAACGGTTCGGCGGGGTTAGGGCCCAATAACTAACTATAATAATTTTGCATGCCCTGCTCCCGTGCTGATCTCTGATCACCGATCACGACTTGGGCTGTGAATGTAAGCAATTGCGGGGCAATTGAAATCGATAAGCGATCTCCGAGTGCCGCAGACTTTGTAATCCCTTCTGGGTCTTTCAATTTCCAGCTCTAACCGATATGCTCTTTATTGTTTCCTTCGACCCAAGAATGCCAAGTCACTGGCTATTAATAAAACTTCGCTCAGAAATCGACTTTCGATAAGAAACAAAAAAATGAAAATAAAAAACAATGCAAACACCATGAATGTGTGTCTGTGGGCTTCGGCGGGTTGTACATATATGTAAATATGTATTTATATCGCAAATGAATTTGTTCAACTACAACATATGTACATAAACAATCAGCCCATTTGACAGTGACGCAGATTTCTAATTTCGGATTCGAGTTGGAGAAAAACAGAGAATTCTGGGAAGCGAAGTCAAACACTCAAGACTCTCGAAATCTTGAATTGCCACCATTTATTTCGATTATCTGAAAGGGTAATTGATTGAAAGGCTCTAATTATATAACTCTTAAAAGCTCTCTTTTAATGAAACCCACTCTGTAACTTTTGACCAGTTACAAAGTCCCTTTAATTGAACGGCAATTATTGCGTTTTACATTTGAAATGGAAACTTCTGGTTTTTGTTCATGAATAACTGTGGAATTTTAGGCTCAAAATACTTGAATAGATCCGAAACTCGTGAAACTGGAAAGCTTAAAATATTAAAATTAGTTATTGTTTTCTTAAAAATAAACATCTGCTGACGAACTGAGCCAAAATGTAAATTTAGGCCTTTAAACCTGCTCCTGTTGAACAAAAATACACCGTTTAAGGCCCATAAATAGCCCCAGAAAAACTTAAAGACCAGAAAATTAACATAAAATATCATCTTTAATTCATACTTAAAAAATTAATAATTAATGTATTGGTACAATAATACAGATACACAGCTAAGTACGCGGCACTTAAATGGACTAATGGACAAGACAAGACGATCACAGGGGTCATGGGTCAAGGGGTGACCCAAAAACCCCGCTTGGCAACAACTAACGTTACGATAATGTCCTCAATTTGGCTGTTTTAACCTATGGACTATGGCTGACTTATTGTATGGTGGGCTTGATGGAACCCATCGAGTTCTTGCGATGATGATTGACCTCGAAGCGCTTCATAATGCTGGCCACAATGGACGAGGGCGGCATGTCGGGATTCCCGGTTAGACCCCTATAGCCGAGGACACTCGAGTCGGCCAGCGATCGGGCCAAGGTCAGTCTTTGCACAAAGGCATCGGTATCGATGCCGGGAACTTGGGATGGCTTCAGGAATCTCCGCGGTATCCGGGACAGCATATCCTCGGAGCTGAGGGGTCCGAAGCCCAGGTTGATGAGTATGGCCTCGGGATCGGGTTTGCGGGCCTCCAGCAAACTGTCCACACTCGAGTATCGACTCGAGTCGGATTGTACGGATACAGAGCTGTCGCGCAGGAGTAAACTACTAAATCGCTGCTGCCTCTGAGCCTGCGGACTCAATTCGGGGGCAGTGCTCGAGGACTCGAAGGATTCTTCGTGGCGCAGGCAGCGGGATCTCGTGGAGGAAGATGATATGATGTGACGCAAGGGCAGGGCCACCACTGGCCCTATATTCTCCGAATCGGGATCGGCATTCTCCTCCAGATCGGCGGCATATTCCATATCATCCACATCCACCGCCGACTGTTGTCGCTGGAGTTTTCTGCGCCTGCGCAGCGGCTTGCTGGGCGGAAAGTGGGCGCTGGGCAGGTGATCGCTGCTGCCAGCCAACTGATCGGCGGTTCCAACGATGACCTTGGCCCCTCCCGTTCGGCCCTCGAAATTGCTACAGCTGTGCGAACGCTCCATGGCGTTTTGTGTAATATCTGGCTGTTATATTATGTATATGTATCTAGTATCTTTGATGTGACTTCTCTGCGGTCACGGCTGCTCGGGTTACAAGCTCAAGTCGACAAAGTCGCCGCGATCTCGATTCAAGCTCTCAGCTTTTGGACATATTTGGTAATGGCCAGAATCAGGGCCTTTAATTTCGAATGCGTGTGCGCGTGTATTCAATAACAAATAACAAAAAGCGACAGCAATTTGTGTTATTTGTTATTTGGTTAATTTGTTGTTGTGCGAGCACCTTTTTTGTGGAAACGTGTTTTTCTATATTCCGCGCGTTTCTGTTAATTTCTTAGCTTTGTAGCCCGTAGCTCGTATTTGCCGTATTTGCTGACTGTTTTTGTTTATTTATTTCGATCGGCGAATGCGGAGATGCGGAGTGTTAATCAGCCGGAGAGCATCTGACCCCGGATTTGGAACGATCGAGTGTTTTCACGATCGCTTGACATTGATATTGGGTTGTATTATGGGAAGAGTAACTTTGACGACCAGCTTTGTTTGCTCAACTTCTATATTTATTCACGTCTTAAGTACACAAATGTGGTAATTTACAGAGTTCGGAATGGAGTTCGAGTTGGGAAGTTTTTTTTTTTTTTATTTTGAATAATATTTTAGCTTTCTCTTTCCGCTTTGCTGGGCGTCCGCTTCGCAACGAGTGATCTTCAAAACTGAAACTGAAATCACAAGCCCCAAACGAAACGCCCCAAGCGAACGATCGGAGCTTTTACGCCGGAGAAAAAGAGAAAAAAAAAGAGAGAGAGAGATAGTTGAGAAATCGGGGTACCGAGAGGGGCTGAGAAAATCGGAGAGTGAAAGAGATGATATGGCGATCGGTCTGAGCTGGAATTACTTTGCGACCCGACGACAATTTCCTCAGGCGCAACGCCAATCTATTAAGAAATTTTGATTCTCCACTCCCGTCCGTAATTCCCCCATTTCCCCACGCAATTGTCGGGGGAAAAACCATTCGTGTGTGTGCTTTCGTATCTTCTCGATAAAAAATTATACTTTAGTATTATTGGCACGTTCTGGGGCTCTGGGAGCGATTTTATTCCCCTCATTGTGCCTTTCGCATTGCCCTTATTTGCTTAATGAAATACTTTTTACGGCTTAAAGCGCTTATTGTTAAACCATTTGGGCATCGTTAAGACCTCTTTATCTAATTGTTGCAGGAAGATTTCGGGTTAATTGTAAAAGTGGATCAGACTTTACGATCTTGAGTAGTAAGCAATGGAATATGGCTTTTGATCTTCGCCCTGTTTGTTTGAGTTGGTTGTTGGTTGCCTGTTTCGCCCAGTTTCACATGCAGATGCGGAAGAGTCACAGTCACGCCAACGGAAAACACAAACAGGGGAAATTGTTTAAACCAGTTAATAAGTGGCGCGGGAAAAGCTTTCGAATGGAAAGCTTTTGGCCCAAACAGCTGAGGCTGCGGTTTAGCCTTAACCGTTTCAAAGTGAATCGATCTTGGTGCCTTTCTTTTGAACACTGCGAGAATTGGAATTAGAATAACCTCTTAAAAGTTTCAATCTTCAATAAGAAGATTACACTTTCAATTTTATGTTCTTTATACATAGACATTTATATCAACTGAACTGACCAGAAATATAAAGGTAAAGAAGGTCTTTAGGTTCAAAAATATCTATTATAGGTTGATAACGAAACATTTTTTTGATAAGAAGCATAGTTTCTTTAGAAAGTAATAACTTATTTTTATAAACTGCATCTTATTACTTTCTAAACTAATTTCCATTCATGCTATCTTTCAATTTTAAAAACAATATGTATTTTCATATCACTTTAACAAACTATATTTACTTTAACTCCTATATTTTGTAATTATTTATTCTGTAGATTGAAAATTAGCACTATCTTGCTCAAGAAAAAGTTTATTATTCTCAGTGCACCTACTAACTTTTCGAAACTCAACGCTTTACTAATTCCAATCTGAAAGTTGATGTGACACCGGCCTTTCTAGTACTTTTATGATGATTTATATTACTTTAATTGTATTTAAAAGTGATTCTCAGATTTCTTTTTTTAGTTTTTTTTTTTCCCCAGTACATCGGCTCCCTCTTGCAACCTCAGCTTCAGATGTTTGTTTGTAATTCATACTTGACACGTTCTGGCCACTGACTTACTGAGCTGCGTAATTGGATCTCGAGAACAGTGGCAGCAACCTCAAGTCCCCGGCTAAAGGTTCTGTCAACAGATCTCCCCAGACCAGACTGACTAAGGTCCAAGTGTATCGGACGGGAAGTACTCACTCGTACTCGGAGCATGCGAACATTGTGTGCTCCGGGCAAATTTACACAATTCTTCAAAAATTGACTCTGTCTATCAAGGCCAGACGAAATGGAAGAGCCATAAATCTGCGGCGAGCGCGCATTCGTAGAACGAATATTTAAATGAATCGATAGTAAATTTGTTAAATTCAATAAAAGGTGAGCGGGGGGATGTCATAATCACGTTGTGCAATTAACTAACGACCGATGCCGGTGCTGTCAGCAGTCATCAATTGAGCATCTGGGTATCTAATGAATGTTCCAATATGATTGGACGATTGGAGTGGGAGGTATCGGGATTGAAGTTCGAATCTGAACGGGGAAATCTGACCAGGGGAATTACCAATGTCGTCTTTGTTGTTGACTAGCACGATCAACATGATACAGGCGGGTAATTAAGATAAGAGAAAGGGTAGATCCTGGGATTAATAACTAATTTGGCTTAATTGGGAAGCAAAATAAATTACTTAATTTTCCCAGAAAATCTAGATTTGTGAGTTATGCAAGCGATATGAAACACGAAAGTTAAGCGAACCCGATTCGAATAACAGTAATTACAATGACACAATGATGGCGTGCCTAGGGTCAACCTGTGATTCAACAGGGCACTAGAGAAAATGATATTGTAACATTTAGATTATTATTATAAGCTATTTAAATCAGAAAAAATTCTTTTAAAATGCTTTTTGCATGTTTCTGAAAAACAAATTGGGAATTATAAGCTTTTTAGAGAAAATTTAATTCGAAAACATAAACCTAACTTTAAAAATAAACTTATTATAATCTTAAAATACTTTCAAATACATATTTTTCGCTCAGTGCATTGGCCCTGATCTGGTAGAATCCAAAACCGTTAGGTTCGATTCTGTCAATGGCTCGCGCGCCCTTTTCAATTGATAGTAATTGCCATCGAATAAAACTTATTCGTCGGTTGTAATGTATACAAGCGAAAGTGTAAATTGCAATTGAAATTTCAGCATTGTCAAGTAGTTTGAGTGCAACTTGGAATTGCAAATGACCGACAGGAGAAGGGAAGCGTCAAAATGGGAATGGATATGGGACTAGGAATGGGAATCCAGAAATGAGAGCTGCTCACCTGTGCGTTTCACCTAGTCGAATTAAACTATGTATTTTACTTAACTTATAAGTTAAGGCGTAACGAAACAAGTTGTCGTTTTTTGTTCGTCGCTTTTTCTAGGTTTTTATGCACGTGTTTGGGCTGGCAACTTTTCCGGCTTCAGCTAATGCACTTTCTATGCCATCACATCATAACATTTACAGTCGAACGTCCATAAAAAGAACTAACAGCTAACGAACATAATACAATTTTAATATGGATTTTATAATCCCATCACTTTGAAAATAAATTATAATAGGTGGCATTCTAAAATGTATAAAATACTTGTTATAATACACACAAAAAAAAGCATGTCGCCGTAAAATCGATATGCGCATGTAAATTTTTGGTTATGCATATCGATTTAACATGAAATACTCATTTCGAGCATATCGAATTTACGGGGCCGCATATCAAGTTAAAATTGATATTAAATGATGTAAAATCGATCTACGTTTCATATCGATTTTTTTGTAGGTGTACTCAAAAATAATCAACTAAGATGAACTGTTAGGATTAACACTTTAAAATCACTTTCTATTTCTTGTATTCCAAATAAATGATTTGGATATTCATTGTCTTAACAAAGCTTACTAATTCTGCACTTTAGAAAGCCGAACCAGATGCATAGATTGTTTTAGATGTTTTTTCTGTCTTGAGGAGTTTCAATCCCCTAATAGGTAACTTTGATCGTACTTTCTAAAAAGGGCTTACATTATGTAGCTGCTATCCACAACCGTCGCGAATCGTTTCGAAATTTTAACTGATGGTGATGAATAAATTTCCACTCGACGACTGGCTGTCACTCTCTTTGGGAGCTGTTTATGCGGGTTTTCTTCGCAGCGCGCCACGTTATCTGCGGATCATCAGCGAGCTATTTTTTTTATCTTGTCACTGATTATAATTATTTTAGTGTAGTCAACTGTCGGCCAAATATTTGCACATTGTTTGTTGTGCAAATGAAATGCTTGAGACCCACGAACAAACAGTTACGATGCTTAGAAATATGCGCAAAAAAGAGGAACACGCTGCGCGAGGCGGAAAAAAATTAATACAAGAATATCTCAAAGCACAACAAAAAATACAAAAAAGATACAAGAAAACCGCGAAACACAACAGAAAATAAGAATACAAGATAAATACGGCGGCGGCGTAGCACACACGTTCGCTTTTCGCCGAGCACTCCGAATGAATGAAAAGTGCGCTGCCAACGCAAAGATAAATAAATACCGATGTCGCTGCCGAAAAGCGCAGTAGCAGCGAAGTCGACGTCGGCAGCGGCGGCATTGCACATTTGGTTGTTGTTGCTCTGCCAGGTAATTTTGCCGTTAGATTCCGTGGGTTTTCGGAAAACTAAACAGCCGGTTTTTCAGATAGTTTTGTAAAATGTAAATTTATTACTTCGCATTTTACAGATATCTACACGTTTGACACCGAATCTACATTTATTTTACATGAGTTTGTACAGGTACGTGTAAAATCACTCAACTTATTATTAGTCAGTAATTCTTATAAATAATAATTATTTGATAAATATTAATCTCTATTAATTTCTTTATGTTGTAAAATTGTAATCCTTTTACTATCCTTTAATTATTACCTAATTTGGGACTATGTTTAAAGTTTAAACATTATTTGATAATCTTGTGTTATTAGTGTTACTACTCAGTTGTAATCAAGTTTTCATGGGTATAAAAACCACATTTTTGTTATAAAAACAACAGTCAATGTAGTAGATAGGTAGATAACTTAACAACATTATATTGCCTTGCGGAAAAATTTAATTATTACAAAATGTAAAAATGAATTAATTGTTATTTGATAATAGGGATGTACAATGTAGTATTTAAAGCAAGCAAACAATTCCACCTTTATGCAGTTTAAAGGTTCATCTCCATTGACGGGAAACAATGCAGGAAGCTTTATTTTATATTTTACTAATGCTGATCGGCAAGGCTTACGTAAGTAAAGGAAAAATATCCATTCGATTTGATTATTTTACATTAATTTTTATAGGCGATGTTTCCGAAAACCTATGATGTTCGTTTTATATCATTTAACTCATCGGTACCAAAGGTTGCCGATTTCAGTAAAATTCGATTTTTGGGACGAGATCGGGCGGTAAATGGTACTTTGGAACTAAGGGAAGACATGGATAATACATTTTCCGTTTCTGCTGAAAGTTTCATCGATCCCAATGGCGGTGGCGACTACACACTGCTCCCCTTTTCTGCTCCCTTACAAGAATTCTATAAGGCCCTAAACTCATATTACTCGTACGTTAAAGCGACCTTAAAGTACGGAGTAAACACGGACTTTCCCGTCGACACCCGCCCATGTCCAGTGCCAAAAGGGATTTACTATTTTAAGGAGGTGCTCGCCAATACTGACGGTTGGCCGACTATGCTGCCGCGAGGCTATCTAAAGGGTGTGGCAAAACTACTCAAGAATGGGAATTATGTTGGTGGTGCCGAAGCTGTTTTTCTCATCACGGACATCGCCAAGTAAATCTTTGAAGACAGGAAATATTCGGAAATTATACTTGAAAATTTTGTTACATAACCTCACAAAATATGGTGTTCATTTTGAATACTTGTTCTTAGAAATTCAATTTTATATAATAATGTATTATGGTGTTCATTAAAAGACTTGTTCTTAGAATTTAAATTTTAGACAATAATGTAGTACAAAAACCGAGACAACTGCCCTTAGAGAGGTAAAATGACGATCGCACCTTTAACGCCTTCGCACACTCTCCTGGTGCGCTTCGTCACTACGTGTACTGCCGTGCACACTGATAAAATGTAAACAACTCTTTTAACGCCTCACAACCCCTTTTATAAAATAAAACGTTTTTACTTTTTGTTCTTTATTTAAATGTTGTGTATTCATTATAATTATATTGTACAATTTGTTTTATTTTGTTTGTTTGTCTCTTTTTATAATTTCTCAAGTTGGACATGCACATGATAGAGTGTCTCTTGTTCTCAGTTGCATTTTCACGTTTTTTTTTTGTAGTTTTTTCGCTTTTCTATTTTTCGCGGAATCGTTTTCCAACAGTAACAAAAAATAAATTATTGGCTTTTAAAATATATGTGTATGTTTTGTGTATACAATATATAGAAAGAGCGTAGAACTTAAAGGTTACGATAACTAAACGTATAGAATTATAACATGCCGGCAAGATTTTCGATTCATCATCATTTCATATCCTCTGATATCTCTTATCTCTTCTCATTTCATATCATAATATTGTGTAATCTTGAATAGTACATTTAGAATTAAGGGCTAAAATTAAAAACAAATTGTGATGTACAACACCGGAAATGTCAAGTGGAAAATGTGTTTCCCTCTCACAAAAACAGTTATTGGGCAAAGGAAGTTGAAGTAGAGAGCATTATAAGGGAGTGTGGGGTTGTAGACAGAAGTTAAGAGGGGATTACAATTAATAAACAATTAATAATAATATTGAGCATTGAACTCGTACTGTTCAAAATTGTAGCAATCGATGCGGAGTATTCGTAGTTCCAAGCAAATCTCGCGGTGAAGTCTCTGCTTGAATTCAAATAACATTGTACACAAAACATTTCGTTAATTAAATTAAACTGTTAATTATGGCAAACAAAGATTGTAAACGCATTCGAGCTATGCGACATATTATCCCTATACATATCATATATATCTGTGTCTATATTCGTACGAATGTTGGATTCCTTTGTGGTGCTACCGTTGATTATCATTTCTTGATTCTTGATTAATTTGTTTTTAGTTTTGAATCAACTGCCTAGGTTGATCATTGTTCTTTAGATATTTTTTTGTTTTTCAACAAATGCACACAAATGTTTTTAAAGTTGTCTTTTTTTTCGATTTTGTTTTTGCCTTAGCTTGGACTTAATTACGATTTTTATCAACATGTTTTATTGCAGAGTGTTCTTATCTCTAGGTGTATATCTAGATTTAAGGATAATTACTTCGAGAGTGTTTTTACCAATTTTTTTGTTCGTCAAAGTTTTCATCTTTTTCGTTTTTGTGTGTACAGAGATCCTAATTATACATAACAGAAAGGACTTGGGGTCAGGGGGAAGGGGTAACGAGTTAGTTTTGAAACAGAAATATATAGAACAAACGATTTGTGTTTTGTGTGGGTTTTTCAAAAATAATTTTACAATTTATATTCAACAAGTAAAACGCTTAAGCCGAACATACAAAATGATTACAATATGCCTATGGTCTAAATTTCGTGCAGAGCTAATGATGCCGTTAGATACACCTAAAAGATAGATTCTGTAACTCTTACTTGCCCTGGACCTAAGGTCTTAGCATAAGCAGGGGAGCGGAAACGAGACTTATTTCCTACTGGACAGACACTTTTGCACTCCGCACATATATATGGTGGGATATATGAGCATAAATACACGGCTACGATTACGATTAGGTCTTAAAAAATATCTATAGACATAGCGAGAATTTAAAATTTGATCAAACAATTTTAGATAATCTCATTGTTGCTAAATAACTAAATCGAATTTTAAGTATATATATATATTTATAAATCATTTTACATAAGTATTGTGTTAGCTTGTTTTTTTTTAACTTCCGGTAGCAATTTCCCCGATTTGTTTCGGGGTCCCATTACAACTACGATATTAGACTTAGGCTCTATGGAAAATGGCTTATTGAAACAACTTGTTGTGTCCGTGTTTTGTGTATTGTTGAGTGTGTTCTATGGGGAGCTACCCGTACTGCCAGTGCTACTGATTTGGCAGCTCCGTGAGCGTCACATCGTACAGATCGTCCTCGATCTGTTGCACCTCCAGCAGGAAGATGTCCTCGTTGCAGTAGAACGATATCATGTCATCGTCAATTTTCGCAGTAATCCTGTAATGAGAGTACGTATAGTAATGTTAGTTTTCCGGTATTTTTAGGTTCCCTATAGATTAGTACACCCATGCAAAAAGTTAGCACACGAAATAGGTTAGATTTATTTAGATAAAAGCTATGCCATAATGATGTGAGGGAAAGGATGCGTCCTGGTGTATATATCTTTCTGTGTGGGTGTATATCTGTGTTTTTTTCTAGCTCACGACAAAAATCTGTTAGAACTTGCTTACCCCTTCTTGTTTGTGCGATAAATGTTATTTATGCTCGTTGTTGAGATTTTGTATTTGTTTTCAATCTGCAATTGAGAAACGAGAGAAATATGATGTTTTGTCTGTTTTGTTTGTGGTTTTCTGTTGCTACTGGAAATATTTCTCTGATAACTCGCTGGTTTTTCTTTGTGTAATTTTGTTCATTTCTGTGGTCAGCCAATCTTTATTTTAATCAGGTTTCAGTGTTCGTTTCATCTATATCTTGATATCTTTTTGTGCTTTTCAGTGTGTGGGATGTGTTTTTGAGAACAGATCTTGGGTCTGCTTGGGTTTTAGCAGGTGATTCAATGTATATACACGTGTATACATATACATACTTTGGATGAGATTTTTGTTGTGATGATTTTATGGTTTGTAATTAGTTCCAACTACGGGTTACAAATTATCGAATTTCTTCGGGTGAGTAACGATTTATATATATTTAGAGTTTGAGATGTGGCTGATTTTTAGTCGATTTTATGCTTTAGTCTTAGTCGATTAACGATTTTAGAGAGATTGAACATTTTGGCGCTTCATTTGTTTGATTTCTTTTCAGTAGATCCAATTAGACCAAAATGAACAAAATTACAGAAAAGGTGGTTAACCATTAGAACGAGTTTGGTTTGGTTTGGTATTGGGACTGGGGTTCTTGGGTTTTGGGGTTTAGCGTGTGCTTACCGCATTCAGCAGGCCGATCGTGGTGGGCGGAACCACGTGGAGGGGCGTGTAGACTTCCTCGTTCTCCTGCCGCACATATAGCATTACACGCTCCGAGGTGGGCGGCGTCATCCTGCCGCGCTTCATCGGAGGACCAAAATCGGTCAGGGGTGTGCTGGTCAGCATGTTCTGGTCCAGTATGTGGTCCTTCTTATCGCTACAGTGGATGATGGTGTAAAATTAAGAAAAAATATAAAAAATTAGTTTTCCATTTATTTACTTATTGTAGACTCTCTCTAAAATGGATGCACGATTTTTACTCACGTCTGCATGTCGGGCGGAAAGTGGTTGTGGAACTTGAGCGTCGGCGTGGCCACCTTCTGGCCATGGAGCAGGAACGGCGAGGCCCCCTTCAGGTCCGGCGAGTCAGTCTCATGGCCGTAGAAGCTCTGCAAGGACGAGTGCGAGTTGGAGTTGGAGTTGCCGTTGCTCAGGGGGTTGAATGTCATGCCGGAGCCAGCGCCAATGCCCAGCTGACCTACCTTCTCCATGTCCTCGGCGGGCGAGAACAGCACCGGCGGCTTGGCGAAGTCCTGCATGCCGTAGAACTCGGACCGATCCGTCACCGGATGGTACAGCTCGTCCAGCTTCTTTCTGCCCGTTGCTGTCATCTTTCGCTTGGCGGCACGTCGCTCCTCGTCGCGCGTCTTGCGTTCGGCGCCCTGTAATTATGGTAAGGAATATTATTAGATTGGGCTAAATTTACACTGGGAAAATTACCACTGAGGTTAAAACAAATTAAGAGATTTTTATTGTAAGAAGGGTTATTGATTATGAAAAGTTACAGGTAGTATCTTTCTTAAACGTTTTAACATTTAAAAAATTATTGAAAGCAAATGGTAACTTTGAGTGTTATAAGATTAATGGTTTTTTTGTAATTGACAATCGAATTTTCCAAAATAATAAACTAGATCCCGAGATAATTGCGTTTGAAATTTTTTTGATTATAATAAAATTATGTGAGAGTACCCTCAAAAGAATATGCAATAAAAAACCGATTTGTATATAACTCCGAAAAATGAAACATTTAAATATATAAGTGATGTGGTAAAATACAATAAAATATTATAATATATCAAAAAATCTGCTTAAAATAATTTAAAGATATCTAAGTGACCAGTATAGAGCATTTCAACGTGTTAAGATATCTTCTGTGACCATTTCGATTGAGTTTATAGTAGGCTTTGGAATTTTCGAGTGCCCCGAAGATGCTACCAGGTGGGTTGCGAAAGTCCCGCCGACTTCCCTGCCGAATTCCCACTGCGCAGGCGCACAGGTGCACACGGGGCCAGCGTGTAATTAGCAATCAATCAAATGCACGGATGCCACCTTTTTTGATATTTCTTTACTTATTAATTAAATTCGTGTATGGCTGGCAGTGCCATAAGCTGTTGCAGTTGCAAAAATCGCAGCGAAAAATAAAAAGCCGAGGAAAAAAAAGAGGAAAAAATCAAAATAGCGAAAGAGAGAAACGAGTTTCTCGCCTGGGGAGCTGCGATGTCGCACAGAGACAAAGCCGCCACCGCAGTGGATTTCTCAGTTGGAGTCTGCAAAACTGCAGGCTGCAAACTGCGACTGCGACTGCGTCCGTCTGTCGGCCACTTTTGGCAAAATGGTCTACACCGTTAGGGTCAGAAAAACCGAAAAAAAAAATGGGTAAAAATTATTATAAAATACTTAGAGATGCAGCATAAATATGCATACATAATAAATAATCTGGCGGCGCCCCGAACCATGCAAGAAAAAGACTTTGTCTGGGCCAGCTGCCCACCTGCTTGTTGCCTGATTGCGCACACACACCGTTGCACGGACACACGGATCACATGGATACCTATATAATATATAGTCTGTTGGCTACTTTGTCCGCCGGTGATTGCTAGTTTGCGTGTGCAGGCAGATGCAGCATGCATTGCTGTTGCTGTTGCTGCTGCTGTTGCACTTTGCATTTGTAATTAAAAATCAGCAATTGAGCGATGGAAGCTGGGTTTATTTTCAGAGGGGGGGGATAAGCAACAGCAGCAGCACAGGAAGTGATATGTTGCAGCAATCTACTTGCGCTGATGTTGCTGCCTCTCATATTATGCAAGGATGTCTGTCGCGGCTACCCCGCCCACTGGACTTCTCCTCCCCCCCCCCCCATTTAGGCCAAGTTCTTGGGCTTATCACAAAGCATTTTAGCCTAGAGCCATGCATTCGATGTACAACATCAGGCATCTTGGGATGCGAGTGTGTGTGTGTGTGGCATGTAAATAACTGTATTTTATTACTTTTATTTTATCTCGGCAAAAATATCGCCAAACTGGCAAACTGGCAAACTGGCAAACGTGCAACAGGCTAAGGCGACGGCGTCTCGAATCGCCCAATGCGGTCAATGCTCGCCACAGTCTTTCATGCCTCCTGCCTCTCCCTTCCACTCCCCTCCCCTCCCCGTTTTCGCCTCCTTTTTGGAGGCTGTTAATCGACTTCAAAGTATGACGAAGACGGAGGACACCCGACGACCAAGTGGGCTGCCACTTTTCAAAGAGGCGGGATCGGTGGACATTACCATTAGCATTAACGTTAGCTAAATTCTATAATGATTCAACATTGATGTGCGTAGAGAAATGCTCAAATACTCAATTAAGTGGGAAAAGAAGAAAATTTAGTTTTACGAACTTGGGCACTTAAATAAATGAACTATAGATGGAAAAATATTCGCAGAAAATTTTAATAAATTAAGAATTTTTAAGGCTTTTAATACTCATACTTTTCTATTTACAAATTCTTTATTTATTTCCACATTTAATTAAATATTAAAATAAATATGGAATTAAATATGGAAATAAATAAAGATATTTCCATATTTAATTCCAAATTTAATTAAATATTGAAATAAATATGGAATTAAATATGGAAATAGGTAAATAATAAATATTAAATTAAATATGGAAATAAATAATAAAGGAATTTGAAAAATTTTAAATTTTTTATTTTAAATATAAAATTAAATATGGAAATAAAAAATATAGGAATTTGTAGTTGCCGTTAAGGAAAACTTTAAATACATGTTTTTTTTAAACATAAAACCTAACTAATCATTAAAAAAAGGCCATAAAAATACCAATGTTACATAACTTATTTTTCTCACTAATTTTCTCTCTCTGAGGGAAAGTATCTCTCTACCGAAATGCAGAAGAAAAAAAACTAAAATGACAGTTATCCGGCAAAGAGACAAAAGCCTCCCCAAGGTTCCCTTTTCCACATCGAACAACATGCGGCAGAATTTCTCGTAATTTTGTTTTTTTTGTGGGCCCTGCCCCCGGGGCAAACTTAAAGATTCATAATTGGCGACTGCGGCCCAGAGGTGCCAAACGACGGAACTGCAACTGAAACTGCAATTGCAGTGAAATCAAAATTTTTGAAAAATCCCAAAACATACAGAGAAAATAAAAAAAGGGAGACGGAGGGCCAAATAACGTGGTACGCGAAATTTAATTGATACATTTACCGATAAACACACGCTGGCCTGCAAAAAGGGCCGGCCCCAAATGTGAAATATAAGCCCGACGCGATAGCGATATGGCCATGAGTACGGATCGTTGGATCGGTGGAATCGGGGATCGTGTACAAAGTAAGGGCCTTTCCGTACAATAAAAGCCATGTCCGAAACAAGGGGACGAGGAGGAGGAGGAGGAGGCCCAGGGACGAGGATGTGTAATGATATGAGAAAATTAAATTGGAAATCCACGAAATGATTTATTAATAAACCCCATCAAGCGAAAAAGTGAAGGGTTCGCATAAAGGCGAAGGTACAGAGATACGAAACAAGGGCATGGAAAGGATGTGTGTATGTGCTGGTTGGCCATTTACTTTTGGACGCGTTACGCTTTCCACTAAAGGCCAAACTGACTGACGGACAGGCACTGCCGGTGCCCCCAATTCGATAAAAGTTGCAGCCACATCCGAAGGAGAAGCTGCAGCAACAAGTGGCAGGCACACAGATACACACTGCACTGGAAACTATAATTGCGGTAAAACAAATTCCTTCTTGGAATTTAGCATTTCTTAGAGACTGAGTCTGATTTGTTGCAATTTCTGGTTGATCTTTAATATCTAGAAATACATTTTCCTTAGTCTTAAAAAAACCTAGTGTTTTAAAATTTTACAAAAATTTTTAAATTTTTCAAAAGTTTTAAAATGTGGTTTCTGATATACATATTTAACGATTTATCTATTTTCTTGGTTTCAAACATACACATCTGTAACCTTTTCAAGTGATTTAGTTGAAAAATGTAAGAGTTCAAAAATGTTTTTTTTTTAACGTAAGCTTTTAAAAAATTTTTTAAAAATGTTTAAAAAATATATTTTTATGGAATTTAATTTTATGTATATTTTAGAAAAATAATAAAATTTATGAATACAAGTTAGTTAATATAAAAAATATTACGCCTTTAAACTCCTTTAATCCTGATCCCCTATAATTACGTTAATGTTCTTGAACCTTTTCTGCCCGTGTAAAATACAAACGAAGCTGCACGTAGCCGCTTTTAGTTAGCTCATCAACCTGTTGCACGTGGCAGCCAATGGAAGCCCTGTTGCTCCTGTGTGCGTAATTGCCACAGCATAGGGGAACTTTGCTTGGGGATCGCGGACTGGGGAAAATAAAATCACTTACCTTATCGCAGAAGACCTTTATCTGACAGTAGCCGCGGTGGAAGACCGTCGCATCTCTGGGGTCCTCGAATGTGTCGATTTGTACGTGCAGCGGCAGGCCCTGGAATAAACAGAACAGATTCCGTATTAATATCACAATGCCCCGTATCATTCAAATTGCCCCGAGGGCAGTTGCCGCTGCTGCTGCTGCTGTTGCCGCCGGACAGCAATCGCAATCGCAACAGCAACTTGCAACAGCTGCAATTAGCCGTTGTCATTTGGGCTGGGAGGGCGTGGCCGGAGCCGAATGGGGCGTGGCCGGAGTGATGTTAAACTGCCAACATCCGTTGGGCGAATGTGTGTGCAACATGTCGTGGCAAGTGCATAATTTGATTTGCCTATTGCCCACACTCGGTGTCACACGGAGAAAAATGCTTAAGGCCAAGACCTACATCCTTTAATTTGTTACTTAAATATTTTTTATTTATTTATAGTTAATTTTTGTGGTCTCCAAAAAGCTATAGACTTATTATTAATTTATTTTATTAAATTAAAATCCTTTTTAACTGAGCTTAAAGCATGTCAATTTTACATTTTTGAATAAATTAATCAGTTTATAGTTTATTTTCTACTAAAAAGTAGAAATTATTTAAATTAATAGATTTCAAAAAAGCTTTTAAATTGAATTCATTTAAACTTATATAGAATTAGTGACTTTTTTTTGCTGTGCAATGCCCCAATGTTCCTGCATCGCTCTCTTTTAATGAAAAGCAACGAGTTCTGCCTGTGTTTCTGTCAATGAAATATCAGACTTAATGTACGCATTACAACTCTGGCCAGGAGGATGTGCAATCCGCTTTGGATTGGAGGTGGAGAGGGGGCCCAGGTGAGGAGGCAAGTGGCAGGTGGCAGAGGAAGAAGCAGAAGAAATCCCCTGCCTACGTAGCATCAGTCTGACCGTTGTCAAGACGACTGCTCTGAGTGCTGATCGCTTCGAAATGGGGAAAGAGCTCTTCCCCGGGATCTCTTCCTCGATCTGGATCGCTTCTCTGGCCGCATTGATTCGCCATTAACAAGTTGGCATTAAATTGGTTATTACTTAACCCATCAAAGGCAATGTGGCTGAGTTGAATTTCATTTATAGAAAAGGTGGGCACAATTATTTTTCTCTGAGAAACGTATGTGGGTTACTTGAGAAGTAAGGTACAAACAAAAAATTGTAAAAAAATAAACTTAGAAAAGGATATTTGTAATATAAAGTTACTCAGTTTATATAAAATAATTCAAATGAAATAATATCTATTATTAAATTAATTTTCAGTAATAATTTGTTAACTTAAAATCAATCTTAAAATTAAAAATAAAATTTAAGAAATGCTAAAACTCACCTTAACTCCCTTTTGACTGCTGAAATCCGTGCTCAAGCACTGAACCGCAATGTTGATCTGTTTTGAAAGAAAAAATAAAAAATACATGAATTGAAAAAAAGAAAGAAAAGAAAATAAAATAAAAGAGAAACAGAGCGCATTGTATGTGAGAAATGCCATAAAATATACAAATGTAAACAATTATGAACATAAAAAGAAATTATATCGGATGACAAAAAAACTGAAATGCGTCTGCTATTAGAAGGCAATTGTTTTCTCTCTATTAAGTCGATGTCCTCTTTATGCCCACGACAGTTTAAAACATTCCAACGCACTCGGAAAGAGCCAGAAATGAAGACAAAAACGCTGAAGGAGAGACAATAACAAGGCAATACACAGAGGACCATCTCGACCATGGACCATAAGATGGCCCCGGGAAGCGGAGGAATTGGACGACCGTTGGCGGAATCGCGGAATCGCGGGGCCTTAAAGCCAAGTAACGAGCCAAGTAGAGCCGCGACTTTGTATCGCATCCAATTCATTTTTAGTTCGACTTCGATTCAGTGCAAGGTGTGTGCATTTGTATCTGTATCTTTGTATCTTTGTATGTGTGCCTATGTGCGTGTATCTGTGTGTGGAGGCATTTTAAGCATGCCAAGTCCGAGTTTGAGTCAAAGTCGGAGTTTGAGTTCAGTTCGCCATCCAGACAGTCGTTGGACAGTACAAAAAAAAAAATGGAAAAAAATAAAAAGAAAATCCATCAACGCAAAAATACCAAAGGAAACAATCTTAATGGTAAAAGTGCAGCAGTCACAGCCGCAACATCCACACATCCACACATCCATACATCCAAACATCCATACATTTACCATCCAGAGACCAGAGATGTGGACGAGCAGTATTTAATGTGAATAATTAGCGGGCGCGTACCATATAAGCGAAAAGCGAGGGGCGAAGCACCTGCGTGTCGGTGCGTACGAAAGTTTTGCCGCTGGGAAAGGCAGTATCTCACAGATACTCCATCCACACTCACACACACACTCGGCAAAAGATGGAGATACAGATGCAGCTAACGGCATAAAACGAAATCGACATTATGCGAGCCAAGTCGGGTCCAAGAAAAGGCGACTCAACCCAACGCGACTCGACTCGACTCTCTCTCCTCGAAGACGATGCGATGTCGCTGGGATTAACATCTCAGCGCGTAAACAATTTGTAAATAAAAAGCTCTATTGAATGCGAGTGGGCGGGGTGGGGTGAGGTGGGGGAAATGCATTGCACTTATGGCCACAGCCAGTTAATAACTGCTGACCAATTTGGCAGCCTGCACACACACAGAAGTCACTGAACTTGAATGAAAATCAATTCGGTTTTGGCATTTGTTTTTCACAATATTTTTCACATTTTTTCCGATGCCATTTGAGCCCGGGTTAAACGGACACTTAAATAAATTTTTTTCGTTATTTAAAGGTTTCTTTTTTTGGAAAATAATATTTTTTACACCAGGAGTCGAAATCTGAAAGCTATATACACACAAAAACAGCATGTCGCCGTAAAATCGATATGCGCATGTAAATTTCTGGTTATGCAATACGCATATCGTTTTAACATGGGGCTGCATATCAAGTTTAAATTGATATTACATAATGAAAAATCGATCTACGTTTTATATCGTTTTTTTTTTTTGGGTGTATATTTTACAAATATATTTTCTGTAATTTAAAGTGATTATATTTTCAGCTATGAGAACTCACATCTTTCATTAGAAGAAAGGAAAATATTATAATAAATTATTTTACAATTCTGGATCAATAAAGGATCAATACGATTTTTGTACTTCAAACTACTTTTTTTAAAAATGCAAGAGATATTAAATATTTTGTACTTTTGTGACTAAAATCATTTCAAAATAATCGTTAATTCTATATTGTCCTAAAGAAAGTATACCATTTGAACATAAAAACTCGTGGGGACTATGTTTTTCTCTCTCTGCTGGTGGGCGGAGCTTCGCAAAGGATAAAGCCTCTGTCGAAGTCATGGCGTATACGTAATATGAGGGCTGTCTAGCTCACTGGTCTTACTGCTGGCGCTTGTTGCAATAGAATTGCAAATATTTTCCAGCGATTAAAATGCTTGATAATTGCTAAATTAAAACGCGGTGGGAGCCCGCTCGATCTGTGGTTAGTAGCAAAAGCAAAGGCGACAGCAACAGCAAAAGCAAAAGCCAGCCAACTCAGTCTCAGTCGCAGACTTAGTTCCAAGCATTTGCGAGTAAGTGATTAAAACTAAGTGTCATAAATAAATAAATGCATAAATTATTCTTTTGAAGAAAAAAACAAAAAAAAAACACATTCGCTGCGAGGGGCAAAGTGAGAGGGAAAATGCCGGACAGCGGGCGACAGAAAGGGATGGCCACAGTTGGGGCTGCGGCAATGGCGACGCTGGCTGAATAATTTGCGTTTTACTCGCAATTGAAAATAAATCAGAAATTAATTCTTCGCTCACACACAAGTATACAGTGCATACAGACATATAGAAAGATATAGAGAGGACTTTGTGGGCATATCTTCCATCTCCGTCTGCTTCATAAAAGTGTCGCGCTTAAGTTTTTTTTCGCTTTTTTCTCATTTTTAATTGAGGCGGCGCTCGAAGTAAACAAAATGGTTGAGAGGGAAAAACACATAAAAGCACACAGAAGTCGGTAGGTTATAATGACCTAGCGATACCCTGTAATTGATAGAATGTTCTTATCATTTTATGGATTTATTTGTGCTATGAATAACTTTTGAGGTTAAGAAAAATGTTAAACATTTTTTAATGTATCCCCAAAATTTGATTTTCAAAATGGTTTGGTGGCTTGATCCATTTTTCTTATAAACCTCAACCAACTGATATGAAAATTGGTATACACAACTAAAAAACTCTTATGACCTCCTATACCAAAAAAGAAAGCTATAACTCTGGGATCCCAAAAGATATAGTACAAATGCCAAAACAATGTTTTGAAACCAAACTTTATATTAAAACACCATGCCCTTTCAAGAGCAGGGTACTCGAAAATTCCATAACTACGATTGGCATAGAAATGAGATCTAGAATGAGCAGAACTTACCTTGGCGGAGCTCTCCAGCGGATTCCAGTAGACGGCGATGGCATTGTGCGACACTTCCTCGATGCAGCCAACGAGGCCAACCGAGTTCTTTGTATCTGGCGAAGAAGAGCAGTCGAAGGAGATAATCAGAGGGGGTTGCTTTGGTTTCGTATGGTATGGTATGGAATGGTATGGGTTGGGTTGGGGAATCGCGGTTAAAAAGACGCAAAAGAAATGCGAAAAATGGAAGGAGTTGAAAGAGGTTGAAAGAGGCGAGAGCTTGGACATTGGAAAATATGTTTGTATTAACAATTAAGGAAATTTCTGCGTTGCCATCCAGTGACAAGTGCCTAATGAGTTATGTTTGATGGGCCAGGCAGCGGCAGTAGTGGCAGCGGTGGCAGTGGCAGATGCAGCATTGCCCCATGCTGCAAGTCGCAAACAGCCACCGAGATTATCTGCAATCAAACAAACGGAGCGCAGTTTGCTGCCGCCGTGCGATGCGCGTTTATCAATGTCATAACTCTCCTGGAACGTTGCGGGCCTTTCAATAAAAAGCAACAATTTACTGCTAGAAATACTAGACAATACAAATGGACAGTCGAGCATCCGACGCTGCTGGACTTCTCTTTCGATTTGGGATGGGGGAAGGGGGCAGGGGATTGAGTATTGGGATTGGGCATACTCGTAAGTCGAAGTTGGTTTTACGCACCTGCATCCAAGATTCTCTGCTTCACGGAATGCTGACGACTGTGCCAGAATTGCCAGGCCTTGATCTCATCTTCGGGGCTCTTCTCCTCGCGGAACATTAGCATGATCACACTCTGCGTCGGTCGAATAGAAAAGAACAGAACAGAAAGCAAATATGGTTATTAAATTAAGTGCGAGGCTAAGTTAAGAGGGCACTAAAAATTAACTCATCTCAATTATGGTATTCTCGAAAAAGGAAGCACTAAAACTAGAGTTAGGGAAATGGTTGAGTTGGAAAGGTAGTTCTTAAGGGGATTTCTATGTTAAACAGTTTGATTTCCAGTTCTTACTTGTACTTTCTTATGTAGATTAATCTAGATTTTAATCGTATGCTGAATATGGTAATTCTTGAATTTAACCCTTAATTTTTGTAGACATAAAACTAAGTTTAGATGGTATCTGAAAAGCAAACAGCCTTGATAAAATTAGAGCCAATTCATTATCCTCGATCTTGAAATCGATCTGGCTGGGCGCTGATCTCTATCTCTGAGGAAATGCCATGTCCTTTGCTGCTGTTTCGCCAGACATTGTCCTAATCCGTTTATACTATACTATCCCAAGGATAGGGTTCATTGCTCTGACATATATGCGTTGTGACACTCAACTCACAACTCGGCAGATCGCACCCTACGCCTTAAAAGTCAAAAGGATTAGGCCCTGCGAGGACAAAGGGACGAATTCGATTTAGCAGAAAAACGTCCAACACATTTTGTATCTTCTGCTCATCGTCGTCCCATTGTTTTCCCAGCATTTGCATTTTTTCTCTATCATTTATGTGTCTATTTTTTTACATTTTGAATAATTAAGGAAGCGCAGAGATAGCAAAAGAGTTCCCAAAAAACGGAAACAGTTCCGAAATTGCAAGCAACCCCTGCAAGGATCATCTTTTTCTTGAGCGAAATGGGGTGGGGGGGGTTACAACGTTGAACTGATTACAGCATAAATATTTTTGTGTGTTTTCTTCGGGACTGCGGAAGTCTTTACATATTCATGGGCTAATCAGCTCGTAAATTATACTCGGTTTTTTCTCCCGATTTTGGTTCTCATTTTTCTTGGATCCGTTAGATTGCGTTATGCAAATGTCACAAAAAGTGTTGGGAAGTTTTTCTTTTTCCATTTCGGATCAAAAAAAGGGCGCGCAGCTCTAAACAAATAAACTCGTAAATTAATTTTGACACTTTTTTGTCGAGCCTTGCAAAATATGGCACTTTTATGGTAATCTGAGAGCCGAAGCGGCCTGATCGAGAACTTGAGAAGTGTTAGGGGAAGGTTAAGCTCTCCTATCTGAAGATCTCTACATTTCGTTTGGCTTCGTTTCATCAAGTTTCTGTTGCAAGTTTCATTCTTTATTCATTTTTTTCTTATCGCACTCTTTGCGTATGCAAATGACAAGGAATCGGATTCGGATTCAGATTCGTATTCGTATTCCTATTCCTATTCCTTCAATTTCAATTGTTGTTTACTTAGCCCACAGTTCCGCTTCCCGTTTCCTCTAAGGGCATTTCCTCAACCCATTTACCACTTTCAACAGTAACTTTGATGTCATTCTTGGGCTCTCAACGGTTCAGTTTTCAGTTTTCAATTTGCATTTGCATCTTCAGACGTCATTTAAGCTTATCTGATTGATGATGTTGACGGGTATTGTCCTGCTCTAGAGCTCCTTCCTACTCCTTGAGCGATCGTCCTGAACAAACATTCGTCGTGAAAGACCCAACGACTGGCGGCAATTTGCATTGAACGGAATATTCAAATTCTCATCACTCGCTTTCTCAGTATCATTTATCATGAGCCAGGATATGGGATGGGTGTAATTGAGCAAAGGGGTGGCGATCGCACCTCGGGGTAGGACTCTATGTACAGGATCGCCCAAAGGATCCGCACAAGAAGCCGACACAGATTCCCTGACAAATCGCCCTGGTAACGAAGGCCTCGGGCCTCGGCTTTTTCTATCCTCAATGCTCATGTGTGTTCATGTGGTGTTGATGGCATAAACAAAACACACCGAAGAATGGAAAACAAGCAGCACGAACTTGATTGACAAAGCCCCCCTTCCCCCATCTTCTAACTTATCCCCTTTAGACATATTCAGTTATATAGATTTTGGATCCATACCTTGACGGTGGTGTTCTTGATGGGCTTTTCCGCATCGTGCACATACTCCAGCGTTATTCCGTAGAACTGACCCTTGTTGATGTAGGTGATGCGATCGTCCTCGCGCCTCTGCGATGAGCTGATGGGGCTCTCCAGGTTATATCGGAAGCCCACGTTTGTGAAGCTATCGGGTGGAATTATGAAGTGAAGTAGTTTTAAGGTTAGAACTGAGGTGAAGTATTGTAATCAATATGTTGGAGAAAGGATTTCAAATACAATTTTCTTTTTAAAATAGTTGTTTACTAGCTGTGAAAAATATGGAACTGTACTGATAGAAATTTTCCAGCTTATTATATTTGTCAAGATATTTATTATTTTAACTTTGATAGGAGATAAACTTTTTTTGGAGGATTCATTGAAATCAATTTTATTTTAGATTTGTTTTTTTATATTTTAAAGATATTTTGTTTAACAAAAAATACTTTCTTGAAAAAGATTTTCTTATGTTTTTTTATGGAACCTTTGCAGTTATTGAGTTGTAGTATCTTTTAAGAACTTACATTTTTGGTATTTGGATTTTATCGGCATCATTCTGACGGCCAAAGTCATGCCAGGGCCGCGATCGCGTGGATCCATTGGTGCTGGTGTCCACCAAGGAGGTGGTGGGGCTGTTCTGGCTGCCATGGACCACCGTCCTCTGCTGGATGCTGTTTACGCTGACGGGTATGCTGCCATTGGCATCGATCAACGTGCCCGGCTGACACAGCTCCGTGTAATCGAAGGACTGTTTTTGGGATTGGGAATACAAAATATTAGAGTTAAATATTAAAATTATTAAGATATTATTATTATTATTATTATGATAACTATGGTTTAATGGACACGACACGCTCTAAGCAAACACTCTACTGTTTTTGGTTAGGAATATACCTAAATCTTATACATTGGAATGGTGTTATATGCGACGGACTACCTCTAAGTAATATATAAGGAAGTTATAAGGAACTTTTGGTTTTTATTCGAGGGTTTCGTTTGTTCTATCGAAGTCTATACCTGTTGGATATTCGTCTGATCCCGCGGTGTGATGGCATCCGTGCCAATGCCCGAGTCCGGACTGGGCAGATCCACCGTGAGACCCGCCGCCGTGATGGCTTTGGCGTAGAGGGGCGTGGCTCCTCCGTTGCTCTTCCCATCCTGCGGATGGTGTTGCTGTTGCTGCTGGTGGTGCTGCTGCTGCTGTTGCTGCTGCTGTTGCTGCTGCTGCTGCTGGTGGTGGTGGTGCACACTGGTGAGCACTGTGGTGGTGGCGGGCGGGGGAACGCTGCCGGCAAAGCGGCCCTCATAGGTGAGGGCCACGCCGCCGGGTTGCGACACAGAGACATCCACATCGCCGTACAAAGATCTCGTGCTGGCCGGCACGTAGCCACCCTGGCCATCCGGAGCAAAGTATTCCCGATAGTAGGAGGGCTCCGCAATGAAGGTGGTGGTGCTGGTGGGCGGGGGACCGGGTGGCAGCCGACTGGCCGTGTACATGCCATAATCGTTGGCCGTGATATAGGGACCCGGACTGGGACTCTGCGCCTGCATCGAGGAGACACCACCGCCGCCGCCGCCGGCTGCTCCTGCTGGACCGGCACCGCCGCCCGCTCCGCTCGCCGTGCTGGGATGTGAGGTCTGCAGGTGGTTGATGGGTTGGTTGGTTGGTTGGTTGGTTGGGTCACACATGGCTCTCCCCCCGAGAGTTCTCACCTGTAGGTAGATCTGTGTGCCGCCCGTGGTCGCATACATCGCTAGTCTGGCTGTCCTAGTCCTGGCTCCCGGCGATCCTGATCCTGATCCTGATCCTAAGTCTGATCCTGGTTCCGATGATTCAGTGGTGGTGCTGCTGGGTCTGCTGGGCCTATCAGCTTCACTTGCCGCTGGTGCATCCACGTGCAAGATCTGCGAGAAAGTGGCGTTCGATTTTTGTTCTTGAAACACTTAAACCTAAAGCTCGACTTGGAATCCGGTGGCTGAGCAACTGATCGATGGATCGTTGGATCGCTCAGAAAATCCACCGACAGACCAAGTTATTCTGTCATTGCGGCTAATAGCTGAGCGGTAATGTCTAATGGCCCAAAAGGCCAGTGATTGATGGATTTTTGTATATTTCTCTGGCCAGACGACAGAAGGTCGCACAGAAACCCCACAGAAACGAGGTGACAAAATAGTGCGTGCGTTCTTTTTGGACCATGATTGTGTGGATTTGATTCGATTTGATTTTTCTTTTCAGCCATGATTCATACAACAACAGCGGTCGCCAGCAGCCAGCAGCTTATTGAGAATAACGTCAACAAGTACAGTTTATAATAAAAGGCTATAAAAAAAAATGGTATATACGAAAACGAAATGAAACAGTCGCCGTCTCCGTTGTTGTCGTCGAGTGGAAAGAAACCAATTAAAAAATATACAGAAAAAAAAAAAAGCGCGAAAAAATCAGCATTTATATACGACAGATAAATATATACACGGATTGAAATATATATATGTATGGCTATATGCATATGTTAATTATCATTGTTTTTTTTTTTTTTTTATTGGCCACCCGAAAATGTCAAACGTTTTTGGAGACAAACGCACGAAGCTAAATGAGGTAATACAGAGCAAAGTGTGGTCAATTCATGTCTTAGGCTATATATATTATATATATTTAGACATCGGGGGACTGAGATTGAAATTAGCAGCGAGCTGCTGATTGCCTTTGGTCTAAAGAAAGTGAAACCCCGAAAAGAGAGACACAGACGTCACTATTTATTTGGCTCTGGCCTTTTGATCGAAACCGGTTGACAGCGTTTTGGGTCTTAACTTTTTGGGGGTAATTTCTGTTACACTTTTGGCCAACACACACACACTCACACACACACTCGCCGAACCCTTGTAATAATTTATGGTCTTTACTTTGATTATTTCGGTTAACTCAACTCCTCGTCTCAATGATTTCAAATTTATACAGAGGTTTTTGTGTCTGAGTCTGTGATTTTTTTTTGTTGGATTCCAATTCCATTTTTTTTTTGGTTTTTATCCGTTGTGGTCGGAGACTCTTGTATAATTTAGCATCAGTAAAAGATTCTAGCTGCGAGCTAATTAAATTTGTTCATCGAAATCAATTTGCATTTTAAACTTTTAACGTGCAACGTCAGAAAAGGCCTTGACGAATCCGATCGACGATCGATCCACGGAGACAAAGATACTTTGTTGCTTTTGGTTATTTGGTTATTTTGGCTTTTCGGTCTTTCGATCTTTCGGTTTTTCGGCTTTTCGGTTTTAACTTTTGGCTTTTTTGTTGGTGGTGCGTGTGTCGCGGGCTCAATCGCATCCGAATCTTTGGCTTTAGCCTTTGTTGCTGTTAGCCAGACATACATATAGGCTATATGGCAAAGCTATAGCTATCGGTTATGAGCGGTGACGTTCGGGGCTGGCTGGGCTTTTAGAATTATGCTAAGTAGCGACCAGCGACAAACGATTCTGGCACATATTTATGTATGAGGAAGGAATAAAAAAAACACCAAAATCAACCCAAAACGCAACAACAAGTAGCGAGACAAAGGAAAAAAATAACAAAATATTTAAATAAAGCCAATTAACTATTTTAATGCCTTTTGGAATGATAAAAAGTGAAACTTTTTTCTTCTTCGGCTCGAGCGTTTTATGAATATCGTTAATTCTCGGAAATAAAGTGAACGAAAAGCCGAGAAAAACAAAAACATCTTCTTCATATATGGATGCGAACAAAAAAAAAATTGTTTTGCATTCATAAAATATTTTTTAATGGTTCCTTGATGTTGTAATTGTGCGATGTTCTCGGTAAGGAAAACCCATGACTAACAGCCCTCGAAAAAAAGTGCTCAGTGTTGGTTGAAAACTTACTAGATGTCGGGGCTTAAATTGAATTCAACTCTTAATAAGAGCAATAAACCCTCAAGGTTGTTTTCGAATTGTTTGGCTGATGCTAAAACTTCCGTTAATTGAGTACTCCATCAGTTATGGATATACGAAACTGATGATAATGGAATCGTCTTAATTAGTTATCAGCAAAATAGCATGGTTTTTCTTTTGAAAACATCTCATCTGTCAATCTGTTTGTTGGATCATTGTCTGTACAATTATCTTCTTACATCATGTAGGCTTTCCATTATTAATTGAATTATTATTAATAATGTTTTCCGGTTTTTAGACGCTCTTTATTACGTATCAGGTTCTTGGAAGCTATCGATTTGTTTTTCGATATTGAAAAATTTGAAATACCTATCCATTTCTTAAATTTACTTTCAGTCGTTGACTCACTAAAATACCATATGAATCATTTTAGGAAATTAAGTAAATTCTCTGAATAAATTGAGCAATCGCGGCAGTCATTAAGAGAGATTTCATACATTGTTTGGCGAATCAATTTAAAATGGGAAATCCGCCGAATGCAGTAAACGACTGATAAGCCAAACGAAGATTTGGAGCAATTAGAAAGGCAGAGATATATCTCCACCCAGTACGCAAGTTTATATAGAGCGGCGAGAGAGAGAGTTGTTCGGCTAATCCAAGATCTAAATGCCAGCGTCTAATGATTACACTTTCCGGTGCCCGGAGAGCAATAAATAAATTGCCAAGAGTACAAAATTGATATGTTTTCCGATTCTCGGTCATAAATTAAGCTCGCGAAACCTTAGACTTTAAACTATGGCAACTGTGTGAGTGTGTCTGTGCCTGTGTGAGTGTGTATGTAAATTAATAAGACAAATATTAAGAATAATTAACTGTCAATGCAACAAATGCACAATAAATTAGAGTGCATGCAAATTGTGCAGTGACTGAGGCAATTTAATATTTATTTGCTTATTTTTTTTGTATTTTGTTGTTAGCTGGTAAGCAAATGAATGCCCAATAAAAACGGAGACGGCAATTAAGCTTCGCTGGAAACTGCTGAATGAATTTCATAAGCCGCACTCTAATATTTCGATTCGATTCGATTCTTGGCCTTAAGAAATGCGCGCCAAACAAAAGACTTAGGCAGCGAACTTGTTCGCCGCGTGGGTGTTGAAAGGCAACGCGTTGCGCCCACACAATGTGGTTTGTTGTTGCTGCAACTGCTGTTGCTGCCGTGTAGTTGTTGCTGTTGCTCTTGCTGTTGCTGCTGCTGTTGTGCTGTGTTTTGTTGCTGCGCGTGCGCTGTTGTTGTTTGATTCATGGTTTTGATTTGACTCGCAGGTGGATTTTGCGATATTGATATGCCACAAAGAATATTGCACTACTGCTGCCCACATTCCAAGCCAAAAGGTACTCGGTATTTGGTATCACACTCACACTCACTGTCTTTTTTTTCTGTATTCTCTTTTTTTTTTATTTATTTCGAGATCCCCTGCGATCGATCGATTGGTTTTGGGTTACAATATACTACGATAAGTTACGGATCGCGAGCGGCTATTACGGAATCGGACTCGAAAGCGATACGATCCTACTCCGACAGCGTGATACGACTGACTAAAGGCCGCCGATCGCTGCCAGGTATGACAGCCGCTGCGACGTCGCCAGCAGTCGGCAATCCGCAGTTGTTGCGTCGGCCAGTTGGAACACAGATACTCACGCACACACACACGCGCGTTTATATCTCATATCAGTTCAAAATGGTTGGAATCCGCGCCTGTCGCAATATTCTGAGCGGCCAGGAGGGGATGGGCCAGCCGCCGGACGGACAGGGCGTTGCAGCTGCCGCAGCAGCAATATTAAAAAATAGCTGCACTTGCTGCATAAAGTCCGATCTCCCTAACTCGAACAACTAACTACTCATTCATGAGAAGAGCTCCCAATGAACGAGTTACTCTACAAGTCAAAGTATATTTACTTTATTTTTGAGTTAATAAGGCAATTGACAACAATATTAAATAATACTTTTGAGGGGTGTTTCAGAAAAATTGAAGATCATTTTTAAAATATTCATTTAATTTTTGTTTGGAAAAATGAATAATAGGTTCTTATATATTATTACGAATTTATGTGATTTTTTTAGATTTTTATGTCAATCTGTTCTGGGAGAACTTTGCTACTGACCGTTTTTTATAGAGTCTCTTTTATAGTTTACTCTCGATTTTTCATAAGATTTCTTTCTATTATTGGAAAAAAATAGGGATTTTTTAAACCGTAATTTTTTATTTGGATTATGATCTATCCAAATAAAATGTTTTTTATTTTTTGTAAGCTTTTGGCAATTTTCAGTTTGCTTTATGGAAGATCGACTGTATTGCACTTGCTGCTCTCATGAAGTCAAATCGCAGCCAAATCGAAGTCAGGTCGAAGGAAAAGGAAGGCGAACGGCCGGAAGTGCGCACTTATCGCTGCCGATTGTCGCCCAGAGTTTGCTACTGCAATTTCCCCATTTAATTATGGTTGTTCCTTTTTTTCTTTGCGTGTGATAAAGTGGAAGGCGCTTCCAACTAGCGCTTGCAACATGCAACTCGAACTTGGGCAAAGGAAGTGGTTCGATGGGAGAGCGAGATGGGGCTATGAAGGTAAAGCCTTTGCTAGAGCGAGAGCACCATACAAATCACGTACGCACACACACGATCGTATAACAGCTCAATGGGTGTATAACAGTTGGTCGTGCAGCAGCAAAGGCTTAGTGTTGTTGTTGTTGCTGTTGCTGCTATATGGTTGTTGCTAATGTAGTTGTTGCTGTTGTTATTGCTTTTGTTATTGCTTTTGCTATTTCAATAGAACCGAACGAACGACGAGCGACACGACAACAAAAACGACGTTGATTCGTATTGGCTGCAACCACCAATACTCATTGCTCATGAGTATATCCAATACTCATACTACACTCACTCACACCAGCAATTGACAGACCAATTGCACGTCTGTTAGACAGCAACAACAACAATCGAAGTAGCCAGCAGCAGCAGCAACATCAGCTAGCAACAGCAACCACAACCACAGCAACAACAACAACTACATATCGTTAATTGATGTAGCACACAGGATGCGCCGCTGATTGGGGTTGTCCACTCCACTGATGATGATTGTGAATGGGCAGTGGGAATGGGTATTATAGAATGGTAGTCGCAATGAGATCGCATGGGCTGCCGATCTAAGCCAAAGCTTATCCGCAAATACAAATTTATATTGCATATTGCATGCAATGTACACGGAGAGAAATTGCAGATCAAGATGTTTCAAATTTGCCCTAAATATATCGTGCTGAATTAAGCTATTCAGGTGAGCAATAAGATATATTGGAACTACTAGTTATTAAAAAATAGTCATAAAGATTATAAATATTTTTTGTAAATTATTTAAAGCCTACATTTCAGACACCCAAAAAATATTCATAATCCTAATAATTTGTGCTAATTTCTTTTCTTAGGACTATAAAAAAATTTCAAAATTTATAAAAATATTTTTAATATATAAATTTAGAGTGATTCCTAAGAAAACTGTTAATATTTTTAAAACCTGATTTTAATGGTTATCTTTAAACATATATATTTTCATATACCTGAATAATATTTCTTATTTTATAAGATGTGCAAACGTTTTTCTATGTTTCAAACATAAAATATTTAGGGGAGGGAGTATTCTTATTATAGGTTTTTTCCTGTGTAGAAGTGTTTGCTGCTAAATTGAAATTTGCGTGCGTGTCCATTAATTTGTTCCCTAAAAGAGCTTCCAGCTGAGAGGACTCGGCTATTGTAAAAACAACCTTTCTTTACAGATTTGTTTTCATTTTTTTTTCAGTTTTTGAATGGTTGTTAAGAATGCTTTTTGTTCTGTTTAATTATTATTTTTTTGTTTGCCTACCTTTTGCGTTATGACCGAACCCGGTCCGTTTGCTGTTGTTGCACCGGCAATGTTGCCATTCTTAGGATCCTTGCGCAAGTCTTCGGGCTCTCGTTTGATGCTAATTAGTTGCTGCTGCTGCTGTTGCACCGCCGAGGAGGCAATCGATCCCGCGCTCCCCACGCCAGCGGCACTAACAATATCGCCGGGATGTTGCTGCTGCTGCTGGTGTTGCTGCTGTTGCTGCTGTTGCTGCTGCTGCTGGTGATGCGAGATCGTTGTCGTGGAGACAACGCCGGTTGTGCTGACCGTCGCCGATGACGAGGGGTGTGAGCCGAGCAGAAAGCCTTGAATCTCATTTTGCGATAGGCCAGAGACATCGATAGGTGTGGTCTGGCCATTGAGCTTTCCACTGCTGTTCGAAAATTCAGATAGACAGAGAGGGAGAAAGAGCGCCATAAAAAGAGCATTAGTTGGTGTTTAATAGGTGTTATTATTATTGCAATCAGGGTATGCAAAATATCCCCCCACAAACAAGAATTTATCTTGTCTTATAAAAGTATGTAAATAAGATGTTATATTTGAAATATGTTTCTTTTTAAGATATTCGTGCTTAAAAAATACATAATTTTATTAAATCATACTAGCATTTTGGGGCATTTTAGAAAATATTGATGATGTAGCTCTAAAAAGGTGTATTTTCATTAGTTTATTTATAGATAACTTTTTTATGATTTATAAATAATTAATTAGAAGATACAAAATAGTGATAATTATTTCTATTTATTAAATAAAAGTTTTTTCGACCTTTTAAGATTTAAAAAACTTGATTTATATTTTTGTAAATTATTTAAAACTATTAAAAATTATTATCTGACCACATAGAACCATTTTTGAATCACTCAAGATCACGGATAACCTTTCTAGTAAGAGATACATGTATTTCCCACCATCTAGTAATAGCATCCAATTGCTTGGCTGATTCCGACACCCCCACAAATGGAATAACTCCATTAGGCTGCTTATCAATCAAACCCGCGCTCGCCAATCACCTGGGCAATCATGCAATCAAGCCAGGCAACTGCGGCAAGGCTAATTTCATTCACCGGAGACGGAGACACCTGTGCGCTGCTCAAAAAACCTGGATGCCCGCCCAAATGGGAGCAATCGGGGCAACAACCAGCCACCATTAACCAGAATTCAGCCTGCAGCAAGTGCAGAGGAGAAAAAAACAAAAATAAAAAAACCAGACAGAAAAACCTTGCACAACGACAACAGCAACACAACCACCAGCAACCAGCAACAGCAACATCAACAACAACTGCTTTTGGCCAGCATCCAGCTCGAGTTGGCAACAAATATAAAAACAAACCGGGCTGAAACGATGGAGACGGGGAATTAGCGGCATCCCCCAAGACATGATATGATGCCTTGCCCCTTCGATTCATTCGATCTTTCGATCTCTTATCGCTTTATCGCCGACAACTCTAGGAAGAGTCGTAAATTAGCTGCGATGATGCCTGTCGCCGTCTGTGATAATCGAATATGGATAACTTTTGGCATTTTTCCAGCGGTTAGAGGGGTAGAGAAACGGAGACAACACTCGCAGGCACCAAGGTCAAACAAACAAACAAACAAAACGAAACTAAACCAAAAGTCCTGGCAGCTGGAAAACCGGATTCGTTTGCGGAATTATTTCCACCAACTTTTCAGACACAATTAAAGCTCTTTTGAGGGAAACCCCGCCCTTTGACCAGCAAAAAGGGCAACCAGCACATTTTGGGTAAATTGTGCAGCAAAGTGAAGAGATATTCGCATATGTATGTATGGTTTGGAACGATCTTTCGGGTAAACAATATTTCATAATATATGAAGTTCATATGGAGTTCTGTTTAAAAAGGCGGTAATATTTTTCTAAGATTGTTTGTTTTATAAAAAATCTATAGTTTTAGTAGATAGAGGCAAATTTATAAAATATTCTAATATTTAATATTAAAATGTTTCTTTAAAAATTCTTTAAACTTTCATAAAATCTCCTTTTTAAAAATATTCTAATATTCTGGATATTTTATTCACAGGTAAAGGAATCCAGATGTTGGATTCCAGAACTGATCTGATTTTTCCATGCAAAACTTGATTCTGCTTCTGGGACTGGTTCTTCGTTGATTGATTATTCTCCTTTGTTTTGATTACTCCATTCTTGACTCCTGTTCTTGTGTTATTTATCTGATTTTATAGTTCGGTTTTCAAGTTTAAGAATTTTTATATTTTCTTATAAGGGGTTTTCCAATTTTTTATTTGAATTTATAATATTTTGATTCCAATTTTGCAATCTTGGTTATAGAGTTTATACGAATCCATCAGATATGGCCAATTTTCAGCAAGCTTTTCGACAATTTGTCTTAATTTGTGCATAGATATTGATTGCATATATGCAAATTCCTAGCGTTACCAAAATTGCGCCACACCTTGGCTCACACAGATACGAATTCGGGGCGCGTGTGTGAGTCCGTTCTTCCGTTAGCAGCTGTTGCAAGCGATTTCATTCGGTTCTTTTGCTCTTGTTTTTACCTCTGTATCATTTCGAGGTTTTATTTTTATTTTTTCTTTGTTTTTTTTTTTGGCATTGCTCAAGTTGACAACGCTGCGATTGCGATCGCTTGCCCCATTTTGTGGCACTTGTCTCCCTCGTGCCCGGTGTCCCAGTTTTTCACCCGAAGTTGTTTTCTGGCTTCTCGGACTTTTCTGTTCGCTGTCCTCAGCAAAGTTACAAATAAAACGAAGAAAAACAGAGGAACAACAAAACGGACATCGACATGGGTACAAAAAAAAAAAAAGAAATATACGTTTTTTGTTTTTATGTTCTGCAGAACATTTTCGCTATTAAAAATGACACTCGGATTGCCCGCGTTATAACATTTTTTCCTTACCTTACTTTATTTTTATTTTTTCGTAATGCGATATGTGACCGATGTGCTGGCTGTCCGCCGTTTATTCCGCTTTTTTAGGGTCAGGCCGTGTAAATCACGTAGCGGATATGGGGAAGCGAACACAGGCACACATTTATTAGATAGCCAAAGTGCTGCCCATATCGCCGTCTCGACTCTCGACTCTCGTCTCTCGGCTTTTAATTGTGTTTCTAAGCCAAGTGCCGAGACGCGCGACCTTTTCCAGGCCCCCGGCCGAAATGCCGAACTACGGTTACTGTTTGGTTTCATCACGGCTTCAGCTCGGGCTCCATAAAACGAAACCGAAGCAAAGAACTCGCCAGCGATCCATGTGGGTTTGCCAGTGCTAGTGCCTTTGGGATTGGGTTTGGTCTTGGTCTTGGTTTTCGGTTTGGGTTTAGGTTTGGACTTGGGTTTCATAACCCCAAGCGGGGCAACGTGCCGCGCTTTTTTGCGCATTTCCACGAACTGAATAAGCGCTGCACTTAAAACAGAAAGCCATTTCGACAGAAAAGAATATTTTTCTAAAAATGTCAAGTTATGAAATATTGTAGAAAATCGTTTTGATAGTAAAACAGAAATATTAACGACTATTTTCACATAGAGTTGATCAGGGAAATATTTTACTTCTCAAAACTAATCAAATCCAACAAAATTTGAGAAATATAATATTAAGAATATATTTATTTAAAGAATCCTAACTTCCAATAAAAGGTAGGTACTTCAAAAAGTTTTAAAAGCCTCTTTTAGGAAATGTTTCACTTATCATAACTCATCAAATCCAACCAAATTTGAGATATATTAAGAAGATCTATTTAAAAAACCTAACTTAGATTAAGAAGTACTTCAAAAAGTTTTTAAAACCTCTTTTCCAGCTTCCAACTTGTCTAGCGCTCACAAAAATATCCCATTTGAGTTGCTTTTGTGATAATCACTTAACTAACTTTGGTCGAAAACTTGTTTTTATGCCGAATTCAATTTTAAAATTTGTAAACGAAAGCTCATGTTTTATTGATGAATGGATACTACTTTGGTAAGCTTTATTATCTCATTAAAATAAAAGCAAGTAGATCAAATTTTATATGAGCCATGTTGATTTCAAAGCCAAAACAGGATTTTCTGGAATTTAGACTCCTTGTTTCGGGTGGAGACTTACCTCCAGGGCAGATCAGTAGGACCAGTTGATCCATGGTTCTCCTTTTCGCCTTCGCTGCGATAATAACTATAGACTGGATAGGGACTGTTTTGGGAGGGTGTGGGATGTGGATGAACCAGTTGCTCCTGATCCCCGTTCAATTGGATCTCCGCAGCCACTGCTTGCATTAAGCCGGCGGCAGTGAGGTGGTGACTTTGCTGATGATCCTGCTGGGGGTGGTGGCTCAAAGGCAACCCCAATCCCTGATCCTTCACCGCATCACTCTGATTGTAGTAGTGATGGAGCAAATGATGTTCCTGCTGCTGGGCATCGCTTTCCACATGACCCGAATGCAGCGAATCCAAGCCGAAGCCTCGCCTGTTTTTAAAGAGTTTTTTTTTTTTTATGGGGGTTTTTAAAAATTCAAACTGGGCGTGGCCATTAAAGAGACAGTCGCAGACAACGCCCATGTGCGTGCATTTTTAGTTTTTTTTTTTTTTGGCAATCCGGCAGCATCATTAGCATTTTCATTCCTATTTATTTACTATTTACATAATCAATTTCGGGCCAGGTGCGTCCGATAATATCCGAATGTGTGTGTTTTATTTTTTATTTCTTATTTCTCATTTCTCATTTGTGTGTGCGTCTCAGTTACGGATTTGTAAGTTTTGCGGCAACTTTTTACTGCTTTCGGCTTTGGAATTGATTCGTTTAGCGCTATTAGCGCCATCAAATGAAAACAGAAAGAAAAAAGAAAAAAAAACAAAGAGCATGGCCCGAAAAAAAGCGTCAACTTTTTGTTAACACATTGCCCCGCCCCTGGACGCCGGTGAGCCCCCCTCCGCAGCCTCCTCAATCCGTCGCCGCCCCTGCCCCTGGACTCTGCAAGTGGTCCGCAGCAGTCATTCACTAATTATTTATTTCCCATGAAGCTTTTTTCACACCCCGGTACTTGTAGAATGCACGGGGTATACTTGGTTTTTAGCAGATTTATGCAACAGGAAAAAGGAAGTGGTTCCGACTTTATGGGGATTAAAAAAAATACCATGTAACCTAAAACTCTGATCAATTTATTGAATTTGCCGGATTTTCGTAACTAAAAAATGATTTTTGCATTGATTAGACTTTTTTATGTACTTATTATAATCGAAATTAGAGGATTTTTAAATTCTTTAAGCTCCTTTAAAAAATTGTACATTTATCGAATCTTATTGATATTAAATACCTACACATCGATATTATTGTAATTTTATCAAAGTTATTTTGTATTCGTTTTCCCTTTAAGTGAACCCCACCAAGTATGCTATAAAAATTAAATAAAAAATTGGTATTTAATCTTTGGAACCTCTTAATTTCCTAACTTTTTCTTACTTGTTTTTTGGGCTAAAAATTAAATAAAAAATATAATTTAGTTTTTATCTTTAGGGTATTTCATCTTTCGAACCTCTTGATTTCCCAACTTTTTCTCGCCTTTTTTTTGGGCTAAGTGCTTGAATTGCGAACCCGTGATTAGGCCAACACCTCGGCCACTCGTCCGCTGCCCTGGCGACTCCCCTTGGAGCGGTCCAATTGTGCAACAAGTAGCGAGCAGTTTGGCGAAAACAAAAACACAACAAATGCCGAAAACACAACCCTAAATGGCAACCCTGTAGCGCAAAAAATATATTTTATACTTTTGCCAGAATGGAAAAGGAGGCAGGACGGCTGTGGTCTCGATGGCAATCTCGGGTTGTCGCAAACTTCGGGATCGCGGAATCTCGGGATGTCGGAATCGCGCAATCTCGGGGCTACCAACGCAGCCTGGGAAGTGCTGGCCCAAGGCAAGGTGATCCCTGGGCAGCCAACCGGTTGGCGAGAAACGCGGCAGCTGCCTTACATACAAACATATATGTATATCCCTAATCCCAAGACGGCCGTAACGGTTAAGGAAATCATTATTGATATTAGCAGAGGTTGCGCGCAGCGAGAAGACAACGCAGCTTGCTCGGACACCGTCCGAGGAAGATAAAGGTCCTTCGTCCAGGTCCTTCTGAAAGGGGGAAACAAAGCCCCTGATTTGCATAATGCTTTCAGCCAGCCAAATAGACGCGCTGAAAAGGATTCGTTCGGGATTCCGATTGAGATTCACATGCAAGTCCTTCACCATCTTCGACTCTCCTTGCGCCCATTTGTCACGGCCGAGTGGCTGCACCTTTTTTGTCATTGTTTCTCAACGTTGGACATCGCACCTCCGGCCCATTCAGACCGCTGTCCGTGTCCGGCGAGTAAGCAACCACCCCTTTTATTGAAATACCCATTTCTATCTCGCGGGTCCGAGGGTCCTGCGATGTAATTTGCATAAAAGCGGACACGGACGCGGCCACGGGCTTAGGTAAATCGCCTGGCCCCGGAATGGGCCTAAAGTTTTCAACCCCTTCGGCGGTTGGAAGCTGCAGATTGATCGAGATTGTTGTCTGGCGCAAACAATAACAGATATAGAAACGAAGGTCCATTAATTTTTGTCCATGTTCTACGTTGTCCCTTCGGCGCATCCTTTTGGGATGCCATCTGTCGCCCCTTTTTTCTGACCGATCATCGCGGCGAGTGTGGGAAACCTCTCAAGATTCTGATTGGGTCGGGAAAATCGAAATGGAAATGGGATTGGAGATGGGGAAACTTATCCACTCTTAGCCATTATTTTGGTCGCTGGTCTCTTTGTTGGTTTCTCTGTTTTCATTTTACTTCTTTCTTTTTTGGTCTGTGTCATTTACATGATCATATTTTATGCAAATGGCCCCGGGATCTGCGGGGTATATAGCTATATATACATATATGTATACGATGGCCAGCAGCGTTGTCGGGCGTGGGCAATAAATTTCTCATTCGTATCGCATTAATTACTACAATATTATCAGCAGATACAGCCGAAAGCCAGAGAGAAGCACACACTCGCCGAGATACAAAGATACATCGTGCTGCCATATTGGAAAAAACCAAAAAAAAAAAACGGGAGATACGAGAGAGGTAAAGATACGAGATACTCTCTGCCTAGAGCAAAAGCTTATAAAAGTTACACAATCCGTAGGAGCAACACACACTCTTCAGATCCTTCGGGGCAGAAGCGCACACACTTTATATCCGAGATATATCATCGAATGCCTGCAGATGGACGTTGTCTGGGATCTTTATTATCCTTTGTACCGTGGCTCGGACATCCAATCCGTGTATGATAGGGCATAATTCGTAGTGCTCGTCGCCTCCTGCATGGTTGATTTCCAATAAAAATCGATCTTTACGATCCCTGGGGATCATTCACTGATCAAGCTTTCCAGCAGCTGATAACACTTCACCATTTTCGTTTTCCTTTATGCACTTTACCGCATTACCGAACCGAAAGATACAGCCGAGATACGTAGGGATTTTAACTTTAAGCGGATTACGCGCGTTCTTTTACTGATTTCCAAAGAACATATAAACAAATATTGCCATATGTAAGTATGCTACGCTATGCCGTACATATATGTACATATATTTCTATATAAATATATATATTTATAAACTTGATGCTGTTGTCGACCTTGTGGCTTTTCGATATCAACTGAAAACCACTTTGAGCGTTCGATAAACTTGTAGCGCCAATTCAGAGTTTTGGAGTGGAGCCGAGAGACTAAAATAACAACAAATTTTAACAGCAACAAATGCAACAACAAAATAACAACAAACATACAAACTACAAGAACAACAGGCGACAGTCGAAAGCGTATGAGACGCTGAATTGTGTTAACATGTTTCTTTCTTGTCTCCGCAACGTCGTCTCCATCTACCTCTCTCTCTCACTATCTGTATGGCTCTCTCTTTCTTTCACTCTGTCGCCATCTCCCTCTTGCTTTAGTTGTTGTTGTTGTTGTTGCTGTTGCTGTTGCTGTTGCTGCAGGTAGACTGCGCAGGTGAACAGGTTTGTTTTTGTATCAAAATGTCCAAACGCTGTTGCACCTTTTAATATTAATAATAATAAAATGAGAAGCAAGAAACAAAAAGGCAATAACAACAACTGGACAAATTAACTTGATTAACTAAGTGACTTGGGAATACTCTTTAATGAAGATATTTAATGAGATATATTAAGCTAATAACAAATCCCAAATTAATCTAAGTAATCTTAGAAAAGAATAGGAATTCTAGTTTCAAGATTATCGTTCTGAAAATAAAATACTAATATATCTAAAAAGCAGATAAAATTTTTTGTAGCATACTTTTATAATACACCATTGGTTATCCGATAATATATAAATATAAACAAATTTTTTAAAGGTTGTAATAATACTAGATTTGTATTAAAAGTTTTTAAAAATCCTTATTAAATGTTACTTAAACTTTTTTCTAATTAATAAGATTCCCAACTTTTTCAATGGATCTGTTGGTCGAGGAAGGGTATAGAAGTGCTCCATTTGCAAGCGCATGCGTGACAGTGACTTGGGGTCCGTGTCGCTGCCCCTCCCCACCCCTCGTGATACAAACCCCTCCCCCCTTCGGAACCCCTCTTTTCGAGATGCTGTGAAACGGCGACAACAGTAAAAATATTGAAATATTGTCAATCAAGGGGACTAACATGGCGAGAGGGAGGGGAGGGATTGACCAAAGAGGGGCGATTTCGTGAGTTGAGCGACAGAGACAGTCGCGTTCTATCTCCCCGATAAGAGACACTAAAAGTGTCGCTATGCCGCCGAAACGCACTGTACGGCAAATAAAATGAAAAATTAAAATAAACTAAAGGAGTAGCGAAAAAAAATGTTAAATCAAAAGGGGAAAAAACCAAAAAAAAAAAAAAGGAAAAAAACGAGATAAAATATGTTTTACAGCTCAGAAACTTAATATGATCGGGTAAAGTGAAAGTAAGCAGAGCTATATAAGATATACACGAAGTGTGGGTATAGTATACATATATCTTGGGTTGGGTTGAAGGCGTGTGAGTGCGTGTGACATGCGCATTGACCGCGAACACTGCGATCAGAAGGCTAAAACCCGAAGGTTATCCTTGTGTATGGAAATTTCACAAAACTGCATTCATTTCACACAATTTGTGGGGTTTCCGCATCGCAATGAGGAAAAAGTCCCTGCACTGAGCTACAAAACTGAGTTAAAAAAAACCGAAAACAAGAGAATAAGCTAGTTTCATTCACGCGAGATCTACATAAATAGGTTGGGGGAACTTTTCAGCTATGCAAATGTCAAAGTTTAAATTCGAAACGAAGCGATTTCGTCATTAATTATTATTAATTTATTTCACGGCCATCAAATATTATTGCACTTTAAGCTTCGCTTGAATTCAAATTTGATTTCCAATTTACGTAGGGGATTCTATTTTTATAACTTTATTAAATGTCAAAGGGTAATTTGTATGAGAAAGGAAATGCAAATGACGTCTTATCAATTTAGAGATATTTTATGGATTAGCCGTTGTTTAGCAAAATTAATAATAACAAGAATAACAAAGAATTATGGTAATACGGTCTTTCAGTAAATATAAAAAGGAAATTACAAATTTTTAGCTGTCTATAAATAAAGCCAAACTGTACTTAAATGTTGAAGACAATTTGGAATACTTAAATACGTATCGCCCATTAATATTTTCTGGAATCAAGTCTATATACAAAGGTCTTCTAAAGATTTATATCACTTTAATCCAGAGAATTGCTTTCGTTTTCTTCTGTGTCTTAAATCGAATTAAACACTTGAATTGGCAATTAAAGAAATTATACGAATTTATGCCGCTTTGGGGCGCGGTTGCATAAGTCTTCGTGCCGCTAAATAATGGATAATGCATAAACAATAAACCAATTTTATTGCCAAATGGCGAGAATAATAAAATCGTACCTCGTACATTGCTTTGCACTCAACTCAACCGAATAATCTGGCTAATTCGGGGAATCATAAAAACTTTATAAGCCACTTCTCTAGCCCGTGGCTGCAATTTGCAAATGCAATTAATGGAGCTTTTGTCAATGGAGCTTTAAGCTTGGGTATTGTGTTGATAAGTGTAATTTTGAAATTTGAATATTTTATGTTTTTAATATTTTTCGAATTCAAATCATTATTAGAAAATCAAGAACCAAGTATATATTTTTTAAATTTATTTATCATATCTCACACCCAAAAAAAAAACATGTTGCACAGTGTAAATTAAGACGCTGGCAAGGGATATGTTATGCGGTGACAGACAGACACAATGGAAAGGATGGCTCGAAACAAAGGTCAACTGGACCCTATATATACAGACTGCCATCCCCAGTCCGATCTGTCTCTGTCGCCGCTTTAATTTGACTTTAATGAAAACGTGGCAAGGCGAACACTTTTGGGATGCAGACATTTTACGTGGACGTAAGCCTGGATGTGGATGTGGACATGTCCTCAGCTGCTTATCATGGGGGCCAGCAAACAAAACAAACTGTACATCAACCGAGGCCGAGAGACCGAAAGACCGAGAGTGCGAGGCCACAGCCAAGAGCAACACGCAACCAAGAGCAACAGCAGCGTCTTCAACGGCATGCCAGAGTCTCAGTCGCAGTTTCAGAAAAACGCCAGGCCAAAAAGCAAAACCAACCAAAGTCCGAATCGAAGACGACGTTTGCTCGGTCCATATGCGGAAACGCAATTTTGTCGTTATTTATGGACCTTGCCGCACATGCAACATGCACGCCGGCCAAACGAACCAGTGATGTTGCTGCTGTGTCCGTTGATGTTGCTGTTGCAGCAGCGGCAGCATCCTCCGCTATAACAGGATGGGACGTTGGCATTAGAACCATGCACTGCGAAAAAACAATTTTAGAACAAAGTTCTTGGTTCAAGAACATTTTCATCTTAAAGTAATATTACAAAATCATAAAGATTTCTTTTGAGAAAAACCTAACCTCATTCCATGAATTTCAGTATAAATGGAAATATTTTTATTTAAGAACCGATTTTTCTAAGTCCTAACTTGTAAAAAAAACAATATGTTTTAATAAACATTCAATAGGACAACAAAAAAGTAAGATTTATTTTGAAGTTAATTAATTAAGTAATTTGAAAATAATTCCCATCTTTCTAGGATTTTTTTGATATTTTGTCTAAGTTTTCTTATCCTGTATTCAATATATCTCTGTATGTAGTCCACTAAGAACTTAGTAAGACCTTCTTGAAAACGGATTATAATCTTTTATTCGTTCTTGGTTTTGTGCTCTTTGAAAGAATTTTTTTCCCCCTTCTAGGGTTTTTTAATCTAATCAAACTCCTAAAAACTAAAAATCCTATTAATTGATAGAATCAAATCAAGAATCTAGATTTAGTTTTTTCGCAGTGTAAGAATATAGGAGGAGGCTGAGGAGGAGTCCGATGTGGCTGCAGATGCAGATGCGATGGCCATGGCCATGGCGATGGCGATGGCGATGGCGTTGCAGATGTCCGAGTGGCCAACGATCCAAACGATCCGAGTGCCAAGGCGATCCATGCAGATGACGATGACTTAGTTGCCATGGTCCGAGGCGGCACCTTGCTCAAGGAGGCTGCGCTTGCATCTCACCTCGCTAACGGTTCTCTATTAGATTAATTTATATTCAAATTTTTATTACCCGCGCATACCACCGCTCGACGTCGACTGCTCTGAAATGAATTGCCAAGCGGATCGGTGGCGGATGGAGGATGGAGGCATTAGGAGGATGAAGATGAGGGTTTCCGTGGAGGAGCCTGGTGCTGGATCTGGGTGTTATTAGCTCGCCTACTTGCACATTCGATGCACGCCAGAATGCCAAAGTTGCTGTTGTTGCAGGGGCAGCAATAACGTATAGAAAAAACAGTTACAACGGAAGCTGTCATTCCACTGGGGGAATGGAGGATGGAGCATGGGGCATGGAGTTTGGAGCTTGGGGATTGCGGATTGGGGATTGGGGAATGGGCATGTATGAGGACTCCGGCCTGAACTCAATGTTTGGTTAATGGAAGGGGAAAAGCCAGAATGCGCTGGCGTTGCTATTGGTATTGCCGTTGCTGCTGCTGCTGTTTCTGCAGCAATGTTGCTGCCGTTGTCGGTTGGCCTATCGCAATAATTAACAGTAAAATGCGCGCGGCAAGAGCGGTTAATTCAAATGCATGAGAAATGCAAATGACAAACATTGATTTGAAAGGACCACGACTCAAGGGGGATTCAAACCGAGTCGAAACTAAAACTCTGCTGTCCCCAATTAAGATGTTGATGTGGTAACCAACCGCAGCAGCAGCAACAGCAGCAACTCAAATCTCCAGCTGCAACTGGCCGCCATGACGAAGGCAATTAGTCGAGATTTATGTTGCCGATAGAACAGCGCTCAGTGAATAGTTGAGTGGGCTGGACTCTGGGTTAAGGATATTAACCGGAACATAGGCTCAACAGTAGATACAAGATCTTACTGAACATTTGAGAGGCGCTTTTAAGTAGTTCCTAAGGCTCGCATTTCATGTTAAGTGAATTTATGTTAACGAGAAGTTTGTCTGGTGCATAGTAAAAGTTCAAATAGCCATAGGATACTTGCTTAAATTTGGTCCAGAACTCAATTTAACAATTGAAAGACCAATATTAAATGGAGTTTGAGTTGCAGAAGTATTTTTGTCTTGCTTTTCATGACTCCTTCTGTATAATCTATCCATTTTTTTATTGTTACCATAACAATACATAATTGACGTTCGCGATTAATAAGGCAAACCCTAATAAACTAATCAAAACTAAGTCCTTAAATGATTGAGTGTATTATTAAACTGCAAACTGTACTTATATATATTATTTTCATATTCATCCAACGTGGTGTTCTTTGTTTAAATTCTTATCAGCATGTGAGATTGATCGAATTTAATACGATTTTTCGATATTCCAAAAAAAGTTTATATATACAATGTAGCGACCATTCAAAAAAGGATTCCAACTTCGAACCCTTTCAATTTAGCCACTAATTAAGGGGCACAACTCAATGGAATTTGAGTACAATAACGAACCACTTGGCAGTGGACCAACACCAACCCTTTCGTTCCCATAGCTACCCCATTGCTACTCATTAGGTCAAACGCCCCTTGTGGGCAATTACTCACCTCTGCAGATGCTCCTCGACTCCCGCTGGCAAGGCACCGTCGGCCACAATGTAGACGGGCTGTCCGCCGGCTCCGGTGGTGGTGGCATACGGCAGTCCCGCCTGGACCACCACTTGGCCATCGGACACCAGACTGCTGATGTCGCCGCCCGAGTACAGCTCCAAGCCCTTCTGGTCCGTGGTGGAGTAGATCACCGTCTTGCTGCCATCGTTGTAGATCAAATCGATGTGCTTATCGGATTGATATAGGTCGGGATCGAGTTTTTGAGGTACCGCCAAATGGGGCAGTTGCTTCACATTCACATTCACGCCATTCGGATCCGAGGTGGTGTAGATGATGGATCCCCCGGCTGCAGCTGCGGCAGCCGCATGTTTCTTGTGATCCTCGTAGATGTCAGCCTCCGTCTTGATCACATTCGAGTCGTTGCCCCCACTGTAGTGCAGCACAGAGGCGTCCAGCGGCAGGGGTGATGTCTGGTAAACGGCCTGCCCATGATCGTTGTTCATCTTCTGGGCCTGATTGTACATGGCCGTGGCCACCGCATTATCATTCGGCATCAGCTTGGAGGGATCGCTGACGATCCGGGTAAGAATGTGCTCGCCAGCCTCGTTTCGCGACAGGATGTGATGCTCCCCGTTGATGATCTCCCGCGAGATGATCTGCTGCTGCTCGCCATTTGGTCCCACAACCCGGATTATCTGGTTCTCATCGAACTCGATCTTGGCCAGCGGCTGGTGTTCCGCCTGCTGCTGCTGTTGCTGTTGCTGCTGCTGCTGCTGCTGCTGTGCCTGGTTGCCCATTTGGGCCGCAATCCGAGCATCGATGGCATGACCCTCATCCGAATTATTGCCATCCGGCGGCATTACCACCTTGGGGGTCTCGTAGATAAAGACCGCCTCCTTGTCGTACAACTTGGAGTTGTCCGTGTGCAGATCCAGCACGTTCACATTCGTCATGGTGGCCAATTCCGGCTGCGGTGAGTCCGGCGATCGGTGCATTGTGGTCAGGAGGGGCACTCCGTTGGGCGCCAGTGGTGAGGTGTTGTTGTTACCCCCTCCGCCGCTGCCACTGCCCTGCTGGATGGGCGAAAGGGAGGCGTCACTGAGGATTCCCACGCCTACGCCCACTCCGAGGCGATTGTGATTGTGGTGGTGCAGTTGGTGGGCGTGCCCGTGACCGTGGGCGTGGCCGGACAGCGAGAGCTCGTTGGACGTGATTACGCTCGTTGTGGCGGTGGATGTGGACATTATACGTGGTAGCTTCGGCTTACTGAACTAATTTGAACTGGATTCCGGATTGCACTAGGACTTGGTCGTGGTCTGATCATCGATGCCGTGATCCCCTGTGGTTGTTGCTATTGCTGGCAAGTATAAACATAATAAATATCACTTGTGTGTATCAACGGTTTGATGGAAGGCACTTTGTGGTTTCGTTCTTTTCGTTCGATTTATGTAGCTCCGGTTCCGGATGGTTTAGTCGTTCTTCGTCTTTCGTTGTCGTTGCTTCAATTACGGTATTCTATGGCACTAAGGAACTTCCTTCGATTCGTTCTCAGCTCAGCTGCAATTAGACATAAAAGAAACGAAACAATGGTCATAATTAGTATAACAGGTGGGAAAGCTAGATAAAGATTTAGCCTAGTTTGGTTAGGTGAGGTGGAAGAAAGCCAAGGCTGAAGAGCTGTTTTCAACAACAAAAGAAAGGTGTAAACTGCTGCTAAACTAATCAAAATATTTAGCAAGTAAAAAATTAAAATAAAAAAAAAAAATTTTTTTTTTATATTACTGTTAAACTTGTTTAAGTTTACTTCTATAATTTCTGCCTAGTTACGAATATAAATTTAAAAAAATTTGAAGAATTCTACAAAATGCAAAATCAATATATTTTCTAAACTTTCAAAAAATACTTTCTTTTCGAAGGCTTACGACACACTTATATAAATAAAAATCTGAAAATATATATAATTGCATTTTTTTAATCACTTAAAATACCCGGAAAGTAATTTTCTTTTTAATAGCTTCGTTGGAAATAATCAGCCAGTTTTCGGGGTGGTCTGGCCCATCAGTTACAGTGTGAATCATGGGCTATGCTATAAGGTGTTTCCCAATTGGCAAGGTCCCCTCCCATCCCTCTCCACCAATAACCGATGAGGCAGTTAAAAGGCCGCAAAAGCAACAATAAAAGTGGCAGTGTGTCTGCCGGCAGTCTGCTTGGCGCCCCTTGGCTCCCCCGAATCCCCCCCTCTGCCCACAACCATGCACAACCATGCGATGCAGTCCGCACACACACCCCCCCATCACACAAAACAACAAAAAAGGCAAACATAAACGGAAGAGCCAGCGGAACGGGTTCAAACGATGAGCGATTTGCAAGCACACACCAAACAGACCAGGCCAACAAACAAACAAACAAAAAGGGGGCAAACACAAAGCAACAAAACAACGAAAAAATTGGAAAACGGAAAAAAATAAATAAGCCGACTTGGCCTGAACACACGTGCCCGTCGAACTAGTTTGACTCCTTCGCAAATGTCAAACGTGTAACTGCATAACTCAGCGCGGTTCATCACATCGGCGAAACAACAAAACAACAAAACAGCAAAACAACTAAGTAACAAAAGCAACAAAACAGGTGGAAGAAGCGTCGCTGCTAACGTCGCTGCCACCGTCGACTGAGACGCCGCCAACTTCTCAGCCATATTTGTGTTTTGTTTACAACGGGGCTTTGTGTGAAAATTAAACACAGAGTACTACCGCTGCATGGCTCAAACAAAATGAAAAAAAATAAAAATAAAAACAGAAAGAAAAAAAAACCAGTCAGTCCATCAGCTGTTAATAGTCCAGAATCTGCGAGTTAGCAAAACATGTTTATGAGGGATTTTGAAACCGAAACCGAAACTGAAACTGAACTGAACCGAAACCGAAAAAAACAACATCGACAACAAGTTGAGAACAGGTACTACTCTCCACCATCCACCATCTACCAACCACACCATCCATACCATATACACCAAACACACCGGTAGCAGTAGCAGTAGCAGCGTCTCAATCCTTGACCTAATCCAGAAGGCTGACTTTCTGGTTCCACTTCCACGCCTTGCCCAGGTTCAGGTCCAGGTTCAGGCCGAGAGACTCAGATTCAGGTCCAGCTACAGGTACAGGTACAGGTCCAGTTCCCAGTTCCCAGTTCCCCCATACACATATTGTTGTTTGATGATAAAGCCGAAAAAAAATTACGAATGCTGCTGCTGCTGTTGCTGCCGCAGAGTTCACTGCTGGGATGGGGATGTGGATGTGGATGTTGTGGATAAACCCGTTTTGTCAGCCCAAGCCGGCGAGTTGAACCCGACGATCTCGGGGGCTCCTCGGGCCCGGTCTGCGGGTTCCGTTAGTAGGTGAGGTCAGTGTCATGCGGCGGCGTGTGTCTGCCTTATAGACAGACTAGTTTTTGGCACAGACCAACATCAACATTAAAATCAAAAACGATTACCCGCCATCACCACGATCACCAGGCGAAGAAAGTCGAAAGGCAATTAGGAAACAATTAAACCAACTTCAACACCCCGGCCAGCAAGTGATCCCATCGCACATCCATCCATCGAACTGGGTCAGATATATGACCATCGAAAGACCCTCGGGGCTTTGCAGCCCGGACCAAAACTTTCCAACTTGCCGCTTGAATGGTGGAGAATGGCAATGGACCCGGCAGATAGATGGATTCTGGCCAAGACCCATCACTCATACGGTGGGTGCAAAAGAAATCAGCAACAAGAAATGTGGCTGCTGGTATAGATGGTATAGATTATGCCCACAAAAGGGAAGCGATGCGGAGAAGATAATCCCAATTAATCTCACGGAAGAGATTTGTGAGGGGCAGTATAGAAACTTTCTTAAAGAAAATACTTTGTATTTCGAATGTCCACCCGGGGGCGCCAATTTATAAGAGATCTTATAATTGTATTAAGTAACCGGAACCAAATGAGGTCTAATGATAATAACGTTACCTAATTTGTACTCCCACAAGAGTTTAAAATAAAATAATTTAATAGTACGTAAGATTGCGTAAGATTTACAGCTATTCGATCATTATAACAAGTCGTCCAACACAAGTGTAGTGATAGGAAATTAATGGGCAATTATTGTATTGATTGGCTAAACAATAAATCGTAAATCAAGTTCAAACCAAATAGAAAACTTTTTCTATCTTAGCACAGACAGATTTACAGCAATATTGAATCATTATAAGGAAATCTTTCGCGGCGAAAGCAATTTACATGTTTATATTGCACCTTGAAATATTTAAATTTGCAGTCGGTTTTCCTTGAAGCTGCGTAGATAGCGTTTTATAATTACTAAGATCAAGAATAGTAAACTAGTATTTACCTAAATTAAACAAATATTTCGTAACATTTTAATTTTGGGACATGAACTGTCCACCTACTTTAACTTCCTGGGTCGTAGAGATCTTGAAAAGTCATTGATCTGTTTACTATGCATGGTAAATGAACCCTCTCCCAAAACAATCATTACTAATTTTCTTCGATTATATCGAATGGAATCACCACATGTGAACATAAACCCCAGATCTAACCTTTGCATGCAGACAACGCCTACAACAAGATCTATGGGTATTCGTTCTTTATTATCCCCCATTCCCCCCGATCACCTTTTCCCCCCTAAGACCACCGATTTAAGATACACAGTGAATACCAAAAGCAATTCCATTTCAAATCCCATTAAGATTTGACATAATTTGAAATTTGGATTTTACGTCTCTCTACCTTACTTAGGGAGAATGGTGGGGCGAAGGAGAAGAGAAGAGCGGAGAAGTGGAGAAAAGACAAGAGAAGAAATGCGCAGCGTAACCCTAAGACATCAACGGTCAGAGCATCAATACCCAAAGCCAAAGACTGAGACTGGGAGTTGGTAGATAGTACACGGAAAGAAATCATTTTCAAAATTGTAATTAAAATTGTGAATTGAAAGAATGTGACCACATCAATAACTCAACTTTTAGGATAGATCCTATCATATGAACTTTGAAAATGTAATTTCATTATTATTTCAAAAATGAAAAATAAGATATTTTATACAGATTGCATTTTTTGGTAATAGTTAATTATTTTATTCTCTTCCAAAACGTTAAAATCTGATTAGATAGTAAATAATTTATTATATGAAATCCCTTTTAATATATACATGATATTTCTTATAATATGATATTAATATCACCTCATAAACGTTTTCAATTTCTCCCCGTGTAGATGGGAATGGGAATGTTAAGGGGAATAAAGGCGTGCAAGAAGGGGGAGGGGGTGAAGAGGGGTGTCGAGGGGTGGGGAACGGCTGCAAGACGGAGTCAAGAAGGCCCGAAGAAACGAAGAAAGGCTAAAGAAAAGAAAAACAATAAACGTTAACACGAACACGAAAATAAAATAACTCTCTCACGAAGTTCCCCCTTTTTTTGTGTGTGGGTTACATGTGCCGCTGTGTTCGTGTGTGTATCTCACGGCTGAATGTATCTGTGTGTCTGTCCGCCGGTGTGAGTGTGTGTGTGTGCTGCGTAGATGTTCATTTTACTGTACCATAATCGCAGCCCCAAATTGATCACCATCATCAAAGAAGGGAAAAAATCAAAAAAAAATAAAAAAAATAAAAATCATAATAAAAAGAAGCCGAGAACACAAGAGCAAAAGGCAGCACAAAAGTCCAGGGGAAAACGTAATCACAAACACTGGGCAACATCATCGATTTTCGAACAAGAAGGCGTCGCAGTCGCAGTCGACGTTGACGTCGACAGAGAACAGAAAACAGAGGCGTCTCTTGATCCCTTCTTGCTCCCGCTCTTTATGGCCAACTCTCCCGCTCTAGCTCGGCATTATTGTTGGCAACACAACACAACGGCAATATAACAGCAACACCAATACCTGTGCGCCTTACCTGCCGCTGCCGCTGCGCAGCGGCCACTTCGAAATACGAAATACAAAATAAAACCAAACAAAGAGGAATGTGTGCGCGAAAGATACCACCAACAACACAACATCAGCAGCAGGAACAACAACAACGACAACGACAACGGCAACAAAAACAACAACAGCTACAACAAAAATTGAGGCTGGGACCAAAGAGTCTTAGGCTACGTCTGCACAACTTACAGGGTGTCCACTGTAGACGAAGGCTTTTGAAAGAACACTGGTCAACAAGGAATTAAAAAAAGTGCTATTTTGGTTACTCTTTTGTATTCAAAGACAACAAACTCTAATTCATCAAAGCCCACTTAGAAAAATGTTTTTTTTCGAGATTTAATTAGTATTAGTATTAAAGATCTGAATATGAACTACATTTTTCGAGTTTATAACCGGGCAATAAACCTCCCTATTCCTTAACCAAGCCCAAAATACCCTCTTTTATTGCTCTCTTTTGGGAATCTCCCGAAAAGATCTCTATAAGCCGAAATGCTAATGAGTCAAGAGGTGCTATTTCTGTCAGTGTATAATCCCTCCATGAGCCGACCAGGGCTGCCAAAGCCGTGATGCGTTTATAATTACTTCTCGGTAGGCTAATACTACTTACTACTCACTTTTGGGCCGGGTGCCTTGAGCTCTCGGGATCAGATCAGGATGCGGATTTTGGCACTTGGTGAGGATCTATGGCACTCGAGCACGCTGGAACAGTGGATCGATGGAACTGGAGCTGGATCTTAAGTTGGAGTTTGTAGTTTGGAGTACGTTGTCTGAGGAGTCTGTAACCTGGGAGTCTGGAGCTGGAACTGAAATGTGGCTGCTGCTGCTGTTGTTGCTCCGTTGTTGCTGTTTTGCTGGTGGGTGCACCTTTCGCCACTCTTTGTGCCGTTCCTGTTGTTGTTGTTGTTGCTGTGCGTCTGGGGGCTTTTTAGCCTGGCTCTCTGGGCCTTTGGCTTTGGCTTACACAATGCTCTTGGCTGGCTGCTTTTGGCCGCTTCTAATATGCCACTCTTTGTGGTATGTGGAGCTGTTGTTGTTGTTGCTGTTATTTGCTGGCTTTGTTGCTTTCGGTTGGTGCATTTTGGCCTAACATTCGATGTTGCTGCTGTTTTTACTCATGTTGTTGTTGCTGCTAAACACTGGGAGGCACAAAGTTTCGGGGGGCAGAGGGCGGGTCGTTTCGGGGGCGTTTCGCCTGGCATTTGCGTTTTCAAACTAATAAATTTGGTTATTATCTTTTCTTTTCTTTACGTTTTTGCTCAGTATTTCCACTATTTTTCACGCGCTTTTCCGCACTAGCATTGTTGTTGCTGCTGGTTCTGGCTGCTGTTATTAATCACTATTTTTATTTTGCATTTTTTTATTCGCTGCTCAGCTTTGATGGCGTCTCATTCCAGCTCGCACACACATACACACACACACACAGGTATGGCCACAAAGCTCAGCTCACGCTCTCCGAGAGGAGACACATACGGATACACCGACACATATACACGCACAGATACCCACTCACACACACGAGGTTTTTTCGCTTTTTCAGCCTTCTCTTCCTCTTCGTGGCTGAAATTCGTGTGTGTGTTTTATTTAATTTCGAAAAAGTTTAAGCGCGACTTTTAGCTGTTTGTTTGGTGTATAATTTTTTGTGGATTTTCGCTATGATCGATAAACACGCGTATTCACAGATTGATTTGTTGTTGGTAAGACCGATAAGTCGGATTTGTATATTCTATACGTATATATGATTATCGGTGTATTAACTTGCTGACTTTCCGTGTGCGCGGAAAACTTGTCGTCGCTGTCGCTGGATCTCGGCTCTCGGCTATAATGCCCAAAGAGTCAATTGGAGATTGTTCAACTGTTGAATGTGCTGTTGCTGCTGCTGCCGCCGCCGCTGCTGCTGCTGCCACCTCTGTCGACGTCTGGGGCCTTTCGCTGTATTGGTGGCAAGGTGCTGTCCGTGTGCGCTGTGCGCAGGTGAGAGAGCGCTCGATTATTATTGCTTTTTATGGTTTCATCTCTTTCGTAACTGATATTGAGGAGAACGCGGCGAGGCAGCGACGCCGGCAGCGCAGCGCCACTCAAATTCATTCGAATCGATGATGGTTGTTGTCTCTACACTCCCGAACACCCATACTACGGCGTGCGAACGAAAAACACAGGTAGCCCTGTGTGTGTGGGTGCACCTGCAGAGGCCAAAACGCAGGCAGGTACAAAAGACTTAGGCAACGAACCTTCCACCTCCACTTCAACGTGCACTTGCGACCGAAAGGGAGGGGGAGGGCGGTCGAGAGAGACAGAGAGAGCGACTGGGAGAGAGCCACCCTCGATTTGGATAAACCGCTCCTGCTTTTCGTATCTCCCGACTCGACTTTGCGTTCATTTCTGTGGCATTGCATTCATCATCGAAAATTCGAATTCGCTGCTCCGTTCAGTTCGCTTTCGAACTCGCCGCCTTGTTGTTCTGTTTTTGTTGTTGTCATTCGGCTTGTAAGCCGCGTGAAAGTGGTAGTGCAATCAGGCATCAGGTAGAGAAACAAATACACACAACGGTAAGAGAGAGGTAGAGAGATCGCCGCATGCCGAGAGACTTCACTGCAAGAAAAGGCATATTCAAAGATACATTTTCTCAAGGTAATCATTTATAGATCATTCATATTTTTAAAGATATTTAAAAAATTTCAAAAATATTTTCGATCTTTTTTTAAAAATTGATTAAATTGATTTCTAAGCATAAGTATAATATTTAAATAGTCCCAATATACTATATATACTAGATATATTAGATATATTTCATTTACTAGATATACTAGATATATTAGATATACTAGTTATACTAGATATACTTCATAATTCAAACATGATTGCCACCAACTCACTTTGTCAAGTTTAACTATCGCTAAATGTAATATTTGAACTGTCAACTTTTTACATCCCTGTTTGCCTTGTCATGCCTGTGAGCAATAATTTTCACTAGTCACTATTGAACCTCGGTCCTATTATAACACAAGTTCCTCAAAAAAGATTTTCAATAAAATAAAAATTTTAATTAACATTCGATTCGAAAACCGTCTCAAACATTCAGTAAGTAATTTGATTTCTCTCCGTGTGGCATACGTAAAATAGTTGTGCATGTACCACAATCGAATACGCCAAGTAGCTGCCGCACAGCCTCCGCCGTTCTCTGTCCCGCTCTCCCTTCCCCCCTCCCGCTCGCTCCTTGGGCCTGGCTTTCGGTTAACCTCAGTTCAGCTCCTACAACCTCACCTCGACAGGCGGCGGCAATCAGCGCTGTGTCGTGTGGATCGGCGGACGGCTGGACGGACGGAGCTTGTGTGCTTTCCGCCACGGTAAAGGGTGACTCCCCTCTTCGACCCCCCTCGCTTCCTTTTTCTCTCTCTCTCTCTCTCTCGCTCTGGCCGTCTCTGTTTGGCTTTTGGCGCTGCGCACGCGTGGAACTGCGGTTTAGAACGGTTTGGAGCAGCACACACCATCTGGCTTACATTATTACATTTACATTATTCGACTTTCTACGTCGTGTAAAATGCATTTGTAAAAAATACATTATTCCTTCAGGTAAAAATACTTTTTAGAAACAATGAATTGAGTTTTCTCTGAGAATAGATGGCGTTGTTTCTTTTTGTTATAATATTTATGCAATTCGTAAGATCCATATAGTTATAACTTACTTGAATCATTAAAATACCAAGAAACTTCGATAATTATTTAATCTTTCAGAAGGGTGGAATGACCGCAAGTCGCGCCAAAAGGATTCAGCTTCGAAATTTTTGGAAATCAGATTGTCACTAATGGATGGTAGTAAGTACCAGAAAATCAAAACATATTTTATATAAGAACACTTTTTAGAATTTTCTAAAATTTCATAAAAATTGAAAAATTAAATTGAATAATAATACGAATTTTTTTTAATAATTTCCAGGTTTGGAGGGACTAAGATGGTTTCCCCAGTAGTTAATTTGCTAAACATAGTAGCAGTACCAATGCTAAACCCGAGCCTTTAGATGATGAACATTGTCAGGATGGGGGGCAGAAGAAACCGGAACCGACTCACAACATTGGAATTCGAATAAGAATATGACTATTAGGGACATTACCATTGAAACCAATGTCAGAAATACTGAAACTATTCCAGCTAATAAGAGACTAACAGGAAGGCCGTTTCAAGAGGACGAAGGCAATCGAACTGAAATTAAAAGTTGCGCCAAGCCATTTTGAAAATATTGATAATTTAAAATAACTAAGAAGTTCTCAAATATAAGCAGATTATTTTTTGAGGATGGAGACGTTCATATTTTAAAAGTTAGAGGTTTGCAAAGCATTTCAGACAATTGTAACAAAATAATTAATAAGTATAAGTTCTTATAAATGTAAAAGTTCTTACTTAATAATTATTTGCTGAAATGCCTTAGCAAACTCTAACAATTACAATGTGAATATCTTCCTCCTCGGAACATAGTCTAACATAGTCCTTCTATGTATGAACTATAAAATATTTGGGTTGCTAAAATATGTTATTATTGATATTAAATGTGATAGTTACTTATTGAAAAACAAAAAGATATGTGGAATCCGAACCCCCGGCACCCATTCATAAGCATGTGTACTTCAAGTTTGAATTTGAGTTTTATTTTCATTTCGGTTTATTGTTGCAATATATTAAATGTTTAAAACTAAATGTAGGCTTAGTTTAATCCATTTTGTATTTATTGATTTTGCCGTTTTTGCGTTTACACATTAGGTGATTTTTGTTTTTGTAATAAATTTAATTTATGGTTTTTAACTGGTCGAAACTTTTCACTAATGCTTGATTACGTTTTTGTACATATACCGCTAAGTAGTATATATATGCATGTATCGGTGTGTGCGTGTGTTTAGTGTGTGCGAGTGTGGCGGTGTATAAAACTAAACAAACAACAATCGTATTAAATGTACTTATATATTTTGTGTTTTTTTTTTATTCAAAAAGTCTTATATCATCTGTCCGTTCTGCAAAGTAAGAAACCGAAGAGAAACATTCACAAACAAACATTCCTTCCCTCCGCGCGTCCTTTTTAGCCAGGACACTGTGTCTAACCTGATTGCCTAAAATTAATTTAACAAACCATGGAAACTGACGGATGGGGGCCCGATCTGCCGATCTCGGCGATCTCTTTATTTATTATGCAAAAGCGGTTGTCGAGTTCTCAATTCCAAGTAGCAGCCTGAGTGACGCGTAAAAGTCAAGTTTTTAAGGACTAGATCGAAAGCTTGAGACGGAGAAGGTGACTTATTTGATTCGGAAATCGGATCTTGAAACGGTTCAAAACTGGTATAAAAATATAGGAACTTATGTAGGGTGTTTCCAAGAATCTATAGGCATTTTAAAATCAATTATTTTGTTATCTTAACGTAGTTTATACTTTTAAGCACTTTACACCTTGATTTTAATGACATATAGATTTTTGGGCTACCCCTGATTAAATGAGTTTTAAGCAAAAAATGATTATAATCAATTGAAATTGAAGATATATTTTATAAGGAGAACTGGTAGATGCTTAAATGCTAGTAAAGTTTGTGTTTCTGTTTTTGTTCATGTCAGAGTGTGTGATGGATGAGGATTGGTATCGATAGATGCATTAAAACTACGCACACCAACTAGCTACGAAAATTCATTTTCTGCTCCCCGGAACAAAGGTACACATATAAATCTTGTACTTTAAAATATTGTGCCTCAAACACGGACAACCTAAGGTTAAAGGAAACCAACTTAAGATCGAAATTACATTGTTAACTTTTTGCCAGGGCTCGAACCGAAAGTCCTTCTGCTTGTTCTGTGTTTTTTTTTACTTATAAACTCTTTGTTTTTATTATTTTTATTTTTTTTATGTTTTTAGTTTTCAATTCGACAACTTTCTTACTAAAATTTAAATGTAACCATACTTTTGTGTTTCACTTTTGTTTTTGTTATTTATAATACTGTTTTTCCATATATATTTTTGAATGCAGAAAGGGTATAATGTTAGGGAAACTCTTGGAACTTCCGCGTCTCTAGAAAAACAATTGCATAATACATTATAAGAGGATATATCTCTTGCGAAGTTCTGATTTTTTTTGTTGGCAGTGATATTGCGAAACGTTTTTCTTTCGACTTGGAAATCAGCTCGACATCGAAATTATATAGTACACGTTAATTATGCGCTTTTTTCCGGTTCCAGTTGAGGTTTCAAATTCTGTTTCGGGTAAGACTTTATAGGGCATATGGTCTGTTCTGGTCTGGCTCAAAGTACAGCTAATGATGGGCTTTGTAAGATTTGCTTAGGAAAGGACTTGATCCTCAATGGGTTTTCATAAGAAAGTAGAAAGTGTTGCCGTCTGCTGTTGTATTTACAAAATGCTTCGATGTCATTACTCGTATGACCTAAAACGATTTCAAAACTAGTCAAGTTAAATGTCTCTATATATCCGTATATATATCAATATATATATATATGCTGGTGTGTATATATAATTTTATAAAGTTATGTATGTAATACGTTTAAAAAGATTTTGGTTTTGTTTCTTTTTTTGTTTGTTATTTTTTTGGAAAAAGTATTTCTGTTACGTAGCGGTTTATGATTACGTTTAAATTTACTTATCGGTTAGCGGGTTCCGTAATCTTTGTTGCCATTTGATTAATACGTCTCTTAGATCACTAGTATTACAATAGATGCTATTTGTGTCGCTCGTTTCGTATTAGCTGTCTGGCTATTTTTTGTTTGGTTTGGAAAATGCTTTCTGTGGTCGAACCAGCTCCTTAGTATAAACAATTTTTGTAGTGCTTAACTCTTTGGTTAGTTAACGACTAGAACGTAGGTAGAGAGAGAGAAGGAATCCGTTTCACGTAGAATGCATATCGTCTGGGTGCCCCCGCCCTTCCAGGCATCCGGACTTTGGGGCTGCAGGCAAAACGTTTAAATGGTTTCTACTAATGGATACATATTGCTTAGTCAATTGCAGCAGCGACGGGGGCGTGAAGTACCAGAGAAATACCAATGGAGAGCAACAACGGAAGTCAACACAGCGCAACTGAATATACGATCCAAATCCGATCCGATCTGGGACCCCTGAGCGATCCTCTCTAAGTGGGACTATCCGCCTTGGAGCCGGCATTCGAGTTGTCTTGCAGTTGAGCGAGTGTCTTGAACTTTTGAGAGTTTAGGAATCTATCGGGAAAAATGAAACACGGGTTAGTTGTTATTTAATAACTTTTTGTACTTTTAAACCATATTTAAACTTTCCTGGAATTGCCAGAATAATTTTATTAATAACTGCCTGATTGTTTTAGATCAGACCTATTACCATCTTAAACGTTCCCCTCAACGGTACTCACCTCGGATATGAGTCTCTGTGCATCAGTGTGTAGATCTGGATTTGAGCTTCGTCGAAGGTGTGCGTCGTGGGCTCGATCATGTTCCGGTTGACGATCTCGCGGACCCGCGAGTCCAGCGACACTTCCCTGGGCGACAGGATCGAGATGTAGTCCTCGTAGAGGAGTCGCGCCTTTTCCTCCACCAGCTCCGCGCTGCTCTCCTTCTTGAGGTCCTCGCAGGCCAGCCAGAACAGGATGTTCTCCTCGCTGAATTCGCTGCGCAGGAAGTTCTGGAACACCTTTCGACCAGCTGGGAATACACATGTTTATCAAGAAATTACTATAGATGAGGAAACCATTAATTCAATGGCTCACCTGTGCTCTTCATCAGCTTGTCAAAGCTCTTGCCCCAGCTGCGGATTTCCTCCAGTGTGGGTCTGTAATGCACAATTAATGTAAGGTTTTTTCAGCTTTTCTCACTTTTTCATTTGCATAAACTCACTGTTCGCCATCCAGAAATTCGGCATTTACCAGATCTCGCTTCGTGGGGGCATTTTCATCGGCATTCTTGATGGCCAGACTAAAAAGATAGGCAAAAAGACAGAGGGGCGCTTGTTAAATGACGATTATTTTGATTTTACAACTCATCAATCACCCTTTAAAGTATACTACAATTTTATTCATTGCTGAATTGCCGCTCGGCCTGACTCATTTTTAACTGGCACAAAATAGCATAAATATGTAAATACAGTGGTCGCTCGATTACTAGAGCTTTTAGGTGTAGGACGGATGTTACAGAGTAAAAAAAAAACTTTCGGATTCCGAAATTCGGAACATAAAATATAGGTTTATATAGATTCAGTTTCTATTGAGGAAGTATTCTGTGGCTTTCGTTACTTTGTACTTGATAAATAAGAGTTAATTAATAGATCGACAACATATTTTTTTTAATAAAAAAAAAAAGAATTCAAAATTTTAGAAATTGGGGTTCTAGGTAAAGCAAACTTGAAAGATAATAATTATTGAAGACCATATAAATGAAGGTGATATAAAGATAAAATTTCCCGAATGACCACTGTAGATAGGCTAATGTCATATCGGTTTTGGGTTTCGGAGCCCGGAGACAGAGCACCGGAGTACTCGAACTTGACAAAGCTCCCTTATCTGGTCGCCAGTTATCAGAGCGACTCGCTGGCCCAATACCTAATCAAAGTCACACAACCGTACATATATCCTCCTCTATACATGAATCAAATTATATGTGGCCAGGAGCGGTGGGGGGCTCGGGGGTTTTAGGGGATTTCGGGTGCTGTGTGCTGGGTTTTTTTTGGGGTTCTGGGCCCTCTTGGGCACACAAAGGTGCGGAGGGGGTTGCCAGTTGGCGGTGGGTCGAAAAAGACTTTCGATTTCATTCACGAAAACATGCAACACTTGGAGGAGTCCGCGGAGGAGCCGCCACATACTTATTTATATTTGATTTGAAAAGTGCCCTCCAGAGAGCTTTTCGCTGCCCGACGACTTGCTCCCGGAATTGTGAATGAACGAGGGAGCAAGTGGAGAGCACGAGCCACCCGTTAAAGAGTGTTTTCGGAAGAGAGAAAGCGGAGAAAGTCCCCGAGAGAGAGATGGAGAGAGAGAGCTTTCAAGAAGCAGCAGCGTTGCCAGCTGCCAGGAGAAAGGCCACCTTGTCCGTGTCCACTTTCATTTAAACTTCCCAGTCCTTTTGCCATTCCCAATCCCAGCCCACGACCATGTCGGTGGCCATAGCCAAAGCCAAAGCAATAGTTAAAGCCAAAGCAATCACCATAGCTGTAACCGTGGCCATATCCATGACTGCACTGCGGGAAAATAGGTAGACGGTTGTACAAAAACTAAATTGGTATTTAAAATCCTAGTTGCTGATATGATATATAATATTACTAATCTGAACATTTTTGAATTTGTTTATCCTTGTTCCTAAATAATAAGTATATTTAAACAAGATAGGTATGCCTGCACCATTACTTTACCTAACTAACTAGTTATTATAAACTGGTAACCATTCATATAAAACGAATATTATAGGTATAATAGTATATGTATAATTTTTTAAGAAAATAATAAGTATAAATTATACCAGAAATGGTGTGGAATTTGTAAAGATTCATCATTTGAAGTACCAGAATTTCTTCCAGTGCAGGAAAGTATGACTACTTAAGGAGGGTACTTACCATTTGGCCCTATTGTCACGGTTGTGGTTGGTATAGGTATAGGTATTGGTATTGCCATAGGTAGTTGTTGTTGTGGCCAAACGTTGAGTCAAGGCAGCGCGCGGTAACGAGAAAGAAATTGATTTCGTGTCAGAGGATTTGAACGGTGAACATATAGGCCACTCACGGTGGCCCACCAGTACTCACCAGGAGCAGGAGCAGCAGCAGCACCAGCAGAAGCAGCACGGCTTCTGCGACTGCGGTCGCTGCAACGTGGCCGCATTGGACTCCTGCAGCACGTTGGACGTGGAGCCGACACCCACGCTGCCGCCCACGGTGGGCGATACTCCGCCCAAGCTGCTGCCACCACCGCCGCCGACGCCCCCGCCGCTCCCTCCCCCGTTGCCATTGCCGTTCCCATTCCCATTGTTGCCACTATTGTTGGCGGCGCTTTGCTGTGAGGATGCAGTCATGCCGCGCAATCGACAGCCACTGGGCAGCTCCGAAACGGTGCAGGACATGCCGCTACCTGCAATAAGGGAACAAATTGAAGCGTTAATAAACCGGGGTAGTGGGCTTGTTGGGTTTGGGGGTCACTCAGAGAAAAATAGTGCGAGTACTCGTCACCCATTTGGAGTTTGTCATGCCCAAAGGCTTCTTATCAGTCACGAACTAGCGTCACATTTAATTGATAATTGTCTTGTTTTACTAAATGTTTTTTTGTCGATTAGATTAACATGTACGAAATGCTATTATGGAATCTGATACGAATAAATATGACAACTTTTAAGTTTAAATAGTTCTGATTACAATAACAATTCATAAATAAATTCCATGTCAAATAGAATTACGGCAACAGTTTTCGAAAGCTTAAATCAGTAATACTTGAAAACAGCTAGAACTTTAATTTGGAATGCTAATTAGAGTTAACTTTAAATTTCTTTGTCAATATTCACTGTAATTACTCTTCTTGATTTTTTCAAACAAGTCAAGACAATTACTTTTATTACGTCAACAACTTAAGCATATCCTTCAGTTTAAGGAGTTTATTATCTGTGCGATTGAAATGGTTTAAATAAAAAGTTCATAATTTAGTCTAAGTAATAAATTCATTTATTTTTGAAATCCTGTTTCAATAAAAACTTATTTAAAAACTATAATACCACCATCGTGAACCTAAAAAAGTATTCTACGCTTTTTCTCAAGGATTTACATATATTAAGGATTAAGGTTTACAATTAAGGTTTGTCCATATGTATGTAGTCTTCTCTTAGTTATTAAAAACGGAAAAATCTTGGAGAGTACGCCTAAATATCATAAAGAAATTGTAATATTCTAGCCCACGTTTTAAAATGATTAAGTAGCTTTAAATGCCGAAAAAAGAAAATTCCGGGGGAGTAAGCCTAAATGTCAAACTGCTGATCTATCTGAATCTGCCGCTGCTTTTGTTTTCCGTGTGCACTTACCTGCCCTTTGAAAGTTGAGGTTGACGCTGGCGGTGCTGATGGAGATGGAGATGGAAGTGAAGGTGGTTTTTGGGTGTTGGGTGTTGGGTGGTGATGGGATGGTGGTGCTGCCCCAGCTGGCGGACCGCCCACTGCCACTGACCTACCCACTCACCCGCTCGCTCCGGTGCTCTTTTCTTCGATTCGGCCTCTCTTTCTCTGGGATTTCCTTTGGGGGGCAGAGGGCACGGGAGAACGAGGCCGTTACGTATTTATGTTTTTGCTAATAATTTTTTATCGAAAGTTCCCACTCTCTCGGGCGCTCTTCTTCCTTTCTCTCTCTCTCTCTCTCTCTCTGCTCTTTATTTTAGTTTTCGTTTCGTTTTGTTTTATTTGATTTAATTTTATGTTTTTCTTAGCTTTTTCTTGGGCGATTTTACATGCCCAAAAATTCTAGAATTTTTTTTAGATTTTTCAGATAACCTTTCGAGTAGTGGGCCTAGCTAGTTATCCTTATCCTGGCGTGGGCTTTTCGGATGGTGGTGGTGGTGGTGCTAGCCTTTTCAGCGAGGAAGTGGTGGCGCCTACGGCATTTACATATTCCGCTCTGGATTTACGGGCGAAAATCTAGCGATTCCATTGAATTGCCCCGTGCACCAAGGGGCACATTTCACAAGCGTTACGAAATTTATGAGCAGCTGGAGCTGCCCCCGTCGCAGTTGTTGTTCTGGCCTTTATTTATTTCTTGGGCTAGTCATTACACTGGCACATATACATACATACATATACGCATGTATGGGCGGATGTGCGTTGGAGTACCCCAGTGCCAGTGCCACTAACACATTGGCACGCAACTTGGCCAAGTGGAGCGCATTGTTTGGCCCGTTGGGCGGATGGGGCGTATGCGTGATTTTCCGCACTCGTGCTGATGTTGCTGCAACAGCAACAGCTGCAACATGTAGCAGCTAATTGCACTTGTAACACGAAGCGACTGCGATTTTCGGTCGTTGGTCGTTGGTTGTTGCACTTATCACAAATCAGCTGCTTTTGTTTCTTTGTTGACCATTGCCTTAATTTAGCTATCTCTAGTATAGGTAGTATTATTATTTTGTTGTATTTTTCGGTTTTATTGTCTCACCAACGCTTCCGTTCATATTTTCACTCAAACACACACACACACGTATTTTCTTTTGAGGATTTGGGTGGCGATTGGGTGGGCGGGAAAAGGGGGACGCGTTTGTATGTCTGTATGTATGTATGTATGTTTTTGAGGAGCAACGACGACGAGTACATACGAATTTTTGCCACTAGAATTGGAATCGAAATGTGTATATTTGTATATATTTTTTTTTCTTTCGCCCCGAAATTGTTTTGCTTGTGCTTTGATTTTTTTCTCGTTTTTTTTTTGCTTTTGGTTTTGTATTTTCTTGGTTTTGGTATGGATTCGAATTGTGGGGGTAAACTGCAGTTTTCGTGGTCACTCGATGGCCTGGACTGGCATTTTCACATTTTCACATCACATCTCGCCCTCGGCCATATTTTATTATATTCCTTCGTTCTCGGGGCCCCCGCTATGGCAGCGCCTTTTCCCATTCGATTTCTGCGCTCTGCGATTTTGGCTGCTCAGCACCCAGAACAGAACCAGAACCAGAAGCCAAAATCCTCGACAGGTCGATTCGAGCGACTCGAGATTCTCTCCGCTTGGGCAAAGGCAGGCGACTGATTTCCAAGCAGTGCCGTTTCGCCAGCTCTTGATTTTCCAATGCGCGCGCTCCTCATCCGAGAGGCCCCCGAGAACCCCCCCTCGAGATAATGGCGATGGCGGGTGGAATGTGGACGGGGGCAGGGGGAGCAGCAGGGGGCTCCAAAGGTGGACTGAGCGCAAAAGCTCGGCGGCATAGCTATACAGTTAGAATTCCTGGTACACACAGGAGAGAGGGACAGAGAGCGAGCGTGAAAAAGGGAAAGACATGTGCGCGAGTCGGAAGAAGAGAAAAAAGCTCGGGACTCTTATTTGCTCCACTGGAATTCCCCCCAAAAAGCTTTGGGGCTAAAACTTCAAATCTTTCGACAGGGTTGCATTTTCACTTTGATTTTGAGATCCCGTTGATTTCTGAACCCGGTACGTAAACAAAATGCAAGATTCCCGTTATTTATACTGGCCGATATTTGTTATCTTGTTAGTTTTTCTGTAATCTCTGTAAAGTTTTAGTGTGCAAAATCAAAATTTAAGTTATTATTGGTATTGGGAAAACTATAATTTTACTGTTAGACTGAAGAGAAAAAATGTTCGAGTTTATTTAAACTAAGAAAATTATTGTACTGCATCTGAAGTATACTGAAGAAGAACTTTTTCAACTAAGGTTGATTCATTTATATTTGTGAAACTTTAATTATAGTATACTACAGAAAATCTACACTTTTTTTCAAAACCAAGCTGAAAGAAAATGTTACCTATTGATAAAAATTAATATATGTTTTTATTTACTATAGAAATTTCACAAAACTGTCGGGAGTCAACACAACTACCTTAGGGTTCATGGTCCTAATTTACGTGTATAGTCGGATGGTACAGTCGGCGCCCGTGGAGAAGACCCATGGCTGCACCGGATGCCAGTTGACATCCAGAACGCCAAACTCATCACGTTTCTCGTGGGTCTGCAGCTTTTTAAGGGGAACAATCAAGGGGTTCTGCAGCAGGTCACTGAAATAGGATACAGAAATTAGTAAGAATAAACGCCAATAGTGATTCAAAGGCTACTTACTTATACACCATGCCGTGGGAGACGATCACAGCCTGGTCATCGCTGCCAGAAGCAAAGAGCGGATAGCGGAGGTGGAAGGCCACGCTGCGCACAGCATTGCGATGGAGTCGCATGGTCTGGTATGGTTTAGTGGACAGATCCAAATCAAACCAGAGCATCTTTTTGTCATAGGTGGACACCAAAAGATTGTCACCCTTGGGATGAATGGACATGCCCGATATCCACTTAGAGTTGGTCAGCAGCTTCTTGACCAGCTCTTGTTTGACCAAATCGTATATGCGAATGTTGTGTTGCGTCTGTAGGTAAACAAGTTAAAATTATTTAGTAAAATAAATCTAGAGGAGCTTTTTGTCCAATTTACCGCCACAAAGAAGCAAGGCTTCACCGGATGGAAGAGCACGAATTGGATGAGACCCTTGCTCTTGGAGAATGGAATCTGTGAGCGCCGCTTGGACAGCTGATGGATCAACGCCGAGCGGTTGGCACCCTCGGGCATCACAGTGGCCAAATAGTCACCACGTCCGTGCCATGTAACCTGGCGGATGGGTTTAAAGTGGGTAATAACCACCCGGACGCCCTTCTCCTGCTCGTCTGCTTCAGCATTGGACCACTGCACCGCCGTCTTGATGCGTTCACTTTCAAGAACATCCTGGCTGGGCGCCTCAGCCAACAGATCGTCGGTCTTCTTTATCAGCACCTTGTCGCCCACTTTAGGATTGACGAGCAGCAGGCGATTGCCGGTGGCCACCGCAATAATGGAGAGTTTGGGATTGGGACACCAAGCCACACAGCGCACCACTTCGTCGGTCTCAATCGTCCGGATGCAACGTCCCGTGGCAATTTCCCAAACTGATCAGAAAACAAGATGAGTGTTACAAGAATAAAACATTATAAGTAAGCATAGTACTCACTCTTGACTGTTTTGTCATCAGAACCAGAGACAAGGTACTCTCCCTTGGGCTCAACGCTAACAGATCGCACCAAATCGGTATGGCCGCGGTAAACCATACTTTCCACCGTGGGGAAGGGCTGCAGGTCACGCGGCGAGGGCAGCTTGGGGATGAGGTACTCGGCGTCGATGTTCAGCTTGACACGCTTGGCTCGGGGGCACAGGTATAGATCCAGGCAGCGAAGGAAGCGTTCGCGAAGGTATCTTGAGTAGGCGGGCACCTCCCGCAGCGATTTGAACTTCTGGGGCATGAAGTGCAGCTTGCGCTTGTGTGGCTCGTCCTTGAGCTTCAGCCACTCCTTGGTCTCCTTTGCATCGAAAAGGTACTCCGGTGGTGGATTGTAGGACTCTGCATGACCGGGCAGGTCGCGTTTGGGCGCAGAGACGGGATCGTGGATGCGGCGCATGTGCTCGCGACCCGTGTCTGTCTCCCACAGCATGTAGAACTTGGGACCGCGCTTGGCTTGCTTCTCGCGCTGCACCTCCTCGGTGGTCTTCATCCAACCCATCTTCAGGGCGTGCACCATGCGCGAGACGCGCTTCTTTTCGGATACGGAGGGCAGGAAGGAGCGCTTGTGGTCGGGCACGTTCTTGATGGGCATCTTTTCCACCTCCGAGGTGAACCACTCGATCCACGGTTCGTACTCCTCGTGATCCTTGTTGGGGATGCGACCCGAAACGATGCGCTTGATCAGGGCAATGTCTTCGTCTGTTAGGCGCACATCCTGACCGGTCAGCGGATCCTTGACGGTGCGCCAAAAGTCCGGGTCCTCGATCTTGCGCAGGAACTCATCGATTTGATCGCCCTGCGGTGGTTTAACGATCTTCTTGGCATCCCAGTCGTAGCCGATGTGCTTGTACTCGTCATACCAATGCATAGGTATGTTGCCCACAGTGTTTCGTATGTCCTCCTCGTCGGAGGTGTCTGAATCCTGGTATTCCGGCTTGGAGGAGTCCCTTTTGGGTAGCTCCTTTGTGGCTTCTTTCTTGGAGACGGCACCGCTGCTGCTGGGTTTATCGTCGGATTTGTTTTGCTTGGATGTACCGGCAGATTCTTCCTCCTTCTCATCGTCAGAGTCATCTGTCTCCTCCTCCTCCTCATCACCTCCATCGCTGCTCTCTTCATCTTCCTCTGCCGATGAGGTTTGCTTTCTGCCCAGGTAGTTGCCCTCCTCGTCGCTCTCAAACTCCAGTTCCTCGCTGGAATCGGAGTGATACTCCTGGTCTATGCCCTCGTCATCTGTGGAGTCCTCTCCGGGATCTTTTACAGCCTGCAACAAGTCCTGAAACACCAAAAACACATGCAGGTGAGTTGGGACTGACTTTCTTTACCTTTACCTTTCTTACCTCCTCCTCCTCGTTTTCGGAGGCCTCGGAACTGGCAGCCACCTCATTCGTGGGCTCTGAATCCTTTCCCTTGCGTTTAAGTCCTAGTTTTTTGGTCATTTTGAGGGAAAAACAAAACTAACGCGGCGCACGTGTTGCAGTCAGCGATAGCGATGGGAGTCGAATGAAATGGTAACTTATCGATTGGCTTGCCGCCACTGCTGCTGGTTATCGATTGCAAAAATAGCTGGAAGCAGGGAAGTTCGTTACTTTTTAAAATCCTATAGCTTATCAAAATCGTTTAGCTTATTTTTAACATTTTGGGTTTTGCTCAAACTGTTTTATATGTTGTTACGATAAACTCATTAGTCTTTAATATGCTACAAAACATTACAAACTGTTTTGTGTTTGTTGTGCAGAAAATTAATTTTATTTCAAAATATTTCAATTAAATTAAAAATTACATATATATAATATATTTTTCCCTGGTTTCCTAAGTCATTTAATAAATCATATTTTACGTCTGTATTTTCAAAAGCGGTTGCGCACAATAAATAAAGTGTTGACTAGTGTAATCCCAGTGCAGGCGCCAGTGTGAGCAAGCCCGAAAAAATACACTAACGCCAATTGGGGCATTCTTGTACGAACCATTTTTCAGTGGAATTCGCAGACTTACGTGCGGATTTTGTGGGGCCAGTGCGGAAATTAAAGGTGACACACGGCAACTGGAGCACTGGGAATCCAGCAACAACAAAAGGCCGGCGCCCCAACGAGCGTATTACTCATCCGGAAGGCGACACCATCGATTTGCAGCTCGCACAAGGGCAAACAAAAGTGCACACGCAGAGAGCAGCGCCCCCTCCCCCTGCCCCAAATCACACACACACACAGCCAAACAAAAAGAAAACCCACACTCATACAGACTTCACGATGACTGCGCCGCGACGCCTGCGAAAAGAATTGAGCGACCTGCAGGACAACACACTGAAGGCCTTCCGGGACATCAAGGCGGACGATGACAACCTGCTGCGTTGGACGGGATTGATTGTGCCCGACAATCCGCCGTACAACAAGGGCGCCTTCCGCATCGAGATCAACTTCCCGGCGGAGTATCCCTTCAAGCCGCCCAAGATCAACTTCAAGACACGGATCTATCATCCGAACATCGACGAGAAGGGGCAGGTGTGCCTGCCCATTATTAGCACGGAGAACTGGAAGCCGGCCACCCGCACCGACCAGGTGGTTCAGGCACTGGTGGACCTGATCAACGAACCCGAGCCGGACCATCCGCTGCGGGCGGAGCTGGCCGAGGAGTTCCAAAAGGATCGCAAGAAATTCGTGAAGAACGCCGAGGATTACACCAAGAAGCACAGCGAAAAGCGTCCGGCGGACTAGCGGGAAGGAGAAGGTGGACCACCAGCCCACAATCCATGTACACCCTCGACCCCCCCATTAGTCTTGTGATTTTTCAGTTAGTTATTTAATTTTCATTTTCGAACCCCTCAAAATCTATCCTCAAAAAAACATGTAAGCGGATTTCCCCGGCAGAGTACCTAGTTTTGTAAAAGTAGCACTGTAATTTTATGCAAGTGAGAAATACATGTTCGTTATGTTAAAACACAGCAGCTGGCTCTTGGATCGCGGAGACCTCCGAGTTGGAAGCTGGGGTCAGGGGCATGGGAAAGGACTCCTCGCCCAGCATGCCGCGGAAGCAGGTCAGCAGCACGTTGTTGTTGTGCTGGATGAGGGCGTTGCTGAACTGGTTCTTTTGCAGCTCCTTAATCTCCAGCAGGCTGTGAATGGCACCCGCTTGCTCATCCTTAAGGAGTTTCAGCACTTGTTCCAACTCTTTATTATCCGTGTGTTTGAGTTTACTCAACGTTAGGGTTTGCGATTGATTGCTATCAAAACTGCAGTCTTGGTAAATGGTTTCCATGAGAAACAGCAACAATGAAGCGGCATAGTGGGTGAGGAACAGGAACTTGTGGAAGACAATGCTCTGGGGCTGCAGTTCTCTTACTGCCTCGAGGAGATCGATAAAAAAGCATCGCTGAGCTGAGTGGAAGCTTTGAGTTTCAGAGGGTGGTATATAGTTGAGTGTCTTGTTTTCCAACTGGCACTTGGGAGCAGACTGCCAAACGGGATCGAGATCAAATGTGTCCAGGATGCGAAGGCGCAGGAGGAGTATGGGCTCGGAGGCAAACAGGCTGCTTTGCAGGCTCTGGACAGGAGCTCCTCTCGAAACGCGAATATTCAAGGGCGTCACTCTATCCTTCACATATGAGTATGTTGGTTTGCCGCTGGGGCACTTCTCCAGTTGGTTAAATTCCCGACGCAAGCAGTAAATCTGCTTAAGGAGGTCACCGTGTTTCAAGTTCTCCCTTTCAGTATATGATCCCCCATAGACAGGCACCGAGAATCCGAGAGCTTTGCTGGTTGCCTCCTTGTCCACGATGCACAGACTGTCCTCCAAGGGTTTCACTTTATAGCGACTGTAGTACGTGTTGGATACGAGTCCGCGCAGGTGGTGTAGGTGTCTCAGATAATGGCGATTGTTGGACTCGTAGGCATAGATGCTTCCCTCGATGGCATCCGTTTGGAGCTTCATGTACAGACGACAGGCAATCTCGTGCTGCATAAGAAAGTCCTGGGGGATCTGGGACCTGGCAAACAGTGGCATTACCATTGTGTCATTCGGCTGAGCAAGCTTGGCTTTTATCTCCTCCAGCAAACGCGGCAAGCCGGGAGTGTCCTTCTGGTAATTCAGACAGATTACATAAACTTCAGAGTTTCCCCTCTTTGATGTGGCCGGCTTAAAGATGTGCACCTGCTCAAAGATGCAGTTGAGCGTGTAGAGCAGTGATACACTGCAGGCCTCGAAGAGGGTAAACATCTTCACCATGAAGCTGCCTCCGCTTGAGAGAACCTTCAAGGCGCTGAGTACTTCGGCGAAGAACAGACGAACCACAATCTCCTCCTGGCAATCGGGCTGCGCTGCACAATCGATGGAGCCATCGGCAGTGACCAGATCTACATGCCCCTGAAATTCCTCCGCACAACGCTCTGCCAAATGTTCAATATTGGCCACATCCAGTAGATTGCCGGTGAGATCTTTGTGGAAGAGCCAGTTGTCCAGAGTGTGGAAGATGAACCTGTCATCGGAGATCATCTGATTAAGGGCATTGCCTTCGTAGTAAGGATTCAAGGTGGTTGACCGCCAGAGCCATTTAATCTGGAAAAAGAGTTTAGTCATTGAACCTTTCTGAATAGATTGTCTACTCACCTCATCTTTTGAGAATGTGCTGTGCAGATAGTGGTTTAAGGATGCGATGAAGGCTCCAGGAGCCTCACAAAGATGTACAGTGTTGACCACTGGTTGCTTGACCAATGGATAACGATGCAGGCACTCGAAGAACTTGCACCAGGCCACAGTTACAAACTCGGCTTTGGTATCGTTCTTCAGGCGCCACGAGACTTCGCCCGACGGATCCCGACGGTTGGTATGGGCACTCCATTCCTGGACTCCATAGTCATTTAGTTTGCTCTTGACCGCATTCAGTTGCTCCCGGAGTCCCTGCAGCGCCTCGAATTGGTAGAACTCACTGAAGAGAGCCTGATCCTGAGAAGGCAACTGCCAGGACTCTTTTCCCCGTGGCTTCTGGTAGTGGAACTTCTTCTCAAAGAGCTGCTCCAATTCCGAGTGCCTGATGGATTGATAGTCCGCCTGAAAAGTGGTTATAAAGTTATATAGGTTTGATAGGGACACTCTTTCTCTCACCATTGGATGCGGCTTTCCCTGGGAAGGCGGATGAAAGCTCATTCCGGGGCAATTTAAATGGCAAAAAAAAAATTTTGCCAAAAACAAAACGATCTCCGGCAAAATGGAGATGGGCAAAAGTGAACGCGATTCATCGCTATTTCTTTATCGATGTCAGCGGAGAACCGCGAATGCTATCGATTAGGGTATCAAATTTAAATTATTTTTGCTTGTATCCCCTACTTGAAACTAAAGAAGATATGCTAATAACATGATTCTTTGATTACGAATTTAACTGGTACTGGATAACATATTGCATATATCCTGTTCTAACGTTATGATGTTGATATTCAAAGTGTTTTAAATCCGACAGTATTTATAGTTTGTTTGGTCAGTTTTTACAAAGATGCTGTTAAATTATTATATTTGAACCGAAAGCTTAAATAAACTTAAAATAAATGTCGATTCGTTGTCGCTTGAAAAATATTTCGTTAGAAACCACTCTAGTCAAAATCGTTAAATCTTACCAGGTAATCTAACTAAAATATCTCAAATGTCCCGTTGTACTTTCTTAGTGTTTCCTCCTGTAGAAAAATAACTTCCTTCGAAACCGATCATCGTTAAAGCATTTCCCGTAGAAATCCGACTGTGGTAACGTGTGTCTGTAATACCAAATGGCTTATTAAAATTAATTTCTTCGGTTCTATGGATAGTTATTTAGAAAGCGCAAAGGCAGGCGACAGATAAGGGGCCTTCAAACTACCTGGTTACGAAACTATTGGTCATCATCCGTTAGTGCTTCGATTGTGCATACTAATATTTAATTAAATTTAATTTTATTGATGCGGATGGGCCAAAGACGGAAGTCGGAGAAATTGTGGGAGAGACTTGGTCGGACTCCTCAGATCCATATGAATTTCTATACTCCCAGTCGGAATGTGGTTATGTCTTGGGGGTTTCGGAATTTCAGTTTCGACCATCGTGGTCAATGGGCTTACTTAATACGTGCATGCTTTGCCGACTTTATGGCCATTTGGACGTGATTCGTGTGCATATGAATAATAATAACAATATTCAAATTATGAGTTTCCAAAGCTGACAGAAGGAAAGGATCGTATACCAATAATCCCGAGGAAGAGAGGAAGGGGCTTGCCTCCGCCTGGAGCTCGAGACACTGGTCGTGAGTAACGCTCACCGCCTTTCCATATGAATATATATCCCCACATATAAATAGCAGTCCCGGGCATATAGGTGTAAGTCCCCAGACCAGTATTTGTGCCGATATGTATATAGAAAAGACCGGCACGTGACTGTTTTGTATAATCGCGCATAAATATCTGTAATGTAATGCCTATAGATGGTTCACAGAAGCGCCGAGAGAGAACGAGAACCAACGTTCTTTACCCGCTTCGAGGTAATCGTCCCGGGAAGATCTATGTATACCCTTGCTCCTTCAATATCTTCTATATCTTATCGAGCGGAAGTAGCAATCGCTGCGCATGCGCCGTGTTTGGCGTTTTGGCCATGGCCAATGCATTTTTGGGCCCCTTCGGCCGCGGCCAACAAATTCCAATTCCGAAACTACAATGACAACGGCTCGGACGTGGACACGGCTATTGTTGGCAACAAAATTTTATTTCATTTCATATTTTTCTCAAAAGGGAGTTCATTAATATTCCGGGCAGACGGCATTGCGCTAAAAAGCGGCTTAAGCGGTGTGCCAGGCCGTACCCCTTCCCCTCTGCTCTTCCTTCTTTTCCCATTACCTACCTGTCGCCGCGTACAGGTAAGCCCGTACAGGTATCACCCCCACTCTGCGACGGTGTGCGTGAGCTGGCAACGGACCGCCATCCAATCCCCGTTTCTTCTGCATGTGTGAGTGTCAAATGCCAACTAATTGAAACTTCTTCAATTGCCGAGGTGTGGTGCTGAGCTCGCCACTCGGCTTCGGAATCAGTTGCCAATTAGTCTCCACCGCTGACGGATTACACTTCCAATTTCAGTCCCATCGAGCAGGCAGCAGAAAACCAGCAGTCCAAGTCAAGTCCACCAACATAAGCACACAAAACTTGTTAAGTGCTTTTCAAAACAACAAGCGTTTCATTGATAAAAGCCATTGACTACAAGCGAGTAATAGAAGACCATTTGTGATCCCAGTGAGAATATTTCGGTGATTTGAGTGCGAACTCGGATTTTTTTTTCGAGTTTTGTATATTTGTCGATTCGATCGTTTAGCCCCGCATCTGTTGGTAAATTGGCAAGATGTCGGCATAGCTGACGTTGAAAAGCGAACTTTTGGAACGCTATGCTGCATCTAGTCAGTTGTTCAATGGAACAGTCATCAATATCGAAAATATAGACAAAATATTAATCCATATTGTAATACCCATAAGATAATCATATTTTTGAATATTTTAAATAATTGGAAACACAAGGTTTGTAGTACTTTGATCTTTGTACATGTAAGTATATGATATAATATTTGAAATCTTAAGCTCATGACAGTCTTAGATTATTACAGATGTAGCTCAAAGAGAAAAATCGACTTGTGGAAGGTTAAACAGTTTACAGATGATACGGCGGGAAAAGAAGTAAACCGACTTGTATAAGTTAAAAATTGACAATAAACAAACAATCTAGTTAAGAGAAGATACAACAGGAAAAGGAGCTATTTTGCTGAGAGGCCAATGGATAACTAAACTTTGCTATAGAAATCGTATTGTATCCAAAACATAAAAAATTAAAAATTTATTACCAAAATATGTAAAATTTGTTCCCACTAAGCTAATTGCTAATAAATACAGAATACGTTAATACAAATTGGTTGTTTTGATCTTGACTTTTCAGCTATTTATTTGTTCAATATAACAATTAGAATAAACAATTTCAAAAGGCGCCAAATTCGATAGCACATCGATAAAAAGCACTAGAAATCGAAGCACACCAATCGATACTATCGCTGTGCTCGGCAGCAGAACTGCCATCTCCAAACAGCTGTTTTGTTTAACAAAACACAATTCTTTGCCAATTGTTTACAAAAACACTCGAAAAGAGGCTAATCAAACAATTGGCAAGCAGTTGGAAGGCTGGCCAATCTCAGACTAAACTATTCCATAAGTGATGGATAGCCAGGTAAGTGGGCAGTTTGCTGGCGACGAGCAGTTACAGCTTGTTGAATGTGCTGCCCAAAGATAGTAACTACTACTACGTCGCCTGTGACTGTGGCAAAATTATCGCTTCACAGCAATTAGTCGTACTTATCAACGGCGCCCATTGTGATAAATCTAAATACGCGAGCAATACCGTGTCTCCAGTATTTGGGAACTGCCGCAGAGTGACGTAATTTTGCTGCGGGGGCGTTGTCTTGTTTTGCCTTTTTCGGCCAAGATAATACATCTTTTGTGTCTTGCCACAGGCACCGATCGATGATCTGCTGCTGGACATTGTAGACAATGCTTGGCGCATGGAAGTTCTGCCCTTCGACCAGATTCTAGTGCCACGCGAAAAGCTACCCGATCCGGAGGCGGACGGCGGTGATTCACATCTGACGGTCAGCGAACAGGTGAGAAACAGGTTGTATATCCTCTGTGAATCTCTTATTTCATCGGCTCGGCCTTCTCGCAGGAGCAAAAGTGGACTGATCTGGCGCTGGGCTCGCTGGCACCGGACGCAGCCCTCATCGATCAGCTCAACATCACCTCTATCTAACCAAGGACCGCGAGTCCACGGGCGAGCGCCACAGTCTCGCCCACCAGCCTGTTGGCCCCACAGGCTACCCAACTCCTAACACCCCGGCAACATGACTAGCAACAATCAAAGCAACAGCTTGAACCACCAGCACCTGCACTCGCCCTCCAAACTAACCGAATTCGCCCGCAACTTCGAGGACAAGCCGGAGTCGCTCTTCGGCCGAGTGGTGAACAAGATCCAGAATGTCTATAACCAGAGCTACAATACGGTCAATGATATATCAAGCGGGAGCAGCAGCAGCAGCAGCAGTAGCAGCGCCACATCGCAGCCCGTGCAAGTGGTGGGCAAGTCGCAGTTTTTCAATGAGTCCCAGACGTCCATCGCTGAGGTCGCCGATGTAGAAACATCCAGCTTGAGTTCGGGACGCCCTCAGCCACCCACAACGCTCAGCATAAGAACGCACAGCGAGTCACGAAGCTCGGTCACCTCCAGTAACACCGCCGCCGAGGATGCCGAAGCCAGCGAGCGCATAGAGGCGCTGCCCCTGCCAACCAGCGATGCGAATCAGGGGCGCACTGTATCCAACGTGCTCAAGCACATCAGCAATATTGTGGCTACAAAAAACAACAATGTAAGTGAAAGTTAAATTCCCATTATCGCTTCAAAGCAATAGGCAAACAAAAATAAATGGGGAGGAAATGATTCAATCTACCCACAAACCAATTATCAAATATGTATGTTGACTCATTTTGATTTCTTAATATCTTATATTTTGGTTTAACAGATTTGTAATAATGAAAACAAAAATTAAAAATATTTCGTGATTAATTTCGTTTCAGGATCTGCGAAACTACAAGGATACGGAGCTGCAGCGCTTCTGGATGCCGGATTCCAAGGCCAAGGAGTGCTACGACTGCTCCCAGAAGTTCTCCACCTTCCGGCGAAAGCACCACTGTCGCCTGTGTGGCCAGATTTTCTGCTCCAAGTGCTGCAATCAGGTGGTGCCCGGCATGATAATCCGCTGCGATGGCGACCTCAAGGTGTGCAACTACTGCTCCAAGATTGTGCTCACTTTCCTGAAGTCCTCTAGCTCTGAGATGGGCCAAGATCTGCAAGCCCTGCAGCAGCACTTAAGTAACAAACTAGAGGTTCAAGACAGTGGCACACCGCACGCGAAGCATCCGCAGCAGCAGAGGGCACCATTGTCGCGGAAGATGTCCGTGGGCTACCAGGAGGAGCGATTCAGTTCGCATTCAACTTACACCACCCTCTCCATTGACGATCGGAAGAACATCCTGCAGCAGTCAAACTCTTTGATAACCCTGCACGAAGAGATGCAGCGCGACCTGCCTGCCCAGAATTGTGGCCAGCGTCTGATCGAGTTTCTCAACAGCAATAATAAATCGGCCAACGAGGTGCAGGCAGTGGCAATACTGAATGCCATGCTGGCCGCTGGTTTCCTAGAGCCAATCGTTCCCGATCCCGAGCAGATGGAGTTCGATCCAACGCTGCACTACAAGTTCTCCAAGAGCAGCAGCACGGATACATCCCGTACGATGAGTCCGCAGTTCGAGGCGGCTCCGCATGCGGAACCACAGCCGCCCAAATCAATGGATCAATCAGCCGAAGAAAAGGAGAAGGAGCTGGAAAACGAACTGGAGAACGATCGCTGCTTTACCACGGCCACTTCGAAGCTTCTCGCATCCTACTGTGAGCACGAGGAACAGCTGCTGGCACAAATGTTGCGCGCCCATGGCTTAGACCAGGAATGGGACAAGGTGCTTCAGATGCTCTGCTCGACGGCAGCCAATCACTTCAAGCCGGAGCACTGCTGCAACGATTTAATGGACATCCGCAACTATGTGAACTTTAAGAAGGTGCCGGGAGGCAGACGCAAAGACTCGAAGATTGTTCATGGTGTGGCTTTCTCCAAGAACGTGGCTCACAAAGATATGGCTACTCATGTGCCCTTTCCCCGCATATTGCTGCTGCAGTGCCCCATCGTCTACGAGCGAATCGAGGGCAAGTTTGTCACAATCGAGACCGTTCTGCTGCAGGAGAAGGAGTACTTGCGCAATGTCTGTGCCCGCATCATGAGCTTCACACCCAACGTTGTGCTCGTCCACAAGAATGTGGCAGGCATTGCCCAGGATCTTCTGAGATCCTATGGAGTAACCCTCGTTTTGGATGTGAAACTTTCGGTGATGGAGCGTCTGTCACGCACGCTGCAGTGCGATATTGTCAGTTCTATAGAATCGAATATAACTATGCCCAAGCTGGGCGACTGCAATGATTTTTACATACGAAACTATAATGGAAAGACGCTGATGTTCTTCGAGAAGCTGACCAATCCTCGGGGGTACACGTGTCTTTTGAGAGGAGGAAGCAATGCGGAACTCACCAGGGTCAAGCGAGTGGCATCGGCATTGCTTTTTGCACGCTACAATTGGCGCTTGGAGATGTCGTTCCTGCTCAACGAGTTTGCGCAACCGCTTAGCCCGAAGCCCTCGATATTCGACTCCAAGGAAACGAGTCCCAAAACTGAAATGGAGGCGGAACTACGAGCCAAGCGACCTGCTATTGTGGAACGCAAATCGGAGGATAAGATAACCACCATTGTCAGCGAAAATGTGTCAGATTTCACGGATCCCCTGCGTGCCACACAAGCCGAAGCCCTGACCACCTCGCCTTGTGCTCCACCCGTAGTGGAGGCGCTGGCTGTGGAACCGCGTTACGATAACAGATTCCGCACAGCACTTAGTTCGACTCTGCTCTCTGTCAGTCCCTTCCTCACATTTCCACTTCCTTATTTGGAAACGGAGCAGGGAAGGAAATGCAAGCTGCGCAAGCTCTTTCCCGCCGAGCTGTACTTCTCCAAGCAGTGGTCACGAACGGGATTGGAGAGGCCAGATAGCATGGGAGACAGCGACGCGAGATCAGAGCCAGGAAACAAAGAAAACCAGCAGATGCAACTGCTTCCGGCTCATGATTTTGTGCAGATGAAGATCACGGCGCCGGCCAGCAGTCGCGACATTCAGTCTAAGCTGGCCGAATTCCGATCCTTTGGCGGTCGCTTACCCAAGGGCAAGGCTCCTAGTAAGCACAAAATGCTATCCATCTATAAATCCACGTCATTATCACTCATTTATTCCACAGTGCTCCGGCCGAAGAAAAAGAACGCAGAGGTGATTCAGCGCCCTCAGAAGGTGAGCGAGGAGCAGCTGTACAAGGATGCACTAGATCCGCAGAACCACCAGCGACTACCGGTGCTCTTCTGCAGCTTCCACTACAATCCCAAGGGCGTTTCCTCCTTCTGCAAGATGCCCATGCTGCTGGACATGAAGTTTTACGGGCAATATGACATCATGCTGGAGCAGTTCCTCCAGCGTTATTGCTGCCTTTTCAACTCAATGTGCCCGTCGTGCAATTTGCCGATGCTGGGTCATGTGCGTCGCTACGTCCACTCACTGGGATGCGTCCATGTTTATCTAACCGAGGATTTAACACGTTCCGACCCGAAGCGTATATACTTTACGTCCTGGTGCAGCATATGCAACGCTACCACGCCCACGATTCCGCTTGCCGATTCAGCAAAGTGTCTTTCGCTAGCCAAGTACCTGGAGATGCGTTTCCATGGCCACGCCTACAGGCGACGAACTCCTCCCGCTGAAGCAGAACAGAGTGGCAGCCCATGCGAGCACTCTTTGCATCGTGATTATGTACACCACTTCAGTTTCCGCGGAGTGGGCGCCAAGTTCCAGTACACACCGGTCGAGGTTTGGGAAACTGATCTGCCTTCGTTAACTTTGCAACTGGATCTGCCGCCACCCTTTCCCAGCTCTCAGGCCCAGGAGGAGATTAAGAACTTCTCGGTGCGAGGTCATGAGGTGTACAACAGGATTCACGAGCGTATCGCTGACCTTGCCACCGAGGAGGAGAACTCGCCGCTGGTGCAGCAACTGAAGACAATGCTTACCCACGACCAGTTTATATTCAAGCAGAAGATCGAGATCGTACACACATTGCTCACGGATAACCGGGCCACTACTTATGACACCAGTGATGCCATGGCCATGGCGCGGAGAGCTCTGGCAGAGAGCATTGAGCTATGGGGCCCGCGGCTTCAGGAGATCGAGAAGCTGACCGCCAAGCAGGCGCATCACATCGACTCTGGAACCATCTGCACGGAGGAACTAAGGCCAGATCTGGTTCAGTCTGCTGATTCTTCGAAAGAGAATGAATCCTTGGAGTGTCCAAGCGAGGATACTGAAGTTAACGCATCGAACAGTCAATCAGTTGTGGAGAAAAAATTCTCTATTGACCAGCTGCTCGCCTCCACCGTGAATGTCTACTCGGACAAGAAGTCTATCAGGCAGATTCTCACCCAGCTGCTGCCCTCGGCGAATCAGACGAATCCGCTGCAATCACCTTTTCCCCCTCAGGATCATCTGACGCTTCCAATCGGCTGTATTCCCATTCACGTTCGAGAAACCGATTTGAGTTCGGTGATTGCTTACAGTTTGACCTCGACGGAGTATCAGAAGGCAGTTGACGAGGCGAAAGCCAATTCCAGTGCGGCCTCTTCTTCTGCTGGCCATTCAAGTCCGCAGTTAAAGCGGAAAATTCCAGTGGCGGAGAGCATAAGCGATGCCGAGGACAGTCCCAGTCTTTCGCGCACTTCAAGCAATACCAGTGCCGCTCCGAATGCATCAATTCCTCCTCCAGCAGCCGCGGCTTCCGAGTCCGAGGAAAAAAGCAAGGAGCGTCAAAGCACTAAGCAGCCCCCAAGTCCACATATCACTCTGGCATTCCAGGACCAGAGCTGCCACTTCCAGTGCAAGATCTACTTTGCCCGCGAGTTTGATGCAATGCGGTCCAAAAGCTTGAAGCCACCGAAGCTGGACAAATCGCTTTATCGCCGACTGGAGAAGAGCAAGATGCGCGAGGAGCTGAGAATCTCACAAAGCCGCACCGGTTCAGAAATGGAGCTAGTGCGCAAACCCAGCGACGTTGGAGGTCCTCGTAGTACTGAGGAGGAAACGAATCTGGAAGAGGACGCAAGGATCGCTTTGGCGCGAAGCCTTTGCAAAAGTGTCCAATGGGAGGCAAGGGGCGGTAAATCGGGATCCCGCTTCTGCAAGACGCTTGGTACGTTTTCCCATCAACTAAATATGTATTCCAATATATAATAACTTTTGTTATCACCAGATGATCGTTTTGTGCTCAAGGAAATGAACTCAAAGGACATGACCATCTTTGAGCCATTTGCTCCTAAGTACTTTGAGTACATCGACAGGTGCCAGCAACAGCAACTGCCCACCTTGCTGGCCAAGATATTTGGCGTCTTCAAAGTCAGCGTTAAGAAAAAGGAGTAGGTTATAGTTACTAATGTACTGCTATTATATTACTAACCTTAAACTCTTTCCAAACTTTAGTTCTTTCGTGGAGCGTTCGGTGATGGTCATGGAGAATCTGTTTTACGGCTGCGAAATTGAAAACAAATTTGATCTTAAGGGTTCAGAGAGAAATCGATTGGTGGATCCCAGCAACCAGCAAGGCGAAATTGTCTTGCTGGATGAAAATCTGGTTCAGAGTGAGTTTGCTTTATTCACAATCCCTTAACAATTCGATAATTAATATGAATTTCGTTACAGTGTCCTGGTCAAAGCCTTTGTATGTGCTGTCGCATAGTAAAACAGTTCTTAGGGACGCCATCCAGCGGGATTCCTCCTTTCTGGAGAGAAATCTCGTCATGGACTACTCACTGCTGGTGGGTTTGGACAAAAAAAACAGCGTCCTCGTTCTGGGTATTATAGGTAAGCATTAAAGTAAGATAAACGGATCAAGATTATTTATTACGTTATATTATAGATTACATTCGCACCTTTACGCTGGACAAAAAAGTGGAATCCATTATTAAAGGATCGGGCATCCTGGGCGGCAAGGGCAAGGATCCCACGGTGGTCAATCCGGAGCGCTATAAGCAGCGCTTCATCGACGCCATGGATCGCTATTTCCTCACAGTTCCAGATCGCTGGGAGGGCCTCTCCAAGGTCTGATTCCCCATACACAGCCCATCTACACACAAAGTGCACACATTAGTTAACATAACATAGCAATAGACGCAATAAAGTAGACGCCAATCCCACTCAATCCGATTCGAACAACACTCTGTCAGCCAACATTTCCGACGCCGCAGGCGAATTGATTTGCCCTTGACCCGCATCCGCATCCGCGCATTCGCATTCGCACCCCGGAAGCCACCGCTGCTCATGACAATTGAAAGCCATGTACTCCGGAGTTGCGTGCCAGCCGAAAAGGAAATTATTATCATGATGGAGACCGCGTCGCGAAATGAAATCGTTAAGAGGCGAGTAAATCAGGCAAATGGGCTCGTTGGAGCCTCATAAGCATGGTTTCATTATCGAGGCGTCAAAATGTTGCGAACTGGGTTAAGGAACTCAACTCTGACAGCTGCAGCGGGTGGCCAAAATCGGAAATCAAAACACCATTTTCATATTCAAATCAACTGCAGCTGGCAACTTTTGATTTCAGTGGCGGAGCAGCAAGAGGAGGAGTGGCAGGCCATAAACTACACGATTGCATGCAGCAGCACTTAGGGTACAGCCCAAAAAAAGAAATTAAATCCCCACGCTCAGCCCTCTTTTGTTGTAATACCCCCAGTGACACCTCAAGTCAGTCGCCGTGGGAAAATGTTGGAAAAGCAGAAGCGCAGTGGAGTTGGAAATAGAGGTGGAAAAGTCGGAAAGTTGGCGTGCGAAAAGTGGCTAACTTCTTGGTGGCGCACATTGCCACCGCTCAGTTGGGATTTACGATCTGAGCGGTCAAGTTGTGGTGCGGCGAGCTGCGCTTGAATGGCGCCATTTGCGGTCCGGTGGCTTCGGAGGAACTGGCCAAGTGGTCAGCCACTGGCCAAGGGTGTGCCCGACATGAGTGCCTCAAGTTTTTACCGCAAAGTGCAGACTCATTAAATGTTTAATTAAAGTGCAGCCCCCGAAAACAGGAAAGCAACTATGGCGATTGCCTACGACTGGAAGACCAACGATGTGTAAGGAGTGGGACTTGTTCCCTACTATCCTAGATCTAACTTTTAGTATTCAAGTTAAAGTTTTCAACAGGCGGTGAAACGCTGACCTTATTTACCTCCTGCTAAAGAGGTCTCATGTGTGTTCTTATGATAGTATAAGGGGCCTCACTTCTTATCCCACTTTTTACCAGGTTGTTTAGCTGACCCAATTTTTGCGTTAAAGTGGTTTGTTTAAGGTAAAAGCTTTTCTAAATGGAAACCTAGTAGTACAAAAGTTAACTTAAATATTCCTGTTATCCTAAATCATTTTTTTGTACACCTAATGACCTAGTAAGAACCAAAAGTATAGAAACCAAGACTCTCTGAAGTCCATTTTAGCCAGAAAGTTACTCTAGAAAGTAAACTGTTTGTTTCTGCACTAATTTCAAGTGAGTGATGTTCGACCTAATCGAAATCCCGGTTGCGGTTGACCTTGTCTTGTTTTTTATTGCTGTTAACATAATGGTGCATTCTTGTTTATTGCATTACGTATACGCCCTGTGGCGTGACTAGGCTGTGTAACAGCAATTAAATCGTCATAAATCTGCAACTGTAATTATGTGAGTGTCCAGGTATCGCAGGGGCCCGCAACTGATTAGCATATTTAAATGGGTTGCGTTACGCTGGGCCCCTTTTAAAAATAGCCAAAGGTCATTTGGCATTGTCAAGATTAGTCGTTCGCTTTCGCTGGACTTTCAATCCCAAGTTCCTAAGTCTTAGGGGCGACGGCGACTTCTGTGGGTCGAAAGTTAACCCGAAATTGGGTCAGACTTTGGGGCCTACCTGGTTACGTGGCAGCCCTTTTATGTTCCTGTCTGTTTCCGTTTCTGATTCTGATTCAGCCAGCGAATCACGCACACTCCCCCGCATCATGCATCATGCAAAGAAATTTGGACTACGGCTAATACAACATTTTGGCAGCCATCAATTATGGCCATTAGTCTGGCACATTTTCCCGCACGTGAGAACTTTTCGCCCATAACGAACGAATACTTTAAAGAGGCGATGTGTGTGCAACAGGTGTTTGTGGTCACATTTAGCCCGGTTCCGTCCCGGGCCGTAAAAACAAGGTGCAATTTGCATGCGCGCAGGTTCACCTTTGACTGGCAATCCTTGTGCATTTTTAATGGCTTCCCAGCTGGGCGACGAGTCCTTGGCAATGCCTCAACAAAAAACTCATTTCCGGATATGGATTACCAAGGACCTCAGTCGGAGTGGCGCGGGCGTTGTCAGGACTAACAAAAGACGGGAATTTACTGAGCTATTGATTGGCATTGATTGGAGTGAGCAAGGTATCACATATGAACAGGGGCATTTTGAGAAAAAAAAAGGGTTTTAGGAAATTTTTTTGATCCTTTTTTATCACTTCACAAAAATATTAAAATATTTGTATTAATTACATTTTTAATCTGTTCAGTAAAACCTTTTTTTAACATTGTGAAGTAAAACTACACCTAGAATCCTTTGAGTTATTTGGGAAAGTAATAATATTAAAAAGAATGTATATCATAGGACTTCTTATTAAAAGTTCACCCATTACTGTTTCATTTTAAATATGATTTTTTTATAAGAGTTTTTAACAACCATTACCAAAAAACCTTATCGACATTCAAAACCTGTCATAAGCCTAGCATGGAGACAAAAAACACTTTTTTTCGAGACCCCCATAAACCTCAGATCGACCCTGTCCTTAGCTCCCGTCGAATCCAATAGACAATTTTCTAATTTGCAGCAATTTTATCCCTTTTTCCCATTCATTAGTTTGTTTACAGAGGTTTGTGAGTGTGCCTAGCAACTTGCTGGTAGAGCACGCCATGGGCTAGAAATGGAAATGGAGGTGGTTGTGGAGAAATGCCTTCACTAGCTGCCTTTCGCCTTTCTGTCCCGCCGATCCGAGACTTTTGCATTGCAATTGCAAGAGGGCGGAGGGAGATGGAGGAATTTGTGCCCCCGTTATTAAGGGACCTACCTGTTATTTCGTTGTGGTGGCGACCACCAGCGATACCCGTAACTTTTCCGCTCAGTTTGCAGCCAAAGACAAGTCGAATCGGATGTTCCTCTTTTTCGCCTAGGAGATCCTAACCAGATTCGTATCATTCCGCAGCTTTGATGCCGACTTTGGCTGGAATCGATCCTTCTCCGAGCCGGATCTTACAGCCAACCAGAAGCAGGGCAATCTCAGCCGGTTCGCCATCAAGCATCCGCACGAGTACATAGCCGTCGATGACCTCAAGTACTTCCGCCGCCGCCAGCCCGTCCATCTGCACACCCGGAGCAACGTGTGCCTCTACAGCGGCGATGAGCCAGTGCCCAGCTTCGGCTCCCTGAAGTCCGAGTACCGCAAGCACTTCCGGGGCCAAGGCACCCAGTCCCGACCCAGATCCCTTCTAAGACGCGCGACCTCGCTGCGCCTGGAGGGATTCATGCAGCTGCTGTCGGAGCACCAGGAGAAATACCACTGGTACACGCCCGAGGACCTGCGATTGTGAGTATTAAGTATTATAAAAAGTTTTATCCATAATTAGTATTCAGACCCAAAGAAGACATGTTGTATACATAAGTCTCAAAAATACATTCTAGTGTATAACATAAGTTCTATACTAACTCAGTTTTTCATTAACCTTCTTCAATCAGATTTGAATCATAAATGTTTCTCTTATGTTTTTCGAAACTGGAAAAGTTAGATTAAATAGTTCTAGAATTCTACATCCAATAACTATAATAGAATAGTTTGTAAAGCCATTTTACATTGAACTTCGTGTACGCATAAATTACAGATTTAAACGAATATTGTTAGTATTACATCATTACCTTTAATTCATAACGAATGTTCCGATAAAACAAAACAGTCTGGGTATTCCCCAATCTAAATTGATGAACTGCTGAAAATTCAACAGAAAATAATTCTTATTAAGTATTCAAGAATTTTATTTCTGATAGGATTTTAGTTCTTTTGATTGCTGTGATTGCAAGTAGAAAACTAATAATCTTGAATTCTAGCAAATTGGGCAGTAATTGAATAAGGACTAATCAAAAATGTATTGATTCCTCCACCACAGCTCCCGCACATTTCCCGTTCGCAATCCGGAGAACTTGCAGTTGGGAGAGGGAAGCGGTGCCACCGACACCGATGGCATGAAGAACTCCTCGTACCTCATGCTGGATCCCAGCACCAAGATACTGCCACGCGAGGCGTTTCTCGACGAGTCTGAGGTGGCGGCGGCCAGGAACCAACAACCGAATGGCAAACTGGCGGCGGACAAGTTCCGACGCGATGTGGCCGCCCAGGAGCAGCAGCGGTGCCACCTGCAGATGCGAGCACAGGCTGTGGACCGGGAGCAGCAGGGCCAGGTACCGGAGCCGTCGGAGTACCGCCGCCAGTTCGTCCAGCAGTTCCCCGAGAAGGCGCACTCCATTCCCCAGATGAGCAGCATCAAGATCCAGGGTGAGTTCGTGGCCGTGCCGGAGTACAGGGACAGCTTTCGGATGTATGCCAACTACTCGAAGAGCGCCCCCATCAAGAAGGACGATAACCTGCGAGTATCCGGCTCGGAGGCCTCCGCCTCCACCTTCGGTGCCCCCGGGGCCGAGGTGCCGGAGTACCGCGACAAATTCATAGACCCACCCAAGCACGTGGCCAAAGAGAAGTCCCTCAAGACAGACGATCACCTGCGTCCACGCGGGGAGTTCACCAAAGAGATTCCCGAATACCACGAGAGCTTCCGAGACCCACAGATCACCGAGATGCCGGAGCGCGGTAAGCCGCGGGAGCCGTTCCTCCGCCTGCGCGGCAAGATCGAGTTCAATCCGGAGTACAGGAATAACTACCAGGATTTTCCACGCTCCCGTCCCATCGTCCAGAAGCCCACGTCCTGCTTCCGGCTGCCCACCTCGGGCGTCCAACACGCCCCCTCCGTCCATCATCAGCCGGATGAGGATCTGGAAACTCCTGTCCTGGTCACAGTTCCTCCGTCGGAGGTAACGGCCACGCCGGAATACCGACGGGCGCAGTACAACTATCAACTGCGAGAGCGTCCCAGGGATTTGGAAGGAGTTCCCGCTGGTCCGCCTGGAAATCTCCGCAAGAGCTCCGATTCCTCATTGGAGGCGCGACAGCCGCAGGTTCAGGCACCCCACAAACGGCGGACATCGCGTCAGCGGCAGATCAAGGAGCCGGCAGAGCAGCCGATGGCCGCCAGGTTTGAGGATGTGGGAGGCAATGTGGCCAAGAAACCGGCAAGATACGGTCGACGAGCATCTGTGCTCCAGAACGCGGCCAGTTGCCGGGAGAACTCGTCGATCATCGAGGGCAATCCCAAGTACGCCGTGGGATGTCGCCGGGCAACCAAGCAGCCACCTGGAGGTCAAACGCAACCCGGAGCCTTCGTGGTGCTCGACGAGCCCTGCAAGCCTTCCAACTGGATGAAGAAGACCTGGTACGACTCCTAGGTCAACGCATCTACACCCAAACGCTAGTATTCTGTTTTAAATCTGTCTATTGTGGAAAAATAAAAAATAATGAAGGAAGTAAGAGTTTAACACAGATAAAAGTTATTTCGGGATCGATAGGTTCATCCAAAAACCCCCTGTTATAAAGTTTTTATTTAACATGGATCATTTTTGCTCTCCCTGGAGTTGTATCTATCTCATTCATAGCGCAAAAACGTAAACAAATAGTGGCCCTACCCCTTCAAAAATGTTTGGGTGACTTTAATCTTATCTGCAAGTTGAGTTGATAGTGTTTAAAAGAGAGCGGTTACTCATAGTGGTTGAGGTTCAGTATCACCGTGGATTTCGCAAGCTGCAGATGTAAAGAACGAGGTTATTTTAGAATCTGTTTCAAAGGGGAACTCCCTCAGGAAGTGACAGATCATGGCAGACACGGAGGTTCATGCAGCCAGTCCTCCGCCTCACATACTTGGTTACACCATTCGTAGTCGCACAAGGATTTGGGTTTCCTATATAGTGCCCACTTGTCTGGGTCTTCTCGTTTACATTGTCCAAACGTCCTCGGATTTGGCTTTGAGCTACCAGCACTTCAGCCAGAAGGAGCCGGGCCTCGGAGCCGGCACTCTGGTCCTGGTGCTCCTTCCACCACTGATCACCTTCCTCCTGGTGGCGGCTTCTAAGGAGCAGCGAGATTGCGCCTGCTCGGAGCGGAATAAATGCACTGCCCTTGGCATTGGACTGCTAAAGCTCTTGCTATTCCCCTTTTTTGTGATTTACAGGTGAGTCGATGGTTAGCAATGTGGGTCACTGCCGTGTTTATTAACTTCTACCGATAAGGTTTTGTGCGCGCTTGTTTTGGGCCATCGAGGGACTCTTTCACGACGACGACGATGTGGAGCGCATGAAGTGCTTGGCCAAGGCCACAGAAACCTCCAGCATTGAGCTGTACCTTTTGATCCAAGCCTACGCACAGGCAGCTCCGCAAATCATTCTGCAGCTCTACCACATGCTCGCCCAGGATATTTTCAGGAACTATGAGACCTGTAAGTTATGTCGCATTACCTCAATCCATCTTTAAGATACAGATACAATCCCCGTCTTGCAGCTGCCGTTCAGGCCCTATCCCTGGTATTCTCCGCCATCGATCTGGCTGCCATAACCACCAGTTATCATCGAATCGAAAGCCAGCGAAGAGTGGGTCGCCATTATCCCTGGGCCACGCCCCAACAGATTGCCACCCATCGCTGTCATCTGGAACAGAATGAGCGCCTCTGCTGCGAGGCTGAGAGGAAGAAACGCGAGTCCGAGAGGACCATCACCAGTTTCCCGGAATCGGACAAGATCATGGAGAACTTTCGGGCCCGCCGCTCACTGCCTAATTCCGGGGAAGCCACCCATGAGATGCACGTTCAGGGGGAGGATGAGGTGGATAACGATGCCTTGGAGCAGCTGGAAACTCGAGCCCTGCTTCACTCCGGACCCCGGGATAATGCCACGGATGAGGAGAAGATGAAGGGCACAAGACCCAAATTGAAGGTGCGATACGAGGATCTGGAAGACCTCGATACCATTGAGGTGTTGGACAGCATTCCCGAGACACCGGCGCCACCACCTCCTCCGAAAACAGCGCCACCTGAGTTGCCGGTTCTAAAGCCAACCGAAGATGATCCTCCCACTCCCGATTTGCGACGTACAATGTCGGATACGGAGCACCGAAAGAGTCGACGGGTCACCCGACCTCTGTCCCAGTTGGAGACCTTCAAGGACATGCTGCTGGTCAACGCTCAGTTGTACATCAAAGAGAAGGTTCCCCACCCTCCCAAATTGCTGATGGGCAGGGTCAAGGAAGAGGAACCTGAAGAACGGAGTATATTGATTCCCCAGTCACCCAAACCATCTCCCTTGACGCCCAAGGACGTGGTGGACTTTTATTTCCCACGTCCCACTAAAATACTTAACGGCATCCAGCAGGATGACTTCGCCGGCAGAACGGTGTCCTTCTTCGGATGGATTGCCTTCATCACCATGCGGATGCTGGCTCTGTCTACCTTCTGTGTCTTCTATCCGCGGGCTTTCTTCATCCTTGTAGGAGTGCACTATGCCCTGATGCTGAGCTGCCTCGCCCTGGAGACCCGTTGTCGTGGTAGCTGGAGTCGCAACCTGTTCCTCCTGCTCCTAGCCTACATTTACATCTTTGTGCTAATGGAGTTCCGGGTGTGCTTCAAGAACATTCGACTGTGGTATGGTGGCTATCTGGTGCTCACCCTCGTGGAGAACTTTACCATATCCTCCATTTGGTACGCCAACGAGGAGTTCGAGTCCTGGTGGTTTGGCTTCATCTGGGAGTGGATCGTCTACAGTGGAGTCCTATTTCTGGCCACCTTAATCGTTTACTACTGTATACTCCGACCCAAGGAAGTGTCCCTCATAGTGGAGGACGATTCGCAAGCGGAAGCAGAAGGAAATCCAGAGGAATCCGTTGCCTAGCAAAAACCGGTTAGTTTGTTTTATCGAAGTAGCTTGTAAGCCGTCAGTCTGCCACTGACAAACGAATAAATTATTTAACTTAGTATTAAGAACGAACACGACTATTTAAAAACTAATTTTAAAATGGTTGATCGTGGTAATAATTTGGTACTCCCAGTGGGACCTTGTTCCTCGGAACTTACGGAGTCCCAAGCCAGCTTTGCTGCACCCAAAATTAAGAAAGTGCTTCGTAAGTCAATAGAAGGATTATTCTAGAATTTGGTTAATAATCCTAATGGTTCTTCAGCCACTCGGGAAAATCGTTTGGAGCAGTTCTTATGGCAGGAGCTCTTTGACGAATACAACCGACAGGCTTCGGCTCAAGTGGACTTGGGTGAGGACCGCACCGAGTACTACGACCAATTCTGCAAGGATGTCCCGCCAAAGAATAGCGAAACTGAGGAAGTTCTGATTAACAAGTATCCACTGTACTGTACCACTGCCGTTACTGTATGGAATCATGATGGGGATGTCACCCAAACTTTCAAGAGAAAATATTCTATAACTCGACCTATTAACGAGTGTACGGAAAAGTTTGCACTTTAGATGTACCTAAATCAGTGTGAAATGCTAGTTTAAGTACTCTACACTTAAACCCTTTAACTTATATCTTTCACTTTAAATCTGTGTGTTTAAAAATATATTTAAGAATGCAATCTATTATAGTCCCTATGATTGTTATTGGGCCCATACTAATTCATATTTTTTTAAAAGAAATAACTTAATTTTTTTAAAAAATCCGATCGACTAGCAGTTAGCGAATACACCCTCCAGGTTTAGTGGAGACAACCTCCTGATATAACGGACATATTTTTGACTATATCGATAGTTTTAGTGTTATCGATACGCTTATATCGCTGTTTGCCCCATCACTATAATTTTAAATTAGCCGATACACCATCCTGGTTTAGCGGGGACCACACCCAGTCAGTCGATACACTCACCTGGTATTTAAGAGTGACCGTATGTGAAATACTTTCGGTATATTTGAATAATCGAAAATGCTACAAACAGTATATTTTTTAGAGCCAAACGGTATATTTCGCTGACGTGTATAAAATATCGAGGGACAGGCGGTGCTTTTTGAGCGATTTTCTTTTATTTTCCTATAGAATATAAGCGGCGTGTGAAAGCGCAACCACAAAATAGGAAAATGTTAAAGTTAGGTGCGTAAGATGTTCCCTGTTTCGGGCTAAAAGACGGGGTTTTAAGCCACCTTCAGTGGAAACGCCGGCTGCAAAGTCGTCGCACTCTTGCTGTCTCTCTCTGATTTTCGTGGTTAAGCGAGTGCCGGCGACTCCTATGTAAATGGTTCTTAATGGTTTCTTCGCCTCCATATATACGATTCCAGGTCTGATTCTCCTCGGCGTGATGGTCGCCTGTGGGCCGACGTGGAGCGCACGCACCGTGGACAGCCACCTGGGGCAAAAGGATCTCAGCCGCCTGCAAAATGTCTTCGTGGACGGATTCGGCTCCAGTGACCTGCAGTCCGTCTTCTTCTCCAGCCTCAACATCCAGCTGACCGACGCCAAACAGAAGGAGCCGCTATGCAACAAGATTGCCACGCTGCATGCGGAATCGAAGCTGAACGTGGGTTCTGTCTAACATACGCCCATATATCTGTATACCTACTTATGCTACTCCCTTTGACTCCGTGCAGAGCTTTGAAAAGGACTACTACTACATTGGTGCTAGCAGGAATCTGGGATGCTCCGCGAAGATCGACGAGGGTCTGCTGTCCAAGGTGTACGCTTCCCTGAACTCGGAACTGGGCAGCTCCCAGGAGATCTTCTACCGCGTGGTTACCCACAAGGTGCTCGGCGTGGAGATCAATGAAGCTGCTCAGGGAAAAATGGTCAAGCGCCTCCAAGAACTGCTCAAGAAGGATGATACGCTCAGCGGTCTGGGCTACGCATTCAATGTTGCCCCACTTCTCGGCGCGAGTGCCTCATTCATTGCAAATCGCGTGGAGGATGCTATCGTGCAAGCGGACGAAGTGGACGGCAAGCTCCTGCAGTTCGAGGGCGGCCTCAGCATCACCTCGCTGATCATCAACGGTGCTTTCGGCGTGAGCAAGACCTTCAACAAGCCTTTGCCCGTTACTGCCGATCAGGCGGTCAAGTTCGCCAACTACTTCCTCAGCCGGCGGTCCGTCCAAACCGCTAAGGGAGCCCATGTGCTGATCGAGGCGCTGAAGACCATCAGTGGAGCCGATAAGATTGCCCCCGTTTGCGTGCAGCTCATTGGCAACGGTCAACTGGAGGCTCAATCTCCGACTCTGAATGTGGCTGTTGTTGATCTGCTCGGCAAGCCTTTGTCGCCTGCCCCCAAGGCCATCAATGCTAAGGTGATCAACAAGAAGGACAGCACTGTGCTGGCTGAGAAGATCGCTGTGGCCTCGAAATCCTCCGACAAGACAACCTATGTGGCTGATTTGGCCAGCTTGAAGCCAGCTCGCGGTGTTTACCAGGCGGAGTTGAATGCCGATGGTGTCTATACCCAGACTTTGCAGTTCAAGATTCTCGGCCGAGTCAAGGTTCAATCTCTGGAGGTTGGCATTGCCGAATCTGATGCTAGCGCTGCCACCCGCAAGCAGAGCGTAACCTATCCCGGCAAACTGCAGGAGGTTCTCTCGGCGGATAGCACCCAGAAGCTGCTGCTGAAGGCTGTGCTGGTTGAGGAGTCGAACGGAAAGCCTTTGGCTGTCCATCAGGCCTTTGTCCGACTGTACAACAAGAAGACCGACAAGGAGATCATCTTTGTGGCCGAGCAGGATAGCAGCAAGGCCTACAAGTTTGACATGGATGTGGGCAACAATGGCAAGAACTTCTACTACCAGAGCGGCACCTACAGCATTTACCTGACCGTGGGCGATGCCTCCCTGTCCAACTCATTCGAGTGGTTGGTGGCCGAAGTCCAGTTGAAGTTCAACGAAGAGAAAGGTAATATTCCCGATTTGTAACTTGAAAAGCACTAAATCTCATTACTAATCTGCTTACAGAAGTCAAGCCTAAGAGCAGTTCTGGTCCCCTGCCCGAGATTATCCATCAGTTCCGTGTGCCCGACAAGCGCCCGCCTCGCATTGTGTCCGACATCTTCACCGGACTGTGCATCACTCCGCTAGTCCTGCTTTTCGTGTTCTGGGGCAAGCTAGGCATCAATGTGTCGAACCTAACGCTGGCGCCCAGCACGATCGGGTTCCACCTAGGCTTCGGTGGCATCCTGGTGCTGTTCTTCGTCTTTTGGCTGCAACTGAATATGTTCCAGACACTGCGCCTGCTGATCCCCATCGCAGTATTCACATTCCTGGCTGGCAACCGATTGCTGAGGCGTCTTTACGCACAACGTAACTCGAAGGCTAGTGCGTCGTAAATCCGTTCATCATTGTACGAAGTCAATAAGTGAGCTACTCTCTATCTTGCAACTCCATCTGAACACAAACTTTAATAAAGCGATTTAGTTAAGCCCAAAAACACACACTAAAAGCTGTTTTGAATAATCTTTTATTTGTGTATAATTTTACAGCCGACTGCACAAGCCACGACATCAATATTGTCATTCAGACCAATTGCTAAGCAAACAGTTGTATAATACGAAAACAATACAAACATATAGGTATATTTACAATAGTAACAATAGAGGGGATCTTCCCGAGTAATAAAATAGAATCTAGAGGTGAGCCTTCATGAATGGCTTCAAGTACTTGTGGAATGCTCCGTTCACTGGCTCCTTGTTCAGCGGGTTCTTCTTCGTGGACTCGAAGATGTGCTCGTACACATTGCCATCGTAGGCACCTAGTGCGGAGTCTAGGACGCGATCGTGCAGATCGAAGCTGTCCACCAGGTTGACGGCATTAGGACGCAGGCGCTTCAAGCAGTTTTCTAGGCGTACTTCTAGTGAGGTGACGTCTTGATCGGTCAGATCAATGAACTGTTAGGGCAGATATGTTAATAATAATGTTCGAAACCGAACTTATTTTTTAGTCCTACCCGCAAGAAGTCGCCAATGCGGTTGAGGCAGGCATCAATCAGATAAAGCTCCAGCACCACCTTTAGGACATCAGCCAGAGCTGGCGAGACCTCGCGGGATAAGGCCAAAAGTTCCGTGTATGCAGTCTGCGCGAGGAAGGCACGTCCATGAAGCTGCAGGGAATTGAAGTACATGTAGTTTGATACGCTATCACACAATATAACATTTAAAATTACATCTGCAGCAGTTGTCAGGAAGGTTCCACACAGATTAGCTGCCACCTCAACACCATGTCCTTGCTTGCGACGCAGATCAATCTGTTCGTAGGCAATGCGTGTTTTGCTACAATACAAATTCAGCAATAAATACGATAAATTCGATTTCAGTTTTCTAAGCTTCACTCACTTGGCGGCAACAAACTGGAATGCCTTGACAATGGACTCCAATGATCCATCGAAGTTAACGAATTTCTTTTGGTTTAGTGCATCATTTATGTAGGAAACCGTGGGCACCAACTTCTCTCCGTTCAGAGCCTGTCCATAAACCTTCACCAGATAGCGAGCAGTCTGAAGCAACATCACAGTGTTTTCTCCTTCATATGTGCACACAGCTGTGGTCATGCCGTAAATTGTGGGAAAGTTGGAGCAGTCCATGTAACCATGTCCGCCGCAGGAGAGACGACACGTTTCCACGCCGGCGGTGGCATCAGCACTGCAGATGGCCTTCAGACAGCAGGACAGAGCATGCATTTCCGGGAGGCGATCCAAGTTTCCCTGCTCGATTTCGCCAGATATCACATTGTACATATTCCAAATGCCATCACCAGTCGTTTTAAAGACAATGGCCTTAGCTATCTGGGGGAACACCTTAAGCTGCTGTGTGGTGTGATCCATGATTTGGGGTTCTGGTTGGTTTGGGTCAATGGGACTCTGTCGTCGGACAGCTGAGTACCTGGTGGCAATGGTGGATGCCTTGGCCAGGCTCTGTGCAGTATCACGGATCAGAGCACAACGCACAAACATCTGTAACGAAAATCTAAATTGAAACTCCGCTTGAAAGATAGTGGGTATCGCTGAACTTACCATGGTTCCGTAAGTTAGCACACTGTTCTTGGGCGCCACATAGGTACCATCGGCCAGGACCTGTTGGTTTTTCATTAACATGTTGTTCAAAGGCACTCGTACGTTCTTCAGGCCCAGGTAGCCATTGTTGACGCCCTTCATGCCGAGCTTGGTGCCAATATCTCCAATGTCGATGCCTGCCATGGGTTGGTGCGTGTCGGAATCCCTCAGCTGGACAATAAAGGGAGCCAGGCCTCGGAACTCGCCCTTGGTGTAGAGCTGAGCCACCACCACCGCATGGTTGGCAGTGTGACCCACTGTAAATCAGAGGAATAATTACAATTTATAAGTGTTAAAAAGTATTCAGAACTCACATCCTCCTGGCCACCACTTATAGGCACTGAGTGATGGTGTGTTTATCACAAACTCTTGGGTGCTGGCATCGTAGTCGGCCCGGGTCTCCAGACCACGCAGGAAGGTTCCGTGACCCAGCTCTGTCTGGGCGTAGGTGCCAATAATCTCGCAGTCCCAGGCCTTGCTAAGCCATTCCACCTGCTGGTCCATCGTTCCCTGGCCCATGATGGTGGGCACGAACATCACGTAGTGCAGGGCCAGAGGATTGCCTTCCTTCAAAATAGCCGCCCCCAAGGATCCACCAAGCAAAGCACTGTTAAAGTGGGAAGTTTAGAATCTTCAATCCATAGTAGCTCGATATAGGGTCGCCTTACTTGTAGGTATCCACTCCATCCTCGCCATCAGCACGGAGCTTGCGGATCTTCTCCCCAATGATGCAGGCTTTGCGCAGACTGTGTTCATAGAGCTCCTTGTGTGACAGATAGGAAATGGGCAATTCGTCCTGAAGGGCAGGATCCTCCAGAAACATTTTCTCTGTATAATAAATAAAAAGAAGGTATCAGTTTCAGGCTACCTTAAGACATAAAGGACGGGATTTAATATTTTAGGATGTGCTATAAAGATAAGCATTCTCGATTTCCGCTTCGTAATCATGAGTGGTCACTATTCTTCGTTAATTCACGGGTGTTACCGTGCATTGTCCATTTATGATGCCTTGGGCGACCGGGCAAATCTTTCAGATAAACCTATCAGCTAAACCATTTTCAAGTGGCTCTGGAAATAGATGTTCGGGGTCTAGCAGCAAACATTCAAAGTACACGACAACTCGGATTGATCGAGATTCGTGCGAAGTTCAAAAATTAATAACTTTGAGCTGGCTAATAGGTGCTGATTAACTTGTAGCGGCTTGTTTATGCGGAATACATAATTAATGAACTTTGGGACTGTGCATCAAAACTGATGAATGAATGGACGTAGAAGAAGCGTATCAAAACAAAGGGGTTGATAGAGAATACATATGTGATCTTTAAGCTTAGTTTTGATGCGAGGAGTGGTTAATATATAGCTAGTTTTAGTATAGGAAATATAAAGACGAAGAAGCGTATCAAAACAAACGGGTTGATAAGCTTAGTTTTGATCAATATATTAGCGGTCCTGCTTCTTAATAAAGATTATACATAGATAGTTTCAGAATAGCGAATCTAAAAATAGCCCTTTTGAGACTTTAAGCCTAGTTTAATTGCCAAGTCATGCTTCTGGCACAATTTCTTGCACAGTCGATTGGGAAACGCGGTTGCGCCAAGCTCAGGCAAAGCTTTAAGTGACCGGTTAATGTGAGCGAATGTCGGGGTCACCAGAAGAGCTTGCAATCCGGGGTTTCATATAGTGAGCTCACCTAAGGCCTTCTTCTCCTTGAAGCGCTCCTCGCCGCCCGCCCACAGAACGGAGAACTCCCGGGCATCGAAGGTGGCCGTGTTGCGCTCCTTCAGCAGGTCCGGATTCACTTGTTTGGCTGGCATTTTGCAGTAGCAGTACAGCAGTAATCAAGTCACGTAAACAGGTTCTGGGTTATTATGGATCGTAGAGCCCGCAAGGCGTCCGTCTTCGGTGAATATCGCGTACTGACTGATTGCTGGGGGAAACGAATTGCGAATTGCGCTCAATGGGCAGTCAAGTGCTCCTCCACTGGTGGACAAAACCCATTCCAGATTATGTGCTGCTGATCTGATCCGCCAAATCGAAATCTAATCGGCATTAGCCCTCGAGCAAGATGAACTTTAACCGCGAGAATACATATGTAATAAGTTGGCTTTTGTGTTGAAATAATCTCTAGCACAATTATTATTCTCTGGCGATTGTTGTTGGACTACATTCATGACTAAATACACAAAATAAATACCCTTCAGGTGAAGAGTACTTGAGCACTTGCTCTCTGTTTACAGTTTCAATAAAGGAAGTATCTTCCGCTTGCTTATTATAATAAGTTAAGTTACATTAAGTTACTATATAAAGTTTGCCACATTTTATACATTAAATTTTAATTAAAATAACATTGACTAAACTTTTATTTCACCTCTGATTTAATAAGTAGGGTATCAAAGTGTCGCCTTGAGAATCACATTTACTTTTGTTGTTAGCAGCTCTTTGTTTGTATTGCGACAAAATCAGCTGTTTGGGGCCAGGCTGCTGTTGTAAAAAATCGGTTGGCAGCTCCCATTTATGCCAGGGCTGCACTAGCGCAATGTGGCGCCAATTCAAATCAAATGCAAAATTCGCGCGTTATTATAAAAACATTAATATATTTGCTAGTTAAAAGATCATGAGGTAACACCAATCTTTGGGTTTGCATATACATATAAAAGTAAATCACGATTTAATACACTTTCTAGGTGGTAAAGTAAATTACATTTGGCTTGGGTGAGAACAACATTCAAGATAAGAAATCCGAAATCCATTTAAATGCCATGCGAGTGACTGGTGGCTATGGCCAGACCCCGCTGATGCTGCCCCATTCCCGTTTCGTAGGAACAGCTGGCCGCTGGCTCCATTTGATGCATTTCCGCCGGATACCAGTGACTGTGCGACGATTCCGGCAACTGATGGTAACTGAGATCAGCCGCAACATGGGTTTCGCTGCGAGTGGACTTTGGATAGGATTGCGGATGCAGGGATTGCCAGTCCAGGCGAGTGGAGGAGGTGTTGGTGGTTGAAGGTGACGAGACAAAGGCCAGACTGCGACTACTCTGATGGAACTCGAAGGGCCAGCTCTGCAAGAAATAATACGAACAAATTGGTTAAAAGAGCCATATATCATAAAAGTCGAGGAAACCGCAGGGGCTATATTTGGAACAATATGACGACAACCCATCCCAGACAGCGCCATTGTTTGTTTACGCAACTTTGATTGTTTTTAGTGCCCCCCGCCTCATCCATAGATCTCTACAATAACAGCCTCATTAACGGATCTATAAAAACATAAACAGCCAAACACTTGCGGACAAGAGACACTCATTTGTATGGCATATATGTGGGATGGGAATGGGATATTGGGACGCTAGGGATAGGATAGCAAGCAAATACCGAACCAATGGGTTGTTCCCACCAGATCATCTTGGGCGCGTGCGATGGGATAAGATGGGATGGGATAAATTCGGATAGGGTCGGGAATTTGCCGCCATATGGGCACAAGACGGAACCGTATTTGCTGAATTTTTCACGCATTCGCCGGGTAAACAATTGCTTCTATTTAGATAAGTTGTGCGCCATGAATCTTGAGTGATAGATTGTGTAAACTCCGGCGAGAATGAATAAACACGGTTAGACAAATTTTAATTACAATTATCAAGAGTGGGAGAACTACTGAGGGCGACACTTTCCCTCGGATGTCATTCACTTTGTCGCATCAAAGTCGAGCATCTTTAAAAATAAAAGGCAAAGACTAACTAGTGCCCCCCATCCCGATCCGCAGGTCTGCGGTAGCGTCACCATTCCACCCCCGCTCCACTTGCCTGTCACTCATATTTAATATTTTCGAAATTCACAAAAGTATCGGATTACAGGAAAGCGAGGCAGTCTGAAATCACAAAATGTGATTTCAATGTTCTAGTGGGGGGCCTGGCTGAATGGCTGACTCCGGTCTTGGTCTTTTGGATGGGGTATGCGTCCACCTCCACCTAGAAAAGGTGGAAATACTTGTCGCCGTATCGGAATCACCAGCCAGATGTTGCACCATAAATATATGCACAATCGCTTGGGATTTTTGATATAAGTTTCGGTCAGTTTGTATTGAAATACTCGATTAATCTGAGAAATGAAATAACATTACCTAACTAATCTAAAACAAAATGAATTATATGAATAATTAATCACTCAATAGACTATCTAAAAACGAAGAATCTAAGATTGAAAAGAAAATATGTAGAACCGCTAAACCAAGTTCCTTCGATGGCAACTACAATGGAATCTCAATCTGCTGATCATCCCTATTCAATTAGATTACGTTGATCTTGGGGGTATCAGTGTGGATCTCCCCGACGATACCTGTCATTTTGTGACGCTATCCACCTGAAATTCACCTTCTCAGTAATGCGGTTTCATTCATAAGCCGCGGCTGCAATGCATCGTTAAGTGGTGCCAGTGACATCACTTATTGGGGGACAGGGATCGCGATTGTGTGACACTTACCATGCCGTGTCCGTTGTTGTGGAAATGGTAATTGCCTGCTCCGGAGGCTTCTGCCATGTGACTCGTGTCCAGACCGTCGGAACTGGCGGTGCTCGAGTGGCTGTGGTTGAGGTGGTGACTGTGGTTGTGCGGGTGGCTGTGCGAGTGGGTGTGGCTGCCATTGCCGCCCGTTTCGACGGCCGTAATTAGCTGCTTGATGTAGAGCGTGGCCAAACGCAACGTGTCCAACTTGGAGAGCTTCGTGTCCGGCGGAATGTTGGGCAGCTTGGTCTTCAGGCGTCCGTAGGCGCTGGATAGCACCCGCATACGCATTCGCTCCCGGGCATTGGCCGCATTTCGCTGCACCGGCGGCTGGGAACCTATTATTTTAGAAAGATGAAAGTCGGATAAGAATATTAGGGAAAATTAAATTAAAATTAAATTACATTATAAAGTTAAATAATTGTTTATTAATTTAGGTTTTATGAAAAAACTGTATCCAACCGTATGTTTCGAAAACAATTTTATGCTATTGTATTTTCCAGATCCAAAAAGCTTTAAATTTATTTTGTATACCATAATATTACATGCAATGCTAAGTTAATTAATTGTTTAAGAATATTTGTGAGATAAAAAAAAAAGAAAAGTTTAACATTATACATTTATATACATACAACTAACATTTAAGATAAAATCTAAGATTTAGAAAAAGTGCACAATGATTTTCAATAAACAAATGAACTTTTTAAAAAGAACTATATCATACTTTGGTTGGATAAAATATTACATTTTATTTGTATAGATGGGAAGGAATTTCTATATTTACGCCATAACATTTTGAAAATTGTTGTCTTACATAAAAATGCTTACAAGTTAATACAAAAAACTTACTTTGAGAGCTAGCATCCTCATCGAAATCGTCGTCAAAAAGATCCATGGGGCTGGAAGAGCGCTTCTTGCGTGGCATTATTGCACAATATTTAGTATCACAAGTATCACTTTTGAAATATTCAAATTGGATATTTAAATCCAATTACTCAGTCTTTTCACTTAAAATCGAACCGTAACGAACCGAAACTTATATGTGAGTCAAATACGTCCGATCTGCGTAGCATATAGAGCACTTCTGTCAAGGGTTACGGGGAGAGCCTCCTTTTTGAGCACTCTCGACTCTCCAGAATCCGTCTATTTCTGGCACCTCTTGTGGGCGTGCCTGCTCCGCAAACAGTCCCAATTGGCGGAGGAACCCCGACACATGGTGCGATCGGCGGTCTCTTTCTCGGATGTTTAGCTTCTGGCTGCCACCACATTGGCCCAGTCCTCTGCCATCCGCTCGGGCTGCGGGAAAATTCAAAATGAATCGCTCTGTTTATCGGTCTATTTCGGAGTTGCGTCCCAAGGATGTGCGACAAGCGAGTGCGAAGCGTGCCAAGCCTCCGGTTCCAGATGGCACCACCTGGTTTCGGTCCCGCAGTGCATTTATGGATAAGCATTAATGCCAAACCGGAGTGATCATAATCCTGTGGTTCAACTGCGTATCCTGTTTGGGGGTCATGGTGGAAGTCGTTTGAGTATTTGACTCTATTGTGGGGACATTATATTTCATTACTCTTAAAATCGATTTCAAGTGGTGGAAATATATTCTCACAAAGCCAAAAATTATAGAATCGTTTAATTAGTGTTTAAAAGAACATTTAAATGAATATTGAATTTATAACTTATTGGAAATCATTTAAGTATTCGTCTATATATATTTTCATATTTTTCAAATTGTGTAAAATTGTGTAAAATCGTTGTTAGTAACAATTTCTGAAAATATTCAGATATATTTTTCTATAATTGAAATAACAGGAGATCCCATCTTCAATTAGTTAGCTCCTAAGGCTCGTAGAATTAATTGCTGTTAATCAGATCAATTTAAATTAATATTGAAATTATACTCCGCAACTTATAAACACATAAATGAGTTGAAAAGCAGTTTCTATATTTAAACTAAAATTGTTAAGATTGAATTGTTTTTTGACCTAAGAAGCTCTGAACTAATTTTACTACTTGGCACACCTCCAAAACCGAGATAAGAGGAGGCCTTTGTAGAGTCGTAGCCTTGATTAGGGCCTCAGGCCTTGGGTGGGACGTCACGGGCAGCAGGTTTATCAGGATGCTGACCCATGGTGTCATCAGATTGGACCATCAGACCCATTCAGCGGGAGATTATCAGAGCGGGACAGTACTGTTAATTCGAGTACTCAGTTCAGATTCTAAAGTCGTTGCGCGTGGTAGCATTTCGAAATGTGGCGCCATCGCATCCTGCAGCAGACATCCCGCCGTGGGATCAGCAAGCAAGTGAAAGCAGATGGAGGAGGAGGAGCACGTCAGCAGCCAAGTGGATCCCTGCCAGCCTCAGCGGATGTGGTGGTAATTGGCGGTGGCTCGGCGGGCTGTCACACCCTCTATCACCTGGCGCGTCGTGGTGTCAAAGCCGTGCTCCTGGAACGTGCCCAGCTTACGGCCGGAACCACCTGGCACACCGCCGGATTATTGTGGCGCCTGCGTCCCAACGATGTGGATATTCAGCTGCTGGCCAACTCGCGTCGGATGCTCCAGGGACTGGAGGAGGAAACGGGTCTAGATCCGGGTTGGATTCAAAATGGTGGCATATTCATTGCTCACAATGAAACGCGACTGGATGAGTATCGCAGATTGGCCACAGTGGGTTCGGCTCTGGGTATCGAAAACCAAGTGTTGAGTCCCGAAGACACCCAAAAACTGTTCCCCCTCCTGGATCCCTCGGCCTTTGTGGGATCTCTGTACTCTCCTGGTGACGGTGTCATGGATCCGGCGATGCTGTGTGCTGCTCTCAAAAAGGCAGCCACCAATCTGGGTGCCCAGGTGATCGAGAACTGTGGAGTGGATGACCTGCTGCTGGAGCAAACCCCAAGGGGTAAGAAAGTTGTCGGTGTGACCACACCCTTTGGGGACATCAAAGCGGAGAAGGTGGTAAATGCCACCGGGGTCTGGGGTCGTGATCTGGTGGCCAAGCACGGATCTCACCTTCCCCTGGTGCCCATGAAGCATGCCTATATTGTTTCGGAATCCATTCCGGGAGTAAGAGGATTGCCCAACATCAGAGATCACGACTACTCCACCTACTTCCGCATCCAAGGAGACGCCATCTGCATGGGTGGCTACGAACCGAATCCTATATTACTGGAACCCGTTCCCAAGGACTTCCATTTTGGCCTCTACGAACTGGATTGGTCGGTCTTTGAGGCTCATGTCGAAGGCGCCCAGAAATTGTGTCCCAGTTATGCGAAATATGGCGTGAAGAGCACGGTTTGTGGTCCCGAATCGTTTACTCCCGATCACAAGCCCCTAATGGGTCCGGATCCGATTCTAGATGGACTGTACCACAATTGTGGCTTCAATTCGGCGGGAATGATGTTTGGCGGTGGCTGTGGGGAGCAGACTGCTCTGTGGGTCATCCAAGGCCAGCCGGATCTGCCCATGTTCGGCTTCGATCTGCGGAGATTCACCCAGGAGCAGGGCAAAGCCACCCAGTGGATCAGGGAGAAGTCCCATGAGAGCTACGTGAAGAACTACAGTATGGTGTTTAAGTACGATCAACCTCTGGCGGGTCGTGATTTCCAAAAGGATCCCCTGCACGACGAGATGACAAAGGCGGGAGCCGTAATGGAGGAGAAGCAGGGTTGGGAACGGCCCGGTTTTTTCCTTCCCTCCGGTTCTAAAAAGGCAGTGGTTCAACCGTACGACTGGTACGGAAGCTACGGACACCAGAGAAACCAGGACAGTGAGTACGAGAAGGTTCTGGACGGTGATCTTCACTACAGCAGATTCTCCGAGTACCATGATCTGGTGAGTACGGGAAGCTTTCTTATCTGCAGGGCTTGAATAAATCGTTCGTTTTTTAGATTGGATCGGAGGCAATGGCCTGCCGCAATAACGCCGTGGTCTTCAACATGAGCTACTTCGCCAAGCTGCTGCTCGAGGGACCACAAGCCCAGGAGGCCGCCGACTGGCTCTTCTCGGCCAACACCAACCGGGATCCCAGCAAGTAAGTCAATGACATAACTATATGTATATTATAATGCAGAAATGGTTTAGAATTTATAATCAAACCTATTAATCATTATCCATTTAATACATTTTAGAACTGTCTACACCTGTGCCCTGAACGATGCAGGCGGAGTGGAGGCCGATGTGACCATTTCCCGCCTGGCGACCGGTTCCGGTGAGGTCTACGATCCCAAGTTCAATGGACAGGGCTTCTACATCGTGGCTGGTGGCGCTTCTGCCTTCTACACATACAGCTCTCTGTGGGCAGAGATCCGTAGAAAGGGATTCAATGCTAGCCTTAAGGACCTGACCGCCGACTTAGGAGTGATATCCATTCAAGGACCGAACAGCCGGAAGATCCTGCAACCCCTTATCGACTGTGATCTGTCCGATAAGCAGGTTCCACCAAATAGCACTCGCTTGGCCAAGTTCGGCGATGTGGGTCTGCGCTTGCTCCGGGTGAGCTTTGTGGGTGAACTTGGCTACGAGCTCCATGTGCCCAAGAAGGATTGTGTGGCCGTTTATCGGAATCTGATGAACGCGGGTGCAGGACAGGATCTACGCAATGCTGGCTACAGATCGCTATACTCCCTCAGCAGCGAGAAGGGGTACCACTTGTGGAGCTTCGATTTGCGACCGGACGACACTCCTTTGGAAGCTGGCTTGGGCTTCACCTGTCGCAAAACAGGAGCTGAGTATCGTGGCAAGGCGGCCATCGAAAAGCAGCGAACTGAAGGCCTGAAAAAGCGCCTGGTTTACCTGACACTTAAAGATCAGGTTCCCATCTGGGGTCTGGAGGGTGTCTATCGAAACGGCGAACCCGTGGGCATCCTGCGACGAGCGGAATATGCTTATAGCCTGGGAAAACCCCTCGGGCAGGCGTACATTTCCAGACCAGATGGACAGATCATCGATGCTGATTACATAAAGAATGGGGAGTACGAGGTAGACATCTTGGGCAAGAAATATCGCGCCGACTGCCACTTGCGCAGCCCATTCGATCCTACCGGCCAACGAGTTCTCGGTAACTATGCATCTGAGTCCAAACCCAAACCCAATGATAAATAAAGATGAGCCTTTTGTTTCCAAGAACTCGTTTTCCTTGCGAAGGGAATTTCTCTCGACCTCTCTCTTTCTGGCAGGGCACTCCATGTGAAGTGCCTGCCTTATATATAGGGTCATAAATTACTTTCTTCTCGCCCTCTACGGAGGTTCGGAGAAAGGTCGCAGACAGGCAGTCTGCGAGTTGCGGTCAACGGCTCAATTAATTTCACTGTCCAACTATTATGACATCATTTCTCGGTTTCTTCTCCAGACGTAATCCTAGAGCACTGGCTTTCCCCAGACAAACTGTCGCCTCTCAAGTGGTTCTTTTCTTAAATGCAACTCTATTAAATTGTGATCTCGAGGTAATACTTTCAGCTTAAATGTTAGTGAAAATAAACTAGGTTGTCTAGGCCTGGATGGTCACAGTGGAGGCTGTGTTGGAGGGACTGTCGAAGTGGCCAGCCACCACCTCCTCAAGTGTCAAGTCGAACTTGAAGATGGGGCGCAGATCGCTGCTCAGGCGGCAAACGACGCCGGCGGAGGCGATGTTCCAGTTCCAGCAGATCATGGCGCAGTTAAGGGCCTCCAGGTCGCCCTTCATGGAGACAACGTTCTGTAATAAGAGCAAACATTATAAACTGATAGATAAACTGTCCGCTTTTCAAGGGATAATTACCATAGCCACTGTATAGTCAATAGAGTTAATCTCCTCGCCCTTTATGACCACCAAGTGCGTCTCGCCGTTTTGATTATTGAGGAATCGCACCACCTTCTCCTTGAGATATTCAGCAGATGCGTAGTCCAGCTTCTGTTTCACATCCACCACGCTCACTTCATGACCATTGATCTGGGATAAAATGGATTGTTCCTTGCTATACTATTTATAGACAATATAGGATAGGATTAGCTCACCTTCTCTAGTGTGATGTCTACATGGGGACGTGCACTGCTATATAGAATATAGACCATATTAGCAGCAATGCCGCAGAGTATGCCGTATTCCAAACTCCAGAACATGCAGGTAATAACAGTAACCAAAAAAGGAAACAAATCCTTCTCTGGAAGAGGAAACCCGAGCGTTAGAAGCTACAAACTATATTTGATTTTATACTCACTTTTAGATTTCCACATGTCCTTGATCTTGTGCAGCTCAACTAGCGATATCATGGCTGCTATAATAATTGAAGCCAGAGTGCATTTGGGTATGAAGTAGAAAGTTTGGGTCAGGAAAGCCAGGGCCATAAGCACCAAGGCACCAGTGACTGCTCCGCCCAGGGGAGTTTTCACACCACTGGCATTGTTCACAGCCGTACGGGTAAAGGATCCGGTTACGGGCATGGAGAGCACGAAACTGCCCATGATGTTGCACATTCCCAGGGCCACCATCTCCTGCGAGGCGTCTACAATCTTACCCTTTGCTGTAAAATAGGAATCATTTAAGATAATTGCTTTAAATCAAATGCGTAGTATACCTACAGAATGCCTTGGAAATAGCCACTATCTCCAGGATCGAGATCAGGGGAATGGAACCCAGGGAAGCACCCACGGTGCTGATCATATCGCCAAAGGAAACGTACTCGCCATCCACAGTGGTGCTGAAGGGAGGCAGGCGGAAGGGCGGCACACCGGCCGTAATGTTTCCCGTGACCCGGAAGGGCTGATTGCCATCGCGACTCAGGATGTAGGCCAGAAAGGTGCCAAAGATCACAGCCAGGGCATTCCGGGAGAGGCCAAGGTACTTCCAGAAAATCCGGTTGCCCCATTTGATGTCCTTTACGCGCTGTAAATGAGTAATTTTTGGAAATATAATAAATAAATTATGATAATATAATAAATAATAAATTATGATGTTTTTGGCAAAATTTTAAAAATGTTTGCTGAGTCTAGATTAAGCAAATATTTAAAAATCCCTTTTTCCTGCTAAAGGTGTAAATGTGTTTAAAATAAAGACGATACGATGGTATGTTTAACAATCAATTAATTAAATTAATAAGTGCTAAGAATTAGTTTAGTTTTTACTTAAATATTTAACAAAAAACCTGATTTCCCGCTACTTTTAAGGGTGTTTATCCCAAAAACGAAAAGCCAATATAGTTTACAATCAATCGATCGGAAGTAGAAGCGAGAACAAGGCTGATTGGTTTCAATTGGAAGCAACATATTATAAATTTGTATTTTAATTGCCCTCTTACCGTCATGAGCAGCAGGAATACGAGCGAAGAGACACCCAGCAGGGCATCCCACACCCTAATTGACGGCAAGTGGGTGAAGAAATTCTTCCAGGCGGGCAGCAAGTCATTTGAAGGACCTGTTCGTAATGGATTTAAGTTTCAGGTAGAATGATATTTCCAAGTACACATTTTCGAAACTCACTGGTCAGACCCACGATGTTGTTAATCTGTGCACTGCCAATTGTGACGGCCGCCGCCATGGTGAAGCCCGTAATCACCGGAATCGAGATGAACCTCACCAGGACGCCCATGTTGAGCAGCCCAAGGATGAGAACAATGCAACCTGCCAGGAAACACACCAGTACAGCATAATCCGGACTTATGGTGGCATATTGATTGACCATTAGGGCCATGATAGCGGTTGTAGCTGGTGGAGATTGTAAAATTAGCATTGGCATTTCGCAGACCCAAGATCTAACTCACCAATTGTGACATCCTTGCAGGATCCAAAAATTATGTACGTAAAGCAGCCCATAAAGGCCGAGTATAATCCATACTGCGGCTCCAAGCCGGCCACCACTCCATAGGCAATCGCCTGCGGAATGGTCGTCAGTCCCACTGTGAATCCTGCTATGAAGTCCTGCATGATGTACTCCAACCGGTAGCGAGGCAGCCATTTCAGGATCGGGAACTTGTTGGTCACGGTCGTTGGACGACACAGCTTGCGGCCACCATCCCTGATAAGCGAGCCCAAGTTGGGGAGCTGCTCCCGGTACAGATTATCTGGGGGTCCAAAACAAGCCTTGGATCAGTTGGTTGTCGTAAATCGTACTTAGATAACCCCTCCTCCTCCGGCTAATCTTCCCTGGCAGCAACATGGGTTGGGACATCTGACGATCAGTCGATCAGTTGCTTTTATTGACATTGGGCTGGTCATCTTATCGGTCGGTAGTCGCTAGGAGTACGGACTACCCCACGCAGATAAGAATCCACTCAGATACTCGTTTATGAATTGGCACGTATTTTATACGATTACAGCCCACTTTCCCACTGGCGGGGAGGAATCGATAGACATAAATCAACTGACCCTGAATTCCGTTCTGTTTCCGGAAAAACCCCGGCACAGCTACTCACCCTCGTTGCTTCTCATCACCACTTATGCCTCTCCAGCTTCGAACTGGCTTTCTGGTACTGAGAACGATCGGGAGATCGGTAATTGCGCAGAGTATATACAAAAAAAAAAACCGGGCAGCTAAGGCGTGCGCTCGTTGTGCCGCTCCAGACGCGACTGTCGCTCCGATCTCCGTCGACCAACGGCAAAACAGCGACCGAAAGCAATCGTGCATTGCTTTCGCCATATAAGATTTACAAGAGCAGGTACCGATACCGCCATAACCCATATCTTGTTAGCCCTGTTAGTCCGACGATCAACAATTACAAAGACAACCGGCTCGTTTGCTTAATGGCCAGGCCGGCCTTTTGATAAAGGAGAAGCAGTTACAGGTTATTCGGAAGGCTTAAAGCTCGATTGTTCGGACTACTACTACTACTCGCTGCTCTGCCAGATTCTGATGGCGAAAGTGTTCTGAACTGCGCCGGTGGCAATCACATTGGCCGTGGGATGGCAATCGGTGCAGAGCACCTTATCGCCCAGGGTGTCGACCTTTTGGACCAGCTCCTTGGTCTGCAGATTCCATATGCACAGTGTGCCATCCTCGCTGCCGGAGACGATCCAAATGCCCGCGGTGATGGAGAAGTTGGAGGTCAGGCAGTAGGACTTGTTCACATGGCCGCGATAGACTCGCAGGCACTTGGGCTTCTGGTAGTTCCACAGCTTAAGGGTGCTGTTCAGCGTGGAGGCCAGGATGTACCGTCCATTGGGCGAGAACTTGACATAGCCCACCGGCGTGTTGTCCTCCTCGACAAGCGTCTTTAGCACATGGCCGGTACTCGACTCCCATACGCGCACCAGGCCATCAAAGCTGCTGGTCACTAAGAGGCTGCCCTCGCGATTAAAGTCCACCGAACTGATGGGGTCCTGGTGGCCAGTCACTTTTTTGAGGCATCTTCCTGTGCGCACATCCCACAGACGCACCGTTTCATCGAAGCTGGTGGAGGCCAGCAGGTTGGACTGCGGATTAAAGCAGCAGGCAAAGACGAAGGCGCCGTGCCCCTCCAGAGTTTTGGAGCAGAGTCCGGTGCGCGGATCCCAAAGGCGCAGTGTCCTGTCATCGCTGCAACTGGCCAGTAATCCAGCCGCCGACCAGGCCACATCGTTGATGCCCATTCCGTGCCCGGGCAGTGTTTGGAGGCAACTGCCGGACTCCACGTCCCACAGCTTGAGGAGCCTGTCGCCCGAGCCGCTGACCAAGTGCCCGCCATCCGGACTGAACTTCACCGACGAAACGCAGCTAATGTGCCCGAGGAGCGAGTTTTTAATGGCGTATCCCGGGGAGGATCTTTTTTGCATGGCTAGGGGCGCCGTAGCGAGTGGCAAGGGCATCTTGAAGGGTCCAGCGGACTCCGGCATGGGAGTTTCTCCAACAGCCACTGATTCTGTCAGTTCACTCATTGCGAATTAGCTTTCCTTCGTTTCAATGTTAGTCCTAAAACAGTCTTAAAAACTTTTTTTTAAAAAAAAGGATATTTTGATGATACCTTTCTCTTAATAGAATTCGTAGAATTCCTTGACATTCTTAGGCGCTGACATTTTGTAAAACTGTTTGACTTTCAGCTTTATGGGGATGCCAACTTTACGCAAGTAAAGCGCCCATTTTAAAAAGTGCATTAGTTTTGATCAAACAATTTAATTTTTTTATATTTCACTGCTACTTTAATAGAGATCACGTGTTGGAGCCTTATATCAAATCCAAGCGCGCCATTTCGATTCATTAAAAACTTTTATTACAACAATATTTGCCGAGTGAAAACAAATGATAATAACTATTACTCTTTCATTTTGTCAATATTTGTTTGAGTTCTCAGACGGGGGGCGTTAAAAATCAGACTGAAGAAGAAAAGTAAACAAGGGCAATTAATTGCGTTGTGAGTACATATTTGGCGACAGAACGGTCTATTTGCACAGCCTGTTATAATTTTGCAGCCCAGACTTGTTAACACAAAATTAAACAAATGGCCGGTGGTGTGCCGGTAATTTGTCACCTAATTATTTGCTGCCGCTGCTAATCTGCACAAACTTACAGATATAAGGCAACATTGGAGAATGCGCGATAATCAAGTCGTTGAACTGAATATTTGCATAATAATTCGATACTAAATAATTTATCAACCAAATAACATTTCATCGCACATATATACATATTTAAGGCCCCAAATACTATAGTAACAGTACAAGTACCAGCATTTTTTAATAGAGTTAAATAATTCTATAAGCTTAACTTATTCTACAATATGTAGAAAAAACAGCATTAAAAACCTTCGCTTTGAGCATTTAAATATTTGTGGTATACAGTATCGATGCTTTTCATTAAAGTTATTCCCCAAAGTGTTAAATTGCTGAATTGTTGAATAATTGTATAATTGTAATAATTGTAAAACGAACATTTCAAAATAAATTATAATAAAAATATATTTATCATTATTAGGGTTATACAATGTTCTTGATTTTCTCAGTAATTTTCCCATGATCTATTTGAACTTGATTTGATCAGGCTATCGTAACGATTCGTCACTACGTGGACTACCGTCCAGAAATAATTCGAATTATATTTTGGTATATTTTAACGAACAGTACTAGTGCTCCAACGGTCACACTAAGCAGTGTACCAGCTGTCATTTTAAATTTAACGGAAGTTGGCAGCCCCCTGGCGTCTGAAAAATAGCGCGAAAGGAAAAAAATATCCTTAATATCCATTAAACCCAGACATGGAAGTCAAGGAGGATGTTACGGAGGTGCCGAAGCGAGAGACGCGCTCTTTCCTGATGGCCCGCGATCCCTCCATCGACCGCCGCTTCCGACCGCGACCAAACAAGAAGATGCGTCTGTTCGACAACATTCAGGAGTCGGAGGAGGAGAGCTACTCCGAGTACTCGGACACGGAATCTGAGTATAAGTACCAGACGAGCGGCACGACAGATGGTGCCTCATGCGCCACCAGCGCGGCGGACAGCAGCAGCGTGGAAACGGGACCCCAGGTCTTCCTGCGCATGCGTCCCGTGAAGGATGCATCAAAGGCGTACATTGTCTCGGAGGAGGCCAATGTACTGATCACCAGCTGCAAGGTGGACTCCACCAGCAACAACGTAAACCGCATGGAAAAGCACTTCGGCTTCACTTCCATCTTCGACAGCACCGTTGGGCAGAGGGACATCTACGACACCTGTGTTGGCCCCAAGATTATGGAGGAGGAGTGTGTGACCATCATGACGTATGGCACTTCGGGCTCCGGAAAAACCTACACTTTGCTTGGTACTAAAAATTTGTATATCTTGCTAGGCAATTATTAATCCAAATCTCTTATCAGGCGACGATGTTCGTGCTGGAATCATCCCACGTGCTCTGGAGAACATATTCACAATTTACAAGGGTACCATCTTCCACTCCCCCAAGCTAAAGCTGATCAACGGCTGCATAGTCTTTCTGCAGGACGACGCCTCGCTTAAGGAGCTGCAGATTCGGAAAAAACTGTTGGACTTGTGCCCGGATATCAGTGCACACCACAAGCGCCTGAAGCAGGTCATCGATGGGGATCACACGTTCGAGACAAAGACATCCACCGACGTTTCCGTTCTGGTTTGGGTGTCCTTTGTGGAGATCTACAACGAACTTGTGTACGACTTGCTGGCCATTCCGCCCAAACAGGATAAGCTGGGCGAGGTGCCGCGGAAAAACCTAAAGATTGTGGGCAACAAGGGCCAGGTGTTCATTAAGGGACTGACCAGTGTATTCGTCACGAGCAGCGAGGAAGCACTGCGCCTCCTCCGGCTGGGTCAGCAACGCTCCACATATGCCTCCACCTCGGTGAACGCCAACTCAAGTCGATCACACTGTGTGTTTACTGTGGACATACTCAAGTACAATCGCTCGGGCATCACCACCCAGAGTTCGTACAAATTCTGCGATCTGGCAGGTTCAGAGCGCGTAAACAACACTGGGACCTCGGGCCTGCGTCTTAAGGAGGCCAAGAACATTAACACCTCGCTGATGGTGCTAGGCCGATGTCTGGATGCAGCCAGTACAGTACAAAAGAAGAAAAACGCCGACATCATTCCATACCGCGACTCTAGACTCACGATGCTGCTGCAAGCGGCTTTGCTGGGTAAGGAGAAGTTGGCCATGATCGTGACGGTTACCCCGCTGGACAAATACTATGAAGAGAACTTGAACGTCCTCAACTTTGCCTCCATCGCGAAGAATATCATCTTCAAGGAACCCGTAGTTAAGCAACATCGGGTAAGCTTCTGCGGTTTCATGGAATTCTCTAAGATGTCAACGTACGAAGGCGACGACTACACCAAGGAGCTGGAGGACGAGAACGTTCGCCTGCGGTTGGAGATTGAGCAGTTGAGGTACGATCATGTTCTGCAAATGCAACTTCTGGAGGAGAAACTGCGCAGCGAGCTCACTGCGACTTACCAGGAGATAATTCAAAACAATAAGAAGCAACATGAAGACGAATGCGAGAAAAAGCTACTGATAGCACAAAGAGAATCGGATTTTATGGTATGTGGATACAGAGATTAAAGTCTATAATTCGAAGAATTTTCTCTTTACTCATTATTAAAAACACGATCTTTTACAGCTCTCCTCTCAGAAGCGGCGGTTTGAAGAGCAAATAGAAGACCTAAAAGACGAGATAGAGGATCTAAAAAATCCCACAAGCGACACTGACAGTTCCGATGATCCAAATGAATCCAAGTCTCCCATCGAAATCATCGATGATGATTAGGTTCTTAAATTCACAATGATTATTTGTTTAAGTGTTAAGTGATTTTTTAATTTTTAATTTATGTTTCAAATCGGATGTGTTGTGGAGTTTGCCAAGTTATCCAATAAATGTGTAAATGATTAGATAACTATAAAGAAATTATATGATGAAATGCTCCTCCAGAAAACTTCAAGCAGGAATACTAGCAGCGCTATTCCCAACAGCGTTCCATAGGCCAGCCACACCCATTGCAGATCCACTAGCCGTAAAGCGTTAGTCTGCATCATTGCATCAATTCGCAAACTGGGATCCTCTAAGCTGGCCAAACCCGCTTCTACCATGTCATAGTGATGCATTCCCACCCAAAACTGATACAGCCCATTGGCCCTTACGTCCAGGATGAGTTTGCTTACGGGGTCTGCGAACAAGGAACTCTGTGGCCACTGGAACGAGAGCAGAGCCAATGACCACAAGCAGGCGTCCATGGAGTAAATAAAGAGCTCCCGGGAGAAGCGCTTCTGCTGCTCACTAAACAGTGTCCAATGCAATCGAGAGGCGAAGTAGGCGTTGCTGGAGTTCCTTCCATTTCTCAAGTGATGGTACTCACTCACATTGACAACCAGCAGGGCCAGATGAAGATCCACTAATGTGTGCAGGTCCTCTTCGGTGGTAACCAACGGTATTTGCGTGCGACGAACATCGGTAAAACTTCGAGCTTGAAATTCCCGTGGTGGATGCGCCATCATCGTCTCCAAGGCTGCCTCAAATATGATGCTTACGTTAAGACCGACTATTCCCAGCATCAGATATATCCACCGGCTGGAACTACTTCTTGGCCAAGGCAACCGGAAGGACTGGCCCAGTATGCCACGTAAAGCTTTGTCGTTCAGCAGGAAGTCCGCTAGGTGAACATCACGATTGGTAAACTTCCGGAGGAGGCTTAAAACAAAGCCGTAGGTAAAAACTATACCTACAGCCAGGAGCATATTGGAAACACTGCTCAAGAGAAAATATATGTCCCTCAGGGGAATGTCCTGGGCCACCGGGATCATCAGGCAAATGTGGGTTAACTCCAATGGATAACTGGTCCGGGCCAACTGCTCTCCGCGCTCTACCATCGAAATACTGGCAGGAACATCAATGGACATGCTTTTGCCCAGCTCCTGTCGGTCAGTCGCCTGGAGAAAGCGTCCAGGGGTCACCGTTTGGACTAGCTGCAGAGTAGCGTTGAGCTTCCAGGCCAGCACATGGATGAAGCGGCCCACGGATCCGGCTAGAACCTGCTTACCCGTCCGCCTGTCCACATAGAGAAGGGAACGGGGAAGCCATTGGTCGGGCATGACAATCAGAGGATAACCTTGCATGTTGGGGAATTCCCGGTCAAAGATTGATGATGATTGAAGAACAAGCTGCACCGTTCGAAAGCTAGGATATAGGTAATATCTGTAAAAGTAAAGATGCTCATCTGCAGCTGACAGTCCAACTATGTTCGGGATTCGGAGATGGTAGCAGGTTTCTAGAAGTGATTCCATTCTGGTTCGATTGGAGTATCCATTGGAAACATAGAATACCTTATTTTGATTTGGAAAATCCTTAAGAAATGTGATTTGTTTTTGGAGTAAATCTTGATCCTGCTGCAGTTCCAGCCCAGGCAGGCAAATAACGTGTAGGGGTCGAGAAATCTCCTGAATATTTATATAACCATCGTCATCAGAGCGGACTACCACTGGTATAGTTCGATTCTGAAAGAGTTCCCTTATCCAGATATGTGGACAATAGAAATTGTGGATTATTATTACAGAAAGTGAATATTCTGCTGCTGCTCTAGAGATGAAATCCACAGTAGATCCTCTAATCAGGACAGGAATCCAAAAGAGAACCAGTGCTGTCCACATGTTCTTTCAACTATGTGTTGCCCACCACAATGTCCTCATTTATTTATATTGAAAATAAATGCTACGTCAGGCGTTTTACGCCCCCGATGATAAGACAAAATTACCATTGTTTGTAATATGCATATCTCAAAATATGTAATCTTTGTTATTTTGTTACAGTTGCTAAATAGTTAGTGGTGTGTTGTTGTGGGGGCGTGGCAAATCAAACTGGCCGCCCATTACATTTGATCTGTTCTACAATTATTTGTCCGTTTCCTGTTGCAAATAAATATTACAAATAGGTAGTAAAATAAATAGGTATTTATGCATCTTAATTATACGTGTTTTGTGTGTATATATGTCTGCTTTCTCTAGGTACTTAAGTCACGGTGAACGATGAACCAATTGCCAATTATCAATTACAAAGGTTGCCAATTGCGTTGCATCTGAGAGAGCGAAAAAGAGAGAGGATTGCACTTAAAGAGGATCTGGGTTCGGGAGATTCGAAATTCGAAACGAAGTACATCATGGAGATCGCCTGTATAACTAAGGTAGAATCTTTAGCCTAAACACAATGTTAATTTGCACTAAACGGAATGTTAAATACACATAGAGAATGTCACGAGATTGATCTACTAACAAGGTTAGCCCGGGGTTATAACAAAATAAATAAAATAAAATAATAATCGTTCAGGGGAGCTCAGATAACGCTGCTTAGATTTGAGCCGGTTACGGATCCGTGGTTGTTCTTTTGAGGCGTTGTTGTCGGCGTCGCCGACGTGGTCACCCCATTTGCTATCCCAACATCGAGCAATTGCAGCAACCTTTGCCGCGTGCGCTTGTCGCTGACACAAATGCACTGGATAAGGTTGTTCAACTGTTTGAGGGAGTACTCATCCCCCAGTCGCTGCTGTTCAATCCAAAGCTCGAACTGCTCTGGCGCAAAGTAGTAGGTCTTGATGAACACATCCACGTACGAGCGGTGCTGTGGATACTTTTGGTTCGATATGAGCTCGAGGAACGACATAAAGTTCGCAAAGTCCAGCTGCATTAGAGCGCGTCCTCCAGCAGAGCATTTCTTCACATTGGAAAAACTAGAAAATAAAACATTTTTTTTTAAAAAGATATACATCTGTGTTAAGATAACTAATGCTTACCCCTCCACCAACAGGTGGGTGGCCACATGGGCCATGGAATTCCACACATGTTTGCTGGGCACTGGCACCTCCTTGGCGATCTCCTCCAGACACATCGCAAAGCTTTGTATGTTCTGCAATAGAAGGCTATTAGTAAAAGCACTAAATTTTTTGAGAATTCTTGTCTTACCCTATTTAAAACATCACTGTAGCTGCTGTGCTGATGTATTACATGATTCACATCCCATTTGACCTTGGCCATCTGCGCCAGAATGGATGACAAATCGATGACGCGCGACGTGACGCAGGTGTAAACGGGTTTGCCCAGATCAAGCATATAATCGCTGTACTCCAAGTAGCTGGCCAGCGTTGGACGCTCTGCCAGGGGCAGCAGGTGGTTGAGATAATGCTGGAGGATGTGGAACTGGTGCAGCATGCTGCGACCCGCCTCCACGGCCACGATGCGTTGCGACAGGCCGTAGAGTGTGTCCGGATTAGCCAGCTCGTTGTTGGCCTGCGAAAGGATGTGTTGAAAAATTTGAACTATACACAGTGATGATTTCCAATTACCAGAGAAGAAAAGTTAAGGGGCCATAGCTTGATTTGAGGCAGGACGTTAGCCTCCACCGATCGCAATCGTTGCTCCAGTCGTGAAGTATACATATTCTCTGTTGCCACGGGCTGAAATGAAGACATTTGCTTTACCAAGTTAAAAAATATATTTTCGTGTAACTATTTACCGCATCCTTTCCGAAGATTTCATGTACAGCGTAAACATAAAAGTCAATAAGCTCCAAAATACACGCCACAATCCTGGGAGAGATACAGTGCAATAGCTTGCACATCTGCAGATATTTTCCAATAATTCGCAGTACGTTCAAGGCGGTGTTGTTTACCAGCAGTTGACTGAAACAATATTTCAATTAAAAAGGATTCCTGGATGAAATGATGATGATATTACTTGCTAGTGTCGTCAAACTCCTTGCTTTGCAAACTCTTCTGCTCGTCATCGCTCTCCTCGCTGAAGTAACAAGAGGCTTCGTCCACAATGCCGGACAGAATATCCTCCTCCAACATGGCCGCATCTAAGCCACCATCGAAAGGCGAACTCTTTTCGGAAAATCGCAGAAAATAACCGTAGGAACCGTAAATGGAGCTGCCGCCATCCTGGGAGTGCACGGAAACCAGCTCGTCGCAGTTATTATTGCTGATTGGAGAGTTGTTTGATGAAGCCAGCAAAGCTGCTGTCGGAGATTTGTGACGTCGAAGAGTGTGCCGGACCGATCGAAATTCCTATAACGAATGGACATTTGATTAACTAAGCTGATATCTTACGTTTTTCGAAGATACTTACAGGCAATTGCAGGATATGCGAAAACGAATCAACCTGCGTCCAAGACTCGTTGTCGAGGAACAAGCAGATCTCTTCCACACAGCATATATGGTAGCGCCGGAAGAACTCCTCGCTCTGCTGCTGCATCGTTTCGATCAGTTTTTCCGACTGCTCGCCGCAGAACTCTAAGCCCACCTTTTTTAGGCGCTGCACCACGGACAGCACCTGGATGAACTGGTCGTATTTGAGCGTCGTCAACTTGGCTGCCTGGAGGAAGAGGCACACCTTGGTCAGTATATCGTTCCACACCCTTGACTGTCCCTTTTTCAGTTTCTGCTGGATGTAAACATCTGGAGAATCCTCCTCCTCTTGTCCATACAACTTGTAGTTATTGTGCCACATAACTACCTGGTAGTAGGAGGCCAGAATGGTCCAGAAGGTCTTGCACAAACTGATCAAACACGGCAGCAGTTTCTCCACGCTAAGCTGTTCGCACAGCTGCTCGTAAAGCGGCTTGGCCTGATCATCCTGGCCGGGATCGCTGTAGCCCCGCAGCACAGCATTCACGGAAGAGTGAATGGCCGAAATGTAGTTGATGTGCAGCTGGTCCATGGCCATCAGCGACTTGTTGGCCAGTTTGTAGGCCTCCTGCAGCTTAGCGTATTTACGCCCATCGAAACCCAGTACCATCTCATTGAGCACTGTGTCCAGCTGAAACTCCATGAGCAGCATGGTCTCCTGCAGCTTCTTGGAGAGCGATTGCACGCAGTTGAACTGCATGTAGGCCTCGGCGGAGCTCTTGCACTGCAAGAGCAGGGCAATGGCAGCACTGTAGTTGTGATCCGCCAGCAGCTTCTGCACTTCCACGTCTGTGGTGCGCTGTAAGTGATTAACTGTTATAAAATGCATTACAGAATCGAACAATTTTCTTCTAACCAGCCTCTTGATGGCCACCAGGGTGTCCAACACCTCCTTGAGCACTTCCCGTTTGCGGTAGCTCGCTAGGATCTCCAGGCTAGTGGTTGTCAAGTTGGTGCGGGCAAAGTTTAGGTAGGATCTCGCCTTTTGGCAGGTCCACAGCGACTCCTCCAGCTTCTTCTGGGTGTCATTGATGGCAGCGAACTCGCTGCTGCAGGCGTTCCGTTGCTCCAGGATGTTCTGCAACACCTGCTTGGTGAGAACCTTCTGCTGAGTGCGCAGTTGTGCAATGGTGACCTCGATGAGCTCGTTGTCTATGCCATCGTTCAGAACTTTCTACGAGATATCGTGACGAGGTGGGGTTGTGATTAAAGCCATAGGTTACTGGTTTTTACACCTGGTTTACCTTGAGCTCGTACAGCTGCGGATTGCTGTCTGGGCTGTAATAGCACTGCTCGATGCCCTCCAGGATCTCCTGATCCGACTTTTGTGCGTTCGTCTCGCTGCAAGTGCTGGCCGCCGCGTCCGTGGTGTCCGTTTCTTGGCTGGGCGAGGCATCTTTGGTCACCGTTTGGATAAAATAATCCGAAAATCCCATGGCAGGAATTTTCATTTGACGGTTCGTCTGTGTGTGCGTGGGTGGTTTTTGTTTAGTGGGCAGAACGTGGACATAGGAACGGGGTTAGTCTCGGTGGTTACTTAATAGTACGGTGCCCTGCTACCTGTTTGTGCAATATGTCCAAGAATTTGCTCTTGAATTCGTCCATTTTGGCCTTGGAATTCTGCATCTTTCAGCCATCAAGAAACCAGCCAAAAACAAAAACGTCTACTCCAAGTGTGACCAGCTCCCGCGAGGGGAGTCAAGCAGTGTGTTGAAGGTACTAAGTTTAAGTACCTAGAAACAATAAAAGGTACAACCTTCGTACAGTCCATAAGTGCACTTTAATGAAAACTAATAATTGCTTACTTTAGTCAAGAACGAAAACAAAGTGGATATTCATATTATTATTTTAAGTTAAAATTAATAAACTTCTACAGTTATTACAACCAAAATATGTGCCGTGCGAAAAGGGCTTAATAACCAGCACCATTCTCGGCGTTTTGCAATACTAGACCGATTTTGTTTAAGTTTTTGCATTTATTTGTTTTACGTGGAATGTCAACTTACTGGAAACTCCAGAAGCGGAAGAGTGAAATATGCGCATCTGCATGGTGTCGGACTTCTTCTACCCGAGCATCGGCGGGGTGGAGGAGCACGTCTACAACCTCTCCCAAAAACTGCTCAGTCTGGGTCACAAGGTGACAATTGCCAATTGGGAGCGCCGGTCCACGGAAGATAACGATTATTTAAGCTAGCTATCTATTACCTACTAGATCGTCGTGCTGACCCACGCCTACGGGGACTGCAGCGGCGTTCGATATGTGACGGGTGGCCTGAAAGTCTACTATCTGCCCATCAAGGTGTGCTACAACCAGTGCATCCTGCCCACAGCCGTCTGCAATGTGCCCATGCTGCGGGCGGTGCTCCTCCGGGAGCGCGTAGAAGTGGTACACGGTCATTCCGCCTTCAGTGCCCTGGCCCACGAGGCGCTGATGGTGGGCTCTCTTCTGGGCTTAAAGGTGGTAGTGGTATACACACATACAATCCTCAAGGTTCGCTAATGAGCCATCTTTCCTTCCTTCTCCTGCAGACTGTCTTCACGGATCACAGCCTTTTTGGCTTTGCTGACTTGTCGGCCGCTCTGACCAACAACCTGCTGGAGGTCAACTTGGGCATGGTCAACCACGCCATTTGTGTGTCTCACATTGGCAAGGAGAACACGGTTTTACGCGCTCGAGTGGCCAAACATCGGGTTTCTGTCATCCCCAATGCTGTGGACACCGCCTTGTTTACCCCAGATCCTCAACAGCGACCCAGCAATGATACAAGTAAGGGCTACGACCTTTTACTAGAATTCTCCTTTAATAATCGCAATTTTCCAGTTAACATTGTAGTGGCTTCGCGTCTAGTCTACCGTAAAGGCATTGATTTGCTAGCTGGTATCATTCCGCGCTTCAAAAACACTACAAATGTGAATTTCATCATTGTGGGCGATGGACCCAAGCGGGATCTGCTGGAAGAGATTCGTGAGAAGACAAATATGCAGGACAGGGTGGAGATGGTGGGTGCCGTGGAGCATGCCAAGGTGCGCGATGTCCTGGTGCGCGGTCACATCTTCGTGAATACTTCTCTGACTGAGGCCTACTGCATGGCCATTGTTGAGGCTGCTTCCTGTGGCCTGCAGGTGGTGTCCACCAGAGTGGGTGGAATCCCAGAAGTACTGCCAAAAAGTCTAATACTGCTGGTGGAACCAGAAATAGATGCCATTCACGCTGCCATTTTGGTTGCCATCGAGCGGCATCAAAAGAGTTCCTTTAAGGTTGGCCCTCCTGCTGCCAATGGTCATTTGCCGTCGGAGGCTAATGGAAAGGGAAAGCGACGACGTCGAAAGAAAGCGGATGAACCTACCTCTCCTCCACAACTGCCATCATCCTCCTCTCCGCATGCGGATCAGAGTAGCCACACAGAGCCAGTGATGTGCCCTTACAAATGTAATGAGTTGGTGGAGACGCTCTACAATTGGGAGGACGTAGCACTTCGCACGGTTAAGGTGTACGATCGGGTTCTTCAGGAGCGGTCCTTCACTACTAGCGAGCTGGTATTTGCGGTGTGGCAGCACGGATCCTGGTTCCTTGTCTTCTTCGTTGTGGCCCACTTTATGATGCGGCTACTGGAGCTTTGGCGCCCCAGGAGACGAGTCGAGCTGGCACAGGACATGATTCGTTCGCCCAGCTAGCAAAGACCGAACGGATTTCATTCTTCCATTAACTAGCCAATTTTATAATTTGACAGTCAGAGTTCTAGATAAGAACTTGTGCGGTGTCCATAGTCGTAGTCGAATTCACTGTCTTCTTAAACAATCTGCTAAGTCTATTGCAATTAACCATAATTCAACGGCACAGTATTCTATTTAGAGCCACGTTAAATAATCATAGCGTAGTGGGATCTACCTTTAACGCCAACTTGATTCCTTAAGAATACAGACCAAGATCCTGTTGGTTACCAGGTGAAAATGTTTCCGTTGGTGCCCGATTACCATTAATTGTGGTGCCTAGTGAACTGCAACAATGTCACCAGATTGTTTTGTCGTAGCAATTGTAATATTGGATAATACATATATCGGAGTCCTTAATACAGATGCTTAATATATGTAGATGTAGTTAAAACATATATAGTACTAGAATTGGTGATACCTATTTTTTTTGTTAAAAGACAAAAGCTCACTAGAACTGACCTGATCATGCCAGATTTTATAAAATGCACTGTATTCCATAATTGCTTTTATTGTAATACTATATTAAGATGAAGAAGTTTACTTTATTTATTTTTAAATATACAAGTTAAGTATGAGCAATAAAATGATAAAACAACATAAAGAATGAATCTTCAAAGTTAGAAGTTAAAACTCAAATTAAAATTTATTCAAGCAGACTTACTTTATGTATTGAACACATGTTCTATTCCCATAACACAAATAAATTAAAAGTAAAATTAAAAAACGAATTGATAAAAACCATGTTTTAATAAATTAATTTAAATAAACCTTTATTTCAAATCGCTCGTTAAATATACCAAAGAGCATTGCAAAATATACTGCTAATACCAATGCGACCCTATACGGTCCACTGATTGTCTGGCCATACTGCGATGCAGCCCTGGCTTATTTGGGAAAAAATTAAGAGGGAGCAGCAGCGGAGGCGGGTGATAAATTAATTAGCCACTGCTACCACATAACCCAGGGTGCGGAAACCTGATCCCAGCTCCACAGCGCACCTACCACCATCGCTAGCATCCCAGTTGCCACCCAGGTCAAGGTAAGCAGCGACGAGGGAGGACCACCTGAAAGTCCGACACTGACTGCGGATTTGTCATTTCACCTTCTAGATTCTGTCACCACCTCAGGGCAACGACGATGGCGGAATTGGTGAGGGACTGGCTGGCGGACTACCAGCGGACTCGGGGCCAGCCCGCCGAGGCGGAGGCGTTCGTCGTGGAGCACGAAACGGACCCCGAGATCGCCGAGGCCATCTTCACCATCTTCAACGAACGGCAGCGCAACGAGGCGCTGGTCCACGACATCTGCCAGCAGCTATTGGCTTTCTACCGCTCGCCGGAGCTCACGCTCCACAAGTTTCCGCTGCAGTTCATCCCCGTACTGGTCTACACCTACCTGCACTCGGTGGCCGGCGGCGATAAGAAGGCCGCTCGCGGCGTGGAGACGCTGCTCATCTGCATTTACAATGGCGAGGTGTCCACCGACGACGGGGGCCAGCGGGTGGTGGCCTTCCGCATGCCCATCCTCGCCCAGACGTCCGTCTACCACGAGGTGAAGAACCTGCCCATGACGGATCTGCGCCGTTGGGAGGAGAACTGCAACCGGGAGGTCAAGTGGGGTCCGCACCAGCGCATTGAATCGATCCACGCCCAGAACCGCATGCGCATCCTCACGGCGCTTCTGTTTTGCTACAACCAGCAGGTCAGCCAGACGCAGAAGTCGTCGCTGCTCCACTTGTGCCGGGTCACGTCGCAACTGGTGAATCAGGGATTTAACACAAAGTCGGGCCACGGTCACCGCATGAGTTATGGGTAAAGTGGGCTACCGATTATCGGCTTATTCTTATAATCAAAGTACATCCTTTCCAGTTCTGATCCTGCAACCGGGGCCACTTTTCCCAAGCCCTCCTCACCACGCATTCCACTGTCCGCCGCCTTCCTGATCGAACTGGTGCACGCCATCTATTTCGCCATGTTTAATGGCTATGGCACGATAGCTATTCAGACCCTGGACGACATCCACAACCGGGCCACCTACGAGATGTACTCGGAACTGATTCTGGTGACCAGTGCGGTGCGCAATTCGCTGCACGCCAATCCTTCTGGGCAGCCCAACGACGGACCCATGGGCCTGAGTGTGGCCCTGACGCCGTCGACCACCACGGTGACCACTTCGGTGTCCAAGTCCATGATCACGAACGCCTCCTTCCGTACGAAAAAACTGCCCGACGATATACCTATCCAGGTGCAGGACCTCACCATGCAGCAGGCACCACAGCAGCTGGCCAGCGTTACTGAGGAGGCGGAACCGGGCTCCAAGGAGTCGCCCTCTACCAAGGAGAGTTCAGGCACGCGCACCTCCATCATGCGTCCGAGCATGGAGGGCATCAAGGCGCAGGCACACAAGGCGCTGATTGCGGGCTTCAAGAAGTCCAAGGACAAGGAGAAAGAGAAGGACAAGGAGCCGCCGAAGCCTCCGCAGCGCAAGTTCGACAAGCACACGCAGCGCAACTCGCTGCTCCAGCTACAGGCGGAGCCCAGCTCGAATCCCAGTGCGGAACAGCCACCCACCGGCGAGGTACTGCCGCTGCAGACGCTTTCGCTGATCAACGAGAACGGCAGCAACAGCTTCAGCGTGGACAGCGACCTTAACGACGGCGTGCTGGGCGTGAACGCTAACACATCCCTGCCCCCGCTGAGCAGCACCACCAACTCTGTGACCAGCAGCGACCTGCTCACCAAGAGCTTCGACTCCAGCATCGAATTAGCGCCCCTGGGACACAGCAGCAGCAACGGGGGCAAGCTGGCTGAGCACAGCTTGGCGGAGTAGTGCAATCGATCGTCTCGTTCCAAAGGCGATTAGCCAAATCCAAGTATCAAGTATATATATTTACAAGCATAACTGGGGTGAGTGGTTTGAACAAATGGATGAAAACATTTCCGAGTTTGTGAAGGCAGCTAAGTAATCAAAGGATAATTCTAGAACAATTCCTTAGAGTTTTGATCGAGTAATAACCATGTATACCAATTCAATTTATTTAACTTTCCAGTTCCTTAAATAATAATGTTTCTGGTTAGATGCAATTATATCCCTTGCATTTTTGTCGGACCTTATATCGTAAATACTCTGAATTATCCAAAGATTACCTGCCGTCATCAAAGTCTCCTCATGACCTAAAAATCCACTCACCCAACAATATATATTCGCCACCTACCGCTGTGTATTAGCCGAACAAAACCGTGGCGCGAAGGGAGATTTGAATTTATGGATTAAGGATCGTTTGAGTTTGTTGAATTCGATGGGTTTTCTTAGTTGTTCGTATGTATTATCGTATTCCAAATCCAATTGTTGGTTAGATTAAGTGTTGCTAGGACGTCACAAGAATTATATACAAAATGTATACACACGGAAACCCCGGTAGACATCGTTTGCTAAAGCTTCAGTCAGAGGGAGATTATGTTCCATTTTCGGGGAACCAGAACGTACACATCCCGGTGCATTTCACTTGTTTTAGATAAGCAGCATGACGCTCACACATTCGATATCTACTCGACCATTCAGCCAGAGTTGGGTCCAGGCAATTTCAATTGAATTCTACTACAGGAAACCTTTAAGTTCTGTCACTTATTAGCATATATACATGTGTAAACTAATATATACATACAAATATTTATTGAACGTTGACTTGAACCATGTTATTGATTTAAAATAAATACAACAACTAAATACGTAACTATGATGCTTGGTTTGTCGTCAGAGGCTCTTCTTTCTGAACTTTCCCTGCAGGAAAATACGCGGCACATCCACGCCTTCCTTGAGATTGAGGGTTCGTCGGTGGACATAGGCATTGGTGATTATCTCAAATCCGTTTTCCTGGAAAAGTTTTGAAATTTCTTCCTCGGAGAAGAAGTAGCTGCGGGTGCCATCCTGTCGCACGTAGAGGTTCTCGGCAATCTTGTTGCCCGGCTTGAAGCGCAACTGTGCCATGTCGTACAGACCGTAATCCCTGAAGAGCACCAGTCCTCCTGGTTTCAGTAGCTTCCACAGGTTCTGTACTACCTCCTTGAACTTTTGTGGATGTATGGCCGAGAGCACAAAGATTAGGGTGCAGACATCCAGACTGCTAGTCGGGATTTCCTCATGCACCTGTTGCGTCGTTATGTCGCATTGAAAGGCTGTTATCTGGGCGGGATCGTACAGAGGATTGGAGCGCACAAAGTCCACGGCTCGGGGTGAGAAGTCGCAGGCGTAGAAGTAGAATCGACCGTTTGTGAAACAACCTTGCTCGCTTGTCTGTTCCTCCAGGAGCGGGAATACCAGGTTGCCCACTCCGCATCCCACCTCGAAGAGAGTGCGCTTATCGCCCGACTCCTCCTGATCCAGCAGCTCCTGGAACTCTCGCGTGGTCCAGTGGCGGTCCTTAAAGAATCGAGTCTCATTCCGCTTGTAGAATATATCCCAGTTCCTCTGGGCATCAATTTCCAGCTTGTTGGCTTTGAACTCGGGCACAAAACCACGTTTATTTTGCTCCTCCAACTTTTGCCTCTCCGTTTCTGTAAGCTCCTTTGTTTGGGTGGTAAAAACATCCGGTTCTAGTGGTTCCTGAAAAGTATTTCCAGTTAATACAATTTTTGGGAGCCTTCAAAGTTTTAATTTACCATATTTGTTTATTCCAATTGAGTATTTGATTTTTATGAATTGATTCTACCACGCGTTTTGTATGATTTGTATTTGTAATTATTGGAAGATGACTGTAAACGGCTTTACTATTTGAGATCGTAATCTATTTCTAAAGTTGATGTTATAGAAAAAATTGTATGTTTATTTAAAATTTGTGTATTTCCTAAGCTGTTGAGTTATTGAAACGTTAAATTTCAGTCAGCTGTTTGTTAGCGAGAGCGGATACTTGCTTTAGCAAGTCGAAGATTTAATACCCTTGCAGATAACACAAATTAAAAAGTGTGTAAAATAGTAAGAAATATAAAAAAAAAAAAATTTCATCATAAAAAAAATTGAATTCTATTTTATTTTATCAAAAATCCATGGAAGTCTAACATTCTGTTAATAATATAGATTGAAAGAAAAATAACCCTAAGCTAGTTAACAACATTTTAAATTTATTATTGTTTTCTAGGATTACGATGTAAAGTAAATATTAAGTGTTTTTTTTCTTTTAAAAAAATAATGAAAAACCATTAATTTATGTATATTAAAAACCGCAGAAGCACAGTGTTACCAAAACGCAGGGCCCAGTAAATACATTATTATTGTTTCCAATTTCTATGGGTATTTCAGAGACCTCCGGCAAAGGTCTTTCCACAGATAAGGGCAAATAACAAATCATCATTAACAAACAACTTTAATTTCGTGATCTGTTACATTCTTAAATCATCTACTTTCTTTAATAAAATTCATATAAACCAGACGCGGCGAATGCTCAACAATGGCCAACAGCTTACTTAACATCTGGAGACGTGGCCTCCACACGAGTTCCTCCCGATTGCAGGTGATCCAGAGCGCCACGCCCACCAAGCGGATATGCATCGTGGGCGCCGGTCCCGCCGGCTTCTATGCTGCCCAATTAATCCTCAAGCAACTGGATGACTGCGTGGTGGACGTGGTCGAGAAGCTGCCGGTTCCCTTCGGACTGGTGCGGTAAGCAGATATTTATAAGGCGGTGCTATTGGTGCCCAGGCCAAAGCCAAAGATAGGACCCACAATGGAGCGAAAGATGCCACTGAAGTAGGCTGAAATGGCAAGAGGTAGAATTGGTAATCCTCTCAGGAAACTCAGGCGTAGTACCTACCTCCAAACTGATCAAGACTCCACAGAGGATCGGCTGCAGTCAGGGCCGGACTAATGATCGCCAGAAGACACACAGTCAGTGGAGCAGCACCAAGCACCTGCATCTTGGAAGCCTGACTGTGACTTCGACTCCAAACCCAAATGCTTTTATCCATACGACACACGGTTGCGTGTTCGCGGCATTCCATTGCACTTATCGGCTAACGACTTGTCCCATTATGCAAATCGCACATTGCAGCTTCGGCGTTGCGCCCGATCATCCGGAGGTCAAGAACGTAATCAACACCTTCACCAAGACCGCCGAGCATCCGCGTCTGCGTTACTTTGGCAACCTCTCGCTGGGCTTGGATGTGACCCTCCAGGAGCTGAGGGATCGGTATCATGCCGTGCTCCTCACCTACGGAGCGGATCAGGATCGGCAGCTGGAGCTGGAGAACGAACAGCAGTGCAATGTGATATCTGCCCGGAAATTCGTGGCCTGGTATAATGGCTTGCCCGGGGCAGAGAACCTGGCTCCGGATCTCAGTGGTCGCGATGTCACGATTGTGGGTCAGGGCAACGTAGCTGTGGATGTGGCCAGGATGCTCCTTAGCCCTTTGGATGCTCTGAAGGTAAGTTTGGTTAGCTACGCAATGGAATCTCTAATGCTTACCTTTATTTATCACAGACCACCGATACCACGGAGTATGCCCTGGAAGCCCTATCCCGCAGCCAAGTGGAGCGAGTGCATCTGGTAGGCAGACGCGGTCCCCTGCAGGCCGCCTTTACCATCAAAGAGCTGCGGGAGATGCTCAAGCTGCCCAATGTGGACACCCGCTGGCGAACCTATGATTTCTCTGGTAAAAATCATGGAATCTCCCAATTTTCTACATGCTTATAGCTTCCTTCACATTAGGGGTTGATCTGCAGTTGGATAAACTGCAGCGACCTCGCAAGCGACTCACCGAACTGATGCTCAAGAGTCTAAAGGAGCAGGGCAGGTCCTCTGGCTCCAAACAGTTCCTGCCCATCTTCCTGCGAGCGCCGAAAGCTATAAGCCCAGGGGAAATGGAGTTCTCAGTCACGGAACTGCAGCAGGAAGCTGCAGTCGCCACCAATTCCACGGAGCGTCTTCCCTCGCATCTAATCCTGCGCAGCATAGGTTACAAATCCAGTTGCGTAGATGGGGGCATCAATTTCGACACCCGACGCGGCCGAGTTCACAACATCGACGGTCGTGTTCTCAAGGATGACGCTTCGGGAAAAGTAGACCCGGGACTATATGTGGCCGGCTGGCTGGGAACTGGACCCACTGGCGTTATTGTGACCACCATGAACGGCGCCTTCTCGGTGGCCAAAAACATCTGTGATGACATAGCCACGAATGCTTTGGATACCAGTTCAGCGAAACAGGGTTACGATGCGGATGGCAAACGAGTGGTTACCTGGGATGGATGGCGGCGGATCAACGACTTCGAGAGCGAGGCGGGCAAGGCCAAGGGAAAGCCGCGCGAGAAGATCGTTAGCATCGATGATATGCTGCGAGTAGCCGGTGTTTGATGCCAGGATTTCGTGGGTGGTGGCTGACAATAGTTTCCATTTAAACCAAATCTAGCTTACTTTATTTATCTGTCGTTTGAGGCCTTTCTTATTCAGTGTAAATATATTGCCTAAAGTTTCCAAATCAATTGTGCAAGTTAAATTATAGTTAGTAATAATGGACCACACCATAACGCCGGAACCGCACTTGGTGCCAGGGTAAGAGGTTCTCTTCACATCCTTACCGATCTGATATATCTGATATTTGTACTGGCTTTTAGGTACACGGGTCATTGTGCCCAGAACCGGGACAGAGTGGGTCGAACTTATGGACGACAGACCCATAAGCTGCTAATAGATCCCTGCATTTACCATGCCCCGGAACTGATTGTGGCCCCCATTCATGCCAAGCGTGGACTCAAGGACTATCCCACGGAGCAAGAGCTGAAGATCCTGCGCACTCGTGAGGCGCTGGTGGACTCGGTTTACAGGCATCCCATTTTACCCGGCTACGCTGGCTTTGTGCCGAACAAAGTGAGTCAGATTGGTAAGCGTTATGTGGCCGCCGCATCCGCGGGTGTGGCCCGGCATGAGACCCTCATGGAGTTGTATCGCTGCGAGAAACGGACGCTGAGGCACCGGGATCTGCTCGAGAGTGGAAACGGTCTGTTCGACCGCAAGATAAACGAGAGGCTGCTGCCACAGACCTACTACAGGTCGCCTTTGATTCCCGTCACCGGGGTGTCCAAGGGCATCAAGGATGAGGGATGTCCGCCGAGAACAGAGAAACTCTGCTACAGCAAGTTCACATCCCCGCATTTCCTCGAGGACGAGGACGACGACAAGTTCATCATCAACGGCTACTCCGGGCACATCCCCATGTCGGTGACCCGTTTCGGAGAGTCCAACAAGGTGCTTACCCGCCGGGCGCTCTGCAGCTTCTCCGACTACATGTACAAGAAGAAACGGGACACGTGGTGCTGTGGCCAGGACCTCAGCCGGCCGGCCATCACCTGTCCGCCCGTGGAGCACTTTATTGTCTACCACAAGGACGACGGCATGGTGCCCAGCTATGCGGGCCACGTGCCCGGGGAGACGTACAAGTTCGGGAGGACGTACGCCAAGACCACCTACGATGCCAAGCGCTGGCTGGAGGTGCACAAGAATCTCTGCGTGCTGCCGGAGGTGGCCAACCTGGATTACGCCTACTGAGAACGGGGTTTCCCCGTCGGAGCAATTTCAAATTGTAACGCTTCTGCCCTGGCCTTGCCACCCCGCATTGCAAGTGCAGCATTTATTGTCACCGTCTCACCTGGTCCCACTGGCGATTGTTGTGATGTATCGATACAACAACAACATCCCCAGCTTTCTATCTACGTCGTTTGTGGCAGCAAATAAATAAGTTTTAATTGATTGTGCGCCTCTAAAATGTACGAATTGTGGCTAATACCGTGACCAACTGCAGTGCAGTGCCCCTCGTGATCGGCACTAGTGTAAAATTGGCCGTTTGGTCAGCAGAAAAGGCCTAAAGTGTCCACAAAACGCCAAAGGAAAAAATCTTTAGAATCGAATTCGAACAATTCAAACACACACACGTAGTGCCGCACCGTTCCCACACCGCAGTGCAGTACAGTACCGCAGTGAGTGCGAGAGAGACAACCCGTGTCTCGGCAGATAACATACATTTGTGTACCTACCTCTCTTCCAAGTGGTGAGTTGAATGCCGATTATGCACCCTGCACGCGTCGCACCGAGCATTGTATGCAATAAGTGAAGTGCACTGCCGCTAGGAAAAAAGAACAGCATAGTGAAACAGGAAACCCCCTGGAAATACTCCCTAGCCGAACAGATCCCCCTACACCCCCATTAGCCCCCTTCTTTTGAACATAGATTTATGGCGGGAACTCGAACGGAGTGTGCGCACAGGTCACTAACAAGTCGGTGCGACCCCAACTGCGGTCGACTTGTTTATTAAGAGCGAACAAACGAATAAAAATAAAAACAAAAAAATATATATGTAATTTGTTGTAGCAGGTGAGATTTACGACTGTATGTTGGGTTCGGAGAGGAGAGAGCTATTCGTATTGAGAACGGGGGCGAATGGGAAACCGTGAAAAACCGCCAAAATGGTTTGAGTTCTTTTTGCATCGATTTTCCCGGCCGGAATGAGAAAATTTCGAATTGGGTTTTTTTTAACGTTTTAGCTTTTATCGTCAGGCTGGAATAATCGGTAACAATTAACAAAAAAAACAAACAACTTGCCATCTTGAGGGATCAATGTCAATTATAAACAATAAACAATCGAACTAATCCAACTCAGTCGAACATTATAGGCTCCAAACTTTAATAACGGTAAATAATTTAAAAAAAACAATTATTGCTATGAAAAGAAAATTATTTTATTAAATCTTAAAAAATAAAATATTTTATTATCTTTATTAAAATTAAAAAAATAAAAAATTAAATTTATTTTTTATTACAAACACTTCACAGTCGAATTTCCTCACGAATTCTTTTTTAAGAGTATACATTCTAAAAATAATTATTTAAAAAAAGCTGAGATTTAAATATAAAAATACTGGTACTGGAACTTTTATAACTTTAAATGTATATTCGCGAAACTTGTATTCGCACCAATGGATAACTATGTATATTACTCGAAATCCCGAAAACTTGAATTTCTGCAGTAATAGCAATAAAATATGTGCACCTTCATTGTACAACGGCAATGATAAATACTCCAGTCTTAATCGGGTATTAACGTTTGTACTCTTTTTTAAATTGCAGAAGAGCGAGTGGAGTGATGAGCGAATCTCTTGTTTCTCAAGTGGAGGAGACCAAGGTGTCCAATGAAGATGGCGTAAAAGAGAAAGCTAAAGTGTCCACTGGCAAAGAATTGACTATGGAAGTGGAGGCAGAAGACACTGGTGGTCAGCAGCAGGTGCAGAGTGACCCGGGCGACAAGGAAAAATCTGCCACGGTGGACATAAACACACTCACTCCGTCGACGCCCTCACAAACCCCGCCACAATCACAATTGCTGGCCGCCGAAACTGCCACATCGGGGAGCACGGCCGTCATCCCGGAAAACATCCTGTCGCCGCCCAAGTCAGAAACCCAAACGGATGAGACCAACACGGCCACATCGACGTCTTGCTCCCCGGCCTCCGAGGGTCAGCGATCGCCCGCGGCGGAGCAACAGTCAACGGCTCCACCGCCCCCGAAGGAGGAGGAACTGCCCTCAGCGGCTGTCAATGGCTCCATACCAAAGTCGGGAAAGCCTCTATCCACACCGCTCGGCGGCAAGAAGCCCAACAAGGCGGCTTCCACGTCACCACGCGCCTCCCGATCACGCAAACCCAAGGCGCTGCCAATGTACGAGAGCGAGATTAGTGACAACAAGGTGGGCATCAAGCTGTGCATCAAGAAATCTGATGCCGGAGACGGCGCACCCGCTGGCGCCACATCTCCGCCAGTTGCTGTTCCCGCGGCCTCAAAGCCGGTGCGCAAGCGCGTCCGCAAACCAAAGCAACAGGATAGCGATGAGGCTGAGTATGAGCCGCGAAAGAAAAAAGGTGGAGGAGGAGGAAGTGGCGGGGAAAAGAAGGTTTCAACGAGCTCGGATGCGGAGGCGGCTGGCGAGCCAATCGAGCAGAGTGTCTGGGCCCAAAAGCTGCCAGAGGAAGTCCTTTTCAGGGTGAGATTAAGAAAGGGTAACATAAAAATACGTATTACTAAATTGAATACATTCTATTCGCACAGATTTTTGAGCACGCTGTGGATACACAGGGCTGTTTGCCCACCCTCTTTCGCCTTGGCAGAGTTTGCTCACTCTGGCGACAGGTTTCCCTGAGGCCCACTTTGTGGCGCACCATGGATCTTACCACATGGGTCAAGGAGAAGTATCGTACTGAGCTAAAGCTCAAGTGGTTTGTGGACAACCGCTGCAGTGCCTGTACAGAGCTGAATGTTTGTAAGTTGAAAACAAAAAGCCTAAAAGTATCATCTAACTTGGACATGTCTCCCTTGCAGCCAATTGGAAAATATCAGACATAAACTGCTTCCTTGCCAAGTTGTCAAGCGGTTGCCCGAATCTCGCTGGCATTACGCTGTCCGGCTGGAAAGGTTTCACCTCGGATCACTTGACGTATCTGGTGGATAACATGCACAAGTTGCAGCGCATAGACTTGAGCTCTATCAATGTAAGTTGTGGTATACGGTGTCTCAATTTATATTTCTGATGTTAATTTGTATCGCCCAGGTTGAGATGAATGCCAGCAAAAGCGCTGTGGGTGTCAACTCCCTGTGCAATGCACTACAGACCATGGGTAGCCGCCTAACTCATCTTTACTTGGCGCACAATCGTTTAGCTGGAATACCGCAGATAGTCGGAATACTTTCGGTGAGTTGTGCAGTCTTTTCTCTTCATATTGCTTATTGGCTTTTGTTATTACTCCAGACGCATTGCCCGAATCTAACGTTATTGGATCTCTCGAATGTGACCACTCAGGCCACATCACACGGTGTACTCCACATTGAGAAGTTGCAGCGTGGCTGTCAGAAGCTGAAGGTCCTGCGGGTGACAAACTCCCACATAACGCCGAGCACGGCATCAATGCAGGAAATTGTAAGGCAGTTGGCAATCTATTTGGAGCCTAGTTTCTATAAAAACCAAATTTCAGATGGACTCACCCGGCTTTCCAGATCTGGAAGAACTTTCTGTGGCTGCCTTGACAGATGAATCACGCATCATAAGCGACGATCACCTGCAGCGCATCCTGAAGAGCAGTTCTAAGCTCAAACTACTGGATGTGCGCAACTGCACGCGGCTGACACATGAAAGCTTAATTCGCCTACCAGCCTGGGATATCAAGCATTTATTCCTATCAGGCTGCTCAGTTACACGGGACATGGGGTATGTTTCATGGTTTATCCAATATTAGGAATGCATTCTAATCACAAACTTTCCAAACATAGGTCGGGTCTGGAACTCATTGCCTCCAAGTGGGCGCACAGTCTCATAGAACTCGATCTGGCTTGGGCGAATATGCAGCAGCCCATAGATAATGCCCTTCGTGCCCTTGCCGAAAAGGGCAGGGAGTCCCCGATGGCGTGAGTATATATAAATGTAAATAAACTATTGTGTGCTTATAAAACCATATTTCCTGTGTGCCTTGCAGTCATTTAAATCTGTGTGGCTCGTCGGTTTCCGATGAGGCGGTAAAGGAAATACTGACGAACTGCCGGAAGATGAGCTCCATCAACCTAGCTTCGTGCCGCGGACTGCCCCGCGGAGTGAAGCGCCTGATGCAGGGACCTCAGGAGCTGGGCGAACTGCGAGAGGTTCTGGGGGTACAGCTGAAGAACAGCAGCGGGAGCAACTAATCCAGTCAGTGGGCGAGTCCACGCATCGGTTTTATTGTTGATCAGGCGGGCCAAGTTTAAATGTAATTTAAATTGTTGCATCCCTCTTTGCGCGAAACGCGTTTAGCGCTTTGTTGATTTTGTAATGTAGTCCGCAAACATATTGCAATATTTGCAAATTTGCAATCGCTTGCATCTTCCAATAATGCTTATCTTGTTCATAGGCCCCTAGATTGTAATTATTTTACTAGTTTAGTATTCTCTGCACAGCGGCAGCAGCGAGTTCCTCCAGAGCTTTCTGGAGGTTCCCGCATTAGGTGCTGTGCGAACGAGCAACCTTTTGTAAATGCAATATGTATTCATAACTTAGTTGATTCGAATTTTTTGCAGCGCGAAAATCATTCACTTTCGAGGACAACCGTTTGCAACGATTTTCAATGATTTTTTTTAATATATATAATGAACGGTATATATATTTACTGATTTATTGTTAGTTAAGTCCGACCATTGAGCGTTTGTAAAGTATGTATACAAGAATTTAAAATAAGTTTAAAGTGTATGATTCGCAATACAAAATGATATATTTACCATAAAGTAGTCGTCAATTCAAAGTCGCTAACTAAGGCAATTTGTAGGATGTTTTAACCCGATAGAAATGTACATATTGGCGTTAGAGAAACTTTCCGATTGGATGTTTTTATATACAAAATAACCATTAATAAAGGTAACGCATATACCACACATACATAAAATAAATTAAAACAATTCAATTGTTAAGCATTACTAGCAGTTAAGTGACGGCAATTAAAGGTACATTTAATTTAAAATAAACGCAAACATTTTCAATCTACGCCCGGCATTATCTTTTCAGAGCAAAAAACACACTGCTCCATCGGTTTGTTGTATAATTTTATTCAAATATGCGGGAGATAATATTGCATTACGAGCTATGTACGGCCAAGACAGCAATTACAGTACGAACCCGGTTTGGGCGTCGGATACCTCAGTTCCATCGATCAGTTCTTCTAGTTCTTCTGCAGCTTGTCCACGTCCTGAATGTAATCGGTGCCGACCTTGACGATTGCGGCTCCAGTTCCCAGTCCAGCCAGGGTCGCCAGCAGGGCATTGTCCTGCGGCAGGGCGGACTTGATCAGCGCCCAGGCCAAAACGGATCCCATGGAGAAGAGGGTGGCTCCCAGCAGGGCGTATGCTCCCCGCTTGTTGTTCTTCACGTCCTTAAGGTGAGGCCTGCCGTAGATGTAGAAGGCACTGCCCACCACCGCCGAGATGAGGAACACGTTCGTCAGGTCCTTCTTGGGCAGGATCTTGGGCACGATCTGGGGGTTCATAACATTCACCGCCAGGGCTCCGTAGCTCACCAGGCCGTGGAGCGGTATGTAGTAGTTGAACACATTCTCCCGGGTGAAGGGTTTAAGGCCCACTTTGTCGCATATGCTGCAGGCGTCGTTTGACTGCGAGCTGGCCATTATAATCGGTGAAAATGCAATAAAATCCTTGAATCCCGGTGTGGTGGGGTCGATGAGACGTCTTCTTCTTCTAGTTATGTAAAGAGCAGGGTTGTCGAGTTGCGCCAGAGCTTAAAATTACGCTCGGCAGAATATCACTGTTTTAAGGTAGAAATTATAGAGTTATAAATGTATGGGGAAATATATGGGGATGTCTGTGGGTAATTCTGACAGTGGGGCTGAAGCCTATTATTTCGGTTATTCCTATTTAATTTATAAATGTAAAAGAGTATGTTTTGTTAAGCTTATAAATTCCATTTAAATTGTTATGAAGATTTTGCCCCGAACATTTTTTAGCAACCAGGAAAATTAAGTGGTATTAATAAAAATTTCCTAGACCAATATTATTGAAAGAAAACAATGATAGTTTTCAAATGAATTAAAGTATTATGAAGGTAACAAATTGTATATTTGTGTTAAGTTTTAAAAACAAAATTTATCGCACAAAAATAATAATTATATTTGATTTCAAATTACTAATTATAAAATTTTCAAGTTCTATAAAAATTTGAAACTGAACTATTAAGCTGGTTCCGGAACCAGTCACCTTTTCGAACCGAATGAGTCAACTCTGTTGAACAGCCGGCACAGTGTGCAGAACCAGGTGGCAACACTAGCCGGCGCAGGAGAGTGGGTGTAAGAGGGACAGCGAGGTGGGAGGACCGAATGGGGAGAGACAGAGAGCGAAATAGGTGCGAAAAATTTGTAGTTGGCTGGAAATTCCTTAATTTCGATTCGCAAAAAGTAAATATCAGCGGCCGCAAGGTAACCCCGATAAATGTGCGTGCCCCACGAGCGCAGAACAGCCAACGCCAGCTCCTGAAGCCCACCAGTCCAGCAGAGATATCGCCGATAGCCACAGTGCAGCAGATCCGTGGACGACATGTTGACGCACAAAACTTGTCAGGCACGTAAGAAAATGCAGGTGAGTGCGCCAATTGGAAAAGCGGGGAAACCGAAGCGGGGAAACGGAAGCCCAAACTAATTCAATTAAACCGCCGGATGACAGGTTTCCTTCGTGATACGGGACGCCGAGGAGAAACAGCACCGGAATGGAGTCAATGCGCTGCAGCTGGACGCGAATAACGGCAAGCTGTACTCCGCCGGACGCGACGCCATCATCCGGGTGTGGAACACCCGCACGGACTCCAGCGAGAAGTACATACAGTCGATGGAGCACCACAACGACTGGGTCAACGACATAGTGCTCTGCTGCAATGGGCGGAACCGTAAGTTGGTCCAGAGATCAGAGGATACGCAGTAAACTTATTTCGGATTATCTAAACTCTTAGTAATCAGCGCCAGCTGTGATACCACGGTCAAGGTGTGGAACGCCCAGAAGGGCTTTTGCATGTCCACCCTGCGCACCCATCGCGACTACGTGCAGGCGTTGGCTTACGCCAAGGATCGGGAGCAGGTGGCCAGCGCCGGGCTGGACAAGGCCATCTTCCTGTGGGACGTGAACACACTGACCGCTCTCACGGCCAGCAATAATACGGTGACCACCTCTAGTCTGACCGGCTCCAAGGACTCCATCTACAGCTTGGCCATGAATCCATCCGGCACCGTGATCGTGAGCGGGTCCACGGAGAATATACTGCGCATCTGGGATCCCCGCACCTGTATGCGCAGCATGAAGCTCCGCGGCCACACGGAGAACGTGCGCTGCCTGGTGGTCTCGCCCGATGGCAACCAGGTGGTGTCCGGCAGCTCCGACGGCACCATAAAGGTGTGGAACCTGGGTCAGCAGCGCTGTGTTCAAACCATCCACGTGCACAAGGAGGGCGTGTGGTCGCTGCTGATGAGCGAGAACTTCCAGTACATCATCTCCGGCAGCAGGGATCGCAACATCATTGTGACCGAGATGCGGAACCCTAGCAATAAGACGCTGGTGTGCGAGGAGCAGGCGCCCGTCCTCAGTCTGGGCTACAACATCGACAAGACTGGTGTGTGGGCCACCACCTGGAACTCGGACATTCGCTGCTGGAAGCTGCCCATGTACGACAGATGCACGATGAATTCGTCGGGCGGCATGGACGCCCAGTGGACACAGGGCGGCACCGAGGTGGCCTGCATCAAAGGAGGGGCTGCCATCAAGGAGTGCACGGTGCTGAACGACAAGCGTTATATTATAACCAAGGACTCACAGGAACAGGTAGTGGTCTACGATGTGCTGAGAGTGGTCAAGAAGGAGCAATTGGGAGCCGTGGATTACGAGGCGGAGGTGAAGAAGCGCAACAAGCAGGTTTACATTCCAAACTGGTTCACTGTTGATCTGAAAACCGGGGTGAGTTAAAGGTCGGTAAAGCCTCAAGTTCGATTAACTAATAATGTATTCATCGTCTGCAGATGCCAACGATTGTCTTGGGGCAGGAGGAAGTGGATTGCTTCGCGGCATGGGTTTCCATTGAAGCTGGACTACCGGAGTGCGTCGATCCCACAACAGAAATTAAGGTTGGCTACTCGGTTAAACCTCTGCCCAATGCATTTCCGCAATTAAAAAGCTTGCTTTTCAGATCAACTATGGCAAACTACTGCTGGAGGCCCTGCTCGAATACTGGACACCACCGCATAGCATACCACCAAACGAAATGGAACCCGACATGCACGGCAACGGCTACTTCCAAGTGCCCAAACACACGCCCGTCATTTTTAGGTGAGTGGCATTGCTGCAACCGTATCTAAACTATCACTAATTACTTAAATTTCGTGCCAAATCAAACAGTGAAGTGGGCGGCCGCACTGTTTGCCGACTTTTAGTGCGCGATGCAGCCGGCGATAGCGAGAGCACACTGCTCCACGAGACGGCGCCACAGTGGGTGACCGATGTGGTGATCGAGAAGAACATTCCCAAGTTCCTCAAAATACCGTTCTTCCTGCAGCCCCACCCGCAAATGACCAAGCCAGAGCGAACGAAGAAGGTAAGCAGTCTGTCGTAGCAGCCAGAGTTCATAGTCTAATGAGTCTTTCCTGCCTTTACTTAGGATCGCCTGGTAGCTAATGAATTTATCCAGTGCCGCAAGGTCTGCGAGCATGTGCTGGAGAAGGTGCTCAATGCGGAGACCACCCCGAGTGGGGGCAATGCTAACAATTCCCTGCAGAACAGCCAGAGCGATGCCAATTCGGAAGGATCCCAACTGCCAGCAGAGGAGCGAATCGAACTGTGGTGCAATGATGTGGTTAGTTGATGGATATATCTCTTCATAAGCCTTGGCTCACCAGTGATTTCTTTATCAGGTTGTGGACCCCAACATGGACCTGCGCACCGTGCGCCACTTCATCTGGAAGCAGTCTACCGATCTTACGTTTCAGTACAAGACCAAGCAGAATTTCAGCTACGACGGTAAATAAGAGAGCCCACGCATAGATCAACACTTCACAACACCCCCCTCACAAACACAACGCATACTTCATTTCTGCAATTGCGATTGCCTAACCGAGAGTTGTGCTTATATATCCGCCCCATAGGTTCGATCGGGGATAGCCTGGAGCGTGTGACGCGCAAGTATTGAACGCTGGCATGTGATCTCCCGCCTAACCGAAGCAGCACCGATGCATTGTTGAATGTGAATGAGAAATGAGAGCGAGATTGAGCAGATCGAATTAACAATTTGTATGTATTTATGCAATGTATTTGAGTTTTAACATTCGTCTCGTGTCCCGTGGACAAAAACATTCAAGGAGGATCTGTTTAAACATTAACTTTAAAATTTACATTTAAAAGTGCACCCGGGTGCTTCTGTTTGTTTACTTCTCGTTAGGAATACGTTTATGTACTTCAGATTCAGACTTATAACAATTAAGCTTGCGACACACACGTAGATAAGCATTGCAAGGGAGTAACTACAGACATACCATTAAAACGTATTTGCATCTGAAGCATCTAGACCTAGAGGATTGCGCATATTTGTATGTAATATTCACACTTGTTTCACATTAGGTTTATGCATAATTATATATACATAAGACATAAGTATAAGTAATCCGTTAAAGATACAAAAAAGAAATCAATGCAACGGCAGTAGTCCAACCTGTAAAACGCTCTATGCAAGCCAATTTGTACATAAGTAATAAGCGAAAAATGAAACCGAAAACGAAAACCAGGATGAAAATCAATTAAAGTTATTAAATTATTTGGAAATCAAGCCTGGCTCTCAGTCCCTAAGATTTATCTATCCATCTAACTCTGCCCCCTCTTTTAACTAACAACTAAGAGTGCGCGATCCTAACGGCGACGCCTGGTGCCGGCCACCCGGGAATAGGACTCGATGCAGGTCAGCAGGCTGAGGAGCTGTTGCTTCAGCGTCGAGGGTATGTGGTAGCCGTAGATGATCCTCCTGGGCGCATTGCTCGTCCGGATTAGCCAACGGGCCACCAGCCAGAGGCAGTTCTCGCGCAGCGACCGCATGGGGAAGTGGATCAGCACCTCGCTGCGCACGTCGACCAGCTCATCGGGAGTCGTTTGGTTCTTCGGCACCCGCACCCGGATCGGCTGGAAGATCCTCTGCGAGCGCACATGCATCCGCTCGCCGGTGTAGTAGTCCCGGAACAGCCAGCTGTGCGAGCTGTACGTGTTCACCCGGACCTCCTCGAAGGGTTTGAGGGTGAGGTACAGGAACTCCCGATCCTGCTCGCTCACCCAGTACAAATCGAGGGTGCGATATGTGGTGTTTGCAAACAGCACGTACACCTCCACCTTCCCCTCACCCTCACCCGCCACCAGCTGCTGGCCGTCGCGGTTGTTCTGCGCTATTTGGAGCGCCATCTCCAGCAGGGTGCTAAGCCGATCTGCAATGGCTGCCAAATCAATTTTCGTTGTTTTTTATGGCACAAGCGACGTTGAATGGAATCAAAATCACAACAAGCTAACAACAAGTATAGATAAAATTCACTTCTTATCAGTTACGGTAACATTTTTCTCGCTGACTGAGCCACCCCTTTGGTCACACTTTTGATAACCTCGGTCTATCGATAACAGGCCAAACAGCTGACCTCCTTTGACCACCTCTAGCGTAAAAGTAAACAAATAGAAACTCCCACAAATAACAAATTATGGCTTTTTGCATAGCCGTTATTGGCAAGGATGTAAGTTTTATTTATTGTGTTTTGTAAGATGTATAACCTACCTAATCTCCACAGAATGCTCCGCTTTACTTGACCACATCCGATATGGAGCAGGAACTGGATTTGCAATATCACGTACACGCCGCTTTGGACGTCGTGGAGGAAAAGTGCTTGATTGGCAAGGGTGCTCCGGAGTCCAAGGAGCTCTACCTGGGACTGCTCTACTCCACGGAGAATCACAAAATGTACTCCCATTCTAGCCTTACCAAATGTGTCTTTAAACCTAAAAGACTTACTTTATTACAGCTACGGTTTTGTGACGAACACACGGGTCAAGTTCATAGTGGTCATCGATTCCAGCAACGTTGCTCTACGGGAAAACGAGGTCCGAGCGGTGGGTATCTAATCCTGTTCGAACCAAACACTTGATAACTCCCGGCATGTGTATATTCCAGATCTTCCGAAATCTCCACTTGCTCTACACAGATGCCATTTGCAATCCCTTCTACATTCCCGGCGAATCGCTGACTTCCAAGTGAGCTGTCTAAAGACTAGTTAGTCTTACCTAAGTTTTTTGCTCACACAGCACCTTAATCTTTGCAGGAAATTCGATCGTGCCGTCCAGAAACTGATGAGCGGCAATGCCTAGCTGTAGATTAAAACTGAACGAACAATAAACCGAATTATTTATCAGAGACCTGTGTTTTCTCAGGAGGGATGTCAAGGTGCCCGCCCGAAGGTAGATTCAAATAGAGATACGCACCAGAGATACGCAAACCGGTCGGCTGGCTGGCTGGCCAAAGCCGAAAATTATGCAAATTCCACATTTTTGATGAAAATAATTCGAGAATTAATTATATCTTTACAATGTGTCTGCTAGTTGACACATAGTTAGTTAATGTCTCCGTATTGAACTCGTCTTCCGTCTGCTTTTGGGCTTTGTTGTGGGGTCCACCGTGATCTTTAACTGAACGGCAATAACGAGGCACACATAAACATGTATTTTGTCTTATCTTATGCATAATTAATGAAATTAAATCCTACGCGTCAAGTGACTTGAACTTGGGCGCCACCGGCAGAGGCAAACGAAGCATCAGTATCATATAAAAAGCCGGATAAAGTTCCAGTTCGATATCAGTAAGCCTTCTCAAGTCTTTCAACCAACAACATGAAGTTCTTCGTAAGTGGCCTTATCACAAAGCGATCCTTAAGGGATTTTAAATGATTGGTTCCTTGGACTCCTTCTAGATTGCTTTCGCCTGCCTGTTGGCCGTCGCTGTTGCCAACGAAGATGCCGGAGTCCTCCGTAGCGACCAGGAAGTGAACGTGGACAATTTCAAGTATGCTCTCGAGCTCGACAACTCTGTGAATGTTCAGCAGACTGGTGAACTTCATGGTGAGGAGTGGATTGTTAAGGGAAGTCAAGCATGGACCTCTCCCGAGGGTGAGCCCGTGGCCATCACCTACGTTGCCGATGCCAACGGTTACCAGGTGCTGTCCGCCAACCCCCCTCTGCCCACCCCACCCCCAATCCCAGAGGCCATCCAGCGCTCCCTGGATTGGATCGCCGCCCACCCTTCCGAGAATTAAATATTATAAATAAAAGTGTTGATAAATAAATGTGTTGAAAATTAAGATCCAACTGCCTTTTTTCTTATCCAAAATGATCAATGCATCTTTATTTGCAGTGCCCAAATTAAATTTGAATATTCAAAAATATACATAGCTCACTAACAGACAGAAACAAGTTTGCTTAATATTCAAGGTCAGTCAGAGAATCGATTATTAGTATTTCAATAGGTCTGACAGGTGGTCATTATTGATGTGCTGCCCCTGAACTTGGGGTCTCCCACAGAAAGTTTTCACTTTCGATATCGTTTTTCAGTCAGGGGATTCCAATTCCCATCTCTTTGCATACTTTCAGTCAGGCAAACTCCACCCAGGCAACAAAAAGATTACAGCATTATTTCCCTCCAAGTGGGTTATTCATTAGATATATAAACTTGGATTCTTAATGAACTCACCAATTTGAAATCTATTGGCGGGAAAACAAATATAAAATAAACTAAACAAATAAAGAAAAGATAAAGTTTGGCAGATTACTAAAAATGCTTATTACAATTTGTATTAAAAAAATGTATTTTTTTAAGTTTTGTCACTTTGTTTTGCGTAGAGTTTTAAGCTTTTTACAGAGATACTTAGCAATATAAAGAAAATGCAACATCTAAATTATAATATCTTTATTAATAGAATTGCTTATACTTAATAGATATGGAAAATTATAATTGGGATACGTTCTTTTAAGATTCTTTACTTTTAACTTTGCACAATCTTTTAAAGAAATCTTTACCTTGATACTGAAAACGAAGAAGAAGTTCTTGAAAACCATTACCATTACTGTTTGAAAAGGTTACAATTATTTTTTCTGTGTGGGGACATTTAGCAAACCCTATCTAGTCACGTGATCGCGATGGGATAATCAGGCTCTTTGTTGTCATAATTTCCGATGCAAATGTTAGGCTTTCGGTCTTTGAAAGTGATGCGACCGTTTAAGTTGCGCGATGCAGCTATGTCGCTGCAATTATACTTATGACGACGGGCAAAGTGAATGCCATCGTAAATTACGTGCTGCAACCAGGGGCAAAAGTAGCTGTATCCGAAGTAACTAAAGTGGTCGATCCGCCGCGACGATCAAGGCTAGACCTCGGTCGGCTCACAAATGTCAAAATAACATTGAAAAGCTTGCGCTCCGGTTACCGATTTGCCGACAAATCCGTTGATTCTGATTCTGATTCGGATTCTGGGTCGTTGAGGCTAATCGCTCTGGAAGCACAACATGAAAACCCCGACAGCCTGCAAGCGATGGAAACGAATCTCAACGATGATGGATTGAGATGTTGAGAGGGCGATGTCTAGATGCCAACAGGCCGTCAGAAGATCGAATCGAGCGAGCACTGGGGGAAAAATGCCCACTAAAATGATGATAAACTTTATACATGTCAATAAACATTTAAATTTTAAAGATAAATGGGAAATAAATATAAAAGATTTAACCATTTTGAATAAGAGAAAAATTTGATTCTATTCAAGACAAGGTCAAAAGTATTGAGTAACTCATATATTAAAACTGATTTCATTATTTCTAACATAGGAATTTAATTAATTTTTTTAACTTTTTAAAATAAATTTTATAATTGTTGTTGCACTAATTAAGGTCTTATAAATAAGTTAAGAACTCAAAAACGTATGGTAAAAAACCAGTATGTTTTACAAAATTTGGAACCCATTTATGGTATAACAAATTCAATTTGTGTTTTCTGTGTAAACCGCATTGTATCTCTGAACATATAACCAAATGCAGCGATATTGGAATTTCCCGAATTCTTTTGCGACACCAAGGATTCTTTGCTCCGGCTCAGCTGTTGGCCATTACTAATTCCTGCCATTTTGAGCTAGGCGTCTCATATATTACTTGCTAATAAATTAATAAGAACATAAACAAATGGTCAATATGTCACCGTGACGTCAACTTTTTTTTGGCGGCTGCTTTGGCAGCGGCGCTGTCATAATTCGTAAACAACATTTGGTTTCCTCAATTTCCTCAATTTCCCCAATATTCAATGGCCGCATAAACAAATGCGTTATGCCGAAAATGTGTGCCACACAAACGGCTATTTTATTAAAATGTATAAATCAATTTGCATATCATGGCGGGCATTAAACAAGCGAACAAAGTGAAAATTAATATTATGGCTGATTTAAATCTGGATATATACGTATTGTATGGGTGTAGGAAGCAGAATCGCAAGAGACAATATTCGAATCGTTTATAAAAATGTTTTAGCACGTTGTTCGTTTGATATTTCCATGGGAGTGTGTGTGTGGAATGATTCCATCCTCTTAATTAATGTCGATTTTTTAATTGCTCGTTAATTTGGTCGAGTTATAAAATGATTTTATGGGCCCGCCGTGATTGATTCATAAAGCGTGTCGTCGCTGTGAATTGGAAAATGTGATCAGATTTGCTCCAATTATGAGGAGATATCGGATACATATTTAAATGGGCAGCACTTAAGGGTACACTGAGCGAAATCGGACCCTTCAACTTGGGTCACTTTCAGTTTCAACTGAGTCACTTCAAATAACTTGAATATTCAACAAAAGCGAAACTGAAAAATTAAAGCCGTAGAACAGGGTTGGTTTTTAGTTTCACGCGGAGTTTGTAGTTATTTAATTTGCCATAAACAAAGACCAGTATCCGCCAAAAGAAGTATAAAAAGAGATGTTTATTTAAATAAGGTAATTTAAGAGTTTTTTATCGTCATTAAGCGTGTTTAATTTCAACAGATGGTGACAGCGCATTTGGAACTGGTTTATCATCAGCCTGAGATATGATCATTCCATGGGCCGCCGCATCGTATAGGGACTTTTCCCGCAGTTCCGCCTAAAAATAGTCATTGTTAAGCTTAGCAAACCACTACAAAATCGTATTGGGTGGGTGGATGCGGATCGTCTGCTCTTGGCGGCGGTGGCATTGGTGGTGTTGCTTCTGGTGGCCGGGGCGCAGTAAATTCGGCAATGCTCAATGGTTTTACAGTGCTTTTCGTATTTTCCTTTCTTTTTTTTCACTCCACAAAAATTAGAAACACATTTTAAGATTTCCACAGGTTCGTGTGTGCGCGTTCGCTTCTTTTGTTTATTTCCCCTGGTTTTATTTTCGAAATGCTGCTGAAAACCATAAATTAGCTTGTTACTTTTGGAATGCCTGGCGCTGTGTGTGGGTGTGTTCTGGTCTTCGGGGATCTCGAGAGCCACATGAAGAAGTGGGGAACTGATTCAGTCGTTAGCGGTGATCGATCTGGTGAACAACTAGCACAGGATTTAAAATGGAGAACATTGTGAGTGGAGCTGGATTAACGGAAACCTTTAAGGATAACCATTCTAAAGGAGGGAAGAGAGCCCAATACTTTTGGGTTTAAGGAACAAGCTGAAAATTGCATTTATTATTTTTTAATATTACTGGTGTTTGAAAAACCTATACAATTTGAAATACTTAAAGTAATTTTAAAAGGTTTAAACCTAGGTTTTAATAGCTTGCTCTTTTCTTAGAAAAAATAACATTGTTGGTTCATTTTGAATTTTTTTTTAACAACTTTTTCTAGTAACGTAAACAAGATAGAAATAAAAGTTTTTGTAACTTTTATAAGTTTTTAAATAAATTTGGATAGCTTTTTACCAGTTATAACTTATGGATATTTAGTTTAAGACCTAAAGAAATGTATAAAATGTTTTAAAATGTATAAATAGTTTAAAATATGTTTTTTATTTTAGGATGAAGACCTGACCCCCGAGCAGATTGCCGTTCTGCAGAAGGCATTCAACAGCTTCGATCACCAGAAGACCGGCAGTATCCCCACCGAAATGGTGGCCGATATCCTTCGTCTTATGGGTCAGCCCTTCGACAGGCAGATCCTGGACGAGCTGATCAACGAGGTCGATGAGGACAGTAAGTATTATAGGGCTCTTATGTTTAGTGGTTCCCAAACTGATCTCCCATCCTTCCGCAGAGTCTGGTCGCCTGGAGTTCGAGGAGTTCGTCCAGCTGGCCGCCAAGTTCATCGTGGAGGAGGATGACGAGGCCATGCAGAAGGAGCTGCGCGAAGCCTTCCGCCTGTACGACAAGCAGGGCAATGGCTACATTCCCACATCCTGTCTGAAGGAGATCCTCAAGGAGCTGGACGACCAGCTGACCGACAAGGAATTGGACCTCATGATTGAGGAAATCGATTCCGACGGCTCTGGCACCGTTGATTTTGATGGTAAGTGCGCGGACCAATTAGCCGCCGTCAGTCGGGCGATAAAAATTTTGAATTCTTTGGCCCCTTGCCAAGGTATTTTCCACACAAATTATATCAATTTGTTGGGTGGAGTCCCCACCCACCCCCGCTGAAAACTGGGAGCCGCCCTTGTGGTGCTCTATTTATGGATCCTTAGATCTTTACACAGAAACAAGCAGATCATTTTGCTCTTGATTTTAAGAACCTAAGATAATATACGTTTTTATTTGTGCCATTTAAAAATGCAAAAGTTTTCAAGGGGGAAAAATACTTAAAAATTTAAAATGTGCATGCAATGTCATATTATAATTTTTTATTTAAATTTTTTTGTAACTTATGCGTAACAGATTAATTTTTAAAGTTTTAAAATGTTTTTTTTATATAAATTGTTTGTATTTTTTCTAGAAAACCCTGTTTTTACTATTTAGCTATTGTTTTCTTTATTAATGATTTCACTTTCACATCAATTTCACTTACAGAATTCATGGAGATGATGACTGGCGAGTAAGCATTTTGGACCCATCTAACTAATTAATGTCTACCCCCAACACCTGAGGCTTGAATAAACGTTTTGTACTTTATTTCTACGATTGAGTAATCATAATTACGCTATAAATAATCCGCTTGTTGTTCAGGAACTGCTTGGGTAGAAAAACCCAAACAAACGGCAAACATTCTATGGCTGCAGTGCATCTGCATCCGAGTTGAGTCACCTTAATTGTTACCCTCTGGCCGTTGGATTATTATTAAATTTCGATGTTTATGCAATGGGCTGGGACGCTGGGGGCGTGGTCCTCAGCTCATTTGTGTGTTAATTTGGCAAGGCCACTCGGCGTATGAGTGATGCATGTTGCGCATACGCAGCGTTGCCAGTTGTACAATGTGGATTTACTGTCAAGTTTTTTGTTTTTGTCTTGATTGTTTCTCGACTCGATTGGCTGCAGTGCGTGCAAATTCCTTTTGCCACTTGGCTGGCGTTCTGGCCCGCACAGCTGTGACCATCCCAAGCAGAATAAGGCCCACTGACAACCTGCTAGATTTGTGCCTTTCCAAACAGCCAAACAGCATAGCCATCTATGTTGGCTGGCAAATGTCAATGAGCATTCTCCTTGTTGCCGAAAGATGTCAAGCATTTACGCTAAACTTGGCCGCCGCGACATGCAGTGAGTTTTTCCCCCAAAAACATCCAAAAGAAGCGGCAGCTGCCCTTTCTGAAAAGTTTACGAAAAAAGGAGAAGGGGCTGCGGATGGGGCTGGGGCAGATGGATGTTGGTTAGCTGGATGTTGCCACCAAGTGGAGCAACTTGTTTTGCGCAATGTTAAGTCTTTTGGCCCCGGAGGGTGTCGATATTAGTGGTATTTATTAACCGCTTCGAATCCAGTTTGGTCTCCCCCTAAACAAAAGCCAATCATTAGGTGAAAGGTCACAGACTGGACGTGGACTCTTACGCCCTGTGAAAGAGACTATGTACTCCAAGCCGCATGCCAGATTTATTGACATCCGCCTGGGCAGACTTCTCAATATGCGATTCTTGACACCAAGCGCATTAAAACGGTTTCCCAAACGTGCAATTCAATGGAGATGAAGCTGAATGATGATGATGCGCTCGAGCGTTGAGAGTTTCGATTGGATTCCAATTTACGAGCACCACCAGCGGTAGTTGCTTGCTAATTTTTACCCACTAACCGAGGAGAGATGTGGCTGAGAGCGTTTGTTTAACAAGACAGGGTACATTGAGTAAACGAGATGCCGCCGCTGAGACAATAGTCGAACCCATGCACCTTCGGATGAACCACCTCCACCGCCGACGAATCCACCGCCTCCTCCCTTTTTCGTGTTCAGCTGGGGGAACACCGCCACCACCACAGCTGCACACGATTGCAATAAATGCCATAAAGTATCAAAATCTCAGCACTCGCTCAGCTCCAAGCTGCAAGCTCCGGCTTCAGATTCGAATTCAGATTCAGATGCAGCAGCAGCAGCAGCAGCACAGCGTTTTCGTTCATTCCATTCCATTTGATTGCATTTGGCGCCAAACCAAGTATAAAAGCTGGAGAACCTGGGCTGCGATCGGCACACAAGTACCGTGACATTCGAGGAGCCACAACACGCGGTGGCACTGCAGCATTTGTGCAACCAGACAACAAAAGGACCCACGTGGATTACCCTAGCTTGGTGGATAAAGTGTGGTGAAGCGGGCTCGGTTGCCAAGGATTTGTGGGTGAATCAAGGATTCAGCTTTTCTTCGACTGGGATTATATACAATCAAAGTTTGCAGTCATGGCTCTTAAGTGGGTAAGTTCAGTGAAAGATGAAAGGAGTGTGTTATAGTTAGGAAAAACTTTGAATTGTTAAATGGATCAAAAATTCTTAGAGAACACAGAAGAAAAATATTGAGGCAGTTCATAGTCCTTTTGAGTATTTTATTGTATGAAATTAGAAAACACATGTTTTAAATCCAGAACATTAAAAAAATTATCAGGACTTATCTTAAGTGCACAAAAAAATAATAGATTATAATCACTATTGAACTTTTCAAATAAATGTAGTTATATTTGGGTAATAAGCTTGATTGGAGGAAATGAAAGAAATAAGTATGCAAAGGATTAAATTAAAATATTTTTTGTTACCTGGCTTACAAACCAATCTATAAGAATTCTAATCTTGTGTGAAAATTAGAATAGGATTTTTTAAGCAATTAGAAATTTATAATGGATATGGATATACAAAATCCTGTTTGGATTAGATTAGCCAAGAACTTTCGAAATGAATTTCAGTTATTCTAATTGCATTGCAAAGAATCCAGTTTCAAGGGGATATAACAGTATATTGTCGCTGTGCTTTCCAATCTCCCCCTTGAATCTCTCAAATTGCCATCCATAAAAAGAACAAAGCTTAAACAATAGACCACAGGAATGCCCCATCTTCAGTCGTTTAAATTAGCAAAGGATTTCCCCATCGCACTTAGCATATCCGATTGTCTTGGAGAGATCAAGTAATTGCGATTCCCGACAAACGCATAAATTAACAGCCCATTTGCAATCGGAGTTGGAGGATGGCGTTTGGCGGATTGCGGATGGCACGCAAAGTTGCCCAAGATGGATCGGTCGTGGCCGACCCGCCCCCAAAGCAGATCATCGAAATGGAAGCAGTGGCGACCCAATTGGCAGCCCATTTGCAATTACCGCAATTATATTTGCGGTTGCGAAACACTGTCGAAGATGTCTACTGCTAGGTGGTCACGAACTGCCAAAGACTCTCACAGACTCATGGATATTCCGGCCCAAGGGGCAGGCGTTGCTCTTCGGTTGCATGATGAGTCAGTGTGGCAAATGTCAGAATTTCCACATTATTGCATTACTTCATTATTCAGCTGCATTTCAGCTGCAGTGCGACAAGTGAGCTCATGCCAATCGATGGAGCTGTTATGTTTATGGCCAAATGGAGTCCGTAAACGGTTTAAACTTCAACTTGACACTCGCTGGTCGACGGAGGAGCCTTGGCTACCATAGCCCCCCCAGTCGATCCGTTTACCCAACCTTCCCAGCCAGCCATTCGCTGTTCACACGCTGCTGCTTCTTCTCAGACGTCTTCTGTCTAACAAGAAGTCCATAAATATCAGAGTTCGCTTCAGGCTGCGACAACTGCGCTGATGATGAGCTCGATAGGAATAGTCCCCGCCGCATCTACAGTACTTACAGCATTTGCAGCATTTACAGCCTTAATGGGCGACGATCGGCTGCAAGTTGCAACAATGGAAAACGTGAGCGGATCGAATGGCGACGCTCTGTCAATGGGCGAATGTTTCATTGATGAAATGGCCGACATTTGGCCACACTCTTGACCCCGATAGAGGTTCCTAGCGGGGTCAGGTTGCCTAGCTGGACGAGATATATGTAACAGGGGGAGTCAACTCAAGGTTCTTCTTTTAATTCTACTTTTGAAAACTAATTTTACAAAATTCCAATACTTAAAGGGTTATATGTATTGGTTATTCAAAATCTATGATACTTAAACTTAAAATAGAAGGGGCATCTTTATTAAAATATTTTTAAAACCCCTTCTATTTAAACCTTCAAGCATAACTAATTTTATCAAGATATCATGTTATATCATTTTATAACGTGTGAGTGCCAAAACCAATTGTTGTGGCTCATTCTAATTTTACTATGATATGATATGATATACTATTACAATGATATTTAAACTTAAGATAGGAGAGGCATCATTATTAAAATATTTTATTTTAACTTTAGGCAGAAACAATTTTAATAATTTAACTTTATCCAAAAAATTATATCATATCATGTTATATTATTTTATATCATGTGAGTTCTGGAACCCAAGTGGCTGCTCATTCTAATTTTATACATCCCATACTTTTATAGAGGCAATAAAATACGTAGTTAAAATATAATTAAATTAGCCCGTCCATTTCAGCGTAGTAAAGTGCCAGCAATTTCAATTATCTCTTAAGATTTATGTGAGACGAACAAATTGATTGGCCACCGATATAAAAGCCAAATTTTCAAACAATTAGCCACCCCTTTGATTTTAAATTTTCTATTTATTTTGCAATCACATAAGTCAACCTATCCAAGTGTTGCCCCAGGCCAAAAAATTAGGAGCGTGCATCTCGATGGCAAAAGGCTGCATTCGCATGAACTTTCCACGTACCTTGCATAAATTTGTGATCCCACCTCATTGGATCTTCGCTTTTTTGCAGGCTGTGGTGATCACGACGTTGGCGCTGGCCCAGTCAGCCAAGCTGGATAACAAATACCTGCCCCCGCCGGCAAGTGCGGCCAGTGCGGGTGGCAGTCCGGGAGCAGGGCTCCAGGGACCAGGAGGCGGCTTTGGAGGCGGAGGTGGAGGTGGACCAGGAGGTGGCTTCGGAGGAGGCGGCGGAGGAGGAGCGGGTGGTGGCGGCTTCGGTGGTGGAAACAACGGGCTGGGTGGCTTCGCCAACGGAAGACCCATCGCCCCCGGTGGTGGTGGTGGTGGTGCACCCGCTCCACGTCCCAGTTCACCAGGCGGTGGTGGTGGTGCTCCTCCAGCCTCTGGACCACCGATCCCAATTCTCTCGTTTGTCAACGAAAACGATGGCGATGGCAACTATCGCTTCAGCTACGAGACCGGCAATGGCATTAAGGCCCAGGAGGAGGGCACCGTGAAGAACAAGGGATCCGAGAACGAAATCCCCTCCGTGATGGGTTCCTACTCCTACACGAATCCCGAGGGCGAGCTCGTCGAGATCATGTACACGGCGGATGAGAATGGTTTTGTGCCCTCGGGTAATGCTCTGCCCACACCACCACCCATTCCGGAGGCGATTGCCAAGTCCCTGGCTGCCCAGGGCATCTCGGTGCTGCCGGGTGGCGGCTTTAGTGGAGGCCCAGGTGGAGGACAGGGTAAGTATTTAAACGATAAGTCGCAGGGTAATTTAATAATCTAATATTTAATCTTATTATTCAGGTGCTGGTGGCGGCGGAGGCGGTGGTTCCGGTTATGGTGGCGGATCCGGCGGTGGCGGAGGAGCAGGCGGCGGTTATGGATCAGGTAACAATTGTTCTAATTCCGGAGCTTTTTCACTTTTATAGCTTACTCTGAGATCATTCATTTAAATTTAAACAAATTTCATTTTGTAGGAGGCGGCGGCGGTCGTGGTGGAGCACCCGGAGGTCCAGGTTAGTAAAAGATTAAGTTTTGTTAACAACTATTCCATGCAAAACCATTAAAGATTATAATGATATGAAAGTCAACATTGTTTTCTACTTACACTATACTAAGAAAATGCTCATATGACCAGTTATTTTATTCTATTACTCTGCCAAATCCCCAGTTGAAAATTATACAAAATCTGTTAGATAGTGGTAGCCCTAACCAACAACTCTTCAAAATAATTGCCTAAAACAACTATCTTTGCAATTGCAGGTGCGCCAGGTGGAGGCGGTTTTGGAGGCCAAGGTAAAAGATCTAACCATTTTGTATATCTCAGACTAAAAAACTGTTACTTTTTTAGGAGGTGGGGGCGGCTACGGAGGAGCAGGTGGCGGAGCAGGTCGAGGTGGTTCTCCAGGAGCTCCCGGTAAATATTTATTTTCATAGTGTATAAGGACATATTTTATTGCTTTTTTTAATGGTTTTTTTTAGGTGCACCAGGCGGAGGTGGATTTGGTGGAGCCGGAGGTGGTGGCGGCGGATATGGAGCCGGCGACGGTGCCGGTCGGGGCGGTGGTGGTGGGGGACCAGGAGCTCCAGGTGAGTTGATGATTTTATTTGATTGAAATTATCGTAAATAATACATTTTTATTTTTAGGCGGCGGAGGATTTGGCGGAGCCGGACGTGGTGGCGGCGGATACGGAGGTGGTGGCGGCGCCGGTCGCGGTGGTGGTGGAGGTGGAGGACCAGGAGCTCCCGGTGAGTTGATGACTTTATTTTATTGACCTATAGTCAATAATATATCTTTTATTTTCAGGCGGAGGAGGATTTGGTGGAGCTGGAGGATCAGGCGGCGGATACGGAGGCGGTGGTGCTCCAGGAGCTCCCGGTTCCCCTGGCGGAGGCGGTTTCGGTGGTCAAGGTTAGTTATATTGATACATTACCTACTTCGGCTTACAAATAATATATATCTTGTAGGAGGTGCTGGCGGACGCGGTGGAGCTCCAGGAGGTCCCGGTGAGTAAAATATTAGGTTTCTGTTGATTAGTTGTATTTTGAAATATGTAAAGGACATATTTAATTGTTTCTTTTGGTATTGGTCTTTCAGGTGCTCCAGGTGGAGGAGGATTCGGTGGAGCTGGCGGAGCCGGCGGCGGATATGGAGGCGGCGGCGGTCGAGGTGGTGGTGGAGCACCAGGAGCTCCTGGTGAGTTTATGAATTTACTTACTTCATTATTTGTTATTAACATTTCATTTACTTAGGATCTCCTGGAGCAGGAGGATTTGGTGGAGCCGGAGGAGCTGGAGGAGCTGGCGGCGGATATGGAGCCGGTGGCGGCGGAGGCCGCGGTGGTGGTGGAGGTCCAGGTGCCCCAGGAGCTCCAGGATCTCCAGGAGGTGGCGGATTTGGGGGTCAAGGAGGTGGTGGCGGATTCGGTGGAGGTGCCGGACGTGGTGGTGCTCCAGGAGGCCCCGGTGAGTAAACTATTGGGAAAAATGTCAAGAACATATTTAATCGTTTCTCTTGGTTTTGGTTTTTTAGGTGCTCCAGGCGGAGGAGGATTTGGTGGAGCTGGAGGAGCAGGAGGAGCTGGCGGCGGATATGGAGGCGGCGGCGGTCGAGGAGGTGGTGGAGCACCTGGAGGTCCTGGTAAGTATATAATTATGTTTTCCTAATCATCTGAAAAACATAATATTTCTTATTTGCAGGCTCCCCAGGAGGTGGAGGATTCGGAGGCGCTGGAGGCGCTGGGGGACGCGGTGGTGCACCAGGCGGACCCGGTGAGTATATTTTCCAGAGTTCATTTCTAAAATCTGTTTATTATTGGTGTTAACGACTTTTTTTCTGCAGGATCTCCAGGCGGACCCGGTTATGGCGGTGGTGCAGGTAATATATATTTAATTTGTCATAAATTTATCATAAAGCAACTGTAAAAATTGCGATCTTTATGGGAAAAGTTGTCAAGACCTGCATTTGACATGTGTTATTCCCACGCATTTCAAGTTTGTTTAACAATATTTTTGCGCAGTCTTTGTATATGGTTTTTCCCACGATCTACTAACGATCTTTCATAAATTATGCAGTTTGACTTGAAAGCTTTTAAAATTATTTTAATTATTTTAGTAGTAGTAGTGACAAAGGGTCAATCTCATCACGATCTTTTGTTTCACTTGCAGGAGGCGGCGGTGGACGTCCTGGAGCTCCAGGATTGCCCGGTGGCAACCAGTACGTTCCGCCCCCAGCTGGTGGTGGCGGAGCACCTGGCTCGCCCGGAAGACCGGGGTCAGGACCTCCCGGCGCTGGATCGCAATACATCCCACCTCCCCCAGGAGTGCCGGGTGGAGGTCGTGGAAATGGAGATTTTAATCCTCAGACAGGCTATAGCTATTAGAACCAGGAGAAGTCCCGGAAACGCCTATCAAATCTCTCAAATCGAAGAAATGTCATTCCAATGCAGGCTGCCCTAAATGTTCTTTCACTTAAATGGTTAATTTATTTATGTAAGCTTCTCTTTCCCCTTTTTTCTTTTGTGACAATGTGTGTGTGCCACTATCGAAATAAATGAATCTTGAATACTTGAATATTACCTGTTATAACTTGGAAAATAACTTGGAAAATCCGATTAAAACCAGCTGTTTGACTTTTTAGATGCATGTATTTCATGCCTTTGAGTGGCGACTACATATTTGGACTAACTAATTGTTTTAATTACAAGTTGAGTTATGATCTTATTTCTTTGGGGACTTCTTGAAGCGTCTGCCATACTGGTTATAGCCATAGGGATCCACCAGGTTGTTGGGTCTGCCCCTCAGTTGTTGGGTTATCAAGGCCTGTTGCTGCTGTTCATTCTGTTGTTCCTTCTGCTGTTGCTGTTGCTGTTGTTGCTGCTGCTGCTGCTGCTGCTGCTGCTGGTTGAGATTCTGTTGCTGTTGTGCCTGTTGCGCCGTCAGATTGCTGCCGAAAGCTTGCTGGCCAAATTGTCCAGCATATTGGCCAGGTAAATTACCCGAATGCAACTGGTTAAACGGCTGATCTGGCTGATATTGCCCAGAGTTTGGTTGCTGTTGCTGCTGGAAATTGCGTTGCTGTTGCAGCTGTTGCTGCTGCTGTTGTTGTTGCTGTTGCAGCGGATTCAATGGCTGTTGTCCCGGAATCTGAGGACGAAACGGGGCATTGGGCAGTGGTGGCGGCAGCTGGCGGAAGGGCGTCTGGTAGGGATTTATGTTGGGGTTGAGCAGGTTTTGTTGATAGGGCTGGGCACCCGAGAAATATTGCGGCGAAGCTGGAATTCCAGTGCCCTCCGCCCGGAATCCGTTCTCGTCGGCGATGTAACGCACTGTTATGGGTGTGCCCTCCGGTGAGGTGTACGAGTAGGAGCCCTGAATTACCTGTCCATTAAGAAGTAGTTATTTATTAAAAAATATTTAAATTTAGCAAAAAATTACTCCCTCAAGTATGTTATGGAATTTAAAAAAAATAATGGTACTAAGCCGAAAAGTTTGCTATAACTGAAAATGAAAATATATGTATAACGCTTTCTTGAACTAGCGATACCTTTAAAATGGTGTTCAGAATTAAAGTTTTTTTTAAAAATATATCTAAGAATTATTTAAAAAAAAGCATTACAAAACCAAATAAAAAATCAATATATTTAATAACATAATAATGTTTGTAAACTTGTTTTCAAAGTAATAGCTTCGAGGTTTGTCTTTCTAAGATCTTGTAATATTTTTAGAAATACCCAAAAATAAGAAATTCTTAACAGTCCTTAAAAATCATGTATGAATTTAAAATTCAACTTAACAATCTTTTCATACAATTTCTTCATTTGAAATTTTAAATTCGTTACTAATTTTAAAAGACTTCCTTCAAAAGGCATAACTCTCTTGCTGAAACCCACCTGTGCCTCCACACCCTCGCCATATCCCAAGTTCTTAACATATCCCTGTGCCTGGGCAGTGGTTCCGTCGGCCGATGAGTAGCCGTAGGAGAAGCTACCGTCCAGATTGAGTTCGTTTTGGTAGGCGGTGATTGGCACGTAGTTCTGCTGCTGGTACTGGTTGTAGCGGGTGTAGGGATTCTGGAGGGCAGCTCCGGTCAGCGGAGGAGCCAGTGGGTTCAGCGGGTTGCGCTGACCCGGAAATAGTCCTTGACCCTGGACGGGATTGGGCTGGCGGCGCTGGAAGGGATTGGCCCCCTGTTGCAGCGGCTGCAGAGGAGGCACCTGCCCTCGTCCCTGTCCTTGGAAGCCCGTTCCCGGCAACTGAGCCTGGCTCACGGAGAACCAGAGGCTGGCCAGCAGGCAGGCCACCCAGCGGAGGTGCCGGAATCGAGGGGTTCGCGGTCCAGACATTTAGGCTGTCAGTGGGCGGGTGGGCTGTGGGCCGTGGATCATAAATCTCTCGCGAACGGAGCACAAATTACACGCTCGATAAACCCGACGACGTTTCACTTATAAAGCTGGGATTTTTCAGAGATCTTCTACAGAGATCGAGATCCGAATCCGATTGCCGATCCAAAGCAAATCCGTTGCTGCCACTGGAAGTTACTGATCGAAAGTCGTGCCACGACTGCAAATGCGGCTCCCACTGCCGGCGGTATTTATGCGATTCTCGATTCTCGATCGCCAGCGGAACAGCGGAACAGGCCCTAAAGCTCAGCGTTATGGTCAGAACAATTGGCCGCTTCCGGTGCTCTTGCTATCAGTTTCTGACTGCATCTCGATGGTTATCTCTATCGGGCGGCCAGTGTAATTTATCTGCGTGTTAACAAGCCGCTGGGCTGGCAGCTTTATTGGTTTTTTATCGGCCATTGACAGAAGGACAAACGAATTTCGTAGTGACTACGACTTTGGCCTAGGCTGATTGATATCTTCATGGTGGCCCGGGTCAGTTGCAAGTTGTTTATGAGCCAGCCCCATATGCAAATTGTGGGCCTTTTTGCCCTAGCACTTGTCTTCGCATCTGCCTCGAAGGCGTTTGTCTGAGTTATGTGCTGACAGCGGGCAGTTGGATTGGATATACACACTTGCCCCTCATTTTCCCTTGGTCAAGGTGCCGGTCGGACCTCAACCTGGTCTACAAACATCATTTGTCAAATGATATAGGTGCTGCTACTGCCTCTGCTTGGAGAGATACTGCTTATCCCCAGGATAGCTGGGGAGCTTGAGAGCTTTTCGGGGCCCGAGGTGTTCCATTGTTCCACGCTCTACGCTCCACTGGGGTTATTCATCAATCTCTGGGCCTGCGACTGGGACTGGGATTGCTCATGTCTAGGTGTGATGTGATCGCCATCACTCATTTATAACTGCCAACTATCCGACAGATACATTTTCGTTTGTCATCTGTATGAGCTGCCATTAAAATTCGAACATGTCTTGTTCCATGTTCAGCTCAAACCTTAATTGCATATGCTAATTCTGGGGAGGTTTTCCATTTCGAAGCAAGGTCAATTAATGCAATGAGCTGTTGGGTCAACCTTTTGTTATGTACTGTAAGTTAAAGGTAAAAAAAAGATTTTCTATTCTGCCAAAATGGCAAAACCAATTCCATGTTTGTTGATAATAGCTGCCTGTCAATTTAAATAATAAATATTTCTTTGCCCCCAAGTAGAAGTTGCATTCTGAAACTGCCTAAAAGCCTACAATGGTTTTTCCACTGTTTTATATACAACTCAGCCGAAAAGTATGCTAAGCTTTTTTTTTAGAAAACGAAATATCTTCCACATTAGGCTTTTAGGACTTTTAAATGCGCTTCACTTTAAATGAAGTAATTATTATAAAAAAAAGGTAATTTGGAAACGGTATCTTTTATAAAAATATTATATTTACCTTTATTCTTAAATTCCAACCTTTAACAGTTGTTGTTGTCCTATATTGGGAGTTCACCCAAAAGAAATAGAAATGAAATGGTTAGTATTCCAACTGAAAATAGAATTCTGTTAAAGATTTGGTATATTCTAAAAATAACGTGGTCTGCTCTTGATGTTTTCATAAGCAAACATTTTATTTACCTACAAATCCATAAAAATAGGATTAAATTTATATAGTTTTATATAGTGGCGAACAATGTCTTAAACGTTTAAAATAAAACCCCCATGAGAAATCGTTTGTTTACGTTTCCCAAAATGTATTGACCCAATTAAGCTGCTCAAATGTGAGTGTCAAATATTAATTATAAATATGTTTCGGCCCATATTGGCCAACCGTCGCATGATTGATTTGCCATTTGAATAATTCGCGAAACTGGAGGAATAAATAGCAATAAAACAAAGCGCCGAAATGCGGGAAATCAGGCGAAGTGGCGATACGCGGGAAGCGACATTAAAGTGGCTCGCCAAATTTATGCAGAAATGCGAGACACAACAAGCTCAAAACCCAAAGTTTTTGTTGGCCCGATGAGCAAACCGCATTAAAGACGGGTCGGACACTCCTCCCACGACTCCAATGGCTGCATCATGGGCTGTAGGCCTCGGGCCTTAGCCCCAAATCCACCTAAAAGTCGGACAGCAACAGCAACGGCGACGGTTATTAATAGACTGCAGCCCGAAAGTTGCACCGCAATCTCGCGATGGTTTAGATGTTCTTCTCGCCGAGTGGGCCTGACATTTTGTAATTGTGAATTCCATTAGTTAGAAATTATGGCCGCCAGCGCGGCTAATTGATTCACTTTGTGGCAGTGCGTAGTGCGATTGCAAATGCGACTGCAACTGCGGATCGGGGGTTCGGATTCTCTCTTCGGGATCCGGCTGGCAGATCTTGGCTAAAGGTTAACGTGTCGCAGCTCTGAATTATGACCTCGTCGGCATTGCGGCTGCTACATTAATGAGTTTCCACTTCTGTGGCAGGCGCGTCAAATGTCGCTCTGCATAAGCTACACTCGGAAAAACGTGACAGGATCAGATGTTACAAAGTCTAGACAATCAATGACAATGATGTAGGCCGAGAATTATATCGCAAATGAAAAATGGTTTAACAAAAAAATTACCAAGTTACAAGTAGTTCAAGATTGACGCTCAAACCAATGAACTTTAATTTTGAAAAACTAAAAAAAAAAAAAATTAAAAAATTAAAAAAAAACTACCGTAAATGGCTAATTCTAAAAATTAAAAAAAAATTTTCTTCTACGTAATTTTACTTTTTCTAAAAATAAAAAAAAAATAATAAAATTCAAATTTTTTGAGTGTAGCTGGACCAGACAGTAAACAGCATTTTCTTTGTTCTAAGTCCTTTTACAGTTTAGCGAGCTAAGCTTTGCTTTAAATTTTAACTATCTCACAGCTTTTGTCTGCCAAATTTTCCTCGAAGTGCATATTTCCAGTAGTACTTGATTCGGCGGGATTTAAACCAACTCGCCGACTGGGGAGCCGCAAAGAATCAATTTATTAACACGTTGCCGGAGAGCCTGGCCGCTTTGGCAAGTGGAACTGGAAATTGGAACTGGGCGGGCCAAGGCAAATGCCAAAATGCAACTTCTGCTGCCGCAGCTGAGTTGCGAAATTGCTGGAAATTATTATTGAATTCTTTTTGTCTTGCCGTTTGCCATAAATGTTAGCCGCTTCTCAAAGCCCCAGAGGTGCCCACCCACTGTAACAAAGTTGGATCTTGGAATTTGCATGGAAGTCAGGTGGAGCAGTCAGCCGTTACCATTTCTGCACCTTTCGCTTGCCGCAATGCCGAAATTGTGACAAATTTTATTAGCTGCTGCACCCTTGGTGGCAGAACCCACGCGATTCACATGTGTCTTTCGATGCTATCTGCAGTGTAAACATGACAGTTTACCAGCTCCACACTTCTAAATGCCCATTTGACTTGCAAATGGGCGGTTCAATAAACTCCAGAAAAACTGAAAAACTCGACCTGCTACTTTCTACTGACCTCAAAAGCTGAAAAGGCATCTGGCGTTGCATAATTTTGTCTGCTGATTTTGGGGGAGAAATGTCTTCAGAAGTCTTCAGCTTGGACGCGCGTCTAACGGAGGGCTATAAAAAGCGCAGAATCTTTTCTACGCGCTTAGTATTTGCATAAATCATGTTCGCATTGGTGAGTAGCGGATAGGGTAGCTCATGAATAGCCCCGCGTTAAGTGTTCTTTTTTTATTTTGATATACCTTTCAGTTATTGATCTTGACTTGCTGCCAACTGTGGAGTTGGCCCGCTGAGAGTGCCGCCATTAGTGAACCAGTAGTGCCAATCCTCAAATCTTCGGGTTTCAGACTCAGCTCGGGCACCTACTTATTCATGTACGAGAACGGAGATGGCAGTTATCGCGAGGAGCTGGGCATTGTGGGTTCCGCCGATTCGAATGTGCCCACTGGTGGCGACCTGGAGGTGTCCGGCGTTTATGGCTATGTGGATGACAAAGGCCAGGAGCTGGAGGTCAGATATAAGGCAAATAAGAACAATGGCTTCTTGCCACACGTTAGGTACGTTTCCGCGGGGCAGCTAATAAACAAATCGCCTTAGAGCCATTATCTGATGGCCACACATTCTTGAAAATGTTAGCCAGACGATTACCAAAGGCAAGCGCCGATCCAGGCGCGAATAGCCGACTTTGGGCCACAAGGAGCGGCACACGGCAAAAAAATTATATTGAAACTGAATGGGATCGATAATTATCGATTAATGATAATAATGGAATTATAACAAAAGATTTCCTATCTATTTGTTTTAAATATTTATGTTACTGTTTTTCAACAGCCTTATATTAAATTAAATAAGTTATAAACTATATATATTATCAAAAGTACTTATAACCGAAATTGGTTTAAAAAAATATAATAAATAGTTTTTAAAATGTTATCATATTTGAAAAGTATTATTTATTAGAGTAATAGTATGTTTACACTTTTAAGATTTAAGATTTAAATACATATTAGAAAGCCACAGAAGCGTTTCAGAACCCCAATTTCTTATGAATTTATATAACAGGTATTTTTTTCTGTGCCGGGTCCAGCAGCTGGATCTGCAATATCGCTGGCTCATCGCTGGGATATTTAAATAGCGGCAGATCTTCGAAATTAGTTAAGCTGTCAAAGTTGTAAATTGTGGCAGCAGCGTCGATTGCCCTTTGCCAGATGTAAGCCAAATGTCGTTCGGTGCAGCGAAATGAATTTGTATTTATCACCCCATGAAATGAGTACCTAGCGATAGAAAACACGATCGTTAGTATCTTAGCCCCGGAACTACCGATGATTGAATTAATGGCGTCGCAATGTAAATGAAATTGCTGATGCACCCCCGTTGAGATTCTGAATCGAGCCATTTGTCAGCGGAAGATGTTCGATCGATAGTTATAAAGATAGATAGATGGATAGATATATGTATGGATGCCCTGGGCTAGGGGCTACACCCCAGTGCAGATCATAATATAAATTGCATCAAAGCTGACATTTTACACATTTCTGGGATTGGTGGGGACTGCATTGTGGTGCAAAGTGTGAGGTGCGACTGATTAATCGCGACACCTGGCGAGTGGGTGAAGCCGTGCAAGTTATGCAGTTGCAGAGGCCGCTAATGTAGCCGCCGATCGGTGTCATCAATCGCCGGCGTCATCGCCCCAATGATCTGACTCAGATCGCAGCCAGCATAGTGACACATTTCCGAAGCCCCCTACTCTGATTATTTGATAACACTGACCCATCGGAGACCTTGACATTTTGAGAGCCAGCCGCATTTCGGAGTTTGCGGACGTAGCGTTCGCATAAAACGGGATGCAAACATGTTTAGCATGTTTAAGCGAAAGAGCCGAAAAGAGCTGGATGTGGCCGAAATACTGATACTGCAGGAGTGTGTGCGGCTATAAAAGCCAACTGGCCGATCCACTTTGAGTTCACACGCGCTTTAACTCTCGCTTTCTACGCTCCCAAAAAACGCTAAAATGTGCAAAATCGTAAGTGGATTCAATAAAGGATGTTATATGAATAAGAAAGACAAACAGATAATAATATACCAACCTAAACCTCATTGTTATTAATTTGATAAGTAAAAGTGAAAAGTGAAGAAAGAAATATAGAGATTTATTTGTTTTATAAGTTTTCTCCATAAAGTATAAAAATTAAGTGATAATTTCCTGATTTCCAACAGCTCCCTCTTTTCGTCCTGGCCGTGGTGTTGGCCTGTTGTCATGGTCTTCCCGTGGAGCGCGAGGAACGCGAGCCAGTGGCCATCCTGGAGATCGAGACCAACAAGAAGAATGACGGTGCCTATGACACCAAGTACGTGAGTGCAGATGGAACCTCTCGCAAGGAGGAGGCAACGGTGGTGGACAAGGGCACCGAGGATGAGGCTCTGGAGGTGAAGGGATCCTACAAGTACATCAACGACCTGGGCGAGGAGGTGGAGGTCTTCTACACGGCGGGAAAGAATGGCTTCGTCCCCTATGGCACCAGTATCAACCCGGAAATCACAGCTGTGGCCGAGGCAGCCAAGGATCTGCCCAAGCCGGAGAAGGTGGACAAGAATTAAGTGTTTTCTGGAAGAGATCTCGTAGGTGATAGTTCATAAGATTAATGGAAAGAGCCAGCGCGCTGTTACTGGGCAATCAGAAATAAACGGCAAACCGACTGCGAAGAAATGATGTTTCAATCTATCTAATTAGCATATTTCGCAATTTTTTTTTGTTTACTTATCCAAAAAAAATACACATGGAAAAATGGGTGTTAAATAAAGTAGACTTGCTATTAAATCTGTTAAAAATTAAAAACAAAATTAATAATATTATTGCTAAAGGTTTTCATTAAATAGATAATATTTGTAATATTAATAAAATATTTTAGGTTACACATTTCCTCGAGCACATGGCTTGAAAGACCTTGAAAACCTACCCAAACTTGGCACAATATCAAAGTGTGAGACGTCATATGATTAAGCACACGTTTGGCCACTTTGCGGTACAGTGGGCCCTGGGGCTACGAATGAGACACCTGCTTCTATACATCATTACACGCCTAAACATTGTCCATTAGCTTTGATCAAAGACACATGAAATAAAGACTTAACGAACAGGAAAGCGTTAGAATGAAATTGGTCATTTAATGAGGCATAAATCATCTCGGGAATTTGCATATTTGATGGGCTTTACAGATTCAGTATGGGCTGTCCCTCAACTCAGACTCCATAGGCATGGATCACGCCCTTCTCCAGAAGAATGAGAACTCCGAGGAAGAATAGGTAGTAGGAAACGAGTAGAAAACCACAAGCTCGTCGCAACTTGAAGTTTGTGGTGAGAGCGGAGAGCATGGAGAAGCCCATTCCGACCTCCAAGAAGATGCACACCGTCTCCCCAAAGGCTCCCTCCGCAGGCTGTTGGGTATACTTCATCAAAATACTTTAAACCAAACCCCTTTTCCACCCTAAACTTACGTGAATATTACTGGGCGCTTTTATGAACGACTTAACCACCAAAGGTAGGGCCAGAAAAACAAAGGATCCTGAAAGGAAGAAAGCTAGATCTTTGATATTATAATAGCACTCTCTAAATACCAAATACAGGTGCTGAGAAGGTGGCGGTCAGTGCCATGCGAGGCCATCCCTGATGGGCCAGCGAGAGATTGGCCACCAAATCGTTGCTACTCAGGGCCCAGCAAATGGCCGTCGATAGGGAAAATTCCTGGCTCACCTTCATTATGGTGGCCAAAGTGAAAAACATGGCGTTGACCTCGGAGGTTAGACAAAAGATCAGAAAGACGGTGGCCGAGAAACCCATACCAGTTGTAAACTTTAAGAAAAAAACAGAAAAATGTAAATTTTAGATCAAATTTTAAAAATAGTTTCTTCCTTAGTAAAATTCAACTGAACCTCCGAAAATACGTGGGTCGAATTTCAGAGGATTCAACCCGAAAATCAGGATTCCATTTCCGGGGCAAGAACATATTACTTAATAATTTTTGGCATTTAGAAGTAAAACTGGTTTTTTGCCTACGTGCCTGAAAAAAACGTTAGAAGTACAAAGAACTCACCCTGAAAAATCTGGGCGGGGTGTCGGTGCGCGTGAGAAAAAATATCAAGATAGTCACGGGCACCATGATAATGAGGATGATGAAATAGGCGGCAATGCCGGCAATAGTGTATCCCCGAACTGGAAAAGAAATCATGAACTAGGTCATTCACATACTTCCAGATAATCACTCACCTATTATGTATGCTATATAGGTGGGGACAAGAACCACCTGCAGATTGAAGAGCAGCTTGGACCAACCGTAAAGGGGTTTTTCCATGTCAACCACTGGGATTAGGATTCTCAAGATCATATCGATGGGCTGCTTTACTATGAGGTACACCTTAACCAGAACGGTTCCGAGTCGAAAGCGTTCCTTGTCGAACTCGGCGATTGTGTTCCAAAATTGTCGGAAAATACGCTTATTTCGGCCACCTTGTCGAGCGGACGAACGATCGATTTCCTGGCGCTTCAGTGGCAACTGCGTCTGTGGCTTCAGTTCCTCCAGTTGCAGCAACTCAGCCACATTCAGTTGTCTTTTCTCCAGTTCTAATGGGGATTTAAATGGGTTATTTAAATGGTAGATTGTTAGATATAACTCACTTCGTATGCGCGCCATCAGCAAATGCTGATCAATGATGGCCACCAAAACGTAGCCGATAAAGATAAAAGGACCTGGTAAAGCCGACGCCCAACTGATTCCCTTGGGACGCTTGTGGATATAATCCATGTACGCGATATTAAGGAATAGGAAACCAAAGTCCCGGATATAATAGTTGGGCTCCATATTGAATGGCTTGGTCAGGATCACCATGCCGGCGACAAAGATGTGCAGGAACATGGCCTGCGACATGCACATGAGAAAGGCGTACTTGGAGCTCTGCATTTTCGAGGCAATCGCTGTGAACAGATCCGGTGATCCATTCGCAATGGCCAGAACCGTAACCCCAGCCGTGCTCTCGTTCATCCGCAATGAATCCGCTATCACCTTCAAAATGGGACAGAAACTGAAAGGTATATATTCCATGTTACTAACTTTTCCACTAAAATATTACTATTACTTTACTCACTATTTATTTACGGTCAATTGCATCATCCAGAATATATAAATGGCCATCAGCAGCATTCCTATGACACTCCAGAACGTATTGAAACCACTTCGAACGTCCACTTTGCAGAAATGCCAACCCAAATAGTTGATAAAGTTCATATTAGTCGTACAATCCGCCGTGTTAATCACAAAATGACATCGCTGAGTCTCCGGCAAATCGTGGACCTTAGTGCATCTGGTCTCGGTAATCATATTTTAGCTTTGTATTCAATTTGCCTAGCAGAAACCACTTGAGAGGTGAAATAAAAACCTAGGCTTCCTAATGATTGAAAAGAATGTGCTTAAATCATAGCATTCAATTTAAAATATCTCATTGAAGTCTAAAACTTAATTGTATTTTTGTTAAAGTAACGGAAAAAAACTCGATAGAAAACGTAGATCGATTTAACATTATGTAATATCATTTTTAACTTGATATGCGACCCCGTAAATTCGATATGCTCGAAATGAGTATTTCATGTTAAAACGATATGCGTATTGCATAACCAGAAATTTACGTGCACCTGTCGATTTAACGGCGACATACTTTTTTTTTGTGTAGTATGAGTTTTTAACGATCTATTTAAAGTTTACGAGTAAGCTTTATACAGGCCAGTTTTATCAGTTCCATTAAAATTGCTATTTGTTGAGACAAAGCAATACATGATGAGTTGTTTACGAAATCATCGAAATTTGTTTCATTTGGCCGGATTACTAATCAACAAAGTATCTTAATTTGCTTTGTTTTCCATTTTGCCTTCTCTCCCCTTTGATTATACAAATCGTTAATCTTTTCATATTCTCCAATAAAGTTCTAAGCAACAATTTGTGGTCGGTGAGATAATTTCGTTGTTGTTGTTGTCAGCATTCAGCATTCTGCTTAAATTAGCACTAACCATAGCGAAATTTATGATAAGTATTTATATGCAGCACGGAATCCGCATTTCACATGCAGCTGATGTCGTTGCATTTAAATGAAGAATGATGCGGATTCGAGATAGAGAATCGTTTTATTATTGCTAGCCAGTTAAATTAGATCGCACTTGGTTTTAAATTAAACAATACTTAGGTAGTCTAGAGTCTAGGTGAAAGCTTAGGCAGTCTTGGCGGTCTCCACCTTCTCCGCGGTCTCCGCGGACTTGACCTCGGCCTCTGGCACGGCATCGAGCACGACCTGGACGGGCACCACCTGGGATTCGGCGGTCAGGGGCTCGGTTTTCTCCACCACCTCGGATGCCTTGGCCACCACAGCCTCCTCGACAGCCTCCTCCACCTTCTTCTCGATCTCAGCAACGATTTCCTTCTCCACAGCAACTGACTTCTGCTCCAGCTCCTGGGAACGGGCCTTGCGGAACTTCAGCTCCTCCTCCTCGGAATACTTGGGCAGATCGGCAGCAGACCTGGCCAGCTCGGTGATTTCCTTGGGGATGATGGTGCCAATGGGTACGAAACCGTTCTTGCCGGCGGTGTAGTTAACCTCCACCGTGTTGCCATCGGCATCGATGTATCTGTAGGATCCGGAGACCTCCAAGGCCTCATCCTCGGTGCCGGCATTCTGGATGACGCCCTGCTCCTGGCGGAAAGACTGGTCACCGCCCTCGTACATGAAGTGGAAGGAGCCATCGGGCTGCTTGTCCGTCTCGAACTTCAGCACGGGCACAATCTCCTTCTTCTCGGTGGTGCTGTCAACCTGGCCAATGCTGGCGGCCAGAGAACCACTGGCCAGGGCCAGCAAACAGAGGGCAATCTTGAACATATTGGTGGATTGGTTTCTTAAGAGAGAGAGAGAGTAGAGAGTTTTTTGGTGCTTTCTAGGCGGGAACCGACGGACGACTTGGCTTACCACATCTTCCACATCCACTTTATATACCGGCGTTTAATGTGCGCAGCAGCCGCGAATTAGCATCTTTGCGAGTCCCATTACGCCATAACCGAAAAAAATATACCCAAAACAAAAACGAAAGAAAAAAAAGGAAGAGGAAAAAACACAAAAGAAATTCTATGGAAGCGAACAGAATGTGATTTGATAAAACACTCACAGCCGAGAGACAAGATTTGCATATTTATGATTCAGCGACTCGTTTAAAACGAAAGACATCGCAGAGAGGTCAACTTCGATGATGGGGCACTGTAATGAGATCGACTTTTTGCTGATTCCAGCAATCGCAGAAATTCCCGCCCAGACAGGTTGATCATCGGTTCGGAGGAACACGTCATAAACTTGTTTCGCACTCGCTTTGGCATCCCATCATACATCACTCGAAGTGGCCAAAAATACCCGGGCATAATACCACATACACAGAAAAAAATCGATTTAAAAAAGGGTCATTTCTACTTTATTTCATATCAATAAAAAGCCGATATGATTTATGTCAAATTTATGATTCAAACATATCAACATGGTATTTTATCATCTATACTTATAATAAAATAGGACCTATAAAAAACGGTCAGTAGCAAATTTCACCCAGAACGCATTGACATAAAAATCTAAAAAAAATCACATTATTTCCTAAAATAATTTGGAGCCTTTTGTAAGGTATAATAAAAATACCAAATTTAATATTTTTTAAACAAATGTTGTTAAATAAGATTACCAAAATCTTTATTCATATCAAATTGATATGAATAACTTGATCTTTAAAAATTCTTTAAAATTGACCAGCACATATCAATCTGATCTTTTATCAATTTTTTTTCTGTGGACCTACTGATTGATTGCCAATGTTTAGGAAACTGCACTCGATTAGCATAGTGCTCCACACGCTCTGCCAGACAAAGGGGCATAAATTAAGATACATTTGATGTGCGCCTAAAAGCGAGTCTATCCATATCGGATTCGAATCGCACGCGATCCATCAGTCGTCAGTCATCAGTCATCACACGGGAAACTACTGGGCCACCGTGAGTTTGAGTGTTGAGGAAATCGGCAAACTGGGAGTGAGGAGTGAGTAAGCCAATTGCGATGGCCCGCAAATTGTATGTCAAATGTGAAAAATGCACTAAGCTAAGCTAGGCTACAGCGAAAAAACAACTCTTCCTCTCTCAGCGAAGCTGCAATTTTGAAAAGCAGCGCGAAGGCCAAAGCAAAACGCGGGCAACCGCGAAATTGGCCAAGTAACATGGAAAACGTACGAAAAGGAAAACCAACGGGGTGGCGGGAGTTGGCCAAAAAAAAAAACAAAAATCTCGGGCGATGTTCATCATGTTCGTGATCATCTTTGCGGCAGAGACGACTGGCTAGCTAGCTGGCTGGCTGTATTTTTTGGCAGCAGTTATTGCTGTAATTTTTATGAATTGCAACTGACATTTCCTACACGCTGGAAAAGTTTAAAGTTTAAGCCCAAAAGAAAAATTGCCTTAGCCGGCCGGCATATTTAAGCGGCAATGGGAGCGGGTAACTGGTGCAGTGAAGGGAGTGGTCGACCTGGTCAGCGAAATTGGCCCAAAAGGGCAGGCTCACCTGGGTGAAAACAAAGACAAATAATGCTCTTTAACGATGCATTGAAATGGACTAGCTGGGCTACGCCCCAACCTGCGGCCCATTCAAATGTCAGTCGGCGAAGTATAGAGATGCCATCGCGATCCATTGGCAGACATGTGGCCAAATGGCCAATTCATCAAAACGAAACCAATTGCAACATCTGTAATCTTTTAATTAATATTTGACTTAACGAATTATTGCATCCAGTCGAGCATCCAGCGGGGGCACTAATCAAATGAAGTTCGCATTGCTAATTCACATAAATTACAACGCAGAGAACTGTATAAGCTGTAAGCTGAGGCTGCAAACGGCATATAGCAAACGGCAAACGCGGCGTATGCGCAACGCCCATTTGCATTTGAAACTCGTTGCGCATACGCTACGTGGTGCACTAAGGCAGCGACGCGACGGCAGCTCTTCCGATTCTGTTGCTGTCAAGCAGACAAACACTGTTTGTTTCACTGTTTTCCAGCTCCTCCCGCTCCTCCACCCGCTCTCCCCCGCCCTTCCAGCCTCCAAATCTGGGCTGGTGCACTGCATCTGGTTGCGGATGCTGGCACTGCTGCTTCTGCCGCTGCTCTGCTTCGAGCTCCCAGCTTAGAGCTGCAGTGAATGCGGTTTCGGTATAAAAACGTTTGTGGCAACTGCAGTCAAGTCAAAGCACTTTTGACGAGCCTCCCAGCGCAGTAACCGATATCAAGTCGCGAATCCGAAGTGAGTTTGCTGTGAATCCTTAGAGAATCCTTAAAGACAGGATCTGTAAAAAAAAGGCATCGTGTCCTGCAACCTAAACCACAGAGGTCTTTCATACCTTTGAAAGAGCCATAACGATCCCCAGGATTTTGAGCCTCTTTTATGGATATTTTTCCCACGACCTTCATCATCATAACCATCATCATCGCAGAACTTTCAAATCTCAAAAAGGCAATCGGAGTATATCAGATACTAATTGCCAAGCAACGAGTTTGACATTCAAAGACAACGCCGCCGGCAACTCAATTGGGCACTGAAACACTCAAAACTGAACACTGAACACTGAACACCGCACCTCATCTGCAGTACTTACTTATGACTCTATTTAACCACCGTAACCCGTCGCGGTCCCCCGTCTTCTTTTTCACCCACTAAAGGTCATGACGCTCACCCACGCCTCCTTCGCAGCCGTCGTTTTGGCCCTCTGCTGCCTCAGTTTCATTCAGGCCCAGCCACAACGTGGACTTCCCCCACAACGGGGCAACTCCTTCGACGCGAATGCCGTGATACTCAAGCAGAACTTTGACCTGAATCCCGACGGCTCCTATCAGTACAAGTAAGTGATTTAAATGATTGTAAGATGATCTTCGTAGCCTCCATAAGTATATAGAATGTGGAGATACAAAAATCCTCATCTTCCATTCGAAAGAAACCGATACTTAGTTTCACACAAAAAATATCTTGGATTAAACTATTTTTATAAAACTTGGAGTTTAAAAATTTAGTTTTTTAGTATAAAAATGGTGTTACATTTAAATAGTAAATAGGGAAGGATAACATCAAAACAAAATTAAATTTCGCTTAATAAATAAAATCAAAGTAGAAACTATAATTTTAAATAAATTGAAATAAACTCAAACTCAATTTATGCTTTTTTAAAATTAAAAGATATAAACACTAGAATTATTTTTGGATTTTTAAATATTTATACCAATGCTTACAGTTGTATTTGATTCTCCAAAAGCTAATTCAAATCATTTGAAAAAGGAAAATAGGTATTCTTTATAATTTGTATATTTGTAACTTATTTTATATCACAAATTTAAAGAATGTTGTCAACTCTTATTCCATTCGAAACCTTTCAGCTACGAGACAAGCAATGGAATCCGAGCGGATGAGGCTGGCTATTTGAAGAACCCGGGCAGCCAGATTGAAGCTCAGGTGAGTTAGTCTGCTTTTAGGCGCTGTCTTTAAGATATAGTAGCATATTATTAGGCATATATAAAATGTAATGTTTCTATACTCCCCAGGTAATGCAGGGATCTTACTCGTACACCGGACCCGATGGCGTGGTCTACACCATCACCTACATTGCTGATGAGAACGGATACCGCGCCGAGGGTGCCCATATACCAACTCCACCTCCTGTTCGCGCCGCCGCCGCTCCCGGAAGATTCTTCAAGTAATCCGCAACGTTATAAATTCGTGTTCTAATTCTTCATCGTTATGCTCAAGTTGGCAATCATATCGTTTCGGGTCAAAAGTGAACCGGAAACAGACAGGAGAGAGAGATAGAGAGCAGCTGCTCGTTGGAGGTCCATTATCCCACCCACAAAAACATTTCCGTTTCACATACCACCTCCCCCCTTTCAAAACTCTCCTTGCCTTCGTGCTTCATCTGTGCATTTCTACCGATAATCCCATCTATAATCTACACTCTACATTCTACTTAGCGCTTAACGAACAGTGTGTGAGAAAAAACATTTGTAAGATATGTAAATTCGGTTGTTAAATGTCGTACGGCAACGCATGCTCAGCAATAAAACAAAAATTGCACAAAAATCAATCCTTGGCGTTGTGGTTAAACCTTTTACGAGAAGGATCTCAGCATTGTTATGTAGGACATCGCCGTGCGAACAATCTGAGAATGGAAAAGTAGACAATAAGGATTAGGATAGGATTTTATAGCACAGTTTTAACAGATTTTGTAGGTCATATCTATTGGGGATATTATAAATAGCAATTAGTTAGAATTATCATATTATTATAAACACGAAAGTCTCTTTTTTAAATAAGTTATCCCAAATTAAGATGTTATATTTTTAAGAACTGATAAATCGGGTCAAAATCTCTTTACCCACCGATGAGAAGGCCTCCATGTTTGCCTCGAAAAAGTAACCAGTGATGCGAAAGCCGCGATGTGCCCGCATCATGCTGATCAGCAGGGATCGGCAAATCGAAGTAGAGGCTCCTCCGGCTCCCAGACTCTCGTGCCACGGGCTGTCGTAGATGGCCCACTCGAAGCTGGCGCTCTCGGTCTTCAGATTCTCCCCACAATAGCAATAGATATAGGCCTGTATAATGATGGTGGCTATAAAGGAGGCGTAGTACACGCCCTCCGTTTGGGCAAAAGTAATGGAAAATAGGTAGCCCAGCATGCAGAGTTGCAGGGAGGAGATGAAGAACTGGGCACAGATGATGGGTTGGTAGCAGAGATTCAGATCGTTGCACATATCCAAACTGGTCTGATATAAGGCGAAGACCTTGTTCAGCGTGGCCTGGGATTCCTTATGACTTCCCCCCTTAAATCGTACCACTTTATACTGGGCAATCTTGAAGAAGGCACACAAATTGCTGGTAAAAGAACAGAATATGGTGTCCAAACTAACAGCTGGTAAGACCACACCAGTCGAAGCGAAAGCACTCCAAGTAAAGCTGAGAGCATAGTTCCGGATGATGTGAATGTCCCAGGGAAAACTATGAAAATTAACCATTAAAATATTATTTTATATGCTTTTTTTATGACCTACAGACAGGGAAACGGCAGCTCTGGTTCAGCATGACCTGCTAGCCAATAGGTGAGACCCATTCGCACAAAGGGCAACACACTGTTCAGTAACCAGGCGAGAAAGAAACAGGTCCTGAACAGGGTGCACACTCGTTGATCTTGCTTATTCGCTGCATTCAGGATCTCGGCATACTCCTCGCCCTGACCAGCCTCTTTGGGATTATTAAAAATAGTTATATATTTAAGATAAAAAGTAAACCCCAATTTACCATCTGCCATTAGCAAGCGAAATTTATCAATCAGCCTCTTGAAATCCCGACGCAAGTACAATATCATGCTGAACTTAAAGAGTCCCAGGATGGTAATCAATAGAGCCACCATGGCATCCGCCAGCAGCAGTACGTGCTTAAAATTATGAATCACAAATGCCAGGATAAAGGGAAAAATGGCGGCTATGCCAAATACGTTTATTGCCCTGTAGGGACGCTTCCACATTTCTCGGTCCTCGCTGAAGAGATCGAACCCAAGCAGGGCGATGGTGCTCTTCTGAACTTGCAGGAAACTATCCATGTCGACAAGGGTTAACGCGGCCTCACACTAAGGAAAGCCAACTTGGACCAGGGGTTTTAAACCTTTCCACTGAGCAAAGACATGGATAGCTTGACAGAAATGTTACCAAGAAATTACAACCTTGAAATACTCTTTCTTGCATAATAAAACTCAGATATGTTAAATCTTTAACTTCTGTGAATATAAATCCCAGGGTCAATCTCTCAATCTTTCGTTTGTATCAAACCTGCAGGCATTTTCGAATTATACGCAATTAGTTGGTAATTTGGTGTTAATTAGTTGACTACTGGGTAAATGCTAAATCGTTTTTATCAGAATTCATTTGAAGAGCTATCATTGAAACTCAAATAAATCTTGATGTGTTGAATAGGTATGTATTTGCCCAAAGGAAATATCTGCATAAAAAATCTTTCTTCGTGATTAATCAGTGATACTACAGTTTTGTTATAAACGCTTTCTGAACGCAATATATTTAGAACGGTTATTATAAACTTCCTGCTGAAGTGAAGATACCCTTTGAAAGGCTATAATAACAGGGTTAAACGCCAGCTCCGTTTGACACCTCTTCAGGAATACAAAATGGGAATAAAATTTTAATGCTTCTGTGTTCTTTATTCACACCTCGAAATTGGTGGGTGGATTTCCTCTGGCCGGAGGCGTGGTCGGCGATGTCACCTGTCCTACTAGAAAAACCCCCAATTGTAGGGCCTTTTGGGCTTCATCATTGATATGGTAGGCTCTCTGATCGGCGACGTCCTGGAGTCCAATCCCCTGCTCGTCCATTAAATTAATCTATGTGATTGGTAGATTAAAGTTTTTACTTGTAAAGTAATTTGCATTTTGAGGTAGTCTAAGCTTCTAGTAGTTTTTGGCAAAAAACATGACAGTCAGGCATATGACAGGGTAAGCCTATTAAAACTAGTTAAGCTGAGAGATTTTACTAGCTAGTTAGTTGTACACTTTAGAGCTTTTTACCTAGTAAGTGTAAGTTTTAGTGAACTGGAGTCCAACTGATGATGTTCGTTTCAACCACAGGCCTTATATTTGAGTTTCTCCACTCTACGATCCTGAACTTATTTTCATAAACCACCACCATTTTTTGGCACATTCTTGAAACACTATACATTATTTAGCTGGATTCTATTTCCAATATTTTTTCACACAATAATTACTCTATGAAAAATATAAAACCACACAGTTTTGATAATATTTAATTTTTAATGCTCCAGTTTTCTTTATTTACACTTGATTTTTGTCACTATAGCCATTTGGGTTTCTGGCCTAACAAAATTTTCCAAAAGTCAATCTTGGTGAGATCTGCGTCCCCAACGTTGGCATGGTTGACCCCAAGGTCGACGTCATCTAAATATACGATCAAATGATCGTTGTTGGCGGCATCATCCCAAGCGTAGGCATTGGCCAGGAACAGCACACCAACGATAACCAGGATTGTTAGACGCATCTTGTTTTCCGTTGGATTCGATTGACTGCTGGTCAAGACTTTACTGCAACTGGTTACTAATTTTCTTAACTACTGTTCTTATATTCAACAGTTCAACAACTAAATGTTTATGCCATCTTCATAATGACGACTGTCAAACTTTCAAAAAGATTCATTGAATTGTTTAGTTTTGACAGCTTTTGGAAGTCATTTGCAATCTTTGAAAAGGAGCAATGTCGTTCAGTATTTTAAAATGAACAATAGAATAGAATAAGCTAGCTAATGATTTACACAATATTGTCCACTAAAGTTGCTATTTTATTAGCCAAAACCGAAGGATTTTTATACCCGTTACTCGTAGAGTAAAAGGGTATATTGTATTCGTGCAAAAGTATGTAACAGGTAGAAGGAAGCGTTTCCGACCCTATAAAGTATATATATTCTTGATCAGGGTCACTAGCCGAGTCGATCTAGCCATGTCCGTCTGTCCGTCTGTCCGTCTGTCCGTCCGGATGAACGCTGAGATCTCAGAAACTACAAAAGCAAGAGAATTGGGATTACCCACACATATTCTTTGGCTTCCTACGCAGCGCAAGTTTGTTTCAGCCGGGGGCCACGCCCCCTCTAACGCCCACAATAACCTAGTTTAAAAAGTGTCTGGCGCACACACCTTTAAAGGAAAAGTAAAAATGCAGTTTTATTGTATTTATCAATACCTATCGAAGTGTAGAAGAAATTTTTCAAATCTGACCATTCGTTAAAAAGTTATGCCATATTACAAATTTTATATCTCCATCTCCCTCGCACTCACTTTGGCTGAGTAACGGGTATCTGATAGTCGGGGCACCCGACTATAGCGTTCTCCTTTGTTTTAAACTCAATTTACCTTTTCATATTGTAATGCTTAATGGTAAAGTGAAGAAACCGATTCCTTATACATAAGTGCTGAACATGAAAGTAAAAGGAAATGTGGTATTCAAGAAGTATGCAAAAAAACCAAATACTGAATTACTAATACCAATAGTGCTGAACAATATTTTAGTTGTGCTTTATATGTCAACCAAGCAGTGCTTTGAAAGGGTTTTTGGAACACCTGGCTTTGCCCATTAAAGGAAATAATAACAGGCCTAAACATCACCACCGTTTGACCAAATGAAAGTCTAATGTTAATGCTTCAATGTTCTTTATTAACGCCTTGACATCCGTGGTTGGGTGTCCTTTTGACGTGGGGCAAGTGGTGGGTTCGGTTGGAGCCGTGTCAGCTGGACATTGGCCTATCGGCCGTACCAGCCACCACCACGTCCTCCCCAACCGCCTCCACGTCCACCCCAACCGCCTCCGCGTCCTCCCCAACCGCCGTGATGTCCACCCCATCCGCCGCCCCGATGTCCTCCCCAGCCGCCGCCGCCCCATCCTCCTCGTCCCCAACCGCCGCCCCATTGCCGGGCCTCTCGCTCTCCTTCGTTGGCATGGTTGGCTCCCTGATCGGCTACGTCCAGGAGTCCGATCACCTGATCGTTGTTGGCGGCATCATCCAGGGCGTAGGCGTAGGCCAGGCACAGGACACCGATGAGGGCCAGAAGTGTTAGACGCATCTTGCTTTCCGTTCTATTGATTGCTGTGCAAAGACTTGAGTGCAACTGATGATTTGTGGACTCAATCGCAGGCCTTTTATTCAAAGATCTCGCCACTCGACGTTCCTGTTCTCATACGCATCAATAAGCCGGGGTCTCTCGACAGCCCCTCATAGCTCCACCGCCACCCTCTCATGCCTTACTCATACTCATACTTTAGTATACTATATACCACATATTTACCTGGCCGCAAGGTGCGATGGTTTAGGGGCTTTTTTGACCGGGTTCTGTTTTGCATCGTTATATTTCACCACACAATTATTACACTCTTTGTTATTTTGTCTGCCAGGTCTTCTTTATTTTTTTTTACTAATTTTTTTTTCGGCTGTCATTACTGAATCATTTAAAATTTAAATGTCTCATTTGCGAAAGTTGTCGGGATGCTGCTCCAAAGTGGTTTCATGCATAGATCTTTCGATTAGGGTTCGTCGTTCCTGTCAACAATTGGGACCTGTTTTATTTTATGGGTTTTTACTGGACTGCATTTGGCAGATAAACGTCAAGGGGATGGTCCATAAGCCATAAGCCACTCAATCAGCCAAGCCAAATATAGACTTCTGAAACTTTCCATTTTCTAGCTAAATTGTAGCTGATTGCATTTTTAGCATGTGTAATATCAACTAGTCTTCGACGAGCTCATCATTACGAAAGATCGCCTCTGACAGGTAAAGCCTACTTAGTCTAGACAATATAAAACTGATGCCTGATTTACAGGCACCTTAGTTGTAAAATGGAAAATTACCCTTCAACCACTTCTACATCACAAGTTGTACCAAACATCTATTTTAAAAAATGGTTTAATACTTAATGATCTTATACATGTTTTATAATCCCAATCATCGTATATATTCACAAGGATTCATATGGAAATGAGCTCTCGATTGTTAAATGAATGTCAAGATCGACTTGTTTGATCTAGACTCGAAAAAGTAAACAACGGGGGGATTTACGAGTGCAAGCCATTGAACCTGAGCTGTCCATACAGGTTCCCCTCGAAATATCCCAAACGCTGTTTAATACTTTTCAAAACAAAAAACCATCGTTTAATTTGCTTAGTTCGCTCGTGCGGGTCGAAGACAAAAAAACACGCCCACTGTTTTGTATATAGGTTTATATCGTGAATAAACTTAGGTTCCACCAGAATTTAAATATTTCAGTCTGGAGCTTAGAAAGTTTCATAAAGTCAAAGCTCTTCTAGTTGAGTGTATATGAAGAAAGAGGGCTTGTCACTTGAATACTCTAATACAGAGGGTATATCTTAAATTAAATCAATATGCGATTTAAGTTTAGAAGGGTATTAAACTGTTGTCTTTTACTTTATTTTCTTTTGGCTTATATAGTTGAGAAAAAAACTAAATTTCCAAAGTACTGGAGACCAATATATCTATTGATCTATCATATGCTCACCAAACAAGTTGGCATTACTCAGTCGTCAAATATATTATTTTATTTACTGGTTCAGTACATTTATTGTTGCGGTTACTTCACAGGTTCTAAAAGTGCACACACATGTACACTTGAACTAATTGCTATTTGTTCTATAACTTGGTCTAAAATTCTCCAAAAAAGTTAAAAATCGAATCAAAAAATCCAGAAATCAGGTAAATATATAAATATGTTTTATATATTGTGCCATATATTTTTATAATTTAAGAATTTTATAATTTCTTTAAAAAAATTCCCTTCCAGTCTCAATATCAAATGTAAATTGGTTTTATAATAGTTTATTATTATTACAGTACAAATGGCCATCAAAGAAAATGAATTATAATATTTGCAGACTAGCGACCATAGTGTCCATGGCCACCGTGATGTCCATGTCCGCCACCACCGCCATAATGACCGTGTCCACCTCCGTAGTTTCCGTGTCCTCCATGTCCGCCATAACCGCCGTAGCCGCCATGTCCGCGAGCAGTCCTCACTCCGCCTTCGGCATGGCTTCCTCCGTGATGGGCCACGCCCAGCAGATCCTCCAGATTGGCTCCATTATCGTTCAGGGCGAGGGCGTAGGCCAGGCACAAGAGGCCAACGATGGACAGCAGGATCAGACGCATCTTGTAGATATTTTGGTAAAGTTTTGTTAAGATTGATTTCCGTTTGAGCTTGGTTCTTTGCTTTTGGCAACTGTGAATCTCTGAGCTGAAGCTACGGTCTTTTATTTGGCAAACGATCCAGGGAATCTACCGACATTCCAGTTTTTTATTTTGTCAATTCTTCTTAACTGTGCATAGATTTAATGTTTCCCATAAAATGCCAAAACGTAAACAATTCAAATGGCTTTGTTTTTGTTGACTTGGCTATTAAGAAGCTTTTAAAAGCTTTAGTTTCTTTTTGACTTAATTGCATTGCGCTTTAATTTGAATATGAGAGCTTAAAAGAACTTGACCAAATGTGTTAATAATAATATGAGACAAGCTTTATTTAAAAGTTGGTATGGATTTTCGGGAAGCCACTGTGTTAAGCTTGCTACCACCAATAGCTACTATAGCTGTTGCTCCAGGGTCTATAAGAAACACTCCATCCTTTGTTCCATCCGCCATTCCATCCGCCATTCCAACCGCCATTCCAACCTCCACCCCATCCTGTGTTCCATCCTCCTCCCCATCCTCCAGACAGCCAACGAGCTGGTCTCTCGCCTCCTTTCGCTTCCTGACCACCCAAATCAGCCACATCAGCTAGGCTAACAGCAGGAGCAGGATCCTCCTTCACAGGATGGGCCAAAACCCCTCCCAAAAGAGCAACAAAAGTCATAAAAAATATGAGCTGCATATTGACTATCCACAATTATAACTACGACTCAACCGATCTACACTGCTACCTTTTATACCTCACCGAATGCAGTTCTTCGCCCACTAATTAAAACTTATTTGCAAGCTGCAGACAAGAAACTGAGAAGCCCTGACCCAACAGCTTTATAGTTAACGTATAGCGATACATTTATTTAACACAATTTACATGACTGGAAGAGGTAACAACAGTAGATTAAAACAGATAAAATGCATTGTTTATTGTAACTTGCCCAGGAGATGTTGGAAAACCCTGTCCCAATGAAAATTACATTATCATAATAACATTTAGTAACAAATATTAATTTAAGACAATTAACAAGGTTTAGTAGTATACATAACAACTATAGAACTAAAACAACAAGTAGAATTAGCTATAGAATATAACATTTTAGAAGCAAAGCTTTAAATACGATGTATTTGATTTTCTTCTGGCAAGAAGGGATTTTCAATATCAAATAATCGATAATAATATATTATTTCTGATTTCGATTTCATGAAATAAATTTCGATGGCTTAGCATTCTACCTATGAATATTTATAATACTGAGGGATTTACGGGCTAGCCGAGCAGACTGAGCAGACCGCTTAGGGCTTGTGGATTTGCTCCGCCACCTGCTGCGCCAGCTGCCCCGCCTCCATTTGCGAGCAGGGGGCGTAGACTACTGCCGAGGGCCTGGCCCAAAATACCGGCCAACTGGGCTTGCTGGGCGGTCGAAAGCTGTGAGTTACCAGCTCCAGATAGAGCTCCTGCTCCTGCTCCCACTCCCGATGTTGTGGGATTGTAGGAGGGAGAGCTTGAGATGCTAGCTGTGCTACCATAGCCGCCTCCTCCATATGATGGATAACCAGCTGAGGCTCCAGCTCCAATGGAACTGTAATTCGGTCTATATCCATAATACGGCTGCGGTCTCTGGTATCCACCATAGTTGTAGTAGTTGGGTCTGTAGTAGTTCTGGCCATAGCCATAACCCAGGCCCGGATATCCGTAGTTATAACTGGGATAGTTGTAGTTGGGATACCCATATCCATAACTTGGTCTGTATCCATAGCTAGGATAACTTCCACCGCCGTAGTACGAATCCTGGGGATCCGATTGGGTTCCTCCACCGCCGCCAGAAGATCCTCCACCAGGTCTGATGGGTGGACCTGCCGCCAGGGGAACATCGAAGAGGGGTCCTCCACCGCCCAGTAGAAGTGGTGTCAACAGACCCAGTGTCCTGCCCTGCGGACGATCATTCTTGGCTTTACTCTTCTGCCCAGAGACCGTTAGAAAAAGAAGGCTCAAAAGAGCCAGACGCGCGGGTAGAAACATTCCGTAACCGTCGAATGCAGATTAACAACTGAAGACTCACTGAAAAACCCAATAATATTTTATACCACCAGCGTTCTTAAGTGAATTTCCAAATAGGTTTGCCAAAAAAACCAGAAGACCTTCGGCACCTTTAAAATAATAATGATCGCAGGCCGAGCGGAACTTTGCAAATCTTGGCCAGAACGTCATCAACTGGTTGGCGCCACGCTGCTGCTGCTTTCACGCCCAGTTTCTCGAGATCGTCTTGTTTTTGGCCCAGTCTGCAGACGATCGCACCCGACATTGACCTTGCCGTTGCCGAAAGTTGGCCAAATAAGTCAGCAATCTGTTTCACACCGTTAACTCGATCGCTCACTTCCGCGGGTTTTTTTTGGTTCGCTTTTGGTCTTGTTGTTTCATTCAAAAAGCCAATAACCGGGGGCGTATCTGCTATATTTGCTGGCTATAATAATAAAGATTGTCAATAGCAAATTTAATTAGCGGTCTGGAAATCTATTCACCCCTGAGCAGATGCATTCGCATGACCGATTCTGAATCATCTTATACGGGCTGTATAAGAGCGCTGAGGTTCCCCGTTTTGTGTTTCTAGGGGTTTCGGGACTGTCTCGAATTATATTATTTGCACTAATTGACCAGTGTTTCGCCAGACGTGGAAACCTTAGCCTTTTAATTTGATTAAATGTGGCTAGACGTCTGAGAGTTAGTCAAGACGATTAGGTAATAAATTAATACAGTGTCTTAATTTAAAAAAAAATGAAATAAATAATGATGTTATAGGGGTTAAATACTAAGTGTATCGCATTTTTAACAACGTAAAGCAGCAAGTTAGAGTTATGAATGAAACCAGTAGCTTAATACCTTATTAAAATGTAATTTTATATTCCACCAATAATTCCAGCAATAATTCATTCTGTCTACATATGTTAATATTAAACAAATTCATTTCATTATTATAATAAATTATGCAATATTCATTCGAAACTTTACTATAAGAATTTAACAAATATTATTTAATTTAGAAGGTACTCCATGTAGTAGATTTTGTAAGCCCTTAAGCCGGTTTTACCCATCTTTATGAAATACGATTTGTTTTGCTAAAATCTGTTACGTTTATTTTGTTTTGCACGCTCATTTGCATATCATTATTTTACGTTTATTTTTGAAATGACTCGAATACCGGTCAATAAACGGGTTTTACTTTCGCACTGAACCTTTTGATATTTACGCTTAAGCCATTAATGGGCTTCCCCTGATCCATAAAAACAGACACCAATCTCAGGCGATAAAGTAATTTCAATACCCAGTTAGACTGCAGTTAATTAACTGCGCAAAAATCAATCTTGGTTCAGTGATCACTTAAGAGCTGTTGACTGGTCTGCATTCAACCTTAGGAGAAGTAAATCCCCATCTAGGGGGCTGGTCCAAAAAATGTGATGCTAACGAAACTATACACAGAAAAGAATCAATCTACCTTTCAAAATTTTCAAAAATAAATTGTATTCTTACATTTTTAGCTGTTAAAAAGAGTAGAAATATAATAAATATAAAAAATGAAAAACATAATGTGGAAAACTAAAATTACATGTGCAAAAATTCTGAAATGTTCCATTCTGTTTCCTTAGTGTACTTATAAGCTGGATTCTATTTTAGGTTTTCTTAATTTCTGGGACTGTTTGGAGGAATGATTTCTAGTCAACAATTGACGCGTCTGGGATTTCCGTTGACCTCAAGTTTTGGTGAAATCATCAGCATCATATGATAATTGCCCTACGGGTGTAACTAATGATAGATAGATAGATGCCATGTAGTGGGACTGTAGAACACTTACTCTTCAAACGGGACCTCCCCGCAGTATTTGGCTATAAAAGATAGAACCCCACGTTGAATTGGTTGTAGAAATTGTTTGATAGTCAAATATGAAACAGTACGTGGTGTTTGCGCTCGTCTTCGTGACAGTTCTCGTCCTGATCAGCGGACATCCGCTGGAGGATCCAAAGGTTACCCTGGAAGATGCTGAGGCACAGCCGGGAGTTGATGATGGAACTGGAATCAGGGCTGCCCGTCACTTTGGCGGCGGATTTCGACGCGGTGGTGGCGGCTTCTGCTGTGGCGGAGGAGGCGGTGGCTACCGACGAGGAGGATTCGGCGGTGGTGGCTACGGCGGATATCCCGGCGGTGGCTATGGAGGAGGCGGTAGTGCCTCTGCTTCGGCCTCAGCTTCAGCCAGTTCCAGTTGGGGACGTAAATAATTATAATTTGCTTGCTATTAATTGAGACAAAAATAGACAAGTTTCGAAACGAAAACAAAAACATATGATTTTGTTTTGGGTGAGAATTGGGGGGGGGCTGTCGGCGGTGTAAGGGGCGTGGCAGATTGCTTACGCACTTAGGCGAAAATACTACGCAATCAAAAGGGAACCGGTCTACAAACGGTCTAATCAATGAATACGATCCGAACACGATTGAAAGTATATTTTTCCCACAATTGAAAAATCTTCCGAGGCAAAGATTCCGCTAGTTCTAAGCCGTTTAATTAAAAATAGCACATCTGGACCATAAATATGGGGTTAATTGATGTGGTTTTGGAGCTAGATTGGTTGTTTTTGTTTATAACTTTTATGGCTAAATTTGATAACGTATTGCGAAATGCTTGTACAAGCCAAAGGGAATCGCCAAATCTGGAATAATGTAACCTGTTTTCGAAACACACTCACTAATTGAAAAGTCAATAAAAAGCTAGTTCGAACAATTTCCAGACATCTGGGGTTGAGACAGGGTTTTTGCGGTTTTGCTTTGATGCACCCCCGAAAAACCTTTCGATCGGGTATTTCAATGGAAAATTACCCCCCAAGTTCCTGGCACAACATTTCACCAGCCGGGATGAACTCCAGATTTCAACGGCGATCTTATGATTCACGACTTCTAATTAGCAAAGGCAAATATTTTCCACGCTCAATTGTGGAATTCATTTCCTTAGCAACGAAGTTGTCAACATGATTCATGTTTATTTCTAAGTTTTTTGCTAGTGCAATTAATTAGCGCCTCCCACACAATGCTATTTGTTCTATGCAATAAATATTTTGTAGAAAATGCAGTTTAACGTTAAAAATGATTGACAGTTTCATTTAAGAAGCTTCAAACAAACAGTTAACCAAAGTTATCAACTTTTCATGGTGTTTTGTCCTAACGGTAATATAGTTTAGAACTCTGGGTCTTATTTAATTGTGGGCAGTCCGAAAATAACTCGAAACATGTCCCAAAATAAATGGTCAAAGTGTTCAATCACGCTGTAGACTTACTTGACTGGCACTGCGGTACACCGACCTTGTGGTTTTTCACTTCCAAAGAAAGAAAAACATGACACGCCTATCTAAATTTCGAAAATAATATTTATTGTGGTTAGCAACCGCAGTCCGAAATATATATTTTCGGACTTATAGCCAGTTTTGAGTTAAATAAATTAGATTTAAATAAAGTATTTAAATTACAAAAATCTTTAATAATATTTCACTAAAGTTATAAAAATGTATAAAAGTTTATAAACAGCTTTTAAAACTCGTTCGCTTTGTTGTACTATAGAATTTCGACCTGATACGTCATAGAATACTAAGAAATGCCTAATTGATGACCAATTTCGGTGTCATATTATTCGTCTCTGTAATCTTTCGAGGAGGCCAACTCCGAAAATGAATCATTCAATTTGATTGGCGGTGCCTACCGCAACAAAAAGCAAAAGTCGCGAAAGCCGAAAACCGCAAGACGCAAGAAATGCCTCCCCCTAAAGGGGTTCAGCACCCGAATGACGTCACAAGCGGGGAGTCGTGAGTACGAGAGCGGCCAAAAAGGCTGGATCGCATTGACGGAAATGTTGTGCAGCTGGATCCCTGCTAATTGAATCGAAAGATGCGCGGCAAATCAAATTAGTGCCCCAATACTGTCACCACTGGGAATCTGGCTGACTGGGCGACGCGGTCTGTCATAACAATTAGCGCGTGTTGGAGAAGATTTGCGGCTATAAAAGCCAAAGGCGGACGGGAGATAAGGCACAGAACCTCAAGGAACTCCAGCAGCAGTGGACATAGCAGCTATAAACTTATAACCAAAATCATACCTGAAAAAGAAACTCAAATACCTGACAAACATGAAGTGCGCCATCTCCTTCGTTGTGATCTCCATGATCTTCACTTTGAGCCTGATCCAAGCAGCTCCCATCGGCGAGGACATCAAGGATCCAGGATTCGTTTCGGCCACGGATATTACAGGAGAACCAGTGCGACAGAAGCGAGCCAGTGCGGATTACTACCAGGGCGACTACTTCATCTGCTATCCCAAGAGTGCAGTGTACGGAAAGCAAGGATACGGTGGATCCAATCGCAGATCCTACGATTCGGAAGACTATGCCCCGCACTATCTGGCCGACGATCCTTTGGCTGTTCGCCAGGCTCGTGCCGATGCCCGAAGAGCCGCCTACACCGACAGCTTTGGCAAATAAGTCAAGTTCTCTCACTAATTTGAGGGTTACCAACAGAACACATCTACAAAGTTAGGGAAATGCACAGGTCTAGCTTTAAAAATGTTGTACATATATTATTATTATTATTTATTGAACACAAATAAAACTATATTTAAACAAAACATATGATCTTTTTTATCAAAATCTACTAATCCGGAACAATTAGTATTAATGAAGAATGTTAAGATTTTGTTAAGTCGTTGGATGTATTTGTTTAAAACTTTTCAGTCTTGCATTCTCTAATGCTAAGAAACAACTTTGTTTTTTTATATAGAACTATAACGAAATTAGTTTTTAGTATAATATAACCAAATATACGAGAGTCTATTATGTACCCACTAAAAATTAAATTTAGCTCGATTCCAATAGATAGTGTACCTTTGTACCTAACTTGTACCTGAGTACCTACATAATTAAACCAATTCTTTTGACACAATTTATTAAAATAAATTTTACTACGATCCATTTTTATGAATTTACTTCAAATTTTTGGAACTGTTTAAACTCTGTTTAACTAAATAGTTTATAATTAAGATATTATTAACTAAAATAGAAAATGTGTAAGAGAAATTTCGATAGCATACCTTTGGGCTGTGGCTAAAAATCAGTTCCTAGACTCTTAATTTCTTCTTCAGACAGAGACGACGCCCCCGCTTTACCCACCAGATATGATATATATATAACCCCTGAGTTCGGAGCGACTCATCTGGTGAGCAACGATTTTCTGCAAGGCGAACTCCGTGCGCTGAGACATTTCGCACCTTATTTGCCTTGGGCATTAGTCTAAAAGTGTGAATTGTTTATAAAGAGATTACAAAACCGAAGACAGGCGGCCGCTCAGTGGGCCGCAGTGTTCGACTTTTGCCGCCATAAAATCACTTTAAACGAAAAACCAAGGCGGATAATTGCAAAAGAAAGTTTTCACCGTCGGCCTCGGCATAAAAGGGGATTTCGTCGAGCCGGAAGCAAACAGTCGCATCCAGAGATTGCTACCGAAATGACCAAGTTTGTTGCGAAGAAAGCCCTCCTGCTGCTCTCCCTGCTCCTCCTGGGCACCTGGACGGAGGCCAAGCCACAGGATCAGGATCAGCATGTTCGAAAGGAGCGCCAACTGAAGATGGCTGCCTCAGCGGATCCGGATGTGAAGATGGTGGCCAATGTGACTCCGGCGGCGGCATCTCAACCCATGACAATGACCATGGGCATGGGTGTGCCAATGAACCAGATGGCCCTGAGTTCGGTGGGCGGCCAGTTGGTGAGGTATCCCAACTATCCTGGCCTCATATATCCTGGAATTGGCCCGCAACCTGGCCTGAATGGCATTCCCGGCCTGCAGACGAACATTGCCAACAACTATCCCGCGTATCCGGATCCCAATCTGGCAGGATCAGCTCCTGGCTACGGCGGCTTTGGCTCCTTTGGCTATCCCGGTGTGCCGTCCATGTACGGCAGCTCCCCGATATATCCTAATCCCCAGCTGCCCAATGGATTTGTGCCCAATCCTGCCGTGGATAACTTCCAGTCGCTGAACAGCATTGTCAACATGGCCAATGTTCAGGGATTACAGGGTGGCGGAAACTCAGGACTATATCCAGCACCTCAGGGATTGGGTGGCGGAAACAACGGACTCTATCCTGCACCTTCCTTCGGTGGCTTCAGTTCGGGCACGTATCCTGCCCCCCAGGGATTCGGTGGAGCCACCACCACCGGTCTGTATCCAGCACCGCAGGTCAACATGCAGGGATTGTATCCACCACCCGGTGGCTTCCTGGAGCGCCTGAACATGCAGGCCTATGCCCCAGGCTTTTAAATGGGTTTCGAAACTCTCTTTTAATAATAAGATAATTTATTCTATTTATTTTGAAATATACAAGAACATTTAAACACAAGATTTTAGCAATGCGTTTTAACTATTTCTTTGAAAAGATTTACCTAGTCTTTTTGGGAATTTTTCTCAAATTTTGTTGATAGATTTAGATTGATTTGGATATTATCTATATCTAGAAAACTCTTTTTTTAATTTTAAACGTACTTTTTTAAGAATATTCTAAATGTGGTAAAGGTTTTGGAATCGTAAAAGCCATAAAAACTAAAAGAGTCGAAGGCTTAAAAAAAAGGTTAAAAAACCATTTAGATGATTGACAGACGTCTACCCTCGTTCTCCAACAGAATATATATACCATATATGTATAACCAAGAAGACTACCCTCTTTTGAAACGCTAATTAAGCAGCAGGTGTCAAGTGCAAGGTTGGTAATTTGGCAAATTTAGCAAACGGGGCCAAGAGGACAAGTCTTGAAAGTGAAACGAACATGCTGATTCACACCCGCAGAGGCATTGAACAATTTCCTTTTTCTATCGATTTTCCCGTAGAGATAAGGATACCTTTTTCCACTCCGATTTACGATCCACAGTGATTTGTTGGCCTGGGTAATGCATTTATCTGAGTACCTGAGTACCATTGATAAGTCGGGCAGGTAGTTGGTTCGCCTCATAATCCGATAATGGTGTGTGTATTCAGCTGGGTATAAGAACCCGGGCTGTAAGGTCAAAGGGCACCAGTCTTTAGTGAGCCGTTGCACCATGAACTACTCCGCATTTTATCATATACTGATGGTTTTACCCATCATACTGTTGGTTTTCATAGAATACTGCGACTGCAAACCCTGGAGGCCCTCAAACGAAGATGGCTACGATGCCAGTCTGGATCCCGTGGTCTGGTCGCGACCCTTTGCCCCGGAGCAGATTAGGAAAACCCGCTATAATATGATCCCAGAACCGAGGAGCAAGCATCGCCATCGACAATCTTCGAAACTTTGGTACCAAAAACCCATACCGACGTATCACAAACATTTTGTCAATGCAAAATACTACAAGAGATTCCTGAGAAGACGGCAAAGACTTGCGGCACGTGAGAGATACACACACTGGAGCCAGTAGACCCCAATTCTATACACATACCCCTTAGGTGCTAAGCAAAAACCTTAATATCTAGTAATTAGCATAATAAACAAAAGACTTAAGACACAAACTAGCTGCTTTTTATTTTTAGCCGGCCCAAGTCGCGCGTCAGCAAAATCCTGACTCGCTTCGATTAGCAGGAGTTCTAGATATCTAGTTCTCAAACATCGAGAAGGAGGCGCCATTCCAACCTTATCCAAAACCAAACACAGACTAAGGTCAACGCGATTACGTTTCAAGACCATCAACCTGGTAATCGCAATGGCAAACATGATGTAACTATCGTTTAGGCCCAAGCTAAAGACCTGAGCAAACCCAACCCATTTGTACTCCCTCTTTGCTCACTCTTTTTCAAAGACCAAAACTCAGCCAAAAACCCATCCCAAAAGTCTAACAAAAAGTTTGGATGAATGAAAGTACGAGTATATTTGGTCAAGATCGCAGATGGCCGATAGCAGATCGCAGCCGTTGCTGGGCCCACCGATTGGATATGTTGACTCTACGAATTAGCAACTCTTCGCACGAGCCCAAGACCCAGACCAGAAGTATATAAACCTAGTTGTCATGGCACTTGGTATTAAGTACCAATCCGGCCAGCATCCATTAATCATCAATCTCTCTTCGAATCCCTTTGAGAAGCAGCTGCAACATGAAGTTCCTCGTTCTGAGTCTCGCCCTGATCGCCGTGATCTCCTGCTCCCTGGCCCTTCCTGTGGATCTGCAGCTGGAGAATGGTGAACCACTGACTCTGCTGGAACTGGAGGCGGAACAGGAACCCCAAGTGGATGAACTGGAGGGCGAGCGAGTGGTCCGAGGACTGGGCGGCCTGGGAGGATTGGGTGGCAAGTTCGGCGGCTTCGGAGGACTCGGTGGCCTGAAGGGTGGATTCGGCGGCCTGGGACACGGTTTCGGCGGTGGATTCGGTGGACACGGTTTCGGTGGCGGCTTTGGCGGACTCGGCAGCTTCAAGAGCCTTTTCAACAAGAAGTTCCGCTAATGTACAGGCATACATCCAAATTATAGTCTAAGAATTTCGTAATAAAGCTTAGTTAGGTAAAGTTAAAAGTTCCCCGTTTGATATATGGGATTCAGAGCTCCATAGAACTGCAGTTCTGGTTCTGGAGTAGTGGTGGTAATACCCATCCTGGTCTTGACGGTGGGAGGAGTGGTTGTTCTGGGCTGAAAGCGACTTAAGACCTGATGCACCTGACTGGCGAAATTTTGCCACAGTTGAAAGGGTTTCGGAACTGCAAGAGGAATTATTTAAATTTGTTAAAGAAAGGTAATACAAAGATATTAAAAAAATATTTAAAAGCTAACAAATGATATTTTTAGACAATGACAACCTTAAAAGGAACATATGTCGAACATATGAACATCTTTGTAATGTAGTAAGGAACCTAGAACCTTAAGAAAGTATGGGTATACAAATATTTCACTGTTCAAGATTTTAAAAATTATGTTTTTAACGTAGGTATATCTCTTTTTCCACTCAATAGTTTTTTAGGAGATATTAGATGTAACATATATTACCTGAACTTTGGGACGGTGAAACTTGTGGATCAAATTCCCGCTCATCCAGAGCTGCAACCAGCACCACAGTGATCCACGGCAGCAGCAGGCGCAACATTTTTGGAGACCAAACGCGTTGCCCTCTTATAAACACCTCCAAAATTAGCTTTCCCCAGCCATAAACATAAACCCAATGTGTTATACTAATAAACCGTGATAGACAACCGATTGAATGGACTTGCATAAGGTAAATAATTTTATTGCACCCGATTGGGGCAAGAGTATAAAAGAAGTATCACAAAGAGGGCACATTTAAATCCAAGTCAACTGTTTAGCCATAGAAGCCACCGCCGTAGTAGCCACCGCGTCCACGGTAACGGGTGCGGGTCACCACTCGAGTTCTCTGGAAGCCACCGCCGTAGCCGCCGCCGAAACCACCGCCATAGTACGGTGGTGGTGGGCCAAAGAAGGGCGGTGGTGGAGGTCCAAAGGGTGGTGGTCCAAAGTACTGGCGCACTTTCCTGACATTCTCATCCGTAGAATCAGCTTGGGAAGTTTCTCCAGCCTCCAAGAGCTGCACGGTACCCGGTTCCTCCTTCACCACTTCCGTTTCCACTTCATCGGCTCTTACGATATTGCACAAGATCAGTGCCACAATACCGAACCAAAATAATATACGCGTGCTATCCATTTCGCTGTCGTATTCCTTCTCAAACCTCGTCAAATACTAAAACTCATCGGCCACCTGGTCTTTAATTTATAGCCAAACATTTGCCAAGAACACCCAACTGATCTGATCTCATAAACAAAGGAGGTTCAATGGCTTTTGCTGATTGCCATTGAGTGTCTTTTTTTCAGGGAATAAAACCAGAACTGGAACCGGAACCGATAACCGAAATAAACCGATTCCTAATAGAGAACCGAAACCGGTACCGGGACCGAAATAAATATTTATTTTCGAACCGATTACCGTATTGCTGGTACCGGTACGGTTTTGGTACTCATTTACTAAGTTCGTTAAAAATCCTTAACAAACAAATATCCATAAGCTCTTACTTTCCGCTATATTGACTTCTTTCCGTCCCTTTAAAGCACATGCACTGCTTATGTAAGAAAATGTCACTGTAGCAGAGACACTATTGGTCTAAACAAGTTGTAAATCTGTCATTTTTGGCGCCATTCTACTCCACTTTTTTTTTGAAGAAGCTAACAATCCTGTTTCTTCTTATAAATAAAAAAGTTCCAAATTTTAATTAAAACCTTATATTTTATATTAAAAAGTCGAATGATCTTACATTCAAGTTTTTTCCAAATAAATCTCAAATAAATCATTTCAAAGTATTCATTGAAATTTTTTTAACTGTACCGGTACGTACCGGTACCAGAACCGGAACCAAAACAGCAATACCAAAATATAACCGTTTACCGAACCGGAACCGGAACCGGAACCGAAATAAGATTCGGTTTGATTCCCTGCTTTTTTTACATTTTTCGTCTAATTTCAATCTCAGCCAAGCAAAGCCGGCGAGAATAATTATTAACTTGAAAAAACCAAAAAAATCGTCTACACAAATACATTAGGTTGACCCAATCTTAATGTGTTAGATAAAATGAAATATGATGCGGAAGTGTGAGCTACAGTGGAGCAAAATCTAGATCGAATGTGTAACTTGATATGCAACTGATCGAGATATCAAATTAATTAGTAAAACAATGCTTAGAAAATGTGAGATAAGTTATTACACGTCTTTCTGTAATAGTATTCCATCCAAAAATTTATAAAGATAGATAAAAGCTGCCTTATAAAGAGGGAGTACTGAGAAGTAATCAATGTAAGCCCTAACCTTGAACTTAGAAATCAAATAGGTTACTGCATCGAATGCTACATTTAATCCCTGCTCAACGATTGCAAATTAGCAACCCGTTTACCCAGTATCAAATAGCTCTCCAAGCCAGCCAACTTGACCCACTGTAGTCGCTTGATGGCTTGTTGTTTACCACTCAAAAAGTCCATCCGCCTCGCCTCGCGCGATTTTCGGCATATATATAGTAAAGCAAACACCAGCGAGAGACTCTTCCAGAAATATCAACGAAAAACGAAAAACCAACAACCAGTTGGAGACGAAATATGCAAGCTCATCGAATTTGTTGATTCCAAACACTCGGCAAAATGAAACTCGATCTCACAGTACTTTTGTTTATTCATTGTTTATACTAAAGAGGGTCTCGAGATTCGAGACTCATACATGGATTTATTTGGAAAGATCTAGCCGAAGAAGCCGCCTTTGAATTTGGCAAAACCCACAGCGCCGCCAACGAAACCAGCGCCTCCTCCGATGCCACCAAGTCCTCCCAGTCCTCCCAATCCTCCGGCTGCTGGATAACCTCCACCGTAACCTCCACCGTAGCCTCCATAACCATAACCATAACTGGGGATCGTTTGGACAGTGGAAATGCTGGATACTACGGGCACCGTGGTGATTATGGGCACGGTGGAGACAACGGGAACGGCTTGAATGGCGGGTGCGGCCACTATGGGGGCAGCTACTCCTCCTCCGCCGCCGATGATGCCGCCTCCCACGATACCGCCTCCCACAATGCCACCACCTCCAAATCCTCCAATGTGCCGGGGTTTCCGTATGCTCTCCTCATCACTGCTGGAGAGGATCGGTGTGCCACTGACCACGACGCACGCCAAGACGAGCAGGTAGACCGTTTGCCACAACATGATGGGGTTAACTGTTTGGTCTGCCCCACTCCCAGCTGCTTATTTATGCAAATTAATTAGTGGCCACTGTTTGCACTTCCAATTGGCATCTTGGGGCGCCCGGCATAGAGAAAAAAACCCCAAAAACTCTAAGGCCCCAGCACTGTTTTCTGGGCGGTTCTACTTAGTAGGGGAATCATGGTTTTGCCCACTGGCTAGTGGTTCACACCTCATCATCATCGTCATCGTTTGTAGTCACTGAAGGTCGCTGGCCAGGGCATTAAAAACCAGGTGATTGCGGGTAAGGTAACTCAAAACGTTATTGGACACTCAGCCAAGATGAAGTGCGATCTGCAAGTGCCAATTTTGCTGTTACTGGGAATTAGCGCTTGGCGGACTGCGGCTCATTCCCTGGGAGGCGCTGGAATCGGAGCTGTTGGAGGAGTGGGAGCTATCGGTGGCATCGGTGCCATTGGAGGAGTGGGTGCAATCGGAGGAGCAGGCGTCCAGCAAGTGCCCGTTGTCCAGCAAGTGCCCATTGTCCAGCAAGTGCCCATTGTGCAACAGGTGCCCGTCATCCAACAACAGCCGCAGGCTCTGGCACTTGCCGGAGGAGGAGGAGGTGGATTTATTGGCGGCGGGATCGGAGGAGGTGCCGGATTTGGTCACTACAAGGAGAGCTATCGTGTGCGAGCGAGAGGATTCGGTGGTGGCTACCGCGCCCGGTATGACAAAAAGTTTGGAGGAGGATTCGCTGGATTTGGAGCTGCTGCGGGAGCCGGTGCAGTGGGTGGCGGTTTGCTGGGATAAACAATACCAAATAATGTAGTTAAATTAGTAATTTAAATAAAAGGTCCTTTAACAAAAATGGCATAAAATGTTTTGTTTTCAATTTACGGTTCAAAAACTTTAAAAAATGTTTTTTTATTTTATTGACTAACCGAAAACATAAACCTTACTTTTAAATATTCGCTATAAATATAAATAATTAACCTTTTAATAAATAATCTCAGTATTTAAAATATTTTACATGTTTCTGCTAAAATTTTGGACCCCTAGAATTCTTTCTCTCTGTATTTTAATATCAATCTTTTCAATTTATCAACATTTTTTATTATCTTCTTAAAAATCGTTTTTTAGTATAATTCGTTGAACATATTTTTGGAGATAACATATAGACACCCTGTATTTCTTTCGCTCTGTATTTTTGCTGACCTGCGCAGATTCCACCCCCAGCTAAAGTCCCCATGGCGCTTTGTGCTCTCCCACTTTTGGGTTTCGCACTCTCTGGTGGTGCATTTTGTCCCATTCATTTCCGATGTTGGTCCACTTACTCAATCTCCCTTGTTTACTCTTTTTAAAATTAGTTCTCTCTTGCTTAAGATTGACTCTTTGAGAAAAGACAGCAGTGGTTAAGACAAATAATAACGCAATACCTAAAGCCCATGCATATATTTTGAAATTGCGTTAATTATAATTAGATGTTTTGGAATTACAATGGTACTCCCTAGAAAAAAAACGAAAAACATCCAGGGTTTCAAAATGGGTAGTACCATTCAAAGACTTGAATTTTTAGAAGGCAATGAAAGACAAAACCTTGAAACTTAAAAAAAAAACTATAGTTTTGAACATAACTTAAATGTACATAACATTTTCTTTTAAATGCTGGTATTTTTCAAATCGTTTTTGTTCGTTTTAAGTTTATGAAAGGTCTAAAATATTTAAAAAAAAAATGCTACCATACCATAACAAAAATATATTTTCAAAACTTTTGTTTCAAACTCAAATATTTTACTTAAATTAAGTTTTGAGACTAAGAGAGGCATTAAGAGTAGGAAGCTTTGCTCATTTGAAAGAGAGTGTAAGAGATTCCTGACGTGGTCGTCGAAGTCGTCTCGACTTTAAAAAGAATTTCCGAAATTAAACGTTGTTCCCTTGCCATCGTGTGCAGTCGCTGTCGCTCCCGCTATTCGCCGTTCTGGGATTCCCGCTGGCGGACTCAGGTGACAATCACCTTGATTATCCTCTTGGAACATGTGAAATCCGTTAATAGTACAATAGAAATTGCAAAACAATAACGGTTAACTCAACTAGTGCGCAATATTGGTGGCCTAAAAATAGCAAGGAAAATAGCGAAAATAGCAGACATGCCGTGTTTTAGTGCCTCTGTGTGTGCGTGAATGTCTGCGAGTGAAGTGGAAATTCAAATTTAAAAATAAAACAACGCTGGTGCCTAAGTGAAAACCGTCAGTATAGTATTGGCCAACTGCCCAAAAAAAAACTCCAGGTGATAACCTCCATTTGAATGATTGTGGGTTTTTCTTTTCCTGTTTTTTTGGGGCCACATTTTGTTGTTAATCAAATTCTCAGGGCATGGGAAAACTTTCAATGCTCTCTCAGTTAACTCTCTCTCTTTGATTTGCTCTCTGTGATTTCAATGTCTCTCTCTGAATTACTCTTAAACCACCGCTATTTTTAGTATGACCAGATTGCCTCTTTGGTTTGATTTAAATAACACAGTGCAATTCCTTCGTGTTTTCAATTACCCCCTTATAAAATGGAGTGGGGATGTTGGAGACCTGGCACCTGCCTTATCTACTAGCCACAAGGACTACTTCCATTGTCTACCCATCCACTTTCACAATTGACAGACCCCGGGGCAACGTCATTATTTCGCTTTTCGCCAGACCTTTTGGCTTTCTGTCTCGGCTTTCCTCAGCGTAATTAGTGTGATTGGGGCCAGGCTTGACTTGGTTTCTTGGCTTCTGTCATTTGCCTGATTGGCAGCAGTAATAGTTGCAAATGCATCACCCCCTCTAAAGGGAAAAGCCCTGAAGATACAACAAATATCATTCTAAAATTCCACTAAGCTGAGTCAATAGCTGGTCCTCCTAAGTTTAGCTTTTATTCCCATTAAATTTATTATGGTAAAACCATAATAATTAATCTCTTAAAAAATGTAGTTCAAAGCAGATATGTTTTCTTTAATATATATTTAAAAAAAAAAAAAAATTTTTTTTGTACTTGTTATAATTTTTTAATTTTAAAAAAATCTTTGTCTAGAAAACATCTCAAAGTATCTTATAAATGTAACTACTTAACTGTACTTACAACTTTAATTCGAATAACAAGCCATAAAGAAAACATGTGATTATACACAATGGTGGTGGTTTAAGCAACGGTAGTTATCCTGTAGTTAAAAATGCACCACCCCCTGGAATAAAATAAAATACTCTCGAACGGGGGCTGCAACCCTCGGATCCCACGCACTGACGTCGCTGCAACTCACCCTGAAAATGGTAGTAGTTCGGGCTTTTCGCTGGGTGGCTGTGTGTACCGACGAGTATGTAGTTCAAGGTCGTTGGCCAAGTTTCGGAAAGTGGCCGCGGGCTGAGATGTGTGTGTGTGTGTGTTTGCTGGCCTGGTCTCATTACCATGTAGAGAAGCTGAAACTCGAGACCCCACGAAAGACCCAAGTTGAAGGACATGCGAATGCCCCACTTGAGACGCTATTCTTGGGCTCCAAAAGCGTCCACTCAGTTGACACTAATCACCTCCCACGACCACGTTCCACAGAAACGTGGCACTAATGAGCACCGGTCATGCAATGGGCCAACGTATTCGGTGACCCCTTGGAATATGGCACCTGGCCAAGCCACCTTTCTTCCCCCACCCAAAAGGAATCCTTCAGCAACAGCAACAGGAAGCGCAGTCATTGAACAGTTAATGGAGTGCAGATTGCAACAAGGGGCGCCAACATTCCGGGCCACTGACCAGATAAAAGTGACCATAAATCCAACGCCAGCTCTAATCAGGCCCCCTGGCCAGATGCCAATGGCCAACAACAGCGAACGCCCCACTTGGCCCGGCTTAATGTCAGCTAATTGCATTGGCGCTCTGCTGGCCGGGAGTTCTTTAGACTTGGCGTCGTCGGTGGGGTCTCTCCATCTCCAACGTATCAGGTTCAATGGGGCGCAAACTGTTGTTATGGTAACATTACAGTGAAGCATCTATAAGTTAATCTTTAATTTTTAACGGGAAAAAAGTATAACAATTGTACATACTTTAAAAAGTTTTAGCTTGCTGGTATCCTCCCAGAAAAAATTTTAATTTTATCTTTTATAAATTAAAAATTAATTCATTTAAGTAATTTTTGATGTAATTATTTTGATTTGAAATAAGGTAATTTCTACCTTATTTCATATCAATAAAAAGCCAATATGTTTTATGTAAAAATTATGATTCAAACATATCACCATGATATTTTATCATATCATATAAAATACCAAATTTTGTATATATTGGACAAATAATGTAAAATAAGATTAACATAATCTTTATTCATATCAAAGTGATATGACAAACTTTTAAAAATATAAAATTGACCAGCACATATCGATCTGATCTTTAATACAATTTTTATCTGTGTATAACAGGATCTATTGAATTTAATATTCCTGCTTTTAACTTAAAAAACCTTTTACAAAATAGGGACTATTCTTTTTACTAGATAACAAGTCGTCCTTTAGAACAAGAACTGTAAATTAATATCCGAAACAGAGCTTTGGCAACATTCACCAGTGTTTGGTGTCCTTTGCGGCGAGTGACGCAAAAGAAGTCGCTTCGTGGGAGGGGCTATGGTTATGGTGTTTATGGTTATTGGGCGGTGGGTGGTTAGTGGTGGATGGTGGGCGACAGCCTTGGGCCTGGAATTATCATTTGGCTTTCGTCTGGCCCCGCCGGCCCCCTGTTGACATGTTTATGCGGAAATTTACAAAGTCTCTCTCCGCGCTTGTTGTTAAAGTCCCATATCGATTTTGTTAACTCGATTATAGGAACAGCGCCAAAGGATAAATTGTAAAGGATAAGCAAGGATAGTGACTAGTCGACGTTTGTGTGACATGCTAGCAGCAGTTATGGCATCGGACATCAACTGGGATCCAGGTGAGTTGAGTGACGCACCCACGCAGGCTGTCAGTCCAAAATGATTGAATACCCTTTCTCGCTTGTTTTCCAGCCCTTTCGAAACTGATCAGCACGCTCAAGGAGTCGGAGAATCTGTCCAATGACCAGGAAATCGACTTCCTGAAGGCCCTGTTGGAATCCAAGGAGCTGAATGCTTTGGTTAATGTCCACACGAAGGTGGCCAAGGTGGGTCGGGATGATCGGCTGGCCCCCGTGCTCTCCACCTCGGCACAGGTGCTGTACGAGGTCCTGGAGCAGCTGTCCCAGCAATGTCACCTGAACGACGACTGCAAGGAGGCCTTCCACCTGCTGCAGGACTCTCATCTGCAGGTGAGTAGGCATAGCGGGAAAAAGTTTACTAAAGGATACTAAATATAAACATGTGTATTGTTTAACTTTCTGATTAAAATCTGCTCTACTCAGCACCTCCTGTTCGCCCACGATGCGATTGCCCAAAAGGACTTCTACCCGCACCTGCCGGAGGCCCCCGTCGAAATGGACGAGGACGAGGAGACCATCAAGATTGTGCAGCTCGTCAAGAGCAACGAGCCCCTGGTGAGTGTCCATCCAGTGGGAACACCGTTTTCCATTTCCATGCCCCATCTCATCGCCGTGATCGCTGTTCTGTGCTGTCGCCCATCGCTTTCCACTGTCCACTCTCGACTTTCATTTCCGCCCCCTACTTTCACCACCTCCCCCTTCGCCTTGGTCAACTGCTCCTCTCTGCGCCTTCATTCATACTATAGTACTTCTTATCATGTAATCGCCCATCATGTCAACTCTTCCCAATGCTAATCAATTTTGTAAACTTTGCCTTTTGTAAAAATCGAATAAAATCGAATCAATTTCTCGAATTCGCCCATAACAAACAAAAATGCATTTGTAAACAATAAAATAAAAAAAATGTATAAAAAAAAACACAGACAGGAGCACAGAGTGCGGAGCCAATTGTTGTAAGTAATCAAATGTCCATAGCCGTAAAAATGTCCACTGTAAAAGAAAATAAACAGAAATCCGTTCGCCAAGCACTGAAAACAACAAACAAACAGCCAGGAAGCTGTGCACACACCAAGATACATACATAAGATACATTTCGTTGTCCCCATTCCGTTGTTCTTGTTATTCTTGTTGTGACACATCCATCAGATACACATACATCAAAAATATCGGAAACCGCAGTCCACACAGATAGGCACACATTCACACTCACACTCACACCACACACGCACACATACGCGCCCTGGGTTGAGTTTCTAGTGACACGCATTGCCTACTTTTAGGGCGCCACTATTAAAACGGACGAGGAGACGGGCAAGATAATCATCGCCAGAATCATGCACGGCGGCGCTGCAGATCGCTCCGGATTGATTCACGTCGGCGACGAGGTCATCGAGGTCAACAACATCAATGTGGAGGGCAAGACGCCCGGCGATGTGCTCACCATACTGGTAAGTAAACCTAAAAAAAACATCAAAAACACTCAAAACTTATTGTTTTTATTCGAACGAATTTTCTAAACAATTAAAAATTGCTTTTTACAAAAGAATAATACTATAGGAGACTCATAAGAATTTACTAAATTAAAAACTCATCTCATAAAAACATGAAAAATTCCCTTTCCGATTTTTAGATCCAATCTATAAATTAAAATCCCATTTCTTTCTCTATCCATAAAGCAAAACTCTGAGGGCACCATTACCTTCAAGCTGGTTCCGGCGGACAACAAGGGCGCCCAGCGAGAGTCGAAGGTGCGGGTGCGTGCCCACTTCGACTACAATCCGGATGTGGATCCCTATATACCATGCAAGGAGGCTGGCCTGGCGTTCCAACGCGGCGATGTGCTGCACATTGTGGCCCAGGACGACGCCTACTGGTGGCAGGCTCGCAAGGAGCACGAACGTTCGGCGAGAGCCGGTTTGATTCCCAGTCGGGCGCTGCAGGAGCGCCGCATCCTGCACGACCGATCGCAGAAAGATGGCACCGATCTGGACTCGAAGCGTAAGCATTCCAGGTTGCCAGCCCCATTGGTTCCTCCATAACGTGCGCTGTTCATTTCCATGACTAAAATTGCTCTAATTTCATGCTACATCGTAATCCCCCCATTAAAACCCCTCGAATTGGCCCCCACCACCACCCATCAACCAAACAAACATTGCCATCGCCAGCCGGATCATGCGCCTCACTCTGCACCACCCCGCCTGGCTCCCCGCGTCTGCCTGCCAGCAGCAGCAGCTCCTCCTGCCGCCAGCCCAAGACTAAAAAGATCATGTACGATTTGACAGAGAACGATGACTTTGACCGCGAGCAGATCGCCACGTACGAGGAGGTGGCCAAGTTGTATCCGCGGCCGGGTGTCTTCAGGCCCATAGTGCTCATCGGAGCTCCCGGAGTGGGCCGGAATGAACTGCGCCGCCGGCTGATAGCCCGAGATCCCGAGAAGTTCCGCAGCCCAGTGCCGTGTAAGTACTTCAAGGAAGAGAGGTTCACTTGATTGTGGGAAATGAACATGGTTCACTTGCTCTGTTGTTCATTTCTTCAGTGGATAAGTTGTTCATTTGGTTATTGTTCATTTGCTACTTAATCATTTGCTCAGTGTTTCATTAAGTGGTTCACTTTACCATCTTTTGTTAATCCACATCTCTTCCTTTGCCCCCTTATTTAGTAAAAAGATTCAATAAGAAAGTGAACAAATTAACAATGAGTAAATTAATAAGTAAGAGAGGTTCTCTTGAGTAACTAAAATGAACCTGTTCATTGCATTTTGATCAGTTGTTCATGTGCTAACTTGTTCATTTGTTAAGTGGTTCACTTTAACAGTTTTGAATGGTTCATGTATATATTATTAAGTGAGCAAGTGAACAAATGAAGAATAAGTAAATGAATGAGTAGGGAAGTTAATAAAAATGAACTCTCTTTAAGCAGTGAATAAAATCATCTCATACCTAACTACCTAACTTATCTCAACCTTATACCCTTACAGACACCACCCGACCAATGCGAACTGGCGAGGTGGCCGGGCGAGAGTACATCTTTGTGCCGCGCGAGAAAATGGACGCTGACATCGAGGCGGGAAAGTTCGTGGAGCATGGCGAGTACAAGGGACATCTGTACGGAACCTCGGCGGAGAGTGTCAAGTCGATCGTGAATGCCGGATGCGTTTGTGTGCTGAGTCCGCATTACCAGGCGATCAAGACTCTGCGCACAGCCCAGCTGAAACCGTTCCTCATCCATGTGAAGCCACCAGAGTTGGATGTCCTAAAAGCCACGCGAACGGAGGCCAGGGCCAAATCCACCTTCGATGAGGCGAATGCCAGGAGTTTCACGGACGAGGAGTTCGATGATATGGTTAAGTCGGCCGAACGCATCGATTTCCTCTACGGACACTTCTTCGACGTGGAACTGGTCAACGGCGAGCTGGTCAATGCGTTTGAGCAGCTAGTCCAGAATGTCCAGCGGCTGGAGAACGAGCCAATATGGGCACCATCCATGTGGGTGCAGTAGGAGATCGGATGCCAAAGAGTGTGGAAAAGTGGAGTAGCATTTCATGCGATTTGTTGAAACAACAACACCAAAGTATTTTTTGCCATACGAATTTAGCAATCTGCTAGAGAGACGGAGGAGAGACGACACTATTTACCCGTAGTAGGCTGTCCTGCTGTCCTGCTGGCCACTCCCGTCCGGCCTTAGTCCTTTTCACGACATGTACCTTTTTGCGTAACAGTGAAAACAAAGAAATGAATACAATAATAGACACCAAAAAAGAATGAGAGAAGGAAGAAAGGAAATTAAAACTCAACCAGCATCTATCTTACGATTACGATTACGATAACAAATTAAATTATAAAACTTGTTGTACAAAATTTATTTGTGTTCAGATGAATGGACTAAATTATAAATGTATTTATTACACGTTGTTGAAATCAAAGTACCGAGTTAATCCCCCCGTAACCCCAAAACGCTAACCGTATTGTATCTCAATTGTATATACACACACACTCAATCCACTAACTAGAGCATATTGGATACATGCAATGTGAATTTCTGTGTAACATGTCTCATTTCGAAAACTGATTTCATCAAAACGTAGTGACAAACTGTTGAAAACAAGTGAGCAATTAATAAAAACCTATTTTAAATGCGATTCAATGGGGGAAGAGTTATTTATAGACTATACATTTGATAAGCTATATGGTATATTACATTTATTTAGGTATTTTGGGTAGAGAAGACTTAAACACAGCTTTATTGGGCAGCACACTTGTTGACATATTGACATGCTCACTTACAAACATATATGTAAATATAATCTGTCACCTATGTTAACCTATGGCAAATGTGTAAATTAGTAGCTTAGGCATTAAGAAGTCTATCCAGGATGTATACATATTGTTCAGTTTTCTTGATTGTTTCTTTTTTCTTTTTGTAGTGCGAAGACAGAATTCCAATTTCACATTCCAGGTATCGGTATCGGTAACGGTAACGGTATCCCCCCTTATAGCTAGAGTTGCGATTTGGTTCCCGATCTGGACACGCTCAATCCGTAGAACTGGGCCAGTCGCCTGGCCTCCCGCCATCCTGCCTCGACTGCTCCATGGACCGTGGAGTAGTAGTGCTCGCTGGAAGCCTCGCCGGCAAACTGGACAATGGGTCTATCGCAGCGACTCTGCTGCCACGCCTCGTCCTCCGAATCCTTCTCCCTTTCCGGCGTGGTGGCCACCACGGTCAGGGGATAGGCCAGCTCCCGGGCTCCGGTGCCCAGCTGCTCGGTGTCCATGGATCGATAGGAATAGGAACCGCGGAAGTTCTCGTTCGTATGCCAAGCGGATGTACGGAAATTCGAGGGATCCGGCACCTTCCACTTGAGGAACCTGCGGAAGAGGTACATCACACCGGCTTGGACCTCGTCCACGGGCAGTGTCTCCATGTGCCGGCCATTCGCATTGGTGATCCAACCGGCCAGAATCCTCGGCTGATAGCTCACCCTATAGAAGCCAAATACGTCCTCCAGCCAAGCTCTTGAGGTGCCGCGGATGTCATCCAAATCCTCATCCCGCCAGAGCAGCGTGAAGCCCGTCCAATCGTCGGGCCAAAAAACCTCCGGAAACTCCACGAAGATCTTGTTGACCGTTCCAAAGGCCAGACCATCGATGGCGCGTTGCTTCTCCACGGGCAGCTGTGGTTCGAACAGCTGCAAGTGCTGATCCTTGAGAACGCCCAGTGAAACGGTGACCACCACATGATCGGCAATGAAGCTATCGCCATTGCTCAAATGCAGCTCCACCCGTCCATCGTTGCGGTTCCAGTTGATTTTTGTGGCCCGAGTGGAAAGTAGGAGTCGTTGCTCTAGGACACCATGTTCCGCCTTCAATTCCCTGGAACGCATGAGCAGCCTGAGCAGCTCCACAAAGCCCTTATCCTTCCAGTTGAGCAGGATATCGCCCTCGCACTCCCAGTAGTCCAGGTAACCCCGCCCCGAAACCTGGTCCAGTGTATCCGATGCCTCGACGGAGTTTTCGAATTTCTGATAATTCACAAAGAACTCCCTGGCCACCTCGGCATCGATATCGGAGTTATCCGGATGCCGCAGTGTGTCGTAGAACTTGTTGGTCAGATAGCTGCCCAAGGAGCCGCTGCAGTTGCGCAGCTCCAGCTGCCGCGTGACCAGTGAATCATCCACAATGGCCTTGAGGCGACTGGCTATGTGCTCGGGTACCACATCGCCATTGGACCGGACGCACTGGTAGTTCTCGTACACCGGACCCGTGGACTCCAGCAGCTCCTCCTCCTGCTTGCGCGTCAGCTCGTAGACAATATTATCCCGCTCCCCATGACACCACTGGGCGCCCAGATCGATGACGTTGTCCGCAAAGGGAATGGTGTGTATGCGACCACCCAGACGATCCTCGGCCTCCACGACGAGCACATTCTGGAAGCCCAGTTCCAGGAGTTTGGTGGCACAGGCCACGCCCGAGGCTCCCGCTCCGATGACAACGATCTTGCGATCCAGGTTCTGCTGTGCGCCACTCATTCCGGGTAACTGAAACTGTGTTTCGAAATCAAAGGGGTGAGCAGAGCCATAGCAGGAATGCAAATTAAGTAATAAACACACCATTAGTTTGAATGTGCGGGAGTGCGGAGCAAGTGAGCGGGTGGCAATTGAGCTTACACTCAAAGAAACAAAAATAAAGTTATTTTATTTTAAGACTAAGTAATGAGTAACCCATTTAGTAAAAATAATTTGCTTTTAAGACACATTTTTCCTGTACTTTCTTTTCAAAATGCAAAACTTTCTCAATTTTTCATAAAATATATTTTATTCAGAGTGTTTTGATATTTTTTTAAAGAATAAATTTTATACAAATTAAAATCCACAATATTGGAAAAGATAAAAAAAAAAATTATTCAAAGTCATGACCCTCAGTGTTTTATTAGGCACTCAAACATTTGAACGTGATTTTTGCCTTGTTAACCATTTGAAATGTATGTCTTGTATTTTAGAATTTAGTACACTGCACGTTTTAACTAGGAATAAATAATTTTCTGACAAAATAATTTTCTCTTCTAATGTACTCAAATTAGATTTTAATTACCCATTTGTTTTTCAAAATTCCCATTGTGCTTTTGAAACAGACCTTTCCCTTTCACTTTCAAAAATAGAATTAAAAACGGATTTCGAAATAAATGCACTTTTGTTTACATTAAAAGCAATGTACAGAATACCTGTAGCATAAAATGCATATATTTACAAAAATCTGCACTTTGTATTGTTTTGTTTATGCCAACAAAAATATGAAAGGAAGATCGAGACCTTGCATATTATATTCTATAACGTCTATAGCCTTCTATAACATTGAACATTTTTTAGGAAGGTGGAAAATATGAATATTTCCAATATATTACTATTATTCACCAACCAATTTTAAAAAATATCTTGAAAAGCATTTATTTTGTGTGCAGTGCCACTATAAACCTATTTGCTTACGGAATTGGTGCAGTGCAATTCCAGGCACTTGAGCTTGATCACCGCCCACTTCCACCGACAACAATAAAGATGTATTTTGATTAAAAAAGTAACAGCATGTCCGCTCATCTGTTTCGATAACGAATTCCTGCCCGCAATTCCTACTTTTGATAAGAGTTTCGAAAAAGCTCCCCCCACCAACAAAAAAACTCAAAAGCAACACTTTCGACCAAAGGAAAACACAAGAGTACAAACACATGCAGTCACAAATATGTTCACTCGCTTCTGGCTACATGAATTTATTAATAGCCACTGAAACGAAGGGAAATGGGGGGAACATCGGGAAAAGGGGGCGGAAAAATCCCAGAAGTATCTGGGATAAAATCTAGCCAACCGGACCAGCTGGTTTTACCTGGAGTTCACCTGAAAACGGATTTTTACCAACGAGAAAAGGGGAAAAGGGTGGAAAAACAAGAGAGCGGTTACCACCTCCTTCCGTTTGACATTGATTTTATATTTTTGGCAAAAAAAATGTTCAAGGTTTTCGACGACAAACAAAAAATACAAAAAGAAAGCCAGCAACAAACATTTGAGAGGAAATGGAATTTTGCGTTACTTTTTTTGGGGGTGATATTTGGGTGGTTTGTATATTCACTTCACTGCGCACTCCCACACACCAAAATAACTTTAAAAACCGCTTGGTCCAGTTTATTCAACAACTGAACATTTTACCGGGATTTTTACTATATATTTATTATTATATACTTGCTGTTGGAAAAACTCCAGCTCCGCGGAAAATGCAAACAACACTGAAAGCCGAAAACCAAAAACATCACATGGAAACGTGCCGCTCTGCCCGTGTGCTTATGCTGTGACCAGTGGCGTAGTCGGAATTCCGAGGGGGCGTTCTTTACTGGTCCTTTTACGTACTCCCCTTTGACGACGCCACTGGGCCCCCTGCGCAGACTGTGAGCTTCCCAAAAGCTCTGGGCAAAAGCACCCAACACAGCTGAAAATCGAGTGGTTTGGTGAATTGAGAGAAATGGAAAGGGGTCTGATCCCCTTTTCAAATGCACTGTGAGAAACAGCAGTCAATGGATTTATTTTTACTTAATGTAATTTTTTGAGGATTTTCATAATAATTATCTTTGTAAAATGTCTAACAGAACAAATAACCCTAGACTAAGAAATCATCTAAAAGAAAAGGATAAATATTCCTTTGAACGCCCCGTAAGAAGTATTTCATTTTAGCTTTAAATGATGAATTTAATTTTTATATATATATTTATATTTACTCAACTGCGTACAAGTTTTTGCTAGATTTGGTTAGAGGAATTTCCTAAGACTCTTCGTTAAATAACTCGATTGATATTGGTAGGTCCATTTTTTGTGTATATGTAGATATATCCTTCGATGTATGTACAGGTCAGTTGAAATATCCTTTGGCCAAATCGGGAATGACATAACTCTGGAGCACTTGGTATATAAGTAGTTAGTTATCTTTTATTACCCGCCTACATTGACTTTACATGATCATCTCGGTCCGTAGCTTTGGAGTTACATTATACATATATATTTATATAGAGGCTGGTAATAAATCTGGTTAAAATTTTCACGTGTATATACAGCAAGGGAGTTTACTTGGAATATGCTGATAATTCGTTTAAATAAACATTATTTGATTTGCATCTAAAATCCGGAATTAAATACCAAGCCAATTCATAAATAAATCTAATTTACACTAAATATAAACGATTTGGAAACAAAACGAATGCAATTACAAAATAATAAACAAAATTATCACAAACAATAACAGCCCGGATAGGATAAGGATGGCGGCCCACTGTCGTTTATCTGCGGGGATAAGATAGATTAAGTTAGTTCAATGTAAAATATACAGGTTTATAGAAACACTCGATGGTTACTTTTTCTTAATTCCCAACGAATGCCCTTACTCACCATTATTCATGTGCAAGACTTTGGCAACTTTCTTCATGGTCGTGTCCAACTTGGACTCCGTGGTATCGAACTCGTTGCCGAAGTCATCCAGCATCACCGCCTGCTCATCGAGCTCCACGCCAATTTGTCGCGAGACCGTCTTGAGGGTGCCAATCGAATCACTGATCATGTCCAGCTGCTCGTCCTGGCCCTGGATCATGCGCTGCTGTATGGACACCGTCTCGCCCACATACCTATGGCTCGGACTGTCCATTCCGCCGTGGTGCGTCTGCCCGTAATGACTCGGGCTGTCCAAGGCGTTCTCCAGCTTGGAGTACTTGGTGCCGCTGTGGCGGGATGCTGCTGCCGCTGCCGCCGACATCGTTCCAGCTATGGTATTGGCCACCGCCTGACTGCCACTATTGATCAGCGAGTTGCCGTTGGGACACTCCACCAGATACGTGCGATCGTTGTGCGGATGCTGATGGTACTCGTTGGAGTTGGAATTCGAGTTGGGTATGGTAATGGAATGATTGTGATTGGGGCTGTGGCGATCGTTATCGAGCAGCGGCTGGTGTGCGGTGATGTCTCTGTCCCTGCTCCGGTTCAGGCTCATCTTATCCTTCATCTGCTTGACCTCATCGCGAGTGTTGTCGATGAAGTGGCGTCGGCTGGAGAGTTCACGGTTGTCGATCCTAAACTTGCTCGGATTCTTCTCAACAATGCGTATGAATCGAAATGGTTAGGGTTAAGGAAAGACCTTGGGGAATTGTAGACATGTATAGTCGATAAGACCGACTTTAACATACCCAGTACTCATCTTACGTAATAAAAGATATATTTAAGAAAGTATTTTGGGGTAAATAATCGTTAAGATTGAAAGGATTGGCAAAAAGGGTGAAAATATAAGTTGAACAAGAAATCAATCTATGAATTTTAATATACTGCGTTATTTTAAAGATATCTCGAATTCTTTAGTACTGATATGACATAAGAAACAGACTTTTAAATTGACTTGGCAAGTAAAATCAAATTTACTTCTCCACACATATCAACCAAAATACTATATACCCTTCAAACGCATTGAGTACCGGGGACGGAATTGATTTTCCAATGGATTGCTTTGGCAAAAAGGATATTGATAGTGTCCTCGAGGTCCTCGAGATCCCACTCGATGCTCCGGAGCGAGTTACGCAGCTCGGTGGTGGTCCATTCAGCCTCCGTTCCTCCGCTCTCGCCCAACTCCCGCCAACGCAGATAGAGGCCGCGGGTTTTGTTCAGAGCTTTGAATACCTCGCTAAGGGGGGATACGAAAAGAAAAAGAAAAACAGAGTGATAAGTTAGAGGGAAATGCAAGAAAGAGTGCCATATCCATCCAACCAAATGGGGAACCTACTCCTTGACTACGAAAAACGGATCCTCCAGAGACATGCCTCGTTCTCTTCTTGGCCCAAACGGAAATGTAACACTCCTAGCAGTTTTTCACCAGCGTGGCGTACTTGATGGTTATTTTCATGGATTTTTCCGGGCGAAAACCACCCCCAAAATTCTAGGGGGATGCGTGGAAAGTGCAAGTTGGTACTGCCAACCAAGAGGGGGTTACATGAAAACCTAAGCCAAAACGAAGCAATTTTATGTTTTCTATCTTTTTTAGCAGGAATTTCACAATCAACTGGGTTTTATCTTCGGCTAGAAGCAAAGTTTGCACAGCACGTTTATTGATTATTGCACTTGGGGCCGCGCCGCTTATCGCCCGATTTCTCTATAGATTCCGCCGATTTCGCTGGTTCCGCCGATGGCCCAGAGAACACTGTCGTTATTCGCGCTCCAGAGGGCCAAAACCCCCTTTCAAGAACCATTGGCATTTGTTTACGCCGCTCCCGCGCATGCGCACTACCCGTTATTTTCCTACCCCTTTAAAAAACCGTTTTGAAAACAACCCAAAAAGTGGCCCAAAAATTCCACAACAACAAAAAGTCGGCCAAAATGCCAGCACTATTTTAATTTTCATCGCTCACCTGCTGCTCGTCTCCACCTCATTTAGCAAACTTCGATCCAAGAACACGGTGGCAGACTATAATTTTAAGTATTCACGAGACAATTTTATACTACTTCTCCTAAATATAACTTTTATTTTTGTTTTGCTGCCAACAAAATAAACCGTCAGTGTTAGTATGACCTAAATGCGATAGTGCGATTTTGCCAAATTATATTTAGTATCTATCGTAAGCACTGAAAATACGTTTAGGAATGTGCGGCAACTCTAGTTTTAAAACATTTATTAACTTTTTGGATTTATTTAAGTAAATTAAAACTTTACATTTTAAATAATTAGTTTAGTTGTTAAAAAGAAACCTGCCTACATCATCAAATTTAAGACACATTGGCTCATAAAAATAAGAAATTTGTAAAGGAAATAAAATTGTATTTTTATATTTTACTATTTTAAATTATTTCTACGCAAAAAACACTTACTACTAACTTCTTTGATACTAAATGTAAAATTTAAATTTACGATAGTGTGACCAGGAGGCACACTCTAATGAAACACTTTATTTTTCTTCTGCGACTGTCACACTAACCACCGTTATCCGTTTTATTTAGACCGCTCAGTCAATAAAGTTTGAAAAGTGCCTGCAAAATGTTGCAAAACGACGCGGTGCGCACCTTGCAATATGATAGTGAGATTCGCGTGGCCCAGCAGCCAAGTCCCTCAGAACCAAGAGGTAAATTAGAGAAATAGTTTCGAATACCAAATAAAAACACTGTGTGAATCACCCTCGGACAATGGTAACTGCCCTGTTACCAACTGATAAGCGGTCCACCGGATTAATTATTATTGGCAGCGAGTGTGTCACAGTTCGACGCAAATATGCGACTACAAGTTGGCTATATCTTATCTGGCGTTTTGTTGTGGTCTCGGCCTCCTCAAGTGCCTTTGTTTGGGACAATCGAACCGACCGATCATACTATTAACAACACCAAACCCAAGAACTTATCTGTATTCCAGGAAAAGTAATAAAATATTAATGGTTATTAAAGAAAACTATCCTTAATTTGGAAATAGTAATCATTAAAGTTTCTTTTCCAACATAAACGGTTTTTGAAAACAATAAAGCCATTTTAATATCATAAGCAATATGGAAAAAAACAAAAGATAACAGCTATCTGTTTAAAAAGTTCAATAACCTATTTTATTCAAAATAAATTAGAAAGCATATATAATTTTGTATAGGTAAAATCTAAAGATACGTTTTCAAAACTAACGGTTTTAATACTATTAAGGGAGTCATATAATGTCCTATATAGGAATGTTTGATAATAAGGATCAGTATGGACTACAAATATTGATTAAAATCGTACTAAATATTTTTTTTCCTATTATTTAAAAATCAAAACCGTTAACCGTTAAAATGTTGACTTTAAGTACTATTATTATTAATGAATTGATTTCAATTTTAATAGAAGTCAGAAAATATATCATCCACCTTTTATATGAACCGTTCCTTTATTATATTCCAGTTTACGACTCCCATATCAGCATTACATCGCAACCGCGGCCAGAGACTCCCCGCATCCCTCTGCCCATTGCAACGGTTACGGGCAGCCGGACCTTCATTCCCCTTTCCGGATACGATTGCCTAGCGGATCTGCCATCGGTGCACATTGAACAGACATTTGAGCTTAATGAGGGTATTCCTCTAACTATCTCCTAAATTTTCGCAGCTATAATAGTTCTTAATCCTGCAGCTCTAACAGCAGTCTCCTCGGAGAATCGTTATGTGGTGCGATCTCCGTTGAATGATGCCATTTTTGCGGCCAGCGAAAGTTCCACAGAGAAAAATCGACTCCTTTGGGGAGCCGGACGACCCTTCCAGATGCATCTCCTGGATAAAACCCATCAGGAAGCTCTAGTCTTCCGAAAGAAACTAGCTCTAGGATCACTCTGTTGCCAGCCAAAAAGCCTTGAGATCTGGATACCACCTGGTAATGTGCTTGGAAGAGTGGTGCAGTCACCAACTTTCATGCAGCCAGAGTTCTTTATCGAGGATGAAAGCACCGGACAGCCCATATTTTGTGTAGAGGGTCCTGCTAACTCAGGATTCTGCTGTTTCTGCCTGCCCAGAGAATGCTATTTTAAGGTTGGTGTAAAAGTTAAAGATGTTGTGATAAAAATTCTTTATCGTGGGAATCACAAATATTTTTTTTAATCTCTATTTTATTAATTTAATATACTTTTTTTCATCTACAGATCCATTCTGGCGGCAATATGAGGGCTTCCATAGACCACAAATGGCTGGCCAGCAAGTCGCAGTACACCACAAATATTTACTTCAGTGATCCGAAGCTAACGGCCAAAGAGCGTGCTTTGATTTTGGGATCAGCTTTTCTATTGGTAAATACTTCCCAAAAAAGAAAATATACGAAAACAATGCTAATTTATATATCTTCCAGGAATATCTGTACTTCCAAACCCGCTTCTAGCCGTAAAAACATCAATAAACCTTGTATATTCACATTGATTTCTTTATTTTTGTCATTTTTTTGTATAAGATTTTATGTTTGTTTGTGTTGTTTTTTTCAGTTTTTTGATATATTTTACAATATTGTAATAGATCACTTCATTTACTTGTTGTTTAACCACATACATACATTCAAATATATATAGGTATATATCTATGTGTATAATATACGTTGCTACAGCTCTTGCCATAGCAGTTTGTACAATAATTTTCTTTTATCTCTATCAACTTTGTGTAGTTTGTTTGACTAACCTACCGCTTAATGCATATATGACAACATATTGATTATTTACAGTTTCCTATTCTTCATCGTTTCGTTTCTATTCTGCCAAATACAAAATTAAAACAAACAATTAAAAAGAGTCTCGTGGTCTCGTCGTTTTAAAAATTAAAACAAAACTAGGGGTATACATAATTTCTTTTCAGTTGCCCTTCTTAACTTGAAGTGATAACAATTTGAAATAAGGAAGAACTACGTGATTTTCAAATGATTTAATTTGGATTTGGACATGGAAAACCAATATACTCAGTGTGGGTGATCTGGTTCGATTTGGATTCATTGTTTGGGCTAGGCCTTATAAATAACACACTTTTCTCGCTCTCGGCTCTTTACATTTGTAGATAGACTCACAGCACTTCAGAAGTTTTTGCATTTATGCATTTCGAAAACAAATTATGGTTAAATGTATACAATATATATATCGATTTATCGTGTGCTTGTTGGTTAGCTTATAACTAGGGCTAGCTGATGACAATTCCTTAAACTAAATACTTAAGAGACAGATCGAAACAATCTGCATGGTGACTGGGTGACTGCCTTCTCAAACCGTATATGGCTTGTATAAGATTCTTTCTGGGCAGTTCCCCTAGAGTGTTTACTGTGGAATAGCTGACTCGCTTATCTGGCTCTCCTATCGTTTCATTACGATTTGAGATTAGCCCAAAAATAATCTGGGGTCCATAATCACTGAAGAGAGGTGGGTCTTATAGGCTAGCTCTAGAGTAAGTTGTGTGTGTGCCCAAATGCGATATGCTTAGACATTTGATATGCGCTCGTTGGAGGTGGTTTGGTCATGGCGTCCCTCGTTGGAATTGTAGACGGCGTACTGACTGGTGTCCAGGTGGTAGACCGCAGGGTACTGATAGCCTCAGCTGGGCTGCAGCATGTACATGTACTGTCAGTTGCTGGCCGCTGCTGAAGCAGCCACGGGCACGGGAACAGGCAGCTCCTGGCCAGAACGAGCCCGCTTCTCGCCACTGCTCTCTGCCGGATTGTCGCTCTCCTCGCCCGTGCTGCTGAAACTGCCCGGCAATCGACGCTTCAGGCTATGGTTCAAGCCATTTGCCACAGTTTCATCCTCGGACATCGAGCTGGCACGCTTGGGTGTGTTGCCAGCACTGTCGTTGTCCAGCGAAGCTATCGCCGAAGCAATAGCAGCACTAAAACCATCTTCTGACGCACTATCCTGCGAGACAGGACCGGTTGTATCCTGGGCCAGCTGCATCATTCCAGAGGGTGTTGTATAGCTACTTAGTTTGGTTGGATCCTTCTCCAACAGCTTCTGGGCCAGCAACTTTAATGATATTAGCGAATTTTCACAGTCGCTTGTATCAATTTCAGTGAGACTAATCCCGGCACGTTCAATTTCGGCATAGGTTCCAAATGGCAACTTCTGCAGGCATTCCAGCTTCTGTACGTGCGTCTTGGAGCGCAAGTGCTTGGCCAAATGGCCATGGATGCGAAAGGCGATCTTGCAGTCGGTGCATTCAAAGGGGCGTGGATTGGAGGTTGTCGGAACACCGAATGTCGATGTCATCATAACCTTGTTTTTGTGCGCCTCCGATCGCTCGTGCTTCTGCAGATGTCCCTGCGTGCGGAAGGATATGCTGCACGGTTCGCACTTGAATTTGCGCTCCATGTAGTGAATGTTCATATGCAGGGTGAGCTGATGTTGCCGCTGGAACGTTTTGGCGCAAATGGTGCAGGTGGGACGAGCATCGCCTGCAATCGGAGCTGGTGGCACTCCCCTGCCGTAGGATACATGCTGGAGATCGCTGCTCTTGCTGCTGGGCGTGGAGTTCTTAAAGCCATCTTCGCCCACAATCACGGTACGCTGGGTGGGCTGAGCTGAGCTGGCGCTGACGCTGGGCGAAGATGCCACAGAAGTAGCTGTTGATGTGGTTACTACAGCAGCCACTGATGATGTTGTCGGTGGTGGTGGCGGATTACCAAGTACTCCACTAAAATCATTGGCATCCGGTTGCTGCACTGCAGCGGGCAGATTGGCATTATGTGGTTCCACAACCTTGGGCTTCTCCTGTTCCGTATGTGTCTCGTCTTCTTGTTCTTCTTGGGCAATCTTTGCTGGAATTGGCGGTGGTATAACTGGAGCAGGTACAGGAGCAATAGTTGGCAGCTCAATGGCTTCGGGAGTCTTTACTTCGTGGACTTCGATGCTGGGAACCTCAGTAATGCTCATGACCGGTCGGCTGCTGGTGGTAAATAGGGTGCTACTGCTGCTCATTACGGGAGACGCGGCAGAGTACAACGTGTTGATTAGATAGCTGCGGCTAAACTGACTCTGCTTTATCTTGGCCTGGTGCAGCGCATGCTCCTTGATGTAGGTCTGCAGTTGAACATCCTCACCCTCCGCCTCGTGCTTGGCCTGCTCCTCCATTTCGGCGGATATGCGCACCTTGTCCGACACCGAGATTAGGGTCTTCATGAAGCCACTTTCGTTGCCAGAGACGCCGAAGATCACATCGTGCATCTGCTGGGCCTGCGATTTGGGAAGATCCTGGCCGGGCAGCGGAACTGGCGACGGAGAGACTGCGGACATGGATCCACGCGGTTTAGTTAGATCCATGGGGGCACTCTCCTCACTGGCCCCGCTGCGCTTAGGCTTGGACTCCTCGGGATTGGAATAATACTGTTCCTGCTTTTGGTAGTCGAACGGTGGTTTGGGCGATGTAAAAGAGCACACCAATCGCTTGGGCTGTGAACCCGATGAGCCAATACTGTTGGCAGGACTTGCTGCCGGAAGAGGTGTATCATGCAGCTGTGGATAGGGCGACACGCTCGGCGGAATGGGCGGCGTCATTGAAAGTGATAGCAGGCCCCTCGCTGCTTCATGCTCTTTTAATCGGGACTTGGATTCATCCGTATCTGCGGAAAGGTTATAATGAATAAGCAAAATAGCCCATAGAAATGAATATGACTTTCTCTTACCACTACTTTCCGATTCATTGTCACTATAGTCATCTGAATCAGATTCTCCAGCCATGGAAGACGTGCGACCTCCCGCTGAAGTGGATGATTGCTGATCAAAGTCCATATCCACGTCTAGGAACTCGCTATCAGGGGGCATGGGACCCGGATTGATGCCCAATTCGATGCACTTCTTGAAGTGAGTCTTTGATTGCATGTGCTTCGTCAGATTGCCCTTGGTTTTGAAACTGCAGAAAAAGAGAGAGAGGTTAATATACTTTCAAATATTACTTAGACTTTTAACTAACCTGAAATTGCAGTGGCTGCAGGTGAATGGCCTCACGTCCGTGTGGGTGCGAATATGCTTCTTGAGCATCGACGGCTTCTTGCACCGAATGCCGCATTCGGAGCAAACATATCTGCCCCGTCCTCGGCCCCGGATGTACGTGTAATCCTCGTGAGACTCATAGCCACCCACCAGGGGCTGTCCGGACGGACTTGTCTCCAGCTTCTTGGCCTGCGCCTCCTCGTTCGCCTTGGCCGCCACATTCGCCTCGCTGAGGGCGCCAACCTGGACAATTGGTGCGGCCTTTATAGGTCCTTGATAAAAAGCACTGCTACTGGTCGACGTCGATGTGGAGCAAATTGTTTGCTGGGAGGCCACAAGATTGTAGCTTAGTTTTCCAGAGCCAGCCATCGCGGCTGAGCTACCATTTCCCAGCATCCTTTGCCGAGAGTCATACAAAGCCATAACTTGCTTCAGTTTGAATCCAAGTGGATGCGGCTGGTTCTCCTCGCACACCTGCCACACGCTGTACATCGATAGCTTGTGCATTCCGGCGACATACGAAGGTTGCGGGCAATTCACCGTACAGTAAAACATCTTTGTGCTGCATTTGAGACCCAGATAGGTGTAGGCGTGTCCATTGAGATACAGTTGCACACAGGATTTGGACGGCCTGGGGGTTTCCGGCGAGATCAGCGGCAATGTGTTGGCTGTAGGTGTAATGCCGTGATGGCGTTTGGGCGTAAAGGTTCCCGGTTTTAGTGGCAAGCTGGTGGGTCGCAGGAACTTTGATTTGGCCGATGACGAGGAACTGGCAACTGGATTGGCTTCCTCAGTATTGTTTCCATTCGGAGTCTCCACATGCAGTGGTGTTAGAGGTAACTCCGGCTGTTTTCCGGTAATCACATTTTCCAGATTGAAGTGACGCACTTCAGGTTCCGTGGTCTTCACATTATCGGCCATGCGCAGAAAGTTAAACGGCGCCTTCTTCGGCGTCTCCTTGCTGTTCCATTGAAGAGCTTGCCGTTGGGCAGGAGTCGGTGGTTGTCGGCTGAATTCACTTGGCACATTCTGAACTCCACCGAATGGCGATAGAGCCTTTAGTTCACCAGCTGCTGCGCCTCCCAGGAGAAGTGGGCTGGGTTGCTTTCGGTTTGGACTACGTCCGCGGCCCGAGGGAATGGGCAACTGAAGCTGTTGCGGTGGCGGCGGAAGCAGTGGCATTTGTGGCGTTAAACTACCCGGTCCCGGCATTCCGGGCACATGAGGAATCGGTGTCACTGGAGTGCTCTTATCCCCACCGCCGCTCATTGGTGGCAGCGTTAGCGGATTAAAGGCAGTTATCGAATTGATTGGTGGAAACTGAAAGTGCTGCGGACCTGAGCTTACGCCGAGCAGTCCACTGCTACTGACCAGTGCCATCAGCTTGCGCTCCTTGCTCGATGATCCTGCTTCGCTGTTGTTGACCTTGACTGAAACGTCCTGAAAGCTTCCGCCAGACAGCAAGGGAGTGCGAATCATCTTGGGACTGTTGTCCAAATCAGGGCACTCCGAAATCGGAATCATGCTGCCCCCCGAGGAGGTGAATCGGCGCAGACGCTCCTCTTTTGTGGCTTGCAACTCCGGTACACTATTATTGTTATTCTGGTTGTTAAACGAAAAGTTGAAGCTTGGCGTTTGCTGAGAAGAGGAGGAAGCCACCGCCATATCGCTAGTCCTGACACGCTTGGCGGGCTGAGCTTCAAGATCACGCATCGCAAACTGCCGATCCTCGTGCATTTTGGTTATAACCACCGAATCCTGGGCCTTGCGCGGTGCATTCTGCTGGGCATAGTCCACCAGGGGTGTTTTACCCAATAGCGGACCTGGCGATGGCAGCGGAGCATCCACAAAGCGCAGGGCTTCAATCTGGGGAGGAGCAGGAGCAGATGATGGAGCGGGAGCTGAAGCTGGAGCAGGAGAAGATGCTGGTGCCGTTGCAGTAGGTGCTGTTACCGTAGAAGTCCTCGCTGGCGTTTGTGCTGCACTCAGGCGACTTAATATCAGATTGCTCCTCTTCGTATTCAACTGCGAAAAGGCCAATTTGGCCAGAGATAACGGGTTCTTCGAGTTGGCCATGTGGCTCTTCAGCTCCGGCAGACTTAACGAGATCGAGTTGGAGCGGAAGGGCGACGAGGCCGGACTCATGGGGGCACTGGAGCTCGCATCCTGGCAGTAGGTGCTGTTGTGCAGCTTCAGTTCGTCCGCACTGCGGAATTCGTTGGCGCAGATGGGACACGAATAAACAGCATCATCGCCCTCGCCAATTGGCACCGCCAATCCTCGAGCGTTCAGCAACAGATTCTTGATGATCGAGTTGTTCACCTGGGCAGGGGGTGGTGCTGATTTGGAGCTGCTAGCCGGGGTGGCAGGAGTCGATGCCGCAGAGCTGGTGGGCAAGGAGCTTACAGGCACCGTAACCAGCGTTGGCTTCGGTTTCGCTGACAGGTTTAAGGGCATCGCATGCACCGCCGTCGCCGGTTGTTCGTTTTTGGCCACTGGCGTTGCAGGATCCTGGCGATATATCATCGTTTGCATGGGCAGCGGGGAGGGCGGGGGTGGCAGTTGTTGTTGCTGCTTCACAGGCGTCGTCATCGCTGGCGCAGGCTTATAGGTATTTCTCTTAACCAATCCATTTGGAGGTTCCAGCGGCTGTTGTTGCTGCTGCTGCTGATTCTCCTGCTGCTGTTGCATGTACGTATAGTAGTTCTGCTGCTCCAGCTGCTGCTGTTGGATAAGCTGCTGTTGTTGTTGCTGCTGCTGGAGTTGCTGCTGCTGTTGCTGTTGCTGCTGCTTTTGGACGATGGCCTGTGCCAAATTCACTTTAGTCTCGCGTTCCGGCATCTGTGCATTAATGTTGTGACTGTTGTTTGCATGCAATGCCGCCGTGTTGCTACCTTGATGCGAGGCATTGTTGCTGTTGGCATTGTTGAAGCTGCGGGAACGACTTAGCTGCTTGGGATACTTCTTCTGCAGCAATATCTCCTTGTTCTCCACAATGGCTTCGTTCTGAGAGATCAACTTGGAAATGTGCTCCTGTACTTTGGCCACATTCTGCAAAGAGATAAAGTCCATATTAGTAATGCACTGATAGGAGAGTAATAAAACACTTACTACTTGCATGCCACCACTGGAGCTGGCAAAACTGCTGAGATTGGCGGGTGGCGTGGGAGTGGCAGGCGCTGTGGCTACCTGACTATTGGCTCGCACCAGCTGTGAGTAATAAAAAATGTGCAATTAACAAACAATATTCTCATTAAGGAAAACAGTTCTGGACCAACCTGTTGAGGCGGCAGACTTGGAGGCTGTTGCATTGGTGGTGGCGCCTTCACTAAAGGTGAATGTTGTTGCTGCTGCTGCTGTTGTTGTTGCTGCTGCTGCTGGGCCAGGTGGATCTGTTGCAGTTGAAATTGCTGAATGACCAGTGCATGCTGATGAATGGCGGCCGCCGCTGCATCCTGGTTGTAATAAGGCTGCCCCAGGTAATAAACCCCACCAGGTGGCACCGGCATGGCGGCCAACAGCGATTGCTGGGCCAACAAGGATTGCTGCTGCTGCTGCATCTGCATTTGCATCTGATGCGAGTTAATGTGGTGCTTCATCTTCATCTGCGTGCTGGGCGAAAGCGTGGGATGTGCCAGCGATGGCTGCTGCACCAAAGGCAGCTGAATGGATAGCTTCTGCTGGGCCATTTGATGTTGCTGCTGCTGCTGAATCTGCAACTGTTGCTGCTGTTGCTCCTTGCTGCCGCCGGGTGGCACATACAACGCGGCATTATGGAACTTGGGTTTATATGGCTTGTAATCGATGGACGGCCGATGCTGGGCAGTCGCCGAGTGGAGATTATCGGCGGTGGTGGGTGGCAATGTCCCTGCAGCCGGCGAGCCTAGCGGCAGCTGCTGCATGTGCTGCGGGAGAGGTGGCTGCTGAATGTAGGCACTCTTGGCCGCCGACAGGGTGGAAGGCGAGGGTGTGGGCGAATTCATGGGCTCATCATAAGGCGATCCAGCGCGACTTGGCTGCAATAAATCAAGGAATTAGCTAGGGTTTCAATGGAAATCTTATTCATTCGACTTACCAACTCTGAACTACTATTGCTCAGCTCTGCATCCTGATCGGACAAACCATCGTCCGCATCGGCTGGCACCTCCAAGCCTCGAGCTCTGGCCGCATGCGATCTGGAGCGGCAGTGCTTGTACAAATTGCTCTTCGTCTTGAACGCAATGCCGCAGGTGTCGCACGGATAGGGTCGCTCGTTGGTGTGCGCCCGAATGTGCTTCTCCAGCACCGAGGGCTTGGCACAGATCAGATTGCAGTAGGTGCACACGTATCGCCCGGACTTTTCTCCTGCCGGAGGATTCGGTGCTCCTCCCCCTGGAATGCCCGGACTGGCCGTTGTTGGCTGTGTAACCTGTTGATGCTGGGCGAATGTAGCCGGTGACAGTGTGGCATTTGCCGCATAGTTACTGTTACTGTTCGTATTGCTATTACTGAGTGGCGTTCGCGTTCTGGCCGCCGCTTTGTAGCCACTATTGCTGCTGATAATGAGACTCTCCTCATGACCGATGGCATTGACATGATTGCTATTTACAAAATTGGCACTGAATTCATGTGTGGCTGCTGGCGGCGGCGGTTGATGTTGCTGCTGCTGCTGCTGCACTTGCTGTTGGATCAACAGATGGTGACCATTGGCCAGCGGCGTTGGTGGTGGTGGCGATAGCGAACTGTTCGAGGACAGCGATGTGGTGCGAACGGCATCTCCACTTGGATGATGTGCAGCTCCAACTCCTCCATTCGTCGCATTCCCGCTCTCCACTTCGGTGGTGCTGGCCAAACGCTTAAACTTCTTGTGCAGATAGCGTGAAATATTTGACCAATCCCCCAGCGGAGCCTCATCGGTGGCGGGTGTGGGTGTGGCATTAACGGCGGTCTGCTGGCTGCCAATGATGATGCTCGTATTGATGCTCATCGTGTTGGCCACATTGGGAGCCACTGGCTCCTGATGATTGCTGCTGACCGCTGCCATCTGTTGTAGCGTCATTTTGCTATCACTTAGACTTGCTTTATCTCTACCCTTAAATTCATAATTATTCTCACTAATACTATTATCACTGTGGTGGTTGGTGTTGTTGTTGTTGCTACTGTTATTATTATTATTATTTGTATTATTGTTGTTGTTGTTGCTGATGATGTGTTGGTGGTGGTTGCTGTTGTCAACAGTCGGCAGCGGCAACTCGCTTAGTTTATCTCGTGAGCTTGTACTGGGTTTGCTGCTGCTGTTGGTATTGCTATTGCCACCAGCAACATCTGTTGCTGTTGCTGCTTTGGAGGCGTTTAATGTTGCCTCTGTTGCTGCTGCTATGTTGGCTTTGTTGGATGTTCTCTTGGTGACTGTCGTTGCTGTTGCAGTTTCCCGATATGTCTGCTTCTTGGTTGATGTTGCTGCTGCTGCTGTTGCTGTTGCTACTGTTGTGGTTGCTGCTGCTGCCGCTGCTGCTGCTGCTGCTGCTGTGGCACGTCGCGTATTGTTCACTTTATTGGTCTTGTACTGTTTGCCTGCGGTTTTGTAATGCTTGGCCGTTGTGGTTGTTGCATTTTCCATATTATTATCGAATTTATTACCCTGTGACGTATTTGCAGCGGGCTCATCTAAAGCGAAACGAGATAAAAAAGAAATCCCAAATTAATTCAATGTATTCCGCATAATTTAATTTAAATGCCAATGGTAATTGATACATCCATGATAAGCCCATTTATACATCGGTTTCCCCAGCTCCATGTTGAATATTTTAAATGATAAACTGGTAAAAATCTAGCTCTAAACCAAGAACTTGCCATTAATTATTTAATTTCAATTAATACACGCTTTGGCTCGTTCGAAGTTTAAATAATTCAAGTGCACTTGCTGTTTGCGCTTGGGTTTCCCATCGTATAGGTATATTTCCAGCCACCATTATCAGCTCTAATTGGGGTCTCAATCTTATCAACGCGTAGCCGAGAATGCCAGATACTGAGCACGTTAATTCCGCCCCGGGGCGATCAATCCACCAGGTGAATCACAAATTGGCAAATTCCTGTGCCATATTGAAAATCAATTTCCCACTATGTGTGAACGTGTCAACATCGATAAAGCACAGTGGCAAAATTTGCCTTGTTTCTTTCTTTATCAACTTTCTATTTTGAATTCCCATTTAAGCTTAGGGTTCAGGCCCCACCTGCTGGAAAAAAAATAGCCAGGCAGACAGGCGACCAAAAAATCGAAATACAAAAAAAAAATCAAAGAAAAGTGACAAGTGAAGTGTAATGACTGGTGTCACTGGCAAACTGGCGACTCGTTTGTTGTTGGGGGCTTCCTTATCACAGCCCGTGCACACATGTGTGACAACAGTGCGTATCAGTACTATAAAGCTGATGGCAGGAGATTACAAATGGGATTATAAAGTGTTGCCAAATATTAGGTTAGAGAGAGAGGAGAAGAAAAAGAGAGAGGGAGTGGGAGAGAGTGGGAGAAAACCCCTGAAGATAATGTTTATAAAGTGTATTTCATGTTTAAACCATTAAATATTATTAAGAAAAGAGGTTTTCAGAGAGAATTTTTAGTACTAATGTTTTGCTTTCTATATAAAAAGGACTTTTTCACAAATTATAAAATAAATATCTAAAGAAAACTGTGACCAGTCCACTGTATGTTTGTTTTTGATAAGACCATTTGAACACTAAGAACTGACAACTGATATTTTTATGAGCCCCACTGTCTGCATATATTATATGACTCGGTCGTCGGGCGATTAGTAAGCCGGGGCAGTTCTCAAATCACAATCGCACACAGACCAAAAAAAAAAACATACATATATAAACTCACTGGTTGGGTCGCGTTAATTGACTCGACTGCGACTGTTTAGCATTCAGCGTTATTATTATACACATTATACGGCATTATGCGATCGCAGCGACTCTCGTCGCGTCCCAATGTTTACTCAATTTGTTATCAGCACACGGCGGCTATAAGGCTTTCAAGCCGTGCGACCGCAAAAAAAAAAACTAAAAAAAAAAAAAAGAATTGCCCAAAAGTTCCATTGATAATGCAAAGCTCCATATATACACGGTATATATTTTCGGTACGTGTGTTTGCCAGATTCATTATCAGTTATCAGTGGGGACTATCGTGCGCCTGAGTCAGAAACAAAGCCCCCGATAAGCGATCCCCCATTGTAACCCAAGTGATTGGCAATTTGCTGGGCTGCAGACGCGTTGACGTCAGTTATCCGATATTCGTATTCCGATTCGAATTCGTATTCGTTTTCGTAGTATATGGCTGTCAGATTGTCAACTTGTTGGGCAATTAAGTGGCATTCGCTGGCGATTAGCTGCTCAGGGATCCAAATCCTAATTACGTAATCACGTGTAGTAAATATGTGTATGTACTCGACTTATTAATATAAAACGAGTGAGTAGGTCAATTACAAGGCGCCAACTGCGCCACAATTGAAATATGTACATTGTTTGTGTGGCGATTTTAAGGCATGCGTTGTTGGTTTCTAATAAAAACCAAAGCGGAACAACAAGAATAAGTATTTTGACTAAATAAGCTGTACAAAGTCCAATAACAAAAATCTTGGCCCTCAAGAAATATTCTGATATTACAGTCAAAGTTCTCTGTAAAACCTTCGCTTACTGATCAAAAATTGGTTTTAAGTTGATCATTAAAATAAAATAAATTTTTTAAGACCTTTTTTTATTACGAAATTCTAAGCTAGTGAAGTTAAACTGTACACAATCACGAACTAAACTAAATTATAAAGTTTGGCGAAACTAAAAACATCAAGAGTCACAACAATATAATAAAGTCGAGCGGGAATAAAGAAGATAAGCTAATCAGAAGGAGGCGCCTATAAAAACCCCAGCAATTAAAACCAGAATACTCATATTCCCAAGTGCACTGTGACGTTTTAAGATCTTTTACTCTTTACAATATTATTGTTAGCCACGTAAATCCATTTGCTACAGCCGTCAAGAAAATATTGAATATGACATTTTCGTTATCACGAATTTTTGTTTAACGATTTGGGGGGTTCTAATTACGCCTGTTTTGCAAGCATTTTGAGGCGTGAAAACGCCAAGTAAACGTGAAACACATGGGAACGTATATATATAAAAATACAAACTGGAACTGCATTTGCATTGGCATTTTCATTTGCATGCACATTTTTATTGAGCCAGGCGAAATACAATTGCCCCCGTGCAAAGTGCAATAAATAAGGCGCTATGGCAAATAATCAAACAGGGTTGGGTACACTAAAACCAAAAGTTTTCTATTATTTTAAAAATATATAAACAGAAATAGTCTTCCGAATAAAAATATTTAAAATATTTATCTTAACTTAATTAAATAATATTACAAATCCATGAAGTAAAGAGGTACCCTATTAAATATAATTAAAACAAGAGAGAACGCTATAGTCGGGTGCCCCGACTATCAGATACCCGTTACTCAGCTAGAGGGAGTGCGAGGGAGATGGAGATAAAAACTTTGATCGGGCATAACTTTTTAAGGAATGGTCCGATTTGAAAAATAGGTATTGATAAACAGAATAAACTGCATTTTTACTTTTCCGAAATCTTTAAAGTTGTGGGCGCCAGACACTTTTCAACAAAATGGTGTAGGGCGATTGTGGGCGTTAGAGGGGGCATGGCACCTTTTTTAAACAAACTTGCGCTGCGTAGGAATTCCAAGAATCTGCAGACGGACAGACGGACATGGCTAGTTCGACTCGGCTAATGATCGTGATCAAGAATATATATATATTATAGGGTCGGAAAAACTTCCTTCTCCCTGTTACATACTTTTGCACGAATACAATATACCCTTTTACTCTACGAGTAACGGGTATAAATATGAGGTACAAAAAATTTATATTTCCTTACTTTATTTTAATATTTATTGTTTTTGTGTAGAAAAGCTCGTTTGTGGGTTGATAAATCGTCGCAAATATTGAGCGCACGCTATAGCCTACGTCACAAGTGCAATTCGCGATTTCAAAAATTGAATAAAACGAAAAAGAATATTATGAAAACATCTACACAAGCATCGAGAAATAATGAAATGAAAAAACAACGAGGTGCGGCAGCGGCGCCACAAAGTCCACACATCTGCCTGACGGTCAGTCTGTCACTCTGCCATTCGGTCATTCCCTCAGTCATCCATTCCCTCATTCCCCCGTGACGAAGACGTCATCGCAGTGCAAAAAGCACTAAGCACTCGCCCACTTGGCAATTGTTTATAATTTATTAGCGAGCAGCGCTTTACAGCGCTGGCAAAAAAAAATAAGCGGGTGTATAATACGTCAAATTCGCGGAAAAGATTCCGAAATTCCAGCAAACAACGAAATGCCCTATAAAAGCTGCGAAAACAGTCAAAACGGTAAAGTGAAATACACACATACCCGAGCTTAATTGTGACCACACGCATTTTGCCGTCTATCCCGCTCATTTGCATAGTCCCTGTTGTTGTTGCTGCTTTTGTTTATTGGCGAAACGCAACAATTGAAAATGCACGGCGAGAAAAAATCTGGCGGCGCGAAAAGCAAAAAAAAATCGAAGAGGGCGACAGCGACAATCGAAAATCGACGACAACCAACCGACGCGCCTGAAACATTTAAGGCAACTAGACGAGGCGACCAGCGAAATTCATTCAGAGTGTGTTCAGCGTGTTTGTGTGTTGTGTGTGCGAAAAGAAAACGAAGAAGCGACCGAACAGGGCAAAAACAACAAGTAAGAAGTCTAAAGTCGACTTATTCGACTGCGACGTACCTTTTAAAAAACAATAGGGTGTAAAAACCTCTAGTCAAAACAATAGATTCAAAAAACTTTTTTCTCTGCAGGGTTATTTAAAAAATTTCATTAATTTAGAAAGATGTTCAGAATGCCGTATCCCAAAATGTTTTGAACTACTTATCATAGTTCCTGAGATCTGTCATATTTCAAAAATGTAATTTATTGGTTACTTAAAAAGCCGTGTATTAAGAACCTTTAGTATAGTCTTACACCTTTGAAGATCTGTAGGACTTTCTTAATTCTTTAATTGAAAATATTTAAAATAAGCTTGGCCATCATTTCTGAGAAAGTTTTTTAAAAACGTTTTTCAGTTCTGTGGTATAAACATCAATATTCCTGAACTGTTATACTTAGGCATTTTCTGATAGATATCCAAGATTTATCATACATTTCTTAGTGATAAACCAACTAAAATCCGAGTTTCCAACAGTTTAACTTTCGGAAATGATTTACTTTCAATGAATATAGTATACCCCTGGTTTAATTGGGTTACTGGGTGTTAAGAAGACGCGACGTCAGCGCGGGCAACACAAAAAAAGTACAATAATCAAATAATTGCGGCAGCTTCGTCGTCGCCCCCCGCACAACACACACACACACACATCCATACATATGAGCTCTCAATCTCCCCTCACACACAGTTGCAATTGTCAATCAAAAGTAAGCACAGGGTCGCTGCTTCTTCTTATTCAGCTTTTGATTTTACGGCAGCCACTGAGAAATGATCAAATCAAGCAAAAATTAAAAAAAAAAAACAAAATAAAAATAAAACAACAACAGGTGACGCGAAGTACGAAGCGAAATGAAACGAAACGAATCGAAATGAAAGACTGTCGCCAGCCAGTCAGACGTTGTTTTTGTTGTTGCTTCCCCCCTCCTATTGTTGATTACGTACGCCACACTCACACACACACACACACGCACGGTCCGTAAAACACGCGCACGCAGACAAACAAACGACCCCATCGACGACCACATTCCCCCGCACAAATATGCGAAATTTTGCTGACTAAGGAAGGTCTGGGGAGCACCAGGCAGAAAAAAGCAAACAGCAAAAAAAAAAAAAAGAGGCAAAAAGCACAACGCGATAACAACAAAAGCATTTAAAAGCGTAGAAGCGCAAAACGAAGCAACGGAAAAGTGATAATAAAATAATAATTGCTACAGCGCACACTGATCGCCAGTGAGAGAGAAAGAGAGCAGGCCAGAGTTGCCATATTAGCTGAGAGAGAGACCCCATCACCAGCCACCCCATCCCCCCTCCCCCTCACCCACATTCAGCTCGATCTGCCATCTGTGTTCCAATTTAGCTATTTTATAGCCGTGTTCAAAGTTTATCACTCATACGCACTGTTGCCATAGTTCAAAAAACTTTTTGATTTAAACTTTTTGAACTTCCTTTTTTAAACGAATTCATCTTAGGAAATTCGTAAATAAAAGAACAGAATAAAATAAATAGAATAAATTCCAACTGTTATACGTGTCGTATGAGTAATTTTCCATGGAGGACCATTTCACAACGCCTAAATCGTAAGCTATTTTTTCCCCCATTCAATTGTTGTACTTCAAAATTTACCCTATTTAAGGGTGATAATAAGATTCTTATTTGTGGAATGTTCAGACATCCTTTTGGCAGCATGGGCTCTGTGGACGGGACCAAAGGAGTTTCTATAGAAGTCTTTCGAAACCCTGAAACAAATTCAGCAAATAAAATGTAACTACTTTTATCTAAACTCAGCTACTATTAGCTATTTTTAGATCTAGCTTGGCAACACTGTTTGCCATGTGGCGACGAAGCCCCACAGCCAGTGCTCGCCCTCTCTCTCTCTCTCTCTTTCTTGCTCACTTGGGAACATGACTAACCAAACAACTTGACAACACTGTCGGGGGAATTTGTTGCTGCTTTTGAGTCAATTCATAAGAAACGAGGAAACCCGCCGCCATATCGTCGTTGTTGCTGCCGTATTTATTTATATATGTATGTATGTCCGTATGCCCGCTGTACATACAACTGTGTTGGTGCGGTTGGCATGAGCATGAATCAAGTTAAAAATTTTAATAATTTTGCCTGATGTTGTGGCTAAAAACGAGTTTGGCTTGTTGAGTTTGTGCGTGTGTGTGTGTATTGTATTTTGAGTGCGGCTACTTGTTTTCTTCATCATTCTGCTTCTTCTTCTTCTTCCTCTTGCTCCAGCTTGGACACTGCGATAATATTTTACACTCACACAAAGACGACCAGAAGAGCTTGATAAGCGCTTTATGCGCCATCTCTCTCTTTAAAAACGGATGATGGGAGAGGGGCAGGGAGGCGTATGAGGGGCTGTGACGTACCCGTGTCTCATTGTTATTGTTGTTGGCCACTCAGCCGTGGTGAAGTGTTATAGGAAATCAAATTAAGGCGATTATAGAGCGAGTGCACGCGCTCTCGAAATGAAAGAGAGGGAGAGGATCGCTCTTGACAGAAGGAGCGGATTAAGTTTACTTCTTGAATACCCTATGAATACCCTAGTAATCGATACCCTACCTACCTACCTTATAAGTTCAACAGGATAATTAAATAATAGTATGTTATATTTTAAAAAGTAAGAAATACAAAATAAATTTCCAATCATTCAATATAATTTTGTAATTTATATTTAGTTTATCATTTTGTAGGAACTAAATATTTTATCTATAATTTTTAAATAATAATCATTAGACCCCCAGGGCACTCGACACAACTCGTATAATACAACTTCCAGCATTGATAAGGCTAGAGACAAAGACATTATGCTTTCGAGCAGAACTTTGCCATTTGCTGATAAGTTTGAAAGCAATTCGAGCCAAGTCAGTAAACAGTTTCACTTATTTATTTACTTAGAAGGGGTTTCCAGTGCAGAATATTGATATAAACAAACACAGCGCCAAACTGGTGATATATTATGGGGAATTGCGAAAACAATTCCCCCAAAAGTGCTCTGACGTTGGTCTTTTTGACTAATCGGAGGTACTTTTCATGAAATAGATTTCGTTTTTTTTTGGGGGGCTTATCAACTAACAGGGCCTGTATTCCTTTGTCAAGAGTGAAAGGTCAAGGTACGGCTTTGACTATTGATAAAATAGATAAGATGTATTCTTAGAATCCATGAGTGTAATGTGTAGGGAAGCCAAATATATATAAGCAGATTCAAATTGTTTATCTACCCCAAAAATGAGTAAGCAATATTATGGGTAATTTGGCATACAAAACTAAATTCTCGGCATATTATACACTTTTCTCACATCAGCACGGAAATTCCCAAATTAGTTTGACGTCAGCAGAAGAAATTTTGTAAAAATTTTCTAGAGGAAAAATCATGTTCGAAATGCTTTTCGATTGCCAAGGTTCCCTGGTTACACATATTTAGGTAAATATCTGTGTAAACAAAATTGATTTTTGGCACAGCGAAACCAAACAGAATCGAATACTATTTTGCACTTTTTCAGGCTTTCTCATATAGATTTATGGATTTGAAATTTGCGGCAGCGATTCTCAAATATTTATGACAACAATCAGGCGTTGAAATCGGGCAAAACCAAATTGAAGATTAAAAGAATTACTATATGGTGTGCGAATTCGAGCACTTATTCAACAGTAAAATGTCGATCGTTCATATAAAAAAAGATTAAAAGGCTTCTTGGAAGATGAAATTTTTGAAATAATTTAAAATTTATTTGCGAATATTATTTATGATTATTACTTGGGCGTATAACCATAAATATAAAATGAGTTCAAAGTGAATATCATATTATTTCCCTCTCCTCGTTCCCAAAATTTTGTGTAAATCAGCAAGGGTTCGAATGGAAATCTTATAAATAGAGAAATTAGTGGCCAAAAAGTGTTAAATAATTGCCAGGCCAACAATTTTTTGTTTACACACAAAGCGAAAATAGCGGAAGATCGAGGAAAGCAGACGAAAATCGTTCGATAATTTTTGTTTATTTTTATTTTCCACTGTCTCTTTGACTTTTGGCTTTGCTTTCTGGCTGATAGAATTTGATTTTCTCGATTTTCTTGATTTTCCATTTTGTTTTGGTGCCGTCGCCTCGCTAGAAATGTATTTTTAAATGCTCCAACTACGTAAGACGACATTCAAGTGTTTTATTTTAGACAGTAGACGGTATAGAGCCAAGTAGTCGGCTATATATATACATATACACACAGATCGGCGTCTATATATCTGCATAAATATTTTTAGTTGCCTGTATTGGCCTTTTGCGTTAGCACATTTTTGTTAAAACTTATCTATTTGTATTTGCTTTATGACAGGCAAATGGAAATCTCGAATCGATTCGATTATGCAATGTTGCTCAGCCCATAACGATCATAATTTAATTTCGCCCCCATTTGAATGAATATTGGGATATTCTTGATATTTCGAATTTTATATATTTTATGGCGCCATTAAAGCAAAAGTTAATGAGAGTTTTTCGGTCTAATGTCACGCTTTATGCTTTTGTATTTCGGGGGAGGGCTAATTAAATTAAACTGTTTATAAATACTTGTGATCCGCCAAAGGCCGCAAAAACAAAAGATTTGAGAAAAGAATCTCCAAATCGTGCATTCGAGCGCAAACAAAAATGTTTCCGAGCGCCGAGCCATCAAAATAATTTTTCACAAATTGTGTGCGTTGTTCTTTCTTAATTTTGTTTCTTTTTCTTTTTCTTTTTTTTATTTTTTTTTGCTTTCTGCTTGTCTTGGCGTTTTGGCATTTGAAGGACGGAAATACGTTGGCGGCGTTGTGAATTTTTGCATATTAGCAAAAAGTGAGAAAAAGAAATAACCATAAATACACAAAATTTTGATAAATTCAAAGCGCTTACGTAGGCAAATCAGGGGGCCATTGGATTGATATTGATTCGATTCAATTCGATTCGATTCGAAACGAGCCGATGAAATGTATGCACAGGCATGCGCAATGGGCGTGAAAAAAATAGTAACTGATTTCCAGACATCGGACCCAGAGTATCTGTAAATGTATCTGTAGCCATTGGCTGCGGAGTATCTGTTGCTCAGTTGCTGTGTTGTCAAGGTCATGACTGCTGCTGCTCTTTAGGGGTTGCCCAGCCGATAAACATGTGTCGTCATTCCCCAGGCAGCAGGGCATTCCTCAAAACTCACGCAAACTCAGCCGCACACAAACCCGAGCACAGAGCATTAAAGGCGGAACGTATTATAACTGTTGCATGTTTAATTGTTCGCAAAACACTTGAGAGCAGACCTAAGACCCTGAGATATGCACAGTGAAGCTTCACTGTAGGAAATGGGCTAAGTGCTGCTCTAAAAATTCCACAAATAATATTTTGGGGGAAGATAGGAAGTTGATTTCCTTTAAACTTTTAAAGAATTCCAATTTATCTCGAAAAAAAAGATAAAAGTAAAAAAATAGGTGGATTTCAACTCGGATTAGGGTTCGATTCTATTTTAAAACTTCTCTAAAAATCTTAATTTTTTCCAAAATTTTTTTTAGCAGAACTTTGTTTTATGGATAATAGTTTTAAATTACTATTATTAAATTACTCAATAAATTTTAAATTTTAAAATGTTAAAAATGAGCTGATAGATTATGATTTTTTTTCTTAATAATGGGATGAGGCTGGTTTAAAGTTCGATCTTGTAGGTAAGCTCATCCAGAAATTTGAAATTTGAATAAGGAATTGTGTCTACTAAGGAGTTTTGAGTTCTTCTAGAAGGCTTCACTGTGGCGGCAAGAGGGATGTCGATTCCATTGGAACGCCCCGTGGTGCAGTCTTAAGTGGATTTCCACCTTAAGTTGCTTTTGTATTGATGTTGTTGCTGTGCACGTTGCACATAGCCGCTGCTGGCGTGTCAATGACGTTGCAAGCCTTTTGTTTGTCTTTTTACCTAGCCAGGTATCCTGGCGCCGGCTTAATTTACCAAAAGGTAAAGGTAGAGGCGCAGGTAAAACGCCTCAAAGTAGTTCAAGTCCAATCAGCATGCTTTCTCGCTCACACACACGCACACATACAGCTTAGATGCACACCTTTACCCATACTAATGCAGAGATTATCCACTCACCCGCACACGTTGTTGTTGTTGCCGTTAAAACTAACACTAATCTGATATATATATGTATATGTATTGCGGCCCGGCCGCGGGGTTGCCCAGATTTTAGTGTTGTTTCTGTTGCTTCTTCTATTGTATTCTCGAGAGGGGGATCTCTCTTTCGACTTTTGTTTATTTTGAATTTTCACAGTTTTTCTTGGAATTCCTTGCACACTCTCTAACTCACTCGCACACGCACTTACTCACTCGCTCTTCTTCTTTACTTTTTTTTTGGAGAGAGACTTTGAATTTTGCACTTTGATTTCATGTGTTTCGTTTCATATACTATTTTCGCTTTTGCACCGCAGCTAATTAGCATATTATGACATTCATTCGCTGTAACCTTTTCCTCTTCGCCTCTCTTTTGCGCTCTTTTCGCGCTATGATCTAATTTGATTAATACAAAACTTGTTGTGGCGGCTGCACTCGCACTTCTCGCCCACACACACTATTTGTTACATACATACATATGCTGAGCACAGACACACACGCGCGTATGTTCCGTTCTTTTGTGGTTTCTTGTTTGCCTTTTGTTTATGTTGCGCTGCGTTGTTTATTCCGACTTATTCGAATATTCATCGTCGAAATAGCATAGCCTCGCGCACCGAAACAACCGAACAACCACACCGAACGAGAAAAGATCGAAGAATGGCGGGCCTCGAGAGTTTTTTTCGACGCCGGCAGCGACGCGGGCAGCGCAACAGGCAGCGACGCCTGACTTAACCCTTGGGCGCCCGAAACAGCAATGTTTCGACTCGACGCAGGTGTCAACTCTGTTCTGAAGATCAGTTTAAACTTAATTATGACTTAATTATATTTTTATGGCATGAAAAATATAATTCTAATTTTTAAGAGCTTAACAAGTTTGAAACTGGATTTAGAAAATGTTTTCGAAGAATTCGAAAATGTTTTTTTCCTAATTTATCCCATTCGATAAAGATACCGTTATCTTATCTTTTCGATTTCGCCAACAAGGAAAAATAAACAAGTAAGACGTTTCCGACAATCTAAAAAGTCCTATTACTTTCTTATTTTAATCTAAATTATATTAATCTACCACGTGATTAAGCTGTTTTAAAGATAAAAGTATTTTTTATTTAACTATTATCAGAGGACTCTAAATGAGTAACTCCACAAGCTATCAACATGCAAATAAATAAACAATGATTTTGATCGTCGTAAATCTAAACTATCTTAAGTTTAAATCAAATAAAACGTATTGCCTGGGACATTTTTTTTCAACCCACAAGGGTTAATAGATCCGATCAACTGTTTCTCTCTGTCAAACGTCATCGTGTGGGCAAATATTTGTGCTTATTTTCGCACTGCACCCAAAAACACAATTAATTCCGACAATTAGATATTCATGTTTGGTGCTCAGCATATTGTTTTTCGTTTATGCTTTTCCGTTGCATCATTCAACGGTCGGTTAACTTAACCCCATAGTCCCTGAACCGCCCCTGGGCGAATGATTAACAATAACCGGCAAGAACAAGAACAACGTGAAGAGAAGCAGAACACAACAGAAACAACAACTGAAGCAAGTGAACTGGCGTCGCCAAGTCGTCGGCGTCACTTTCTGTGTGTTGGTGTGTGTGTGTGTGTGAGCGACTGTTGCGTCTACGAGTGTTCTGAGGGCCTGCCATCTCTTTCACGCTAACGTGATTTTCGTGCCCCAGCAGACATATGGCGCTGTTGCGCTCTCTTTCCATGAAATGAGCAAAATCACTTTCCTCCTCCTTCTCTTCATCTGCTTCTTCCTGTAATACCCTGTACTCGCAAAGTATGCTATAGTATTTGTAGTCTTTAAATGCAACAAGGAAAATGATTCAATTAAATAATTGGAAATTTAAAAAATCTTAAAAATACTTTATGTTAAAAGTAGAACATTTTTAAAGAAAAGAAAAATTTTTGCGTCGTTGCTAGTGGGTATTTTCAAGTCGAGTATTCCGATCATAGCATTCTTTCTGGTTTTATTTGTATTTCGCTGCGTATTTTTCTGCGCGAGGGAAGCCCGCCCGCAAAATGTTCTGTTGTTATTGTTGTAATTGCTTTTGTTAAATAAAAAAAAAGACACAAAAAAGAAGAAGAACGCGTAAAGTGAGCGCCGCGTTCTTGGCTTATTAGATCAATTGGTTTTGCACTTTTTGCTGTTGTACTGTTGCGCTGCCGCTTTGTTCAGTTTATTTATACATTTTTATTCTATTTCCCCCGCTGTACGCCATTTTCAGTGTACAGTTTTTGTTTGCTAATTTATAGTTAAAGTTTGTTTTTGGGTTGAGCAATTGCAAAACTGGCGGGCCTTAATTGATTTCAGCTTTCTAGGTGTCACGTTCAATTAACAGTATTTATTATTGGAGAAGTTCTTGAAAGCGTAGAGGAAATTGTATTTAAAAAAGTTGTATGAAAATTTACCAACTTATAAAGCTAGGACAACTTATAATTCAAATATTTAAAAATATAAGATTTGAATATTATAATTATTTTGAAAAAAAGTATTTTCCAATCTACATTTTTTAAAATCAAATAATATACCTACAATAAATCTTCAATGGAAATCCCCATTATATTAAAAATCTCGCCCATCGAACTGTTAATGAAATCAGTTATTCGGATATTAATTTGTGGCAGCCGTAAAAGCGTTCCATAAATCACTTTCCTCCTCTTCACACCCATTCAAAATCGATCCCGATAACGACAGCGAATTGTCCATAGAGCTTGACAACAACAATCGTAACTGAAATACTGAAAATCCCCTGATGTCTGAAACTTTCTGTGCCAACTCGAACGGAAGCGATTCGATAAGAACTATCACACACACGCGCTCTCAATATGGAAAATACGTACAATACATACATATGAACATATGTATGTTTGCCAGAGGAATAGTTTTCGATGTGTGCTCAGATGTACATTTATTTGGACAGTTGACGTACGATAACGCTCAACACTTGGTCGCCGATGATATCACGAAGAAAGGTAAACAATCTAATCAATAAACACAATCAAGCGAGGACGAGTGGTACGCACTCATCTAATAGAGCAACACGTATACATAGACATGTCTACATATGCGTATATATGTACACGGAAAGAAATTATATCATTGATTCCGGGATCCTGTGACATCAGAATTTCGAAATGGTATTCTTCATCATGCCAATAAATTTTATTATACTGATATTTGATAAAAAATAGATGTTCTCAGCTTGATAAGATTAGGATTATTTTGATAGTACAAAATGACAGCATACAATTGACATTAGCTTGTCTGGGAGGTCGTTTCTTTATTGAAATCGAACTTGTTTTTAATGACGTAAATGTGTTTAGGTTATGATCCAGTATTTGGTTATGTTCAGAACAAATTTTGTGTTGCATACTTTTTAAATACCACTTTTCCTTTTTTATTTCACCCCAGTGACTATCCTCGCTAAGTTTTGATTTACTTTTAAAAATGTTTATGATTTTCTGGTCCCTAAAAAATAATTTAAAGATTATAAATCTCAGCAATTATTGGATATCAATGATCAATAATTTTTTATAAAATTAGTTTTTCAGAGTACGTAGCTGACTTTTCTCTAGGTGTATGCACACGAGTATCCGTATCTGTGTAATACCAGTTGTTGGTACTCGTGGTCGAGCTCGTACGATTAATCGAACAGGCGACGCTGCCACATGCACGCGACGATTGATTACAGCAATAAAACGTCTATCGCATCGATTGATTTAAAAATATAAACCCGCACACACACACACACACACACACACACACACACATCCCAAAATGATCGGCAATTGTGGGCTGCACGGCAACAATTAACCGGGCATCTGTATCCGAGTATCTGTGCGCCAGCGGCGAGTATCTGCGAGTCTGGCAAACATAAATAGGCACAAGTGGCCGGCCCCAAAAGTGCAGCAATGGCAAGAGTACCAACAATAACAAAAACACCCAGCGTACGTCGCCCCCGATGGGTTCTTACTCATTCACGCATTGGGTAATCGATACACTCGCAGACACACATGAAGAAACGCTGCTTAGCCGCCAAATGAAACCATTAAGCGCTACATAAAACAGTCCTCGTCGTCGGGGGAAGTCGGGGGTTAAGGGGCCTCCGAGGGAGGGGGAACGGAGGTGCTGGGGCGACGCTGGAAACATTGCAACCAGAAGCTACGATCGCCAGTGCCGCCAAAGTGGCGACAATGCCACACAAAGAGAAATGGGTAATCAATTAGTTAAAAGTCTTTGATAGACAGCAATTAGATTTACAAAGACTTCAATAGACAGCATTTGTAAAATATTATTTAATAACTTAAAAATAAATTTAAAAATAAATAAAAATTTGCAAATTATATAAACAAGTCATATAATTTGAAAATTTTTGTTATAAATAAGTCATATAATTTGCAAATTTTAAAAGAATTAAATTTAAAAAAAAACTTAACTATCTTTAACTGTCTTGAACTTTGACAAAAACTATTAAAGGTTTCCTTATAGCAAAGGATTTATAATTAAAATGTTAGACAAAACTAAAAGAAATCGTTTTTGGGGATCCGAAAAATATAAAATGTTATAATAATCTTAATTTATAAAACTGAACTATTAACAAAAATTAGTATTAGTAAAAAAAAAAAATTATAGAAAAAAAAATAATAACCATTTATAATCTGTTCAATATTTCTTTAAATTCTAAAAATGAAGTAAAAAGTTTGATCTTTAACTGTTAACTATAATATTGTAGTATAGTTAAGTGTACAATTCTGTCAACAAGATATTATATAGCAAGAGTTAAAAGGAATACAAAATCTATAAAAATAACAGGACCACTTCGAAAGTACTGTAATAAAGAGGAAACATTTAAATAGATTTTCCTTATTTTTTCTCAGTGCAACTTTGGCTCCAAACTCCGGCGCAGACAGACAACGCAAACAATCAGAGAGCCCAGGCAACAACAGCAACAGCAACAGCAATTGCAATAGCAACAACACAACACGGCGACGTGATCATGTCTGGCCCGTTCGTTCAGCCGTTCAACCGTTCAGCAAATGTTGGCGACGTCGTCGCCGTTCGGCGGCTCCAACTTTGTTATTATTACCGCTCGTGCACATGCCCCCAACTGCCCACGATTCGATGTTGCCGCTGTCCGCAGAGCAAACAGGTTTGACCATTCACTTGAACTGCTTTTCAGTTTGGGAGTCGCCATCGTCGGAGGAAAAGGAGGAGACCGAGGAGGAGGAGGAGGGGAGTTCCAGGGGAAGGCATCTTCGTCATCGACATTAAACGTAATCAATAGAGCGAACTTCTTTAATTGAGCATCGTCAACGTGCGAGAGACAAAAGCGAAGCGACAATCAAAACTAATTGAATGCACAGTGCAAAAAAGAACATCATGCGATAAAAGAAGGAGGATTGTTTGCCTTTTCGTCAAATTATTGGCTCACGGAAAAAAATATTTAATTTTAAAGATATGAAAAAATATAAAAAATTGTTTTTATTATAATAGTATTTTATAAGGAATCCCAAGAAAGAGACACTCTATATAAACATTAATAAAATTGATATTATTTAGAACGAACGAAGTATCGATGTTTTAATAAAAACTATTTATTGGTCTTTAAGTAATATTAATATTTTATGTGAATACTTATATTAAGTCAAAATTATTTAATGTGGTATTTTACATTTTAAGAAATAAGGTAAGATATACTTTTTAGATTTTTTATAATTTAGTATCTTTTAAAATCTGATTTTTAATTATTATTTGCCTTTACATTAAAAACAATAATTATACAATCCAGAATGCAGCAATCATTAATCAGTATCTTATTATAAACCGAATTTCCGTTTCACATATAATAACGCGACGCATAACAAGCAGTCTAATTACGCATTGCATAGTTATGGGCGTTATCGATTTTGGAAGACGCTTAGTCCAAATGGCAAGTTAGTTGATGGAACTTGGCTGCCAAAGCCAACTGGACGATTTGAGTATATGTAGAATAGAACGAGTATTATGCGGTTGTCATGGGGAAACTCCGGTGGGAGAGTTTCGTCGACGGATTGGGAGTGCCCGACATTAAGAGTAATGCTTCCGTTGATCGATGGCATTGCCATTTATCAAGGTGTGTCTATTAATTTCGCTTGTTAAAGAATAAAACATTTTATACAAATTAATTTAAATGTGTGGTTTTTAACCTATAATTTATAAAGAACTTAATTACTGAGCAGGTGTTAAATAAATATTCTTAAATATTTCCAAAATTATTCATCAAGCAAACTAAAGAAAATATATACCACTGATTAACAAATCATATAAAATACTATACAATAACTTGTAGAAGCCATTCGTTTAAAAGGGAAATAGAACACGGCACTGATAACCTTATAATTTTTCTGAAAATTCCAAGCTGATTTCCAAGAACATCATCCCCATATAAGCAGCCAGATCCGCACTATCAATAGATGGCCTTTCCATCGAAAGGCTATCGCTTGGGTTCCATCGTTTCTTAGTCAGACTGCCTGGTGGTTTTGATAGTGTGGGATTGGTGGAACTGTTGGCTTCGATTCCATTTCGTTCGATTCAAAAGTGACTGAATGCGTCAGCACTGAATAAATAAACGTAGACGCCCAGACCTTAGTCAACGGCCAACTACAAGTTTTCAACATTAAATGTACATATATATAGTAGGCTCACAAACAGAACTGACCGCGTGGAGCTTTGGGTGTTTGAGGCCGCTTAACTTGGCCATTATAGGATTGTCGATTGCTCATTTGTTGACACGCAACACTGGCTTTTGGCCCAGGGCAGTCTGACTGAAAATTCAGTGTGAGTAACAACACAACGACCGCTGAGGGGGAGGTGGAATAATCAGCGAAAACAGCCGCCCAGTGCGGATTTCAGTTATTTTAGTTTGTTTGCCCAACCTCAACTATCCAATAACAACAATCAGAAAAGCCCCCCTGGGGCGCGCTGCAAACTATGAATCAAGTGGAATTTACATATATTTGGTGTTCCATCTGACTCGCATTAAAGGTAGCTGCAGTAAAGGTTAAATCAACGAGGAAATTTTTATGACTGAATTTGTAGTAAAGGTTATATTAAAGTTTGCTTTAAGATTAACAAATGGATTTATCAAATTTTGAAATTTAAATATACTTTTAACAGGATTTAGAGTCACTGAATAAACAGAGAAGTTCCTTTTTCTCAAGTAACTCTTAGGGTCGTTTTCTCATTCGCCTGTTAAATTTAAAGGAAGCTTTAAACTCTGACTTACCATACGATTTCAAGGTTATAACCCTACTTTAAATTTAACAAACAGGCGAGAAAAGGAGCCAAGGGGTCATTTTCTCATCCGCCTGTTAAATTCAAAGGGAGCTTTAAACCCTGTTTCTTATATGAGTTTCCTGTCAAACTTAAAGGAAGCTTTAAACTTTTCCCATTTTAGTTTCCTGATAGATTTAAAGGGAGCCTTAAGACTTACTTCCCATAATAAATCAAGGTTTAAACCGTACTTTAAATTTAACTAGAGGATGAGAAAACGGTACTTAGAAAATCTTTAAATAAAATCGTTGAATTTAATGGTGATCATTTTCTTTCTACAAATCTGATCTTATTACTCTCCATCGATTCTCAGGGTACTTGAGATGCGTGAGTACCCCGATTCCCAGTTTTGTGTACACTAGTCGAGAGTGGATGCCTCTGGCTGCTGCTGTTGCTCCGGCTGATTGGGAATCGCCAGTTTGGCGACTGGGCTCGCACAGCTACATAGATTCAGATACAGATACAGCTACAGCCTCAGCTACAGATAGAGATACTCACTCACTGCGGCAGAACTCAGAGATACAGATACTTTTGTACACATTCTTCGGCACGACGCTTGTCGACGTACTTGTAGCGTCTATAAAATCGCTTTATATTAAGCACCGAGAGCAGTAAATAAAACGCAAAACGCGGCGATCGCAGACGAACGACGCCAACGAAAATATGCCGTGGAATGTTCAGATCTCCGAGACTCTCTGATTGTCGCCCATATACGCGTACGCATATATAAGTATCTTGAAATCTGCATTCTGCATCTGATTCTAAATCGGTTTCGGATTTTCTTGGCTCTAACTGCATGGGCTTTTCGGCTCGTGGGCTTGTTTGCCATTCCTTTTGTTGGCCACATCATGGCCGCATATTTGCATACGCCAGCAGCAGCCGCAGCAGCTGTTTATAGTTTCACATGTCAGCTAATTGAATCGGTTTAGCTCTGCTTTTCTACTTCTTGGCCCAGACATCAGCGAGACAGCTTAATCACTTGCGTCAATGGATTTGCTAGCTGCTTACCTGGCCGGAACGGGAAAAAAGAAAGATATTGGTAGAACAGACGGAATGGCATCATTATGCCGGGCTGTAGATTTTCCCGGGTAAAACCCATAAAATCATCAATAGACCCTCGCAGCGAAGGGATATAATCGGGGCTTACTTGGCTGGCCACTTGACTTGACGCTCGTAAGCCTGGCGCTAGGCCAACAACAGCAAAAGGGCCTAAATCCCCGACAGGTCAGACTTTTCGGCTGGATGCAATTAAAATTGGCACGGCAGCATATTCAAATTACACCCATCTCGAGAGTTTTTCGGGTTGAGCAGGTAGTTTAGTTTGGACATAGGTCACTTCTGGTGAAAATCCTTACCGGGTCTTGTGTTTTTCACACAAATGTATCTTTGATGTCGTAAATGGGATTTATTTGTTAAGATCCTGTTAAAGATATTTCTTTATAACAGGTTACTAATGGCACTTTTAATATGGTTAGCTAACTCTTAAAAATCTGAAATAAATTCAGTATTTATTTGAATTATTTTAGAATATTTTTTGATATATTTTACAAATGATTTTTAATTCCTTTAAACAAATGTAAACTATTCTCCAATGATGCTTTTAAAATGGTTAGCTTTTCATCTGAATCTTAAATCAATTTTAGTAACATTTAAAGGTTCCAAAAACTAACAACTTTGACATTTTAAAATACATATCTTAAAGAAAGTATTTTGAAATATGTTTAATGATTTAATTTGCTTTACAGCAATATTTTCTTTACTTCTTTTAAAAAAATTACAATTTATTGTATTATCTGGCATTAAATTGATATAAGTTTAAGTACAAAACTTCTCTTCCTTTTCTTTTATAAACGTTTAGCTTTACTTTAGGATTGGAGTCAGTTACGTTATCGCAGTGAAATCATTGATATCTACGTCACGTTTGAGCTTGTCGGAATGAAAGTGAAATGCGGCTGATTTCGGCCAAGAATCTATAATCGCATAATCTGCTCCGATACGCTTGCACAAACATACATACCTACATATAAACCTCAAGATACGCAGATACTTTATTGTTGCTGATTTGTATAGATGTACGAGTGAGTACTCGCTGGTCTCACTTATACATATATTACTATATATACCCCAAGTATCGGTGTGCGAACTCTGTTGTGAATCACGCCATTTGGCCTTATCAACCAAAGCTCTCATCGGCTCTATTTCATTATTTCATGCCCATATGTACAGAGCACGCACTTTATCAATATTGCTTAGCACTCGCTTATGTATCTGTGAGATTGCTTTGTGCTTGGCACCCATAACAACTGTATTAAACGCCGTTCGACATGAGTGGAAACCCATCTGCTTTCCCCACTGCGATTACCCATAGATAAACATTACTATTTCCTTTTTTTTCCCCCGGGAAACTTTTGTTGCTAGACCCCTGAAGGTCATTGCTATATCTCCTGGTATATTTCTCTATCGTAGATGTTGTAGATTCGATTGAAAACTATAGTGCGCCTTGGGTTTATAAACTGCGATAGCTGGTAACAGATTGCCAGCTTTTCTCTGAGTCATGGTAAATAAATTGATTGAGTTATCAGGCCAAACGCTGTATAGGCAATGAGATTTATACTCTGCAGTTGGGGAACCGAAATTACTTAATGGGGAATATGCGCAGAGATTATGTGTCTGTTTAATATTAAATTGTGGTAAATCCTATTTCTGTAAAGATGCATCATTTAAATTATATGTATGACTCCAAAAATGATATCTATAAATTCTACTTATTTAGAAATTATTCTTAAATAAATAAGAACTGATTCATCATTTTATTTTTTAAATGACGTCTGCTATTTCAATTTGTATAGAAAAATGTCAACTCACCTTTAAGTTTTTCACGCGCCGTTTCCAAAGCACTCTTGCGTGAATTCACAGTAGATTCTGAAAATCAGAAAAAAAACGTATTTTAGTATATACGAATTCGTTAAAGTGCTCTACATATACAATGTAGAATTTTCAAGTGCATTTTCAATGTTATATCTGAGACAAAGCTCGCCCACAAAACAGCCGGTGGCATTTCACTTGGTGACGTCAAAAACGAAGGCCAGGAAAATACCAAAGAGTGCGGGAAAATCGAACCGAGGAAAGCACAACCGACACACACACACACAGATACTAACCACACATTTATACACTTCATAGTCAATAAAGTATTCAAATGGCGTGGGGGAAAAACCGAAAAGAAGCAGAGCCAACTGTTGCCAATTTCCATGGGGGCGTGGAAAATCCGAAATGGCGGCAGACGGAGGCCATCAAACCAGGCTGAAAATTCATTTCCACCCAATATTTTGTTTACAAGCCAATTCGGTTGGGCTCTTTTCTGCTAATTTTAAAATAGACACACACGCACGCTTTGTGGGAGAATCTCTTTCTGCGCGTACCGATATAATTTGAAATATTTTGCCGAGTTTTTCGCGCAAAGTGAACGTAAAAAACGCATTGACGAGTGGCCAAAAATACCACGCGATTTTCCTGCCAATTTGTGGCGAAATTCCCAATGAAGGCACTAAAAATACACCTAATGGGTATACAACAAACAAGCGTTTCCGATGAAAAATCTTTCAGATTCGTTTTTCTCAGCAGCTGCCTCAGACTTTCGAATGACGCACTTTTTCAGGAATTGATAAGAAAGTTTGGGCTTTTTAAAGAAGAAAAAACTCTTTTTTTTAATTGAATTTTAGTTAGAAATTAATAAATTATAATATTTTGATAAATAAAAAATATATTTAAAAGATTTTTAACACATTAACTAGTTAAATCTATTTTAAATTGCCAATTAATGCAATAATCGTTTTAAACTTTTATTCCATTCATATAATTTTATATGAGGAAGTACCCTATTTCCCATCTAGACCATTTAAAAACGATTGTGCGCTTTTGAATGGGGCATGATGACTGCTTATCGGCGTCAGTCGTCAATTTTATAGAATAGATGTTGTAAAGCACTCGAGTTAAGTCGCCTCGAGTGGTTGCACTTTGAACGCATCAGCGATAAGCTAAAGATTCTGATCCCCTCTTCAAATCGGGACCCCCGTAAATATGCAAGTCAAATTGGCTAGAACTGGGAAACTCTTTTTGCTAGAAAACTCGAGAAAAAAAGAGAGAGAGACAAGAGCAAGTTGGAGAGGAATAAAAACCTGCATGCAAATTAAAGCAGGCACCAGGCTAACAGCAATGCAAGACAGTCGGCTGCCAGCTGGTTGGCCATACATATGGCTAAGCAACCTGGCCAAGTGCAGAGATCGGAAAAGAAGTTGGCCCAGGTAGAGCCGCGAAAGCCGAGAACGCGGCCCCGATTGCGCACGCATCTCCAATCGCATCTCGCCAGTTCCAGCGTTTTTACCACCTGCCGCACTTGTTTATGGCCGCGACTTGTTGGCGACCAACTTTGGCTTTGGCTGCTGCTTCTCTTACTTCTTTTTTTCCTCCAGCCAAAGCGGAAACATGCGCATCAAAGCAGCAGCAGCAAGCACACGGAGAGAAAAAATGTCAAAAAATATACAAACAATTGAACTTTAATTAGAGAGAATTACCTGGGCCATTCTGTATTAACAGAATCATAAAAATTTCTTTGCATTTGTCGTTGCTTTCCCCGAAAACATCAATATTATCGATGTGATAATGATAAATTATTGAAAATATCGATATTGTCATTTATCGATTAATTTCAAGATCTAGCCATACAGACTATTAAAACCTCTCTTTAAATGGTATCACAAATTTTGCTAGATTTATTTCGAATACAGAAGTCCCAAATAGTTTTGTTCTATTTTCACAGCATACTTTTAGACACCTTATTAAATTGATTTAAATCTGTAGAGGTATTGTAGTACTCTTAATAAAATAGTTAACCTTTTTAATAACATTGTTTACCATATTCACTGTAATTTATAATAATATTCTTTATATTTACATATATTAAAGAAATGTTTCAATTTCATATATACATGGTGTAATATCGTGATACAAATGACATATCGTTTTGAGACCATGAAGAAAATCTCGATACGTTTTAGAAAGAATCAATCATATTCCCCATCCATTTCCGGTTGAGATAAATTTGAAATTTAAATATCAGTTTTTAAACGAGAAGTAAATCATAATCTTTATATTCCGAAATAAACGAAATTGATTTATTTAAATTTTTAGAAAATTGAATGTATAGCTTAACCGTCTACAAAGTTTTTTTCTTTGTGCATGACAGATTGAAATTGGCAATGTCGTCGTCATCGCCTTTTGAGCCTCTTTTCCTTTAGCTCTTGGACCAGGTCTTCTTATTTTTGCTCGAGAAAACTGGTTACGAGGTTGTTGCAACCAGTTTACCAGTTTATTCACTGAACGTATGTACGTTTTTTTTAGTGTGTGTGTGTGTGATTGGGGGAAGCCTCTCATCGTCGTCGTCGTTTTTGTTGTTGTTGCTGGCTTACTAATTGTTGGCTCGAATGTTTATAGAACAATTAACATTTGCGGCTCATTACGCATACGCTGGGGCGCATGAGCTCAGCCAGCTGAGTAGCGATGCGATGCGATTTCGATGCGATCATAGCCAGTGGGGCGTATGAGTAATGTCCCTTGAGGGGCAAGGAATACCGGAATACTGACAATGAAATGATTCAGCCATTTCTGGGTAGTTGCTTATTTTTAGAGATGTGTTATGGGTGATTTTCGTAGTTATAAACAAACTACTAGATGGATTCCAGATGAGTGAGGGTTTTCTTGTAAACTTATACTTTTTAATCATGCCAGTTTCCCTAAAGAAAATTAAATCTCAGAATACAAAAGTTATTTATTATAGATACTTCTATTAACATATTCAGACAGCAACTGTTTTTTTTCTAAGAATCTCTTAATGTTTTTAAAGGGAAATGCCTTTTAAAAAGAATCAGCAGAATCCGGAGTCCGGAGGTAATAAAAATTCAATTCGAAGCGTCGCAATATTGCAAATCGGCCCACACTGACATATATATAGAAATGCTCACACCCCCAATTCGCTTTGGGTTTCTCGTCGTTTTCAATTTCATTCGCAAGTCGATTCGTGACGTATGAGGCCTGTGGATTGCGTAATATCTACTGCTGCTGCTGCATTTTAATTTGATTTATTTCAGCCAATTTTTGGTCAATAAAGTCAAAAGAATAATTTGCTGTTTTGCTTTGTTCTGGGCTGATACAATGAAATAAAGAAATATAAATACACAAAAAAATATATAAATTAATGACAAATAAAAGTGCATTTCGAGCATTTTTTGTGGCTGCCAAATTTTTTGCAGCTGCTGGCACATTTTATTAAAGACAAAAACAGGCAAAAAAGATATAGAAAAGAATATGGTTATGGATATGCACATGGCCCACCGCCGACAGGCGACTTTGGGCAGCTGTTCAAGTTGGCTTCGGGACTTTAGAGGGGGTCTTGAATATATACATATATATGTGCGACCCACATGGAAATATTTGCCTAACTATGCCAAGAATTTGGCCCATGTGCGTGTGGGACTTGCACAACCCATAAACGAAGGGGGTAGCCACCACATACAAACTCACAACTCACAGTCGTAGCCTGACAATTAAATGCCTTCGACTTCCCAGACGCGTTGAACAACTGGAGCAAAGTGCTGGAATTCCTGTGACTCGACATTGTGGCAGGCACTATCTACCAATTTGGCCTTATCTTCGAGAACTCGAGTACCTTCTCGCAGCGAATTGTCTACTTCTGTTTGCCTTCTCAATTGTTTTATTTTCTTTTATACCATTTAAGTGACATCAGATTTCGTTTGCCTTGAGAGTTGGGTATTAATTTGAATTTTAGGGAAAATGTAATCCCAATAAAACGAAAAACTTGAGCGGGTCTTACTTAACAAAGTTTTGGGGTCCCTAAGAGCTTATAACAAATTCTGTTTGTTGGCTTGCAGTCTGCCATTTACTTGTACAACTTTATTAAAAGCTTTTGGCAATCTTCAGTGAATCTTAAAAAAACTCCAAGGATCGAAGTAGTCGAGTATTTGTAAGTCTTTTTGGGGTATTGCATAGTTAAAAGGGTAAATCGTTATTACTTTCAGAATTATAGAACTCAGGATTTATTGTTAAAACTTAAAATGATTAAATTTATTTATATTCTAGTATTATTTGATTGCCAAATTGCAAACTTCCTGGAAACCTTAATTTTCGCATGAAGAAATGGCAAAAAAATTTGGAATTCCCATGTTGAAATAATCAATTAGCGAAAATACGCTAAGCATGCGGCAATATCAAATAAAATTAATGTGCGTATATATATAGAGGGCGTGTGGTGGGCAAGGACATGTGACTATGCAAATGATTGTGGAGAAATGAAATGATAAGAGCAAAAAAATGGTCGATGAGATCTCGAAATTTGAGTGGCGGAACCGCAAGCGAAAATCAACAGCTGCTAAATGAAAATAATAGTTTAAAGAAGTATAAAAGCTATTAATGTATGGACCAAATAATACCTTGAATTTAAAAAACGTTGCCTACTTTTTGGTGATTAAAATTATAAAAAGTTTTACAAAAAAATTCGAAAAAATACTAACTAAATAAGTTAGGTATTAATGGATTTCTTGTAAAAATTTGTAAAAATGTTTTAATTTAAATTTTAAAAGATATTTTCTATTTTTTTAAATTTATTTTTCTTTAAAGATTTATTTGTACATATATCTTTTAAGATCTAATTCCTAAAAAATCAATTCGTATTTTGTAAGTTGTAGATGTAACCCCTTTTTCTTTCAGCAATTTTTTTCATTCAGATCTATTGAGTCTTATTAGGGATATATGTTTGTTTTATGTGACTGTTCTTTTACAAAAACATAATATACTCTTCAATTCTACAAATACCGTGTATAAAAATAACACTCATCACTAATCTGCGTTTGCACACATATTCACACACAGACATTCAAAAATATATCAATCTAAATATATGCTCGTCTAGTTGAATGAGCGCAAAATGGAATGCCAAAACGCTGACACCGCAATTATCAAAAGTTATTCACTTTTTATGCTTAATTTCCTTTGAATTGCACACTCTCTCTCGCTCGCTCTCTCCCTTTTTAAATACTTTCAATTTGTGCTTTCAACCGGCTGTTCAACCGAAAAGAGAGGGAATTCCCTGGGTTGAAATTGAAATTGAAAGAGAGCTGCTAGTTGCTCTCTTTCATTTTTTTTCTACAGCTCGTTTGGGAAATGTATATGTAAATGTACGAATATATATTTAACATATTTGTTGTTTTTAGTCACTGGCATTGTTGTTGTTGGCCGATTATCATTTGCTTTTGTTGTTGTTGCTCTCGCCTTAATTGCCTAGTATTTGTTTTTGCCTCCGGTTCACAAGCGATAAGATTTCACGGGTACTTTTTCCGTTAGTCGTCCGCTTATTGCTGTTTCACCTTTCCACAAGATAAAAATGATAGGAAAATGTAAGGAAAAGAATTGGAAATCAGTTGAAGTTCAAGAGTTCCAAAAGTAAAAGTTAATGGTAAGGTAAATACGTCACTGGATAATTATATCATTTGTATCTTGTTTGTTTTTGACCTGCGTCAATGGTTTCAGCCTTAATTAAAGCTATAATTTTTAGGATAGAAGATATGTGGGTTGTAATAATATTTTTTTAGAAACATTTATCTAAAACGTTTGAGTTATGATTATAATTTAATTTTGTAAAAATAATTAAAGCTTTATCAATCGCTCATTTACAAAGTAAAAGTTTGGTAACCTTTTTTTAATATTTCTTTAAAATTGTATAAAGTGTTACCTTTTTTATACCATTTATAAGAAGTGTTTTAAGTTTAAAAAAATGTTTTTTCCGAAATTCCAAAACTTATCTTGCTTTTGTAACCCAAATTTATAAAATTAATTAAGAGGAAAGTAAAGTTAACCGAGAAAATTCTTAACATTGAATAAATAGCTTCGGAAAGTTTAGGGCTTTAGCATTTCCTCTGTATTCCTCGACCTTATCAACACAATCGCAATTTCAAGCTGGCCCTGGTTGTGCAGAAATTTATCGCGTCCTTCGGTTTCAGGGAAAAAAAGGCCACAACAAGTCGAGGAAAAATAAATAAAGATTTATTTCTCGATCTGCGTTAACATAAATTACAGCTCACCAGCCAAAGCAAAGCCAAAGACTTGGGCTCAAATCTCGCAAGCAAACAGCAACAACGACTACGTCATAGCCATGGTAACATTGTTGCTGTCTGTGTGTACCGTCCCATTTCGTTATTATACTCTGTACACACATACATATATATATATATATATATCTTTTGCCCGGCGAAGATACAAAGATACAGGTCCCAGGGAAAAAATAAAAGTATCTGTTGCTGCTAAGTTCGAACTTCGGAGCATCCTGGCAGCGGCAACAGCTGCCAACTTTCGTGTTCGACAAGAAAAAGGCGCAAAAACCAAATCTGTCTGCCTCTGAGTGTGTGTGCGTACAATTGGGAGTGAGTGTGAGTGCGTGTGTGTGCGACAATCCTCAATCAACTGCCTCCACACCTTCTGAAATGTCTGCTGGTTTTGGTACAGTAAAATATCTCTAGCTGGAAAGCTAAATAAATATTTAGTCTAGAATTCAAATGTCAGACTAACAATAAAAAAAAAAAAATTTTAAATCCTTAAGAATTTGCGTGTTCAATTCATTATGCTTAATGGTTTTTAAGAGTAGTGGATAAGACAGTAGGACATTATTATGATCCTATCTTTAAAACATAAGTAATTTACTAAACATGCTTTGTTGCTAAAGAATTCGCGCAGTCGAGCAGTGATTCTTTCAATGTAACAATCTAACTTTGAGATAATTTTCTCCCAATTGCTTTTGACCAACAGATATGCCACTGTATCTGTAAGATTCGCGAAGCGTAGCACTTGACGTTGCTTTACTTTTCGGTTCTCTGTCATTCGCTTTCTCGCTCCGATTGTATCTGCAGCACGAGCTTGTTGCAAAAAGGGGGCGTGGGGCTTTGGGTGGTGTTGGTGGAGCTGCGACCGAGAGTGAGTGAAAGAGAGAGATGGCTGTGCGTGGAGCGGTCTATAAACAGAATTCTAAATGCTGGCGCCTCACCGACGTGCTCGACGTGCTGGGCTCACTACGTGCCACATTCGTAACGTGACTTCCTTCAATAAATGGCCCACGGCGCGAAAGAGAGGGCGCCGGCGTGAAAGAGAAAGACGGAAAGAGTACGGTTTTGTGGTTCTGGTTCTGTCTGTCGTTTAATATAAAGTTTTGCAGTCATCCGCCCCCTTGCCACAGCTCCTCAAAAAAAGTATTTTTGCCCCCCGTTCATTGTCTTTCATTCCCCTTCCTAACTTAAAATGTATTTTCCCAGAATCCTGTTAGCTAAAAGCTCTGGGCAAGTATTTTGCATAAGAAAACTTGTGCTCGGCTCATTTTTCATCGGAAGCATAATATTTCTGTTACGAGTAATTCAAAGTTGAGTAATAATATTGGCTATGAGGAGAGTTCCCCCATCCCGGGATACGTTTACAGTTTACGAGTATTTCCAATTGCATCCCGGGATTGTTTCGCTTTGAAAACGCCGCCGTCGCCAGACAACAAGACGACATCGTCGCCAGACAGTCGCAGTTGGAGATGGTGACGTTGGTCGGGGGACTGCACGAGTTATAGGGAGACTCCATGCATGGGTCTTTAACCCAAAGCAGGCCAAAACGCAGCCGATCAATGACACACCGAGAGAAAATCAGAACTATTGATATTTTTCTACGGATAATGATTCATTTCTGAGCTTGTGACTGAAAGAAGCAACAAGGTGGTTAGTTACAGAGATAAAAGATTCCGTATACAGATAAGGATACCAAATACAAATTCCAGATCAAATATAAGACGTTCTTCTGCTAGGAATAATGACCAAATAGTGGGATATTCAGATTTACAAGTTATTGTAGCATACTTATAGACAGCATAGTAAATGATTTCAGAACTCTTGCGATTTCTATGAATACCTTATACCTTAGTTTAATAAAGGATTAAATACAACTATTGACACATTTTGATAGTGAGTATTTTCTTCAAGTGCATATGCTGGATGCTATCGATGCTGCTCGAATTTGAACTTGAGAGTTGGGACCCTCTTTACATTGCTCTGTCTTCGGACATGTGGAGAACCCTTTTGTTCCTGACGAGCCGGCAAACCTGTCTCCACTATTGCATTATTATCCCTCTCGTTCTGAACCAATATCTCCTCTGTTTCTGTCTCTTTCCCGCCTCCTTGTGATCTTGGCTTGTTTATTGTTTTGCGCTTTTAGGCGTTGAGTGGTTGGGTTCGATTCTATCCCTGGGCAACTCCAGCACAAAGGGACTACCTGACGTAGTAACCTTGTTTACCTGTCTCGCCATCTCGCTTCCTCATTGCTGCCCTCTCTTTCTTATGGCCAGGTCTACTGGCAACGTAATCATATCTGAGGTGAACATGTGGAGTGTTTGAACCTGTTGGGATTGGGAGGCTGGCCTTTGTTTGTCTTTTGGGCTTTTGGGGCACTTAACTTTTTTATCGGAAATCTACTTTTCGTTATTCTGCGAATTTCAGTTCGATGGGTGTGCATGTGTGAGGATTTATATATCAGTTTTATCATTTTCAGTTTTCGGAGGGAAGGAAGTGCATGATTTAATGTTTCTGTGTATTATATTGTCAAAATATCCGATTTAAAATGGCAAATTTATTTTAGATTTTAGTTAAGCAGTTAAGCATAAAATCGATATGAAAAGAATATCGATTTTACATTATGTAATATCAATTTTAACTTAATATGGGCCCCGTAAATTCGATATGAGTATTTCGTGTTAAAACGATATGCGTATTGCATAACCAGAAATTTACATGCACATATCGAGTTTACGGCGACATGCTTTTTTTTTTGTGTGTAGCCAATATTGGCGTCACAGTTTGATTGAGAACTCCTGCTTTCTCATTACCGTCCTATGTCAACCAAGTGGTCGAATTCAAAGTGAATTTCAATTGCAATTAGGTATTGACTTGCTGGCAACAAACCGTCTGCCAAAAGAGCCCAATATCAACGTGGGCAAACAACAAATGTGCATTTGAGGCGTTTCTGGGCTCGACTACAAATTAAATTGATACGTGCTGATAAATTATTGATTACTACGATTAATCACCCACCCGGGCCAAAATGAAATTCCAAGAAATTCGCTGCGATAATTTGAAGCCAACTCGTCGAATGGTGAGTAAGATAGAGTCGAGCGGAATAAAGGCAAAGATGATATAGAAACCCGTTTGAAATGGCCAAAAGGCGAGCGGAGCGGATCGGATCGGCATGGGTATGGGTATGGGTATGGAGCGCAAAACTTGATAGAAACACTCGTATATAAACCGTCAGGTGAATCATCATCATTGGCCAACAACAATGCACCGACCGACCGCCTGTCACTCAGGCGGTTCGGTTCTGTGTGCTAATATTTGGGCTTGTTGGACGAGTGGGTGCGGCGGCAGCACCAACGGAGCACCACCAACAGCACAACCACCAGCACCACCGCAACTTCGAGAGCGATTTAATGAAGTCTTAAGCCAAGCTGGCTATCGCAGCACAGCCGCAAAACCGAGTGACGCCGAAACAGGTTAACAGTGCCAGAATTGTGGTTTTATTAGTGCATTGTAAGGCAGGCACACTGAGAAAAAATAGCTTAGTAATTACAAATTTTTATACAGTTAAAGGTTTCCAAAAAAAAATCTAAATGGGGTGTATTTTTATTCATAAATATATTTGTTCTATTATAATAGAATAATTATTTATTTCAAAATTAAAGTTTAGTTTATCAACATCATTAATTCGATATACGCATGTAAATATTTGGTTATGCAATACGCAATATCCTTTTAACATGAAATACTTATTTCGAGCATATCGAATTTGCGGGGCCGCATAATGTAAAATCGATCTACGTTTCATATCGATTTTTTTTGGTGTACCTATCGATATATACTTGTAAGATATATTTAAAAATACATACAATACTAAAATAACTTTTAGTTTGATGTTGTATACAAAAGTATTTTGAGGTCTAACATCTAAAGATTTTAGTTATCTTGCAAAACTGCATAGAAGGATACTTTTAAAAGGCATACCGAAGTTTAGGAATCAAATAGATATTTTTTTTATTTTTCTACATAATTTTTTTTTAATTTTTTGTAAAAACGGTATTTAAGCTATAACATTTTAAAAATATTTATTCCAGAAATGAGCTGTTAATCGCGGGGTAATTTCAATTAACCTATAACAATGATTTTCTCTCTGTGCAGAACGCAGCGAACTGCAGCCACTTGGCTGGTGGGTTGCAGCCACAGTCGCGTCACTTTAGCCCCCCTCGAAAAACTCAGACCCCCTTCGATTTGAAAACAATCCATGGCCCTAGCCCCAAAGCCAAAAGTGCGCGCGTGTTTGTCTCTTGTTGTGCCGGACTTTGGGTCTTGTGTTTGTATTTTTGTATTCATTCTTTCGTGAGCTTCCCCCATATTTCTGGTTCAGTTTTCCTTTGCTTTCGGGGCAGCGGCAACAGCAACAGCAACATCACAGCAGCAACACAAACAAGCACCGCGGCAACAATATGCCTAAACGTTGGCCAAGTCGAGCTGACGACGCTGAATTAAACTGAAACCGGTATGACGTGATGCCTGCCTTTATTTTCTTTACTCTTTATTTTTTTTTCGTTTGATTTTTTGTTTTTTTGTTTTATTGTTGCTCTTCTCTGACTTTGCATATTTGCGTTGGGTTTGTTTTTGTAAACCCAAATTCAACACGTTCGTTTTTTAAGTGCCTGTGCTTGTGTGAGTTTGCGTAGACAAACAGAAATTAGAAGAAAATAAAAATGAAATGAATATCATGAAAAAATAGGTTTTTTTTTGCAGTGACACTTGAGGCAACTGAATATTTCGCTTTAGTTTTTCAAAGAATTTTTACCTTTTTGTTTCGTTTTTTTTTATAGTGCCTATTTGGGCAGCTGATTTGGAGGGAAATTTCGGTGTTTGAATTGCTGAAGCTATATTTGTTTTTAAAGGCAAGTGAACTTTATTTGAAATTTACTATTAACACTTCACATCATAGATTAAGTTTTCTGTTTGTATTATATAAATGTAAAGTTATTTAGCACAGAATGTATTATAATTTAGGATATCAATTTATAATTTCCAAATTCTTGTGTATTTTATATGTTAAAACAAAATAAAGAAAAATAGAAAATAATTAGTGAAATATTATTATTGTTTTATAGTTAAGAAATGACACTTTTTTATATAAGATTGATAATATATCTTTTATTTTTTTTTTTAGTAATGTTTAATTGTTCTTCAAGAATAGGTATTTATAGTTTAAAGTAATTTGAAACAGATTACGTTTTTCTGTCATAATAATTTATTAGCTATCAAAATAATGTGGCAAAATATGTTTTGGGTGTGACTTCATATGAACAACAAACTCATTGACCGTATTTAGCATTGACCTATGCTGTGGATAGGTTATCAAATCGCTACAAAAATAAACAGTTCACTTCACCCATAAAAGCAAGTACGTAATTGCAAATTTCTATTCATTTCAATAGATAGAACAGATAGAAACCGAAATCTCTGTTCATTATCCCCTGACTAAGCTTTGTTCATTATTTAGTGTTTGCTATAATATAATGTTTGTGAGTCCTCTGAGAATGCATAATAGTCGGAAATTATTTACACGTTTTGCTTGCTTAAAATTTCATGGAAAATCCACAACATTCATTAACTTGGCTTGGGCTTTAATAATTGCTTACTATTCAGCCACAGCCGCCGCTGCTCCATTTCCCCAAGGAATGGAAATATTTTTCAAATTATGCACTTCAATTACAAGGGAAATATTTTCCGACCAGCTGTTCCAACAGAAAGGGCTGCAAATCTAGGCATCTGACGTAGGAAACGCCACTTTGCCCCATTCGATATGCGAGGATAAAAGGTCGGAACACCCCGAACCCGAACCCAAACCCGAACATTAAACCCAACCCAAAGCCACCTCATGACGAAGCAATCGAGAGATACACGAACGAATTCCGGCACGTCCTTAGGCAACAAAAACAAAAATTGTATTAGGTTATCCTTGCCACACTCACATACACACAAGCAAACACACCCATTGTGGGCCCAAAATGGGGCGGGGTGGGTTGAAGTGGAAGGCAAATGGCCTTTCACGGTCGTTGCCGTCACTCACTCACTGTTGCTGTGGCCCTTGTTGTTGCTGCTGAACTGCTTTCAGCCACAGCAACAACCTCGGTGCACTGAGAGAAATTAATTATCCAAGTTAATCTAAGTTCATCTGATTAATCATTTATTTGGAGTACCTACTTTTGCAAAAAAATTATATTGGTGGCTTTAAAACATTTTTGAAACACTCTGAATTTATATTTTAATATTCATGGATCCGTAGAAAATTTTTAAAAATATATTTAATGTTATTTATTTATTCTTCGAATTTCAAGACTATAAATAAATAATACTATTTAAGAAGTATTGAAGAATCGTTTAAGAAACTTATAACTTTATTTTAAAATTTTTGTAAATATTTTATTTTCAGTGCATCAACAACTCACATTGGCCATAGCCAACAAGGCTCGCTACCCGTGACACATCGGGTTGTTAAGAGGGCCAAGCTCACGTTTCCTTGTCACACCCCCCATTTTCCACCATTTCCACCATTTCCACTTCGTCTCCCCTCTCTTTCACTCCTTGTAGCTCTATCTCTTTCACTGGTTGCCTACTCATTTGTGTTAAACTTGTCGCTACCCAGCAGGGCTTCTTAAAAATGGGTAATATGGTTAAGCTTGCAATATGGTATAATAATATAATATTATATTTGTTATATGTTCTTAAAAGCCATTAAAAAATTCTATTAAAAAATTCTATGTAATTTATATTTTATCCTAAGGACACACTATATAAGGAGAATATATTAGGGCATTTGATAAAAGATATAGGAGCAAAGTAATTTAAAAATTGAACATGTAACTATATAAGGTAGATGAGAATTCTTGGATACAGGAACTCCTGGATAAAATGTTTTATCCTTTGTGGGGTATCCTAGGGTCTCTTAATTTCTGGGAATCCCCAGTGGTTTGCTTGACTTGGTTTAATGTTCGCCTTTCTGTGGCAACTAACTGACGACCGCCTCGGCAACGTCATCATCCCCATTAACCAGCACCCACCACCCACCACCTACATCCCACCCCCTTTTTCATCATCATCATCGTTCAATGTTCGTTTTATTATGGTGGAGTGCTGCTAACGTCGACGTCGCTGTCGCTCTGCCGGCAGCTGCCCCACAAAATATACAAAAAAAAAAAAAGAAAAATGAAAAGAAAGAAAAAAAAACCAATGTGCGCCCGCAAAAGCAAATAAAACTTTATCATTTGGGGAAGCCCTGCGCTTTCATAGACTTGCCTTAAATGTGTGTGTGTGTGTGTGTGTGTGCATGTATTTGGGTGATGAAGAACTTTGCCAACACACACACACATGTATTTTTGCCAGCTTTTTCCTTTCTTTTTTTTCCCCAGCTGCCAACTTTTCCCTTAATTTCTTGTTTTTATTTTTTTCTGTTTGTTATTGCCTTTTATATATACACATGTATATACGTTTTTCGCTCTGTGTGGCAGGTCCTTTCGCTACAGGTATGGGGTTTTATTTTGGCCTGAACTCATAGGTAAAGTTCGGGCCTGGATTTCGCTTGACGTTTATTTATTTTCCTTTTATTTTCGCTCCTCTCCTTGTTTTCCTCCGTGTGTTTTTTGGGGTTTTTTTTTGTTGTTTTCCTCTCTGCCATGACCTTTTTAGTGGCCTAAAGGGGGCGGTGGGCGGTCAGGATGACAGTAGAGAGAATTTTCCGGGCGTGGCTGCCCACAACAGTTGCTTAAAAGGCGTCCCAGGAAAAAGCTGGAGTGGAGTGTTTGTTTATGGCTATGATATGGCCCCAGAAAAAAGGGGGGCCAGCCAATTTGGTAGAACGGTTAAGTTGTGACTCAGGGAATTTTATTCGTTTAGGAATTGTTGCGTGCCTAAGGGCAGATTTCTTATTTTTTGTTTAAATTAATGAGCTTAAGAAAGGTTAGTTATTGGATAAAGAGAAGAGATTTCTTTTTTAGGAAATTTATTTAAAAGGTTTATGCATATAAAATCTGAAAATTAAATCCTGTACACAGAAAAAAATTGATAAACGATCAGAATGATATGCGCTGGTCAATTTTATATTTTTTAAAGGCCAAGTTATAAATATCATTTTGATATGAATAAAGATTTTGTCAATCTTATTTTACATTATCTGTTCAAAAATACTAAATTTGGTATTTTTTTGATATGATAAAATATCATGTTGATATGTTTGAATCATAAATTTGACATAAATCATATAGACTTTTTATTTATATGAAATAAGGTAGAAATGACCCTATTTCATATTGATTTTTTTCTGAGTATATTTGTGTATATTTTATATTTGTGTATATGAATACATTTTCAAGGATGGAAATGTATATTTAGAAAGCTTTCTCTTTGCTACTACCGACATCCTACATTTAAATCCAATTGCAGTTTCACTTTAAACTTTAAACACCTAATCCCGTATTACTAACGGAATCAGAGCAATCAACAAATGGAAACGGGCTTTATTATGGCCACACCTAGACCTACATAGGCAGTTACCCAGCACTTAAGGACTCCAACCCCAAAGCCCATTCCCACCTCACCTTCCGGAACCCAAATCCTACCCCCCCTCACCCCCCCTCAACATAATGAAAAGCAACCCCTCTGAAAGGCAAAAACTACGCAAACTAAAAGGCTTTTCTTTTTCATTCGAAATGGAAATGGAATGCGAACGGGCCAAAGCTAAAGTTGCCAAAGGGAAACAGAAACAAAGGTAGCAATGGAATGAAAATACTCTGTAATAAAAGTGCGGGGAAATGCCAGCCGCAGGGAGTGGGTGGGATTTCCTCACCCAACTTCATATCCCCTTTTCCGAACTCTCAAACTCTACTCTCCCCCCGCCATAAATTATCCGCACAATGGCCCAGAGCCAAGGCAAAGGCAATGGGAAAACAGTGCCGAGAACGCAGAGAGCAAAGTCTATTTTAATTTTGACGTCGTTAGACGTTAGGCGAAAAGAGATTACAGCGAAGTCACTGGCAACGCAATGGCAAAGGCAACGGCAGAGGCAAAGTCAAAGACAAAGCCAAAGCCAAAGCCAGCTTAAGTGTTTCAGCCCAACTCCCCAACCTCAAAGCTCAAACTCAAAACCCATACCGTCCCGGTGTCCTCAAACCGAAACCAAAACCCATCGGCTGCTTGAACTCAAGGCGTAGCGAAGGGAGACCCGAGCTCTTTGAACATGTTGCGCATGATACAGTGGAAACTCTGGTAGTGCTTCTCATTTTTATCTTTCCATCTATTTTTTAATTTAACCCTTCTTTAAAGAAATACTTTTATAAATATATGAGTGATTATTTGTGAAACGTATCAAGATTTTCTTAACAGTCTCAAAACGATATATCATTTTTAGCATGGTATTACATCATTTGAAAAGAATTTTTAAAAAGGTTTATGTGTATTTTAATGGTTCTTAAAAATTACTTAGTTATAAGGTCAGAAAAAGTAGTTTACAAACAAAAAAAAAGTTCTATTCAAAAATATTACGCTTTGAAAAATATATGTAAGATATTTTCTGGGAAGAAGTACATATGTATGTTATAATGACGATAGACCATATAATTTTTGAAGAACATTTTTTAAATTATATTTCTAAACCCTAATACACTTTTGTTTATAACTTCTGATTATTGTACAGATACATTTTTTCAGAGTATTTACAGATTAATTTTCTTAAAATGTTTTGTTTTATAAAGCAAAAAAATGGTAATGGTTATATTTATTTTTATAACAATATAATTTCTAAAATAGAGTTCGCCACCTCTTTATAAAGTATCAAAGCCTAGGAATGTGCACTGTATCCGCCCAGCGAGAAATACTTGGCATATATCAAAAGGCAGGCAGCACACTTGTATCTCATTTGGCAAAAGTATCTAAAAGAGAGCTAGCTGTGTGGGGGGGGAAGTGTGGTGGAGGTATACGTATACGTATACAACAAAGTATCTAGCTTTTAAATAGGTTCAAACTGTGGCATGAGTAACGCAGCCGAGAGCAACTTGACTAACAGGCCGCGGTGACGTGACGCAAAGTATCTTTGGGATTGCTATTGCGATTGTGCCTGTGTTTCTGTATCTGTGCTGTGTATCTTTGTATCTGTGAGCTGCCTGTTGAGCGGGTGAGCAGCGCCAAAAGTTCATGACGCTGGTTGAGCTTGATTTTCTGGCCATTTTACATGGGGCGATTCCGACTGGCTGGCAAACAAGCTGCCTTGTTTGCGACTGTTTTTTCTGTTTTTTTCTGCTTTCTGTTTTCCCCGTTTTCTGTTGTCTGTTTTCTGTTTTTTCTCGCTGCTTTCTGCTTTCTGTTTTTCCGTTTCTGGCTTTTGCCCATTTCGTTTGTGTTTGTGTCTTTGTTTTTGTTTTGTTTGCCGTTGCCCGAGAGTATGTATGTTTGTTTGTTTGTTTGTTTGCCTGCCTTTTGTGTGTGCGCTGGGGGATTACGTAAGGGAATCCCCAACATTTTGCAGCGCGCGCGCCAACGCAACTGAATGGAAATGATAAGGGGGGGGTTGTGGGTGGCTGGTGGGTGGTTGGCTGCTTGGGTGACTGACTGGGCGTGGGCGCAATGCAATGAAAAGTGACTACTGACGCTGTTGTTTCATGTTTTATGCATGCCTCTCCCTCTCGCGTGGCAAAGCACTCATGGCACAAATAATAATGCAAAAAATGTATCTTATAGATACAGATACAGATACAGCTACAGGCGAAGGTTTCAAGTGGGGGCGTGGCTGACTACTACTTCCTTAATTATATATATATTTTTTTTTTCCTTTGACTCATAATACAAAAAATCACTGCACTTGACGAGATTCCTTTCACATTGAAGAGGCAGCATTGGCTGCTTGATAAGGATATTAGGTTCCCGCCATATGGCAGCTGTGTTTTACTCGACGTCCTTGAGTTGAGGAGAAGTTCTGCTTGAAAATCATGTGCTTTTTAAAGCTTATTAAATATTTTTATATTACAAAAAAAAGATTTACAAGGAAAACTAACCTAACTAATGCCTAAAAAAATGGTTCCCTAGAAAAAGATTACTAACTATGAGATAGTTTGAAAATTTAAAGAGTAAGTTAGGTTATGAGACTTATAATGGATTATAATGGATTTTTGTATGATAAGTGAATGTTGAATATTTACTTTTAAGGGTGAATTTTTAAGAATAATCTTTTAAATCTGGTTCCCTGACATTTTGAGAAAAGTATCTCTTTGGAAAGTTGTTTTTAGTGAAGTCAAAAATTCTTGGAATTTCGCTGGCATATTTTGCGAGCACAAGTTTGAATTGTAAATAATTAACAAGAATTTCTACTTACTGCCTCGACCGCTGCCCTTGCGTCGCGCCATTTTCCTTGCTTATAAGTTTAGTCTCCTGTTTTTTCGCTTTTCCGTGTGTCCGCTTGTCCGCTTGTCCGCTTGTCCCTCGTCCTTTTACATGGGACAACTGCTGGAAATTAGGATCCTTGCGCTTGACTGATGTATATTTAATCAGTGGCCGCCCAGCTGGCACGCCCGCTTGCGACACTGGTTTGTTTGTATGGCGTGTGTGTGTGTGTGAGGGCGTCCTTGACGCACACAATGACAAACGTCCTTGTTTGTCTGACAGTGTGTGTAGGTGTGTGCAAGTGTGTGTGTGGCCTGGTTCCCGGTTCGCTGGTATTTGCCAACTAGACAAATAGAGGAGCCATGATGTCCAAGTCTCTGGTTTTATCCTGATATGCCGCTTGCCTGACGACCTGGTGGAGATTGCAACCCGCTGGCTGGCATTGCTCTGCTATCCCTTCCGCGTATCCTTGATTGCTGTAAACGTGCTATATAAATCCATATAGGTGTATCCTCGGTTCGATTGTGTAAAATATACTACGAAATGTTTTTTTTCTTTGTTTTTATTTTGATATGCCGTTTAGCTCAATGTGTTGTGTTCCCCTTTCTTTTTTTTCTTTTTTGTTGTGGTAGGTTGATTTTGATTTGTATTCGTATTATTTCTGGTAGACCCTGCGTATACGCAATATTCGAAACTAATTCGCGCGCGCGGCAAATTCTTTCAGAAATCAACGTTTAACGTGTGCTTTTAACGCTGCTTATCAACTATGTATGTAATTTTTTTTTATTGATGGTCTCACTTTGCCTAATTTTTATATTTTTATAAATATACATATATGCATTATATGGCTGTGGCGGAATTCTATTAATAAAACGATCGTGTATTCACCATGCGATTTGCGAATTGATTTGATTTTGTTGCTGGCTTTTTTGCGCATTTACCGAGTGTTGCGAGAAGCGCGCGAAAACGAGAAAACGACGTGCGACGTCGGCGTTCACGGACAAACAGAGACAAAAAGAGCCAGCGAAAATCCGTTAGGCCCCCAAATCGCCAATGCGATGGGGCACCCAAAATGAGCTCTCTTGCGACGCAGAAATGAGCTTGTAAGAGCGGCAAAACTATCTTTCAATTCGCTCCGCTTTCCGTTTCAATCGACTGCTCGCCTTTCAACCTTTCTGTTTACCTTTTTTCTTTTCTCGCCCGAAGAGATGCGAAGAGAGGCAAAGAGAACGACTGTTTTGGCTAAGAGCAGCACGCCTTATCAGTGGGCCACAATATTGTGTGTGGCCAGAGCTTAAATGCCAATTGCAGAAGCTCTAGATAAGGGTTAATTCTTGGGTTTGCTTAATAACTGATTAAACAGACCCCTATGTTTTTTTCATTATAATTAATTAGTTCATTCGCACAGTTGATAAAGAATTATTCGGTGGACTAAAAGTATGCTATACCACAATAAATTATGCTTGTAAAATACTGAGTAAAGTTTAAAAATGTAAAATAAAATATGTTTCCAATTCATTTTAAATGTTGTAGCACATCACGAATAATTCGAACAATAACTTCAAGTGGGTGGTAAAGGTAGTGATCCACAGGGCGACAATCTGTTGTATTAAGGTCTGTAATTTTGTTTATAAATACAAAAACTTCATTTCAACTGACTTTTGATAAAGATAAATTGGCGAAAACACTTCCTGGGTCCTTAACACTTGCTTGCATGACTAGATTTGCTCTTGGCATAATAATATGTTTGATTTACAAACTTTTAGGAACTTTACGCTTTATGAACTTTTCCCAGGAAACGTGGAAACGTGGGGTTTTCACGAAATATTATCAAGACTTACTTTTTTTAATCAACAGCAACGATCCTTCAGAGTTACTCAGGCAAATCTATCGATCTGGTTTTTAAGTGTTGTAAAGACAAAATTTTTTTGAATTTTGTTCTGCCCTTTTAATTCCTGGCGAGCATTTTCAATTGTGATGGAAATTTTGAAAGTTATTATATAAATTAAATGATGTAATATTAATTTATGCTTGTAAAAAACTGTGTAAAATGTATAATGTGTAAAATGTAAAATGTGCCTTATGTATCATTCTCTAAGCTTTTAATATTGTTCTATGAAAAAACAAAAACTTATGACTTGATCTAGTTATAGAGGCCTTAATCTGGAGTCTCTTAAACAAATAAATATATATTTTTTTAAGTCAGTTCCTTATATAATAATACCACCGATGTAATTTTATCCAAGTCATGTTCTTAAAATTAAAATCTGAAATAATTTCCCGTTACTCGAAGGTTTCGCACACATGATTTAAACGAATGGGCTTCACCGAACCGAATTAAATAAGGTGTCCGCGGCAACGAGACAGCCATTATTGTTTCCGATTCATTTCAGGCAGACACTGTGGGCCCAGTCAAAAGCTGTTCACATTGTAACGCCTCGTAACGCCCGGTGTCGAAGGGCTGAAATAATGCGGCGTCAAAGTAACTTAAATATAAACAAAAAAAAGAAACATCGAAAAACATTGAAGATGTCAAGTGGATGGGAATCTGCATGACAGCTGTGAGAATTCTCAGCCAGAGTGACAAGTAAAAGGCGTGGCCTTGAGCCTCGTTTAAGGTTCCTTCAACCAGCACCACCCACCCCCCATCAATTTAATTCCATATGTGCTTCAACGGCTTTCAATAAAATGATGCTGTTTTTTTTATGTCCAAAATTTCACAAATCATTGATATTTATTAGAGCCGCACACGAGCTCACTCTAATCTCATCACTCATCCTTATAAACATAAGGGTAACTACACTCCCCACTCCCACTTACTATATAGTATAGTCCATCGTCAATGAAAATTAATATATATATTACGCCAAGAACAGCTGCTATTTGTTTACACATTTTTTATGTAGAGCGCAGGCGCCGTTTGCCGGCTAGAAAGCCTTCCACTTCCAGTTCGAAAGTACTTCGAATTTCCCCTCCCTTCCAGCCTTTCAGTTTTCGAAGTGCCGAACACTTTGGCGCCAAATCAACATCGTCCGGCATTTCATTCGGAAAATTACAGTGCGCGTGAAAGGATCCATCAAAATGCGGATTGAAAATACCGGTGTGTGAAAAATTGCCAAAACAATACTGCAAAAAATCAAACAAAAAAAATTGAATACCAATACTTTTGGATATTTGTGTATCAAAACATAAAAGTGTTTATTTATCTACTAAAATGTAAACAGACAAGCATTCCAAACAAATAAACTAACAAAGGAAATAAAACGCAAATGTGAGTGTGCCATAAAATTAATGTACAATTATCACCGAATTTAAAAATCATTTGTTTTAATTGGCCTAGAAAGACAAAAGCAATAAAGAAAATACAAAAAAAATTTAATAGCTAATGGCTTGTGCAATTTAAAAAATAAAAACAACATTGTAACCTTTATATGAAAACCAAATAAGTAGAAATTCTTAGAAATTTTGTATCAAAATATTTTCATTGCCAAAATAAACAAAGGAGTACCAAGTAATTGTTAGATGTTAGATACCTCTTCTCCACGAAGCCGTATTTTGTAAGATTTTTCAATTCCCTTTATGTTATTAATTAATTAGTTTTGACCAATTTGTCAAATATGACCCTAATTGGGTCTAAGAACTTTTTTGGTGGACCCACAAAGGGTTCAGTTTGATGACAAATTGGTCTGATTTTTGCCTCTTCAAAATAAATATGATGAGGCATAAATTCCTCAATGCGAAGGCATTTTTTATTTTATTGTGATGATAGCTGTAGGTAATAATCGAGTTCATAGAAATACATCAGATTATATAAAGCCTTTATTCATGATAGTTTTTCGCCTATTTCTTAGAATTGTTAAACCTTGATAAATGCATTGTTCTCCTTGAGCCGAAAATTCCGAATGCTTCCCTCACAAGGATTCTAAGGAAGCGGACCTCAAAGTTTGAGGGATTATGTTTTTTGGCAATATTTGGAGCGTGATTACAGGCGAACGGATGCTTGGGTTGTTACACTCTTAAAAACCTAAGAACTTACTTAAAATAAAGAGAAATTGTTCTTGAATTATTTGTCAAAAGATGCCTTTAAACAAGAACAAGTATTTCTAAAATTTCTAGAAATTTAATGTCTTAAAAATACACTTTTGTGTAGAAGGGCGCATTAAAAAAAAAACCATGTCACTTAAGTTCATAGCCAACTTATCTTTTTTGGTTGACATTTCATGTATTTTTATTTTTATTTTTATTTATTTTTATTTGATTGCTTTAATATAAAGCTAAATGCAGGCATATAAAACTGTGAAAAGTAAGGAAGGGAGTAAAGCCAATTCAATATTTAACTTTATATCGCTTTTTAATAAGAAATTCTCGAAAAATAGCTTATAAATTTTAAATTACATTCGCAAAAATTTTGATTAACCCTTTAAACATTTATTTAGCTCTATTTTTGTCTTCACTTTTGGATGATAAATAGAAGGAAAAGGTTATTGTTAGCAGTGCCCAATAAACAGATAGTAAATGAGGGGAAACTATTTGCGGGCAACTGGTCCCAAACCGCCAGTTTCGGCATTTGGATGCCTGGTGTTAAATGTTCTGTGCCTAATTGATCATATGCATAATTTATGAATTCCTTGGGGAGTGGGCATTCGATGCCATCGGTTGGCTTACATTCCTTTGTATATACTTGACCACGCTTTGGGCCAAATGGGAATTCAAGCGAACACGAAATATCAATCTGCGGGCGGAAATCCTACCACAATAGGAAATTGAGGCCCCCAAACCCAAACAGCCATTGCAAGCCCACCCAAAAGGCTAAACCGCACTCAACCCAGAGGATACAGATACACATGGAATGCCCAAGTTGTATTTATTGCGAGTGGAAGCTTGTGGCGCCGCCATTGTGGGCACATCAAAGTAACACGCTCGGAACATAAAAGAATAAATTAAACGTGGATGAAAAATTCCCCAAAAAAACAGACAATTCGGAACTAGAAAGTGGGATTTCTTTCTATATTTTTTTTTTTACCAGCACAATGGCGTCAGCATCCCATATCGCAGAGACACCAGCATGAGGTGACATCGCTGCTGGAGGGTTTTTAATAAGTCGAGCCTTGCGGCACGCCATGTGGCATTTTAATATTGCATAAAGTTGCGAGGCTGGCCAGGCGACTGCTTCGGCTGTCCATCCGCCGACTTCATTATCTCAAATTACCAGAGGCATAGTCTAAATTAAATAAATAATGCTTGCATGACGCTTGTACTTACACAAAAAGACCGCCCAAATTACACTTTTCGCCCACCCGAAATAAATCCCAATTTATGTGCCTTAAATTTGGGCATTAGGCCATCAGACAGGAGCCACAATTTATGTCAACAGTAGCTGCGAGTTAATTAGCCAGCCTAGAAGGACCTTAAGACTTTGGGTCAGGCTCAATGATTGGTTTCCGTTATCGGGACAAAGGCCATCGAAGGGATTTGTCTCATTAGGCGGCTTCCCGCTGTGTCATATAACTTCCCAAAACTACAAGGACAAAGCCAGCGGTGCGTAATCAGTTTTGGGCTACTGATATATATAAGGAAGTTGCTTGACAAGTTATTAAGTAATCTCAGCTTGTCCCTTTATAATAGCATTCAAACAGAAAAAACACTAATAGGTTTACTGGAAAAATATTGAGCAACTTTACCAATTTTGCTAATTAAAATGCTTATGAATTTATATAAAAGGTTTATGCCAAACATTCTCAAAAATGGCTTATTTATTTATTAATAGGAATTTTCGGTTTAAACTGTAGAATAATTATAATAAACCTTTTTGCGCATTTGCAAATTAAATGGAATCTGTTTAACAAAAACTACACGAAAAAAATGTTGTGGACTCAAACTTTTTTTCTTACTAGTTCAATGTAATCAATTGCTCTGTAGACAACAGGGTAAAAAAAGTCGAATGCAAAGTTATAATTTTTTCAATTTTTTACCATTGCGAATACAGTTTAATCAAGTGAAATAAAATAATTACAAAAAACTACATAAAAGAATATTTGTATTTCAAATTAAAATCAAAAGCATTTTAAGAGCTTAAAAATATGAATACAAAGTTTGGCATTACAGTTAAAATAAGTGCTTTTCTATATTGAAGTTAAAGCTCGCCTTCTATTTTAAATCCTTGATTGTGTGTAATCAATCCTCTTGAAGATGCCATTGAGTGAAACGAAGGGAATATTCCTGGAATCGCATTCAGTTGAATGAATGTTGAAAAAAATTGACAAAAGATCAGATTGATATGTTCTGGTCAATTTTATATTTTTTAAAGATCAAGTTATTCATCTAATTTTGATACGTATAAACATTATGTTTATCTTAATTTATGTTATTTGTTCAAAAATTACTAAATTTGGTATTTATTTTTAATATGACGATAATATGATATGATGAATTTCATGTTGATATGTTTGAATCAAAAATTTGAAATAAAACATATCGGATTTTAAAACATTTATTTACCCAATTTCATATCGATTTTATTTCTGTGTGTGAAATGCTTATTGGAAATCACACATTTTATGCTGCAGTGTAACTAATTGTTCAAGTTCTTTCCAATTTTAAACTGTTATTCTCGTGAATGGTAATATTTTTCCGTTTCCAGTTAAATAAATAACTTGCTTTCTTTTCCGGAAAACACTTAGCATCTTTTCCCATCCCACAAACTCTGGTATGACTGGATGCTCTCAACAAGACGTTGAGTGCAAAGAGTAAACAATAAACAATGTTCGAGGTTTTCGGCAGATGGGTGTGTACATAAGAATATCCAACCAACCAAACAACCAGCCATCATCCATCGCCCATCCAGTACACCCACTCGGCGTCCTCAAAACAATACGAGCTACGCTACACTACTATGTGTATATATCTCTCTCTGCAGATTCCGCCGTGGTTTCCTTTGGCGCTTTTCCTTGGTTTTTCTTTGGTTCCGCGGCCCACTGTTCTCTGTTTTCTTAGGGAAATGCTTTAAGGTTGAAGGTTAATTTATGGTTATGTCGAGAGATTTGGCACTGTTGGTCCAGCCAATTTACCTGAGTCAGGAATAAATATAATAAAAAAAGCGTACAGCGAAATTAATGTTCTTACTGGAAAATATTTATTCGAATACATAATACCTTTTGTTATTTTTTCTAGATCTTCAAGATCGTTCCAAAAAAATAAAAATAAATATTGATCGTTTTATCATTATACTTACATTGTATAATAAAAAGCCTATACATAAAATTCAATGCTTTATAATGTTTTTTATCAGTTTTGAATAATTTTATTTTATTGCCAAAAAAATTCGATAAACATTTTGGAACCCCAAATTGGTTATTTGATTTCTTGAAATCGATATACCCATCCACTTTCCTTTTGGAATATTTAAACACAAAAAGCGGTCTGCTTTAGCACCCAATTTCAGACCAGCAATTTTATTTATTGTCCATTTTGGATGCTCACCTTTCGGCAAAAAAAAAGGGGCTCAGGTGGTAGCTTTTGAACTTTATGCTCCGTTTATTTGTTGTTCTGCTCGTTTTCACTTTATTCAATTGTTGGTGTTTTTTTTTTACCAATGAATTTTCGCTGTTTTATTGGTGCGTGCTGGCATTCATTAGCATTGAACGTCTAGCCGTCTGAAGTTTGCATATAAATTGTCTAATGGGGCCAGCGGGCATTGATAATTGTATTTTATGTGGAGGAGTGCCCTCTCTCCTGTTCAAATCGCCCTTCTCAAATGGCCATTTTGTTTTCGCCAGAGGAAGAGTGAAAGTCAAGTGTTTGCTTGGCCACAAAAAGGACATTACCGAATGACCATTACTTAGCAAAAATATTTAATGATAAAAAATCCGACTACCAACCACTTCTCCCTCGTCAATTTTCCATTTCTTTCTTCTCAATTCTCACTGAATTGACTTTTCAGCTTGGACCATCACTTCATAGCATTTCGATTCGATGGCAAAGCCCTCGAATTAGGGCCAATGCCATTTGTCGATTTCAATGCGTATACGCAGTGTGAGCGCTAAAAGTTTTCGATACTGAGACCCAAATCACATTGGAATGCCTGTCATCGTGGCATTACTCAAAACTCGACCAAACAAAGAGGTTCACTTAGGTCTGACCAGCTCAGACCGCTTCTTTTCCATAATTCCCCTTCGCTGGGTTCATAGTTTGCATCACTTCATTTGAGCCGTTGAACATTTGAAGCTTCTTTTTACGACCCTGTAGTTGGATATGTTTCGTGGCGTTAAGGGCGACGTGACGGAAATTTGAAATTTTAAGCTGAAAGGATACAAAACAGGGACAGAAAAGTGAAAATAAGTATTGAAAGCGGTGAAAGTCGACCTTGCTTATACCCTTAAATCAAATGTCTTTCGTTTGTAGTTGCTAAGAATGGTAATTTCCATGTTGGCAGCTTATACAATAATTAAGAAGCTTATTAAATGTAAGGATTTATTGGGAATTCCGCAAAGCGGCTTAGCAAAAATGTTGTGTTTGGTCATTTAATTGGGAATCATTGGCAAGCTTTAATTCACCTAACTTATTTTACAACCCAAGCCAAACAAATTCCGATTTATTATTATTTATGGATTTTATCTCACACCCAAAAAATATATAATATCAATTTTAACTTGATATGCGGCCCTGTAAATTCGATATGCTCGAAATGAGTATTTCATGTTAAAACGTCTTGCATAACCAGAAATTTACATGCGCATATCGATTTTACGGCGACATGCTTTTTTTTCTGTGCACATTTTCCGTATCTAAGGATACTCTTTATTGTTTCAACAGACAGTTATAAAATGGTTCCTTTCATTTTACAAACTTTTCTTGATTCCACGTAACTTTCGCATTGAAACAATAGCAGTTCAATTTCAGCATTGGGTAACAAGTCGTTTGTCTCGCAGCTAACGAACCTCGAACGACGTTGCCATGTCTTCAGGAGAGATGTGCTTTCATCGGATGCCAGGACCCATTTTGTAGACTCAATTTGATTTATGTTTGTGTGTAATGTGCACGTTCCTTTTAGTCCTGGCCACCTTTTACACTCCCGCCATCAGTGCTATTCTAATTGAAAGGAACCATTCGAAGGCATTCGGGAATGGTTTGCAATGAAGATAAATGACCACACTTCATGCACAAATTTGCTAAATTTAAAGCGGTGGAAAATGCCTGTTGCGCTTTGTAATTCATAATTAAAGTAAATTCTCAGCAATTTTTAAGACACGACTTAAAATGTGCAAGTAGAAAAACAGTAGACAACATGCTTTAGCAACTAAAAAGTTTTTTGCTTCATTCTTCATATCGTCCATTTATTTACAAAAAGAAGTTGGGAAAAAAAGTCATACTTTCTTTTTTAAGTCCTCTTTTTTCAGCATAAAAGTACGGAAATCTTATAAAATTTAAGTTAAGACAGGCTGGACAGGATAAAAGAAAAATGTGTTGCTTCATGAACTCAGTCCGAAAATTGTATTCCATAATGCCTGTCGATGTAAAAAGCCATGTTTACCCTTTTAGTTAGTTTTTACGAGCCAAAGTGAGATGATTTTGGTCAGCAGTTTACATTTTGCCCAGCAGTTAACCCTGCCGTCCATTCTGTGGCTGTTTATTTTATTATTTGCTGCCCAAGGGGCTTTTATCTTTAATTACAATATTGGTGGGTAAAACCAACCTATGAAACACCCCAAAAACACATTGACAGCTAGAGTTGTTTGCATCGAGATAAATAAATATCAAATTTGTTAAACTCATGTCAACTCTCTACGGGATTGTCCGACCAAAGAGAATATAAACACTGTGTTTATAATATCTTTGGTCCGACCTTTATTGGTACGTTGTTAGAACACTCCTGTAAAGCCGTTTCAACATGGTTTTATGGAGCTAAAAGGCAATGCTTAAAAAGTGAAAAAAAAAATATAGCTGGCTAGGGGGAATTTTCTCGGAATTTCTTGCAATTCATATACACTTCCTTTTTTTATAAACTCTTTTATAAAAGAAACCCTTTTAAGCTGAACTAGTATTTATTTAAAATTTTAACGAGCCACGAGCTTGAACATCACTTTTTTTTGGGTTGCATATTGATGAAAAGTAAACTCAAACGAAATTCTTTGGTAATTAAAAATAAAAGCTTAGTATTTACTTTAATTATTATAATTTTTATATCGAGGTTTTGCGTATTCCTTTCAGATACTACAAGAAAGCAGTAAATATAATAAAATGTAAATAAAGTTTCAAAAATTATAAATAAACTGTACATTCTTATTTACTTGTGGATTCCCTAAACAAAAATCCAATTACCAAAATTTTTATCAAATACAACAGTACGTATGAGTGATTTCATTGCCTTATGTACCATTTTTAGAGTTAAATCGAAATAAATCCAACGGTGTTTGTTGCTAGGTGAACTTAATTACCATCAACTTAATTAAATTCCATTAGTTTGATGAACTTAAATGCAAAGTGATGTCTTTTGTAAAACTACTACTAATTGCAAGTGTTTGTGGGTGTTTTTATTTATAGCTCAAGAAAATCAGAAGTCAATGGGCAGACTTGAACTTGGGCCAAAGTCATTGTAAGTTAACGGAAATTATATCGTTAGCAATTAATTAGGGAAATTCAGGAACTGTACCACAATGGACCATAATGTGTTTCGCGTAAAAGTTAACGCTTGGCGATTTATTATTCCTGCAAAACTCAAATCGACAAAGTTTCGCACATCAGCACGTGCCACGAGATGCTTTGAATTGTTGTATGGTATTTTTCAAAAATGCAAAATTCTCCCGTCAGTTTGGATTCGGTTCTCATCGCGTGCGGTAGAAAATTCAGCCCTGTCCGAAACGGCCAAAACATAAATACATAGCTATATACATGGAAAACAAATAAGCTCTCATTCATGCCCACTTATATCTGCTGGACGAACTGCTGCTCGAGTTTTAAGTGATTGAAATACTGCCCCCGCGATTTGACAGCCCAAGGGAAATGGCAGAAAAAATAAATAAATATGCCATTTGGAATATCAAGTGATTGCTTGTACAAGTGTTAAATAAAAGCAGAAATTGAGAAATATATTTCAGTTTTATTTTTGCCCCAATGGCTCCATAGGCTAGCTATTAGAAATTCCGTTCCCCCTTTTCGCTCAACTTAATTCGAGGCAAAAATTTCAACATTTTCGCAGAGCAATTGTAAACAAATTTATAAATATTCTCATCCAATTTAGTTTATTGACGATTTGGCTGAATTTTTAAGCACACAATCATATGTAGCGGAATTTCTAGCGCTATCTATATTTCTACTTAGCTTTCCAATTTGCTTTCGAACAATATTTTAATTAAACTGCAAAAGTTCTTGGTAAGTTTAATACTGCTTTTTCCATTTGAACAAATTTTAATAACAAAGTACCTTTAAATGTGGATATTTTCATTCGATTCGTTTGCACTCGATTGGGTTTTTCCTTTAAGTGCCTGTGTTTGTATAACTCTTCAAATGTGTATATTTAGAAACAAATAAATGTAATTCCACCTCAAATGGGCTAATATATAATAATAGGTATCAATAAAAATTCAAGAGGCAAAGCCTCTATGTATTTTTAGAGATAAATAAATCTTTTTGAAATATAATAAATACATCAAAAATGAATTTAAAGTACGGAAAAAGCCAGAACTGAAAACAAATTACTCCATGAACACTTTAAGTTTTTATAAGAATATTTCGTACTAAAGGATGTATTTTGAATAGGGCTTAGCGGATTTCTATAAAAATCCGTTGCTTTTGGGGTTTTTTCTATTTTCCTTTTCCAAATTGAAAAGTTGTGTATTCACATAGTCCTTTTAAGCTCTCACCACATAGGTGGGATATATTAAAAGAAAGACAGACAGTGCATAGTGGATAGTAAGGCCACTAGCTGGATGGATGTGGTTGTTTTGCCAAAGTCTCGCTTCTGCTATTTATTTTAAGCTGCAGGTTCAGATTGTAAAGGTGGTGACTAAGGCGAAATCCCCTTTAAGCCACAGAAAAGCGCACGAAGTGAACACTTGAACATAATGAAATGAAACAAAATTAACATCGCAAAGCGTTAAGTGCCGTCGAAGTTCGTAATGATGATGATGATGATATAGGGGGGATGGGGGGAGGGTTTGGCGGATTGCAAACAGAAATGTTGGCAACTTTTACGGTGCCAAGGACCTCGGGATGCCTCTGCATCGTTTGCATAATTTTCCATTTGAAATCTACAAAGTGGGTTATGCGTTTTGTTGATTTTCCCCGAAACGTCCTGGAACCTGGATGGCAAAGCGAAGCCACTTTTAATATTTCACTGGTTTCTCAACATCTTCATTATTAAACCGAATGTGATCAGCTAACTAACAGGGCCACTGTCTGCAATCTTGGCAGTCTGTGTGTCTGATTTAATTATGCCTAATTAGCCTGTGCAAGTCTAATCGTCTTTGCCTTCAATAATTGTCAAAAGCCAACGCTGCACGGATGATTACGTCTAATGGAGGGGAAACCAGCTGTGCTTTAAAGAGTAATTTCCAAAGCGTCACCCCATTCAGGATCTTATTATTTTGCACAAATTAAGGCGTAATAAAACCACAGAGCTGGGTGAATCGGCGAAATCCTGGGCATATTAAAAGGATGAGGCCGTTCTCATCTAACACGCCATTGTTAATCCATCGAGTTGGCCTTTCCTTAGAGCCTTGTTATTTATTGCGTCTCCTTGAAAGCACCTTTAATTTGATCATGACTTTACAGTATACAGGCCTTTGTTATCGCCCGCTTGACGGATTACATGCAAAGCTATCGATTATGGCATTCATAGGGATTGTGACTAGGTACTTAAATATTAAATACACCCAAAAAAAATCTATATGAAACGTAAATCGATTTAACATTATGTAATATCAATTTTAGCTTGATATGCGGTCCCGTAAAATCGATATGCTCGAAATGAGTATTTCATGTTAAAACGATATGCGTATTGCATAATCAGAAATTTACATGCGCATATCGATTTTTCGGCGACATTCTTTTTTTTTGTGTACAAGTTGCACAGACAACCAAATTATCAACCTTATTGTTTTTCATAAAAGGAATCAAATTGAAATTGCGTTTTTAGCAAACTCAAATTTACCATTGACCATATTTTCCGTGTAGATAACCTCACATAGAAGATTATGCAAAATAAAACATAAAATACAATCAACTACATAAGTTGGTTAAAATAATTCGACTTGACTTCCTAATAAGAAACAAGGGGGATAACCGTTACTCAGCTAAAGGAAGTGCGAGGGAGATGGAGATAAACATGAGGCAAAGAGACTGCTTGCACTGCTTGAATTTAATTATTTGCTCATAACTTTTTAAAGAATGGTCCGATTTGGAAAATTTCTTCTACATTTTGATAGGTATAAATCAACCCAACAAAGTTGCATTTTTAGTTTAGAGAAATCCTTAAAGATGTGGGCGCCTAAGGCGATTGTGGGCGTTAGAGTGGGCGTGGCGATCGGCTCAAACAAACTTGCGCTGCGTAGGAAGCACAAGAATATGTGTGGTTAATCCAATATGTCGAACTTTTTCACGAATCCAATATACCCTTATAATCTACGAGTAACGGGTAAAACAACGTTCTGAAATCTACTGCGAAGATGTTTTCTTTTTTCACCATTAAACTTTAATCGGCAAATGCAAAGCTGCATTAAAAGATGTCAAAGTGTAAACACCAATAAAAGGATTTAACCCACAGCTCAATTTATCGGATAGATGGGATGAACAGAATAAGCGAGAAATTTTACTTTGAGCGAGAGGACGCAATTTAAATAACTTTTCGCAGAATGTCGCGAGTTGCTAGGGAGCCGGTTTAAGTTGGCCACAAGTAAAAGGAAACTGGGTTGCCAAGGAGCTTATGTAATCAAACATGAATTCAGCGCAACCATAACTCGGCTGTCATTTGCCAGAAACAAAAACCGTCAAGTCCCGAGGGTCGACGCAGTTATGGGCGTTTTTGATTTATCTGATTTATTTTTCACAGAGCTGCCTTTGCCAGCGAGTGGGTTGTATAATAAATGTTTAGTGGTTTCAATGGTTAACTAAACAGATTTCTGAAAATATCGGATCTCCGGTTGCGCAATTAACCCCAGCTGCTTTTGAATGACCAGCAAAGCTATTTGCCCGATTGCTGTCAAATGGATTATGCAAAGTGTACACTGAATCGACGCTCCTTGGGGGAAAATTCCCGGTCAATCGAACGGACACTCCCTGATATATATGTATATATATACATATATATACTGACTGCCTTTATGATTTATTGGTGTCCAGCATGGACGAACACGCTCTTTGACAGGTGTCGCCAGGATGTCGGATCCCGCTGTTTTAGCGACCCGCCATAAAAATAAAAGGGGAGCCCATTTTGATTTATGATAGACTATTTCGTGTCTGTCTTTATGGTTTAAATGAAAACAAAACAAAAATAAAGGACGTGGAAATGAAAAAAATGCAATAATACATTGCCTTTATTCTTTTTCACATTCTTTAACAACTTTCACTTTTACCTATGCTTTTTTTTCTAATGCCTAAGAAGGAAGAAACACATTATGCAAAAACATTTGATATTTATTCTGTTATTCTGAGAGCCTTTCATTCCAATGGCGAGTCATGCAAGATGGAATTATATTCAAACTGACATTCTGAAATGTGCCCGTCAGGGATGATGATATGACTTATGCCTGTAAATTTTAATAATTAAAAAAATATTACTATTAAAATGTTATTTATTAAACACTTAAACATCTGCAACTTTTTTGAGGAAAGTTAAAATATTTTTAACCCTAATTTTAAAGAAGTATTTAAATTATGATTTATTTATAAGCAGAAAGAGATGCAGCTTTTTAGATTAAAATAGAAGTTTTCTTCTTGGAAGTCAGCTCAAAGTTTGTTCAAACTAATCTCATATTCATTACACATTCATTCATTACAAAACAGAGTTTGTAAAGCACTCAAGAGGAACTTTTAAATTTGAGCTACACTGCACATTCGTATGGAATTCAATAAAAATTCACTTACAGTTTCTTGACCCAGGCGACAGTTGTCGTTTGTTAGATTCCCAACCGACTTCAGACCGGCTCTGGATTATGCTAATAATCTCGGTTCGACATTTTCAGACGAGTTCAGCACGGTTCAGCCTTTGGTTTCATCTGTGTACATAATGTCCTCCTTGGTGTAATTGCAATGATTGTTATTTGATTTTCCCTTTATTAGCCGGTCCTTTACGGTCGTTGGGCTGTGGAACAAAGGACTTATTGTCGAGCCGGCATCAGTTTCGTTTATGGTTATAAGTTACTGGCCTCCGTGAGCCATCAATTTTGATGGCTAAGCCCACGCAGGCACATTTGAGCTTTAAATGCCGGAAAAACTGTCACCCATCATCGGGGTTAACGTTGCGTGTCCACGGCTAAAGCATCTTTATACATCTCTCTCCCTTTGGGGATCCATTATGGCCATCAATATACGCACATGCCTGCCAATCTGCTTACCTCAAGAGTTTCGTTGCCAACTTTTCCATTATCCAAGACGAACAAAAAGTTGGCGAAAATTCGGATTTTTCGATACTTGAGTACCGTATCACCTGCTAATCTCCAAAAAGCATTTACCCGCACATTGAATATTATATGTTTGTGTACACAAGGGTTGTTCAAACTGCGTTTGATGATGCGAAAGGATTTTATTTCCGTCCATTTTTAAAGCATACATTTTGGGGCTGTATTCAACGGCTCAATGGGTTTTTTACATTTGTTAAACACCACAGTTAAACCAAAATCCATTTTGCATTCGATGGAATATGTGCAAGAGCTAAATGTAGGGATTAATGATAATAAAATAAAATAATACACATTGCCCGAAGCCCTTTCTGCAATCACCCATATAGTATTATGAACAAAGGGCTTATGTGCAAAGTACAATATTATCCAAACCAATTAATTTTACTCTGCTGTTTAAATTTGTTGACCTGCTAACAATAAAGCTAATGTGTCTGTGTGTACGATATCCCAACAAACCTGTTGGAAAAGCAAACGAAGTCATTGACTGATGACTGGTGGTAACTGTCTGTGATGGTAATTGATATCCCACCATATGGCAGGAATTTGAATAAAAGCACGCGCACCCCCCCTTCTCAGTTATCTAAGGGGTGTATTGGTATTGGTTAAAAATCAGGGTACTCTAATGTATTACATATATTTTGGGTGGGAATTTATGTGCGGCCGAGAAATTTTATTATTGTATTTTTCCTATAAAAGAGCTTGAAAAAATATCGACAGTTTGTTATTTATCGATTAATTTTAAATTTCACCTTTAAAACGTCGATTTTATCGAATCGATATTGTAAAAATATCGATATTTTTCAAGCTCTTATGAAATGCCTAAATATGAATATTTTTAGAGGGTATTTTATAGTCGACCTTTAGCCCCTAACATAGGTTTCACTTAGTTTTATTAACTTGTCGCCTGAAATTGATATTTATCAGATTTCTAAAAAAGCTATATGTTTATTTGTCTCTCTGTTTTTTTTTTTTAGCAGATTCTTGTGGCGCCATTTATTTGCATAATTAAAGCCATTCGATTTGATGGTGGGCGAGATTAGGAGTCGCTCAGATGATGGCAGGTAAGTCACGGTCTATTTATATGGTTCTATACTGGGAATGGGGGCCAGAAGGCCTAATTTGCAATTCAAATCGAAACCGAATCGATGTAGTTTGAAAGCGGTTAACAAATTTATGCGACTGGCGCATGCGAGAAATCTTTCTCTGTCTCTCAATTGATTGGGTTCGGCTTCGTTAAGTTTGCCACCCAGTTTTCTGCATTCCACTGGGAATTCCTGATCGAGATAAACTTTGTTTTGGCAGCTCAACAGCTGGCCAAGATGCTGGCTCTAAGCCAGTCGTAAAAGCGCTCGTAAAATCCCATTGTCAGGGATATAAAAAAAAACCTAGGCGACCACGCAAACAAATTAATTGCTAGGGTCGGCCAATAAACATCCCGAAGCGAAACTAGTAACTATGAACCAATTAAGGAATAATTAGTACTGCGGTAAAACGAGAAATGGATAGGACAAAGGACAAACTGCCATCTACGTATCTGTAATTAAAAAAGTTCTTTCCAAAACCACGCAACATGGTTCATAACACAAGTGACATTGATAGAAAAGACCTGGGTTTTTTTTTATCAATATTAAAATACGCTAGTGCTGTAAAGTTTTCTTTTCCCTTATTAATTGTGAATTTTTCCTCGTATTAACTGAAAGCCGCTTTTGAACAAATCACACAGCCATATGCGTATAATTATAAATAAAAATCATTTACAGCTGGAAACAAAAGAGCATCATTTCACATACATTTGTTGCGTAAATGTTATGTAAGCCAGATTAATGCGGCTTTTAATTAATTTTACACGGTGAAATCATGTTATTAAAGTAATTTTATTAATATTTTAATCTTTTTTCTTGCTTTAAGATAATAAAAAAAAATTAATCAGCCAATTAAGTTTTATTACGACTATAATAAAGCATATAAAGATTATTTATTTATTAATTAAGTGGAAAATCCGACAATATTACAGGAATTTAATTTAATAATTTTGTGTGGCAACTTTGTTTGACTTCATTAAAGCCCAAGATAAGGTTCTGCCTTCATGATTCAAGTTTTCACCAAATATTCAGTCCCCTACGTCACATGTGCGGGCCATAAAAGAAAGTACGGAAGCGCATGGGATAAGCACGGTCCATATCCAACCAATATGAACACGTTTTTACGACCGGGGCCCGGCAATTTATTTCACTTGGCTAGCCATGGAGTGTGTTTTGCATATTCCCCCGTGCACTTATCTAAAATGCATTTATGAGGGGTGGTGCTGCGCAAATATGTAATATCGGCGGAGCTTTAACTTTGCCATTGACATTGGCATTGACTTTAAGCCCCGTGGATCAATGGGGGTGACTATATACATACATATATCGCCAGATAACAATATTGCATCTCTCAAGTGCTCGAACCAAGAACAGTCGCTTTTTTCCATAGTCTAGAGAGCTTGGCAAACACTTGAGCATCTTGTGCATCAAAATGAGATTCCGCTGGATAACGATAACTTTGGCTACGACTTAGTAATCTACTTATCATCAAATTGTCCTTGGGGCAAATTGCGGGGAAAAGGCGAATGACCAGAAAACTTTTGCAGCACGATAAGTCACTGGGCTAGGAAAACTTTGCTCTAGTTGAGTTTAGCCAACTTTAGTTGAGCTCTCTGCATCTGCTACCAGAAAAATGCAAAAGTTCTCGGCACTTCCACTTCCGTCCACAAAATTCATGACAGCGGAAAACAACGGATGCGCTTTTCATTTTAAATTGTAAAACTCAGCCTACTACTTGGCAAATACGTGTCAAAAGTCGTATTTGGAAGCTTACCAATAAAATGCCTATTTAAAACGCCAAAGCATACACCCAAAAAAAAATTAATATATTAATAATATATTAATATATTACATTATGTAATAACAATTTTAACTTGATATGCGGCCAGGTAAATTTGATATGCTCGAAAAGAGTACTTCATGTAAAAACGATATGCGTATTGCATAACCAAAAATATCGATTTTACGGCGACCTTCTTTTTTCGTGTGTATGAATTATGATATAGTATAGTATGGTATTGGTAGTTCAATAGCGGTCAATTGCACACTAATTTATGAGAAATAAATCTATATTTGCAATAATAATAAAGGGGGCAAAATGCAAATTATTTGTGTACTTATAATGTGTTTTCTGTATTGAATTTGGAAATTATATTGCTCTTTTAATATTAATAGTTGGACAATGAAAATGTAATTTCGTTTGTTATTCGAATGGTTTTTTATTTAAATTCCTCCAATTGGGCTTAAATGGTTAAAGCGTTCAAATCAGAGTTCGGAAACTGACACACATTATAACATCACACACATCATTAAAAACATGAAAAGTGGTATTTTACAGTGGGACCAAAATGGTTGAGTTGTGTGTCAATACAAATGTGTTAAAATGTGAAAAATACATTTATTGACATTAAGGAGTCGAAGGGAAAAGGAATAACTAATATAAGCCTTGATATCTTATTTAATTTCAAAGCATACAGGAATACTTCAACTCTAGAAAAAAAATATTTCTGACATTTAAATGTCAAAAACTCATTGTGTAAAAAACACGTTGTGTAAAAAACACGTCGTGTAATTACCACAAATTAGAAAAGAAGGAGGAAGAAAATTCAAAGGTTTTCGTTTAACTTATATTTTGAGTAGAATTTATTTAGGCAATTTGGTTTGAGTGGTCAGCTTGTACAGTGGGGACTTTAAAAGTGGGCCACAAAGGTGTTTGGGTCAATCACTCTGGCCACCTCCCAGGGGTGGACGACGGAGGGTCCTGGAATGCGATTGTAGGCATCTGAAAGAACAAGAATGGAGGCAGGGAAGGAGGTCAATCTGGTGACAGTTCCTCTTAACTATTTTCCCCCAACTCACCGATTATCTTCTGGATGGCCGTCTGGGCGTCCAGCAGCTGAGTGGGCGGGGCGGGGGCGGCGCTGACAAGGATCAGGCACATAGCGATGAAGGCAATAGCGGCGGCGAGGATTTTCGACATTCTGGGTGCTTTGGTTTGGTATTCTGGAGGTTGGCTTGGAGTCTAATTGAATCCGCTGCGACCGCAGCTATTTATACTCAAAGAAACCGGGATGAATGGAAAGGCCGGCATCGCGATAAAAAGAGAAGGAAGCACCTTGTTCTGAAGCAGCTGTTTAGAAATTGGATTTCTTGTTTTGATTTCGCTGCCGTCAAATTTCTATGGCTGTATACATTTAATCCGGGGAATGTCCGCACTCGAAGAGGGCAAACAAGTTTCGCAAGAGAACAAACGATTTGAGCCGGGAATTTTAAACACCTTGAAGGAAAGCAAAACAATGCAGAATAATTTTCAAAAAAACTTAATGCAAATATATAATCTTTTTGAATACTAATAGTTTGGCTAAAGGTTGCATTTTTGATTAACTTTTTTAAATCATCTTAGTAACCTATATACGTATTCATATTCAGAATAAAAATCCACAATTTAATTAGTAAAAATAATTTGAAAAATCTAATGGTTTATTGTAATCAAGGTAATTAAATGAATACGTTCTTTAATTAAGAAAATTAAAAAAAAAATAAATAAGAAATATCCCCGTGGGTGAAATATATTTTTTTATTATATCACTTGGCCGTAAAACATTATTAGTTTTTTTTTGTTTCGAACTGGGTATCATAAAGTCGACACCAAAAATACCACATGATATCATTTGTGTTTTTTCTTGAATATATTTGCCATAACACAAATGTTTTGCATATGACAGTTCATTGTACGAGTGTGTCTAAAAAATCTCTGTTTATGTTTGGCTCTGTGATCTTTTTCTTTTAACTTGTTGTTTTTCAGACTTTTTGGGCTTTTCCCACTACCCCAAAAAATACGTCGGCCACATGAAAGAGGCAAATACGAGAATCTTTGGGTTATTTGTCGCCATTTGCCATCGGCTTTTTGATGCTGATTTATAAACAAACTGGTTTTCTTAATTTACCGCTTGGACGCCGGCCAAAAGAAAGTAAAATTCGTCGATTCCTTTTCGTTTCATAAATAACCACAACTTGGGAATTCCTTCTTATCATGGCGGCAAATTAACGAAAAGAATTCAAAGCAAAATTTATGCTAAATTCTTTGCCAGCGTCTGGCGATGTCTATGGAAATTGATTGGAATTCGAATTTGAACGGAAGGAGGAGGCTCATATTTAGTAATCAGTTTAATACGTGTTTGCGCAACAAACAGACGTGTAATGCAAACACGTGCCCCATTGACAAGATTGTTAAAGGAACCAATGTATTCCGATAAATGCGTGTCTACCCCTCAGGATATTTCCATCGAAAGGCTCCGTCTCTTCGGCTGACACATGCCAATTGTTCGTAGGAAATTCGTAGGTACATTTTGTGTGGATGGGTGGCTAATGAGGCACCCGTAAAGCCTCTTATCTCCGCATTTATTGGCCCTGTCGGAACCGCAAATAATTGTGATCTATGGAATCGAACGAGTGCGCGAGTTCATATTAATAATAACAACACTGAGCCCGCTACTTAGCCCTATTCATAATTTTTTCGATTTGTGCTCTTTGTTATCTATGTACACTTTTCTAGTCGTTGAATTAGGGTCGTGCGCAAATCAGACTCCCATACGGGGCACCCTATTCATGGCTATATGTACACATATATATTACCTTTGTGTATTCAAGCCCCGGGAAGAGCGGGGCTAAGAAAGAGCTAAGCGTAAACATGTTACCCCAGGGCTTTTTAAATTATGTGCTAATAAGTTAGTATTTTTCTTCATAGACTTCCTCTCATGGGATATTATGATGCTGATGCTCAAAAGAGATATGTGTGTGTATATATGCGCGTTTATAATTTCAAAATGTTTGCTTTGCCCAAGGCATCTAAACGAATGGATTATGCGAGGAATTGAGTTTAAAACCATTTTTAAAATTTAATACAATTATGACACACATTTATTTATTATTTGTATATTATGTTTCTGATTTACATTTAGTTTTAAACCATTTAAATAATTTAATAAAAATAATATAGTCGCACAGTTTATTATTGGTATATTAAGCGAATTTTGAATTTCAAGTTAAACGTTGCGTATGCGTAATATGCGAAAAAAAAAGTATGCCAAATGGAAGGTGCATATTTTTCATAATTCGATGAATATGTTACAAATTACGATAGCAATTAGCATACAATGCAAACAAAGAAATCTGAAAAGAAAGCCAAGTTAGAGCAAATAAAGATAAATGATTATACATACGTACATAATTAAGATACTCAGTTCTGCGTAATTAATTCCAGCCATCGTCTCTCCTTTCCCAAGAGGTTTTATCTGTCAGGAAAATATGTTCAATGTAATTAGGTACAAGTACCTTCTACTTGATGTTGATTAATGAACTGGTTTGTCCCTGTTTTCCTAGAAAACTCACTGGTGCATTTTAATTGGATGCGAAAAATGCGGGAACATTTTGTTCTCAAAATCCCAGTTTCATTGAATTTTTAAAGCTCAAATATGTCTGCATGTGCCGACATACTTCTGCAAATTATATTTATTACCTTCGTCAGGAACGTGCCCGTATTGATGGATTAGACAGTCGGCTGGCAGGTGAACATTATGCTTTGGAAAAGTTTATTTTCTTTGGAACTTACTGGCATTAAAAGTTTTCTCTCTAATATTAAGTTGAGAGAGAATCCTGATGGGAAAAATTGGCGGTCACATGTTAATAGCATCTCCCTGGACACAAGCAAAACCACTTAGTATTAATAGATCGATTTCATGAGGATATGAATTTGACTACACAGAGAAAATTATCTCGTCAAAATTGTTTTTGAGTAGAAATGTTTGAGAAAAGCTGGCACAGCACTGAGAATAAATTGTACTCATTAAGTTAACCACAAAATTCTTAATTTGATTGATAAATTTCCAATTTGAGTATAGTTATTCTCGTAATGTGTTTGACATTACTCACAGGAATAATCTTAAATGCTAAACTAATGTGGTCCCGAGTTCGATTCCCTTACCGGTCACCGATATATTTTGTTTTTATATTTCTTTATTTTCAATACTTACAATCAATTTGAATCTTCTTGAGTTTACTCAAATAATTCTCTCAGTGTAGAGTCCCAAAATTAGCAAGAACAAGTTTTTAAACTCGGTTTTCTTGATTAGAGAGCTTATGACTCAAATGCACACACGTTCAATTTAGAAGAAGGAAATGTCTTTCTACAAACTCATTTCAATAACTCAGTAAAGATGTTTAAAGAAGCCGGATTTAATTATGGTATTTATGATTTTACGGCAAAGAAATGTTCTAAGAAGCTTTCACCTTTTCAAACAGAATTATCTTAATAATGTGTTATTGCGAATAATTATGCTTATACTGGCAGAAAAATTATGAATAATATTATTGTATGTTGTGTAAATATTTTGAATGTTATATTTATCTTTTTGGTCAGACGGAACTTGACTTTCGTGTACAATAAGTTTTAATTATACCTTTAATTTTTTAAACAGCGATTATCTTTTGATTTCCTAACTGAACAGGGGTTGCCTTGGTGTCACGGCCTTGGTGACACCTTGCTAAAATTACTTTGGTTTAATTATACCTGGTGCTATTAAGATAAGGGATACACTGGGTTCTGCCAAAAGTGTTTAACAGAAGGAGGATATGCACATTTTAATTAATGGATATTTGAAAAGTCTTTCACACAAACATAATTATATCATTTTCCCTTTTTTTTGCTTCACTTATTGACTTTATGATAAAACACTATTAATTACCAAAGGGAAAGGAACAAGCTTTAAATTCAATTTTTCGCAGAAAATATAAATGATATCGAGAACGTTAATGTAAGGAAATGGGAGCGAGGTGAGCGAGTAGGTGGGCGTGGAGCAACCAACTTCCTACATAAGTTCAGGATAATATACGTACATGTACATGGGTGTATACTTTGTTTTCCAGGAGGCTTAAGCCCTTGCCAAGGAGCATATGCTGGCTGTTTGTCTTTGGGATGCGACATTCATGCATAATTAATCACTGTGTGACGCCGCCGGGAGTTGAATTGTGTCTTGTCGTGTTGTATGTGCCCGTTGACATGGCCGTGCTTTTTTATCACTGCCACAGAAGCCTAGCCGCTATATTTATCTTTTTCACTCGGGACTCCCGGTCCTCTGTCGTTGTTGCAATCTGGCGTCATAAACGATTCGGTGCGAGCCACGTTAACAGGACGAGCAAAAAAGGAGAGGAAAGGACCCAGAAGGTGAAGAGCTCGTGCCGGTAAAACGATGTTAATGTCAAGTAGATCCCCAAGCACGTCTTCCTGCGATAATTGTTGACGTAAATCATGCCAAAGAGCAACAGAAATGCGTCCCAGACAGACACATGTCCACAAGAAGAAACCAAAGCGTATTGATTTAACATTAAGAACGAATTTAATGCAATGAATTTCTTATTTTGCACTTCTAAGCAAACCCAAACATTTCATAAAGTAGGATATTATTTATACATTCACGCAAAAAAGAGCATGTCGCCGTAAAATCGATATGCGCATGTAAATTTTGGGCTATGAAATACGCATATCGTTTTTACATCTAAAATACTCTTTTCGCCGCATATAAGTTAAAATTGATATTACATAATGTAAAATCGATCTACGTTTCATATCGATTTATTGTTGGGTGCTGATTTATAAGTTTCAGAAAAATAAATTCGAGCAATGAACAAGATTTTTTATTGCCACTAAAAAAAATATTATCAGATATTATTATTTGCAGTGTCTTGAAACATGGTAAGTGACATGCGGAAAATCGAGCCCATTAGCGCGGACATTTCTCCTGGTTTCCACTGTACTTAATTGAAATAAATTTCAGAGCCCTTGGCTGGGTGGACATTTTTGAGGTGGCACTTTATTGAAATGTGTTTGTTTGCTTATTTGAAGACAAACACAAACAAAGTGGCTGGAAGCTCCTGTGCTGGGAATTGATTTAAATGGAAATATGTACATTGAAATTATACGCGGCATTTGGGGACTTCGGCATTGTAAAAGCCAGACTAAGTGCTGCGGGAAAAGAGGAAAACACAAAGTGTTGAGTGGTTGATGCTGAAATGTAAGAAGGCATTTCTCAAATTAATGCGCACAACAGCGGGCGGAAATATTATGCAAATCACGTAATTTTTATTTCGCCGTGTTCAGAAGTCAAGACGACATGCTTTTTGTTTCAAGCGGCTGCTTTCCAGTGGGTGGGGGGAGGGGTCTATATGCAGAATCCTATGTTTTTAGCCCTCTTTTATGGCAAACACGCGCGTAAGGGTGCCGTTAAAAATGCGATGGTTCTTTCTAAATTTCGGATTATATTTTTGCATTTTTTATGGATTTATGATTTAAACCCTTTTTCCCTTTTTTTTTACACATTTTTATTTGCCCCCCATTTGGTTGTACTTTTCAAAAAGCGCGCCCTCCTTGCAACCCTGTGCTCGCTATCGATTGGCCACGCGCACGCGCACAACTATCGATAGTCGATGACAAACAGCTGTGTACCTATACTTATCCAATATGGCTGCAAGTAAAAAAATTGTAACGCTGTGAAAAATTGCAACTCAAACTGCATTTTCAGCTTGAATATCTGTTCGAAAAGTGCCAGGAATGTGAAATTGTGCAAGGCGAAGTGGAAAACTTCCGGAAAAACGAGTTCGCGCAAAGAAATCGCCGAGAAAACGGGAAAAGCGAAAAAGTCGCCGGGTGCCCCGCCAAAAAAAGAAGACTCCCCCACCTCTCGAAAAAAACATTTCTCTCTGGAAAAAAGAACCGAGTAAAAATAAATAAAACGTTGCAATGGAAGCCGACATAACGCCCCTGGCGGAAACCAATGGAGAGCAGCGCGAAAATCCCCAGGAAAGCGCTACGAACGAGAATCCCGAGCAACAGGAGCGACCGGATTTGGCCAAATCCCTGGATGCCGCCGAAGATGGCGTCTCCGGAGCTGTGGGCCAGATTATAGATTACCTCGAGGTGCGGCTGTAATTGAAATGAAAAACTTTTAAAGCCGTCACTAAAACTCATTCTATATTTTACTTATTTTCCAGGATGATGCTGGCACTGCAAATGCGGATCAGGACGCGGAAATGGGCGAGGCCGAGTATCTGGACGGAGAGATGCCGGCGGAGGATGAAACTGAGGGCCAGAAAGCCAATGAAAGTGGTCAGGAGGCAAGCAATAAGGCGGACCTAGAAGGAACTGCAGCCGAGGATGAAGTCTCTAAGGAAAAAACCGAAGGAGAAGGAGAAAAAGGCACTGAACATGAGAAAGAAGCTGCTCCTCTAGACCAAGACCCAGTTGGTGAAGGCAAGTCGGCCCAAAAAGATGGAGAAGATGTGGATCCAGAAGGTGAAGATGCAGCTGAGAAGACCGGCGAAGGGGAAGGCGCCATCGAAGGAGAAGATGGCGACGAGGACGAAGAGGAGGAGGAGGACCCCACCGAGGAAACCGAGGAGGTTGACCAAGAATTCGAGAACGCCAGCGATGCCGAGGGCGAGCTTATCACCGGCGACGAACCGGGCGAAACTGCCGACGGCGTAGCACCCGTTCGGGAGCGCAAAAAAGAGGAGCCCGTGGACGAGAACCAGTGCCGCGTCTGCACCAGCAAGGAGGAGCTAGTCTGTCTGTTCAAGAAGCAAATCGATGCCACGCCCGCGGACATGCTGCTGGTCATCTGCCCCAGCGTCTCGATTTTGCCCAAGGACTTTATGCCGCAGTTCATTTGCACCAAGTGCATGGGCAGCCTCACCATTGCCATACAGTTGCGGAAGCAGCTGGAGACCACGGACCAGGACCTGCGCAAGCGCTTGTCCCGAAGCAAGAACAAGGTGCGTAGGCCCCGCGGCTACGTGGTCATCGATGCACCCGTCACCGATTCCAGCGAGGACGAAGATGAACAGGACGATGAGTTCAAGGTGTCCGATGTGGGCGGCACAACGAGTGCAGACAGCGATTCTGTGGATTCGGATGCCAGTGAGAAGAAGGAGAAAAAGAAACCCGGTCCACGGGGACGTCCTCGAAAAAAGCCGCTAAAGCGGGGCACGGACAGTGAAGAGGAACCATCTAGCGCACCGAAGAAGAAATACCAGCCCACGTCGGTGGCTTCTGTGGGTCCATTCGAGTGCCCCAAGTGCGACTTGACGTTCTCGCGCAAACAATCCTACGTGCTGCACCGCAAGACCCACGAGAGGATAGAGCATGCCTGTCCCATCTGCGGCAAGAAGTTCAAGGTGGAGTGGGCCTACAAGACGCACATGCAGCGGCACGAACAGGAGCGGGCCCACTTCCGCTGCGAGCTGTGCCCCAAGATATTCCGCCTGCGGGCGGAACTGAAGCACCACATGGCCCAGCGGCACGATGAGCATGGATTTATCTACGAGTGCAAGCGCTGCCAGCGGACCTTCCTTACACAGCAGCGCTTGCAGCGTCACCAGGCCGCCGGCTGTCAGCGGCACAAGGAGGAGACGGTTCGCATCAAGGAGGAGCAGCCGCGCATCAAGCAGGAGCCGCGCATCAAGGAGGAGCGCATCGGCCATGGACATGGCCACTCCCAGGGAAACAACATGGGCAAACGGCGACCCGGCGAGGGCCGGGACCTTTTCAAGGCAGTGGCCCCACCGACCACCACCTATTGGAGCGATAGCTTCTCGGACTAAATTGCAGGTGCGGCGGCGGTTTGCGGACTTCTGGTTTAATCAACGATTTTAAGTTTTCCCCTAGCTGTAGGAAGAATTCAGTGCAAATAAATCACATTTGTAATAAATACAAAATAAAATAAGCGGAAGTTTTAAATACTTGTAAACTTCTCAAACTAAGTAAGTAAGCTAAAAGTAAAATAAAAAGTTCGATAAATGGCAAATTGGGAGTTTCTGATTTCAGTTGACTGTAATTGTACTTTAAATAATAAGAATTGGTTTACTTCATTACTTTATCAAATCAAATACTTAAGATTGAAAAAGTCCCCTTAAAATACTTTTCTGTTTAAACTTGCAAAAACTTTACATTGATTAAATGTTTCAAGCTTTTTGCGATTCAATTATGTTGACCAAAGTTAACAGCTATCCTTAAGGCAAGAAAAAAAACACTTGAACCACAAATGGTGCACATGGAGTTCACTATAAAGTATTAAAAGTTTGCGGGCTAAATGACCCTCGTTACGCAGGGCAACGCAGCTTCGCGACCCAAAGGTTCCCTTTAAAGCCTTTTTAATTGGTTGCAAAAGTTATGGTGTACGAAATGGCTTCATCTAATGCTTCTTTAGAGAACAATTTCGCTAGTTGGCCCTAACATGAGTGTTTAACTGCTGGGATTATACTTGCAACCTCACCCCGGTTGGGTGGCTTTTGAGTTGAAAACAAAATTGCAGCTAACAAATTGTTAATATCATATATGTATGTTCGCGGCGCACAAAAGTCAGACCTTACTCACAACTTGGTTGGCAAAAAAACATAGAGCTCTAACCACAAAAATGTTGTTGCTACAAAATTTCGGGTGGGCGCTCAAAGGAGGCTAAATTTATATTTTTTCGTTTTAAAATTTGATTGGACTTTAAACTTTTCATAAGGTAGAGTTTTTTTTTGACGATAACACTTTCGGTTTTCTCTTTTTTGTAGCTAACTTTACTTTTAAAAGTATAAAAAACTAAATAGAAAATATAGCTAAACACATTAGTTTGTGAATATATGGCTCTAAATTTTCAATAAAAAATAACTCCTGAAAGGGGTTTTTTAATTAAAAAAACTCTAAAATCTCCTTTGAAGCAGTGGCGAACAATTTTGTTTGTTGCATACTCTTTGAATACCAAAATTCCTTTCATTTTTCACCCGAGTGGGGGAAGAACAAAAGTGGGGGCAAAAAACAAAGTCTAAGGGCAATCTAAATTAAATGCTCTTGAGTATTAAGCCAAGCATTATAAACCCCTCGGAATGCAAAGATTGCTCCGAAATCCTTTTCCCAAAATAAGTTAATTAAGATTTAAAGGAAACCGCATTGGCTCGACTTGAAAGTTTATTCACAAAGCAATGGGACATGTTTTTTAGGGCAGGGATTTTAACTCCAATATGAATTAACGGGAGTGCTGTTGCCGGAGACAAACAATGGTGTTTTGTTGGAGCAGCATTAGAAGTGGTGAATCGAGTGGTAGCTGGGCAGGTGATACGAAACCGAGGATACCGGATGGTGGGCAATCAGAGGGGCGTGGGCGATGAGCGGTGCATGCGATATGATGGGAGCATGGTGCACCAAAGTCGGTGCGGCGATGTAATGCGAGTGGGTTACCAGGGGGGCGTGGTAGCCCAGCCCCAATGACAAGCCCCGCTTGGCCTTCGCGGAGGACTCGTGCTGCTCCTCGGCAGCGGGAGCGGGTGCGGCCAGGATGCAGGCAGCACTGGCGATGAGCAGGAGCAACTGTTGCGGAATCAGAGGAATTTTCCATTAGTGTTTAACGAGCAACAGGATAAAATGTAGGAAATATGTTTAGAAAATGTAGAAATATTCGAAATACTTGGCAAAAAAGGTTATTTTCTAACACATTTTCCAATTATTTACTCAACTATGTAAAAGCTTACAGTGAATTTCATTTTGTTGGTCTAAATATGATTTATGTTCGTCGCAACTTGAAGCTCTTTCCACGCTGGCTTTAATTTAACTAACGATGCTGGCAGTCAGAACGACTTTATTTATACCATTCGCAAACTAGAAACTCACTCAAAACTAAGTCAAACGCACTCATTAGGCAAAAGCTATTTAGGCCCAAAAATAAAGTAAAAATCGCACAAGACACGCATCGAGAAAAATATATGCCCACATCAAGCCAAAATTGCACAAACAAGCCAATCGACTCAAAATACAGATAGATGTTGTTGGCAGTTATTGTGAATGAGAATGTGAGTGTGAATGTGGGCATCCGAGTGGGTCCGAGTGTATCTGAGTATCGGACAGAACGACATAAATTTTTGTTTAATTCAGCAAATTATTTGGAGTACTCACTTTGAGTGTCAATTGCTATAATAATTTATCAGCAGCTGCTGTTTGTTCATCTCATTTATGTGAAACCACCAAATGCCAAAACCATTAAAATCAATAAGTTCATGAAAAGTTATTTCCACAGTAGTGTATGTTGATTTGATTTTGTTGCAGCTTCCATTTGGTAAACATATCATATATACCCCAAAAAATGAATGAAAAATTAAAAGTAGGTCAATTTTACATTATGTAATATCAATTTTAAGTTACAATTTTAAACTTCATATGGGTTCAGGTAAATCTGATATGGTCGAAATGAGTATTTCATGTAAAAACGATATGGGTTTTGCATAACCAGATATTTACATGCACATATCAATTTTACCTGGACATGCTTTTTTTTGTGTGTACAGCTAGTATCAAATATAAGGCAACGCATGTGAGTTTGAGCCTAAGATTTCATATACAAAATCATTTTGTCTGGGCCTTATTTATTTCCTTCGGTTTGCCACTCGTAAACAAATGTGGCAAAGCTTGAAAGCCACAACGATATTAATTTTCTTTGAAGTAACTTTTCACTTTTAAGGCTTTATATTGTTAAAATTGTCGAACTACGATATTAAAGTCGCTTGCCCTTTTTTGTGAAAATTTATTAGTCAAAGTTAAGAAATTATTTCACTTCAGTTTAAATTTGGGTTAATTATTTCCATATCTTAATAATTTAAAGATTTAAATAAAACACTCAGTTTCGTGAACAAATATTACAAACTAATAATTCAGTTTAAATCATCGCATGCAAATTAAATCTGCAGGTTTACTTAATCAATTTATTGTACAAACAAGTCCTTTATTTATCCTGTCTATAATTATTATCAACGGTAGTCATAGCAAAACAGGGTTTTACATGCAGCTGGGCCACTTGGACTATGACTAATAGATGTAATAAATATTCCATCAACCTGAATTCTATTATGAATTGAAGTAAATTCAACAAATACCAGACCATTTCGCATTTACCTAGGGGCGACAGCAACAAATGGCTGGGACTCTGTTTAACTTGGCTAATTGAAAGTGGCACTTTAAGGTAGTTCGAGGGCAACCGATAAAAGCTCAGTTGATATGAGGAATTTAAGTGGCCATTGCAGCTCCTTTAACGGCCTTAATAATTGCTCTCGCTGATATGGGGAAGCTCAGCTTGGGGATCGTTGAGTCGATTGGCGGCCCAGCGGGAGTTATATGGCCTGAGCTGTATTAGATAAGAGTCCTTCGGCTGCCTTCTCTCTATCCAGTCTGTGCGCCGGGAAATTCGCTAATAAAAAATGCGTAAAGACGCATACATATATACACATATTTGACAAGCGGAACGTTAATTAACGACTTCGCAAATGGCGGAAAAAAGAGAAACAACAGTCGCAAAGGAAATGCCTGGAGTGCCATTGCTGTTTATCTGCAGCTGTCAGTTGATGGCGGCATTTTTTTTTTGTCCTTCCTGGGTGGTTGGGTTTTAAGGAGGTTGGTTGGGTGGCATCTTCTGTGGGTGCGCCACCTGTTTAGACATATTTTCCAAGGCCACGTGTTGGTGAATAGAAAACGACTTAGGAACTTGTTGGCAGCAGGAGGTAAAAAGATAATTGATTAAATCTTGAATTTCTTTGCATAAATCTGAATGGGTTGATTAAAGGAATAAGAAAGTGAAGTTAAAATATAGTTCTCTATTTCCACCATCATTTGTAAAAGGAAAAAGAAATACAATCTTTGATGGAAGGAGACGCACGATTAGTTATAAATAGTTTTATAGAATATTGTGAATAGAAAAGGACTTAAGGAACTCGCTGGGAACAGATGGTAAAAACATATTTTAATTAATTAGAGCTAGAATTGTGTTCCATAATTTCCATAGATAGTATGGAAGGGTTTGATTGAAGGCAGAATAAAGTAAAGTTTTGAATATTTTTAAAATTTTACCATATTTTGTAAATAGAAAACAAACTATTGAAGTGAGTTGTAAGTTTAGTTACTAATAGATGTGTATTATTTGGACTAAAAAACAATATAAAGGAACGGAAGGATTAAGGCAACTGAATAAAAATAAATGCGGGTTTTCTTAGGATAAAGGTTTCAAGATAAAAGATAGCAAATGATGAAAATGTACGAGAAATTCACTTAAAGCCTCTTCCCTCTCATAAGAAGAGCTTAAATACCTGCTACTGATGAACTGTGTAAATGTAATATCGTTGTCCTTGGACTTCTGTGCCTTTAGCGCACTGCAGAAACATACAGATGAAGGCGTTGGACAATTTCGAATGGCCAATCGATCAACATCAAACAGCTGACAGACATTCGTTTGGCTGGCAGTCAAGTTCCAGTTACAATGAAAACTACACTGAGCAGCGGTAGTAACTCAAAAAGTATGCATACTTTATGAGGCATTTCAATCGTTTGCAAAACCGGCAAAGAGCTAATGTTGCGAAATTCGCTGTGAACAGGATTTCGATTCTGATTTAGACTGAAATTCAGATTCGTCGGGGGCCATTAGCTAAATGCAACACCTTCGACGACGTGTGGACACGTCGACTTTGATTCGGCCAACTGAGTGATCCGGAGTAACAGTGTAATAAGCTGGCATAAAACATTTTTGCACCATAAAAAATTAATAAACTTAACTAAATATAAACTTCCTTAAAAAATATTCCTTTTTATTACCTAAAAAAAAGGTATTGTTTAAAAGAAAAACTTTTTAGTATGATCAGAAGCTGTAAAAAAGGGGTCTTTTAAGCTTTTGTAACATATAATTATAAAACAAGAGAGAACGCTATAGTCGGGTGCCCCGACTATCAGATACCCGTTACTCAGCTAAGGGAGTGCGAGGGAGATAGATATATAAAATCTTTGATCAGGCATAACTTTTTAACGAATGGTCCGATTTGAAAAATTTCTTCTACATTTCGATAGGTATTGATAGTCACAATAAAACTGCATTTTTAGTTTTCCAAAATCTTTAATGGTGTGGGCGCCAGACACCTTTCAAAAAATGGTGTAGGGCGATTGAGGGCGTTAGAGGGGGCGTGGCACCATTTTGAAATAAACTTGCGCTGCGTAGGAACTCCAAGAATATGCATGCAAAATGTCAATCCTCTAGCTTTTATAGTTTCCGAGATCTCAGCGTTCATACGGACGGACAGACGGACAGACGGACATGGCTAGTTCGACTCGGCTAGTGATCCTGATCAAGAATATATATACTTTATAGGGTCGGAAAAGCTTAATTCTCCCTGTTACATACTTTTGCACCAATACAATATACCCTTTTACTCTACGAGTAACGGGTATAATTACAACAGCAATTCCCTAAATATTCGTTAATAAAATATGAAATTCTATTATAAAATAAATTTCAGTGTATTTTTAGACCAGAATTTGTATCGATTCGGATTTCTCTTCAAGTGCGTTGCCAATTAATTGCCCACAACGCCCAGGTAGCTTTGATTTTTGAATCGCAGGTGGACATTCGGACAGCTGTGCTCAGCTCCACTTTTGCCACTCAAAATTGCATTTCGTTTTGTTAATTATGCTGCACAGTTGCGGTGGCCGTTCGCATGGTATTTCGACACCACATGACCATAATTATGCAATATGCATAGAAAACTGGCTGCCCAAAAGCTAAAATCTTTGACAGTCGTCTGCATTGTTTTCAAACCAACAAGGGAGTTATATTGACAGGTTTTGAGGGGCCGAATGGTCGAATAGGTATAGGTATATGTCCCCCAAGAACCCACTTTTGTGAAAATTAAACGAATTATTTGTATAACCGCCCACCGGTGGGCAATAATAAAAGCTCAAAACAGGCACAGAGCGAAAAACATTTACGTTAGACTAATAGTTTACCTTTAATCACCACATAAGATCATTTTTTTTACCTTAAGTTCCTTTGTTTATAACATTTTTTCCCAATTTTCCATTCTATTAGTTGAATAACCATTAAAGAAAAGTCTATCTGAAAAATGTACCAATGCCAATGAAAGAAATTGTATTGATACCAGATTAGTAAGCTCTTAATTTTATTAACAATTTAAAAATTCCATAAATACATTTATGGATTTTAAATATAAATGTAATTTAAATCAAATTAAAGTCAATCTTAATATACACACAAAAAAAGCATGTTACAGTAAAGTCGATATGGCCATGTAAATTTTAGGTCATGAAAAACCCATATCGTTTTTATATGAAGTACTCTTTTTGACCAGGTCAAATTTACCTGGCGACATATGATCTTAGTTAATGTAAAATTGATCTACTCATAATCTCATAATTATACGCCCTTTTTTTCCAGCCTGTGATTATTAAGTATACAACTTAAATAAAGAGGAACTACCAGGCTGCAATGATGCACGAAACCAACAGTCACATGGGTCAAACCCCCTTGCATCATCCGGTTCCATTCAACGATTCGGTTTTAAAGGACCAAGGACTAACGAGCACCGATATCGATAAGTTCGTCCAGCTATGGAAACAATACCAGATGAAGAACATGTCCGACCAGATGGACGAGTGTCAGGGCTATTGTCAGGGCGAAATTTACAACTGGCTGCGAGCCTACAACAGCATCCATGGATATGTGTCCCTTATGGTGAGTCAGACTACTACCCCAAAACACCAAACAGTCGAAGTGTTGGCGAAAACAAAAGGAAATCCTGACTAATGATGAGCGAGGAGAGCCAAGGCGTTCCAGAAAGGTTCCCTCAGTCTGCTGATAAATTCAAGGGACTGCTGTACCTTTGAACTTTTACCCAAGTCCAGGGAATTTGGTCCTTTCTCTGAATTAAAGTTATTCGGTGCGCTCGGTTTAACCAGCAAAATCACAAATCAAATTAGGGGCCAGGAATCTAGGTCTTTTGTCTTGGTTTCTTTTAAAGGGATTTTTTTTGGCAGGGAAATAAATTATATTTGATGTGGTTAAGGCGTTAATGAGTTTTCCTTTTCATTTTATTTTTCAGACAGGGCGTTTTTTGTATCCTTTGTTTCAAGCGTACTTAATGTCAAATAATCTGTTTAGTAAATGCAGATAAATAAGAAGTTCAACTTTGGGATAATATCCTGAATCGTTTTGCAGTGGAAAGAATTTAATTTAATTTTCTTACCAACAAAATAGTTGAACTTTATAAAGGGAAGGCAGCTCAATAGTGCCATTTGGCAGATGAGAGAGAAATGGGAAATGTTGCAAAAAATTTAAATAAAAAGGGCCAAGTCAGTTGTGTTGTTGCTCACGAGCCGAATGAATAAAACATTCAACCACTCCGGGAATCCAAGGGGAGTGTGCAATCAATTGGAAGTATGCGAGAGCTTAGGTTTGATAAAGAACACATTTTATATTGATTCTTGCCGTTCTCTTCAATCACATAGATTTGCATATTCGGGACAATAGCAAACATCTTGAACATAATGGTCCTGACCAGAAAGGAAATGGCCAAAACGCCCATAAATAATATCCTCAAGTGGTTGGCGGTGGCCGATATGTTTGTGATGCTGGAATATATACCCTACACGTCCTATCAGTACATATATATGAAACCAGGTGAGCGAATTTGCTTGTTTTTAAATTAATTTTTTAAAGTACTATAGGTATTTAAATGAAACCAATAGAAAACTTAAATGATACTTAAACAAATTTATACAAGTTTTTTGTCGTTAAAAAATCGATATATGCATGCACCCAAAAAAAAAAAACATATAAAACGTAGATCGATTTTACATTATGTAATATCAATTTTAACTTGATATGCGGCCCCATAAATTCGATATGCTCGAAATATTTCATGTTAAAACGATATACGTATTGCGTAACCAGAAATTTACATGCGCATATCGATATTACGGTGACATGCTTTTTTTTGTGTATGGTACATTTTTGGTATTGCATACGCATATCAAAATCTTTCTCTTGGAGATTCTGTGACTTCGAAAAAGACCGGAAGAAGCAATGTGACAACTTAATGTGACGGCTTAAAGCTACATGACGGTTTACATTTCGAGCTTATCAAGTCACAATTGATACCACATAACGTAAAATCAATCATCGTTTAATAGAAAGTTTTTTTTGTTTGTGAATATAATTAGTTTGTTTTTACGTGGTCTATGGTATTTTTAAGAGTGTAAATATATTTTTTTCTTATAAATCATTTTGTAAACTATTTTCTGTATACAGGTGAAAAGGATTTGAGCTACACCTGGGCCGTTTGCCTTCTGATCCACATGCACTTTACCCAAATTTTGCATACTATATCCATTGGATTGACCGTCACCCTGGCCGTTTGGCGATATGTGGCCATCAGGTGAGCAGATTCTTTGGCCAGCTAGCTATGCATGATCTTCCCAGGGACTCCCCGTCATCCATGTAGAGTTTTGGCCCCGATTCACATTCATATGCTAATCCGCATCCGCAATTCGAACAGACATCCGGCAATTCTGACTAACACATCAATGTGGCAACGTGGCTTCTCTTCTCTTCCCCCGTCTTTTGTTTATAGCCAAATGTTACCGTCTCTATTCCACAGACATCCGAATGGGGGCTGTGCCAACTTCCTGCTCGCACATTCCCGGGAGGCGATCCTTCTGCCCTTCGTCCTGTCGCCGATCCTCTGTCTGCCCACGTACTTTGTGTTCCAGGTGCGTGAGACATACGACGTGGACAACGTCAATTCGGAGGCCATGTACCACGTCTATTTTGATAAGAATTCGGTGCTCTACAGGTGATGAAAAGAAACTTAATATATGTAGAAAATAAATCCTTGATTACAAACTCAGTTACTTAAAAATGTAGTACTTTCTTATGATTTAGCTTTATTTTCATTTTTTAATGCAATATTATATTTTTGTGCCTTTACTATCCCTTGCAGGTTTAATTTCTGGATACATTCCGTGCTCATCAAGCTTCTGCCATGTGGCATATTGATCGTGATCAGTGCAGTACTCATGCACGTTTTGTGCGAGGCCTCGAGACGTCGCTTAAAGCTAAGAGACTACAATAATCCCGCCAAATATGCCATCCAGCTTAATCTGAACGAATCCAAGTCCAAAAAGTGAGTAATCTTTTCATAAATTTAAAGCTAAAGAATTCGCGTATACTTTAAAATGTTTTTCTTAAAATATACCAAAAATTACATTTAAAATGGAAATATTTTTTTTCTGAGCGATAGTACCGATAGTGGGCCCAAACTATCGATGTGTCCTTAATTTGCAAACCATCGATAGTATCGATAGTGCTATCGATTTTTTTTACCAACCCTACTATTGCAATTATTGTTTTATATTTATTTTTAATCTATCTTTCAAATTCTTTCTACTCTTTTCATGTTAGGCCACCGCGCTGTGATCGTCGAAATGATCGCACTACCCTCTTACTGGTGGCAGTTCTGGTTTTGTTTCTGATCACCGAATTCCCGCAGGGATTGTTGGGTCTGCTGTCCGGTGTGATGGAGAAGTGCTTCTTCGCCCACTGCTATCCGCCATTTGGGGAACTGATGGACCTGCTGGCCCTGATCAATGCCGCCGTGGGATTCGTGCTCTATGGACTGATGTCGAAACAGTTCCGAACCACCTTCCGATCGCTCTTCATGAAGCGGCACTTTGGCAGCACCGAGATGACCCGCTTGACCCGGGTAACCACGACTTGCGTTTAGATTGGTTCGAGAGGGAAGGGAATCTCCAAGATGTGATTATAAGTGGGAGCCAAGAATGGTGACTCCTAGAAGGGTTAGGAACATCTAAGATGATCCTGAGCCGAGCTCCATTTGAATTTTCTAAATGATAAACTTTATAAAAGTTTCGTTATCTTGAATAACACAAAAAAGAAACTGTGAGTGTGGGATAAATGTATTTACTGGCTGATGCACAACTTACTTATGTAGTCCATTGGGTTTTCACTGTTGCATCGATCGGTTCAGAATTTGATTCCGCTTGTGATTTGGCTGTTTCGAAAAGTGCCATTTCGTTTCCAATTAAATTACGGCTTAAGATTTGTTCGTTAACCAGTTGGTGTTTCAATTTCGTGTTAATATGTAAGTTTTTGATAGCCCTAAGTCAGTACAAGCTGTACGAATACGAGACATTTACTTTCCACTATGGTTCGAAAAGCAGAAATCCATGAATATTGAAATAGATTCGCTGAGAGGACGGAAAAACTCTATGAGCCCAGAGTTGCTTTTTCTTCTTGGCCGAAAATATCAAAAGCTATTTTGATTACGTGTCGATAACTGGTTTTAAGCCAAGTGCCAATGCATTTTACACTGGCACCTTGAGGAAATCTTTATTATATGTACTATCTAAGCTGCTTATACTATTTATAAATATATATAAATGTAAACACTTTCAAATAAATGTTTGATGTGACTTGCAAATGAGAGAGGTTTATTGCTTTCCATTATCATAAATGTTTAATTCTGGCTAACAACAGCATTCACCTCCAGTGGCAGCTCGTCCGGCAGCAGTTCCCTGGATCGATTTTGGCCCAAATCAGATTCCTCCAAGTCCGCGGAGTCCAGCAGAATGCCATTGCCCTGACTGGAGATTCGCAGCAGGGATTTCAGCTTGGTGGCTTGGAATTTGTACTGCAGGAAATGGAGAATGATGAAATCTAGACTTTGGGGAATCTTTTCCCATACAGCTTTAGTGTGCGTGGGATTTTGGGGTTTAATTTTTGCTAGACAATGAGGCCAATTATGCGATGGAATTTCTATTCACGTGCCATTGCATACATCCACTGGGAATTTTGGTATTTCGTGCGACTTACTTCCGTGGGCAGCAAGAGATCCTGGGCCTGGCTCATGAAGCGGTTGTACTGCTCGGTGGCCAAAGCCAATCGTCCGGTTTCGTAGCAAAACAGGGCGAAGTTCAGCACCACCAAAGGATTTCGTCCGCCACCCTGTTGCCCAGTTGCCATGCGACTGGCTCTTTCGAGGGCCACGAACGCGTTCTCCATATCGTCCAGCTTACGCAAACAGACTTCGAAGTAAAGGGGAAGAAATATTATTTTAAGAGATGCACTCAACAAAATTATTGTTTGATTTTAAGTTCCAATAATAAGACTTAAAATATGAAAAACATTTTTACAAAATATATAAATTATATAAAAATTATAAAATATAATTCTATTTAATAAAACTCCATTTAATTTAAAGACAATTGTTGATATAATTTAACCAAAAAAAAAATTAAAAAAAAAAACTTTTGATAATGATTTGAAGTATAAAAAAAGACATGAAAAACGGTTTTATGATAATTAAATATTTCAGGGTTTTAAAATGTAATTTGTTTAGTTTTGGGTGATAGTATGGACTTTTTTTTTGAGTGTCCAAATACAAACTTACGGCCCAGGAGCATGAAACACTCGGCATTATCCTTGCGCAGGTTTATGGCTGCGGCCAGCGTGTGAAAGGCACTGGCGTATTGTTCGGCTGCGGCCAAGTTAGGGTAAACAAACAAAACAACAGATGCTCTTTTTAACGGAAGAAATGGCAACAAACAATGGTGGAGAACAGTAGGAAGGAATCGCCTGCGGCTCAGGACTTTTATTCATAATTTTAGCAAAACTTTTTAAAACCTCCAACTCATAGTTTTCTTTGCTTGACCGCCTCAAGTGTATATTTGTCCCCTACACATAGTCAACCCAACTCACAAAGCTAGCGACTCTATTGTCTCTGTTTACTCAGGTCTTTCATTAGGCCAGCTTTTGGTTTTCTAGTTACGAAATTGTATTGACCAAATGACTGCAGAAATTTCATGTTGGCAAAATGCCAAGCTGTTGTTTATGAAACGTTGGGTTCTCAAAACTGGTCAATTGAAAGGGTTATTACAAGGTTACAGTTTACATAATATGGATTCAAATTTTGCTTTGAATGTCCAGTCATAAAAGGATATTTTGTTTGTACTTGTGATTGCCTTTTAAATTTTCCTCTCAATCTATTTAGCAACTCTTCAATATGTAAATTGCTCTTAAAGCATACCATATTTCTCCAAGTGTCTTTAAATTTTGTCAGTACTCACAGGCAATGTAGATTAAACTCAGGTTGTACAGGGCATTGTAATTAAGCGGTGAGAGCCAAACGGATTTGCGCAACGACGAAATGGCCTGGAAATTATTTAACATTTAGATGCCAGGGCAAATGAAACACCTTGTCATTCCATTACCACAATGAATTTCTGCTTCTTGAAGAAGCACAATCCAATGTTATTCCACAGCTCGGCAATTTCCGGCTCAGCGTTTGCGATTTGGCTGTATTTGCTGAGGGCGCCGTCGACATCGTTGCGGGACTGATGCGAAAATATATTCACAATAAATCTGATACACAACAGGAAATCCATATCTTTCACCTGCAAAATGGCTCCGAAGGCCAAAAGTCCCTTGGGCGAGCATTTCCGTTCGATGCTGACGACTTCCGCCAGACGATCGTGTGCCTTTTGCGTCTCGTTGATTTTCAGGTACAGCACACTGATTTCAATCAGAACCTCCGAGTTCTCGGGCGTCAAGCTGAAATGCTTGAATATATGATATAAATGCTAAGGCAACGCTTGTCATTAGCCACTGACTGCAGGCAGGTTTCCAGCACATCGATGGCTTTCTGGTATTGTTTGTCCTTGCGATACAGCTCGGCCAAACGGACGTAGCTCTCCAGTTTCCGACCCGATTGTACTGCCAACTCGAAGTAGGAACGGGCCTCGTCCTGCTGCTGGCTGGCCACCTCCTTTTGGCCCTGGGTTGTGGCCGCCCGGAAGAGCAGTTCGCCCAGGTAATGGTATATCTCGTGGTCCTGCCGGCTGCTCCTCTGCTCGGCCTCCCTGAAGACGCCCAAGGCCTGACTGAAGCGGCCCATTATGTAGCTGAAATAAAAATAATTAAATAATTGCAACTTTATTAATTAAAAATAGTTTGGTTTTTATTCGCTTTAACTGTTTTTATACCCTTGGCGTTGGTTTTGGTCAGAAGTTTGTACACCCAAAAAAAAATCAATATGAAACGTAGATCGATTTTACATTACTTAAGATCATTTTTAATTTGTTATCTAGCTAGGTAAATTTGACCAGGTCGAAAAGAGTATTTCATGTAAAAACGATATGGGTTTTGCATGACCTGAAATTTTACGGTATCATGCTTTTTTTTGTGTGTAACATAGAGAACGAGTTCATAAAGCGTTTGTTAAAAAACTAGGGATCTGATATTTCAATGGTCCTATAATATTTGTGTTGTCCGGTAGAAGCAATAGGGTAAAATCTATGAAATTGTGATGTTTTTCTAGATATTTGCATTTATTTCCTACACAGAGAACAATATGGGACTGATATTGTTTCATATCAATTTTTCCATAACAAAATGGTACGATTTCATATCAATATGGTACAAAATCATATGTTCGGAAATATCATTTTGATATGAACACATAAGGGACCAAAATTGATATGAAAAAATATCCGATGGATAATTATTTTTGGTATTTTTTTTCTCTGTGTACATTATCATTATTTTTAATATTCCTTATTTCATTTCGTATATTCATTCATAAAATAAAAGGATATTTTAACTTCGGCTTTTCCAAAGTCAGTTTCCGTTCTCATTGTATTTACTTTTTGTTTTTTCGCTTTTGTTGGGCTACGATTAAAACATTTTTTTTGCTTTTCCGCAAACTATTTCAATGGATACACAAACCAATGAAAGATTACAAAGGTATCTCTTTCTCTTGTTCTGTCAATAGCTTAATTTATAGCAATGCTAATAGAAAATTCACCTCTAAACCGAAATAAGTTATTGATAGAAAACACCGATACACATGTACCATCGATTGCGGCCAAGGAAGTTTAACATTCGGAAAAACCTTTTGGCATGCAAAGAGGTAGGTACTTAATTTTCTTATATATACCCACAGTGTTCGTCCGATTTCCTTGTAGGTCTCGATGTTTCGGGGATTCAGCTCCACTGACTTTTGCAGATGCCGCAACGCATCGATGTGGTTGCCCTCTTCACGGTCAATTAGTCCCTGGCAAAGGGCAATCAATTAGAAAGGACAGGGACACCATTCATTAGGCTCATCGCCATCTCACCTGGACAAAGTACAGGTACTCGGGATTCAAATGGCGATTCAGCTCACGTTCGATGAGTCGGCGGCAGCGCGTGAATTCGCGGCGAGTAAAATAAATGTGGAGCAGCCAATCAATGTTGGCATCGCTGGGCATTTTGGGAGCTAATCGAGGGAATCGAAGGACAAAGGCAACGAAATGAAATTGAGAAAAACTTTAGGGCTTGTCGTTCCTCTTTTTTTCTTTTTTTACCTGTACGCACAACCTCCAAGCTTGGCAATTCAATAAGTCTGCCGTTGCAGTTGATCTGCTCCGTTCCCGGTTCGTACATGGATTATTTTCGCGCTCCTTCCTGGGCATCGACAAAAAGCTCAACTTCAAAGGCAACTCGCAGGTATTTAATCTCCATTTGTTGTGGCCCCCGGCAACTTTGTTGACAACAGTTCGCGTTGCCATGGTTTTCAGTTTTCCACAACATTTAAGGGTTGGCCAAGGCGGACGGGCTGGAAATTAACTTGTTAACTGAATTAGTGCCAAACGAGCGTAAGAAAATTCCGCAGTGTGTATTTTTAATTAGCTGTGACAAATATGTCGAAAACCCATTCGAAACTAATCGAAATGCAATAAAAACAAACTAAAACTGGGTAAATAATTGCCTAGACCAAAATAAGAAAAAAGGCAAGCCAGCAGATCTTGGGATAAACCAGTTCTTTGGGGTTCGCCGCGAAGTCCCGACTCTGACACCGCCTAATTACTCAATTTATTTCACACCGACCAAAGTGGCAAAGGCTGTTGCACTCGTTTCCATTTCGGGCCCAAAAGACATGTGATCGTGAGCTACATTTCAAACTGTTTACGCGGTCCGAGCCAAAATTCAAAAGCAATTAATGCACGAGAAATATCGTACAAGATCACAACCAATATCTGTATCAATCAATCGATTGCGGCGTCGCTTTTAGATCTTTCAAGATCTCAGATCGCAAAACGGGAAGTGCCACCTGACGCCTTTTTCTCTAAAAAGGCAACACTGCGGCTACTTGATTTGTGGCCAGAGGAAGTACCAATTGCTGCAACCGATGACCACGGTCCAAAATGTTTGACAGTCATGATGGATTTGCTTCCAAATGGGGCCTCAAATTGCGGCAGATTAAAGATCAATTAAGAACATGGCAGTTTACGAGAATACCGCACATTTAACCATGTTTCTAACAGGGTTATTTTTTGGGAAAGAGATATATTTTTTTAAATTAAGAAGTGCTTTGTTTTATATTTTTTCTCAACCTTTGAATACCACACTTCTTTTCACTTCTCACACAAGTGGGTATCCCTCAAATGGGGCTACTTGGATATTTGTATCATTTTTCACCTTATCGAAAAATATAAGTTTTAACATAAATTAATACTTACTATACCTAATTCCCAAAAATGGATAGGCTAGATTTTCACGTAAAACGCTCATAGATTATTATCCACTTTTAAATTTAGGCGCGTGGAAAATCGGGTGCTGCCAGATCGTCGAAATAGAGTGGAAATCAGTTGCCAATGGAAAACTCTAACGTTACATTTTAACACTTTTTACTTAGACACATATATGGGACATTTGCACAACTAGTGTATATTACATGGAACTCTTGACGATATGTATTGCGATGGTAAAATAGTTATTTACATAGTGTAAGTAAAGAAGGTGTTTAAGTAAAAGGGCCATCTAGCGGCAAAAATCAACAGCTCTATTTGTCAAAAAACGCCACTGCGGGGCGTTTTATACATGCGTTGATCCACGGGGGATTGGGGATAAATCTCCCCCCATTCGGTTGAAAAGTAAAAGGAAATGCGGTACTCAAAAAGTATGCAACACAAATAACACAATAAGTATATAATTTTTTTTAAAATTTTTCTTACCATCATTGAGTTGGCCTCTGAATTTCTAGAAGGCCAGCTAAAAGATATGCATAACAAGATGCATAGATGGCAGGAGTCTTTGAAACGGATGAGCCCAGTGGACTTTGACAGATTGGATTGAAAGGAGAAGAATAACTAATTATAATTAGTGCAAAACTCAGGAATGGAAATGCCTACTGGCCATACTGGACATCTACCAGCCGATAAGAAAGGGCTATGGCCACCCAACTTACGGCATGCTGTTCACATTATTGTTAAGCTAATGTAAGCTCAGCTCGTCCAAATGTAAACCTTTGTAGTAAAATAGTATATCGTTTTATTTGCCAGGCCGAAGAGGACAATGAATTTATTCAAATGGATTTATTTTCATGCCAGTGCTCTCTAAGTTAATAATTGCAAAGCAATTTAATTAGATGCCAATTGAGCAGTGTTTAATAGATTCCGCAAATGATTTTGAGTTTAATAAAATCCAAAGCTTAAACTTTGGTTTTCTTTTGACTTAAAAAATGTACAAATTCAACCCAAAATCGGAAATCACAAAAATATTACAAGATGTTAAACAGTGGCCAGCATATTTCCTTCGATCAGAACTGCTCGAAATAAGTGCTCTTATGCGTTGAATTAAATTCCCTCTTGCTGTTCTGTTTCCCCCCCCCCCCCCCCCAGCAGCTGGTGGCTTTTCGAATGGAGGAAGGCCTAATTCAATTACAGTACCACTGTAAATATGATTTACACCCGACGACACTTCAGCCTGACCTCCGCGATGGGGAAAAGAGGGTCGGGGGATGGACCATCTCCGCATATCTTACGCACATATTTGTACGGCCAAAGGTCATAAAAAAGCGACTTACACAGCATACCAAAGCGCCCGAAATTTCCGCCTGCAGACTGAAAGATCCATTCATGGGGATTGCAAGTGCCGCTCACGTTTGTTTTCCCCCTCAAAGGCCGTTATTCACTGGGGAAAAGCGAGGGAGACGAGTCGTAAAGTTATGTATTGTGCAGCAATACGCGACTTGGCCCAAATCCGACTTTGGCTTTGACTTTGGCCTCCTCTCCCGTGCCAATTTATGCAATGCCAGTGTCCACTTTATTATTTCAGCATGGGTTTTACGATGGTAAAGCGACGGACACCTAAATATAGTCATGGCCGACTTGTTTACCAAATTGCCGTCTAGTCCTCGCTTCGTCCACTTTCCCCCAAACGTGTTCGGCAATCTGTGCCCAGACAACAACAGGGAAAACATTTGTATATGCGTGAGTGACCCAAATAAGTATGCTTTGTTTCTCGCCACCACTTCCCCTTTCTCGGGGCTGAAGATCTGCGTTTCAAGGGTTGGCCTCCCACATTTGCGATAATATTTAATCGCAAATTGATGTTTACACGTTCGATAGTGTCTATTTTTTTTGGAGATACACTAAAAGAAACTCATAACTATGTTTTAGTAAAATAAATACAATTTAATAATGTAAAAAATAAAATATTTAATCATGGTTTTATTTTTGGTTGAACTTTTTTTTTGACTCTACCTAAAGAAAAATATTTATTCTTGAAATCTAAATTTGTTAAATATTAATGATATGTCAAATATAATAAATAATATGCCAATATTAAAATAAAATAAAATAATGTTTAAAATATTTTGTTTTATGTCTTCACATATATATTCAACTAATATATATTTTTTCTACAAATTTAAAATTTATTTTAGTCTTGTAGTATATTAGTAGTAGTGTATATGTAGTATATTATGATCTAGATATCGCAAAAATATTTTTGTTAAAGTATCCTGCAGGATTTCTTAACTGTTCGCTATAATGAGGCTTTTATGTTTGTTTTCCTCTTGTCTTTGGGCCCGTTTATCCTTTCGCTTTTCCTGTTGACCAGTGTGTTGTGGCTTATTCAATTTACTGCTGCCAGACTTTCGGTGTGTTATATCTTGGACACATTTCGAAGAGGGCCAGAGGTGATGGCTCTGCCACTTTTTCACCCACTTTCGACCCGATGTCGGCATTAGCATAACTATGGAATGTCAGGGGCAGCAAGCTGAAATATGTTTCGGTTTAAGAATTGACAAAATTTGACAAAAATGTATGTTGTTCACCCAGGGCGAACGTGGAGCTCGGTGCGGTGGGAATGTCAATGAAAGGCCCCGGGTCCTGTGGCCTGCGTTTCGGTATCCCGTGTATCCTCTGTACCCTGTGTATCCTGTGTGCCCCGAATAGCTGAACGCTGTAGCTGGAAAAGCTGGAAAATATGCGTGCTGAAGTTTTGCGTGCTGTCGCTGTAATTTATGTCAAGCCAAACAAAAAACAACGAAATTGTTGTGGCACATAACCGAGAGCAGCACTTTGTTCGGATGCAGATATGCAAAAACAGAAACGAACGCAAACACAAACTGAAATACAAACATAAAAAAAAGAAACACACACACTGGAGGAGATACAGATACATATAGAATTGGATGCGGCGATGCGGAATGTTTATTTGCTGTAAAATTTGAGGCATGCAACGCTTATGAAATAACATTTTTCGGCCAGAGCCATGGAAAACCAAACGGCCACTTCATGTAATAACTCTATTTGCTGGCTGCATGGATATGGAAACATTTTAGAAAAACATAAATGCAAATTGCTTTAAATGGCAGAATTGGCAAAATGGGAAATGCGATAGCCAGCAGACATCAAAGCAAAATGCCCATTAAACATTCACCAGTTGAATTTCCTAGAGGGGCCCTCAACCCTGTGATGTTTGCCCCCCGTTAATTTGACTTTAATATAGCAAATAATGCAATTAGGCAGGGGCCCTCATGGAATGTAATAGTCGTCGGGTTCAATAAGTTCATCGAAGGGTTAGGCGCCTGCGGGCGAGGTTCCACTTCTGCTGCTACTTCTACTACCACCCATGATTGATGAAACCACCACCCAAAATATCGAGGGGGTCGGGGGAGAAGCAACAGAAGTGGCTGCCTCACATCCAGTTTGCGGCTTTTTCGGTTACCGAATAATAAGCAGGGGCCAAGGGGCCAAGTCGATGTGTGTCTCCTAGGTTTCCTTCCACCATCACCACCACCACATGTTGAAAAGTGTGTTCTCTGCCGTTAATTAATTAAATTGTCATACCCTCTGGGCGCCACAGCGACAATTGAGAAATCTTCTTCAGCCCGGTTGCCATTTGAACTGCACCTTAGGCGTCAAAATGAAGGGGCTTCTTCCAAATATATTAATGAGCTCGGCTTGCCACCGAGCAACTTTTAACCGGAATTCACTGGCAGAAGCCGCCTCCGTTGGCCCCATAAATAATCATTTATTGAATGAGCAGAAGATACATTTGGGAGCACTATTTTAGCGACACTCACGCTCGTATTACGGCCGCCGGCTGAATCATTTACGAGCGATTCATTCATAAAAACCGAGTCAATAATTCAATTTAGATCGAATGCGTCATATTCGGTTAATTAAACAGTCACGCAGGCTCTCAGCTAAGGGATACCTGGTCATGGGGGTTTGCTAAATATATACAAATAAATAAACTCCGATTTACAAGGAAAATTAAAAAAATTATTTTTTTAAGCACCCCTAAAAAATTTGATATGAAACGTAGATCGATTTTACATTATGTAATATCAATTTTAACTTGATATGCGGCCAGGTAAATTTGATATGCTCGAAAAGAGTATTTCATGTAAAAACGATATGCGTATTGCATAACCAAATATTTATATGCGCATATCGATTTTAAAGGGACATGTTTTTTTTGTGTGTAAACTATATAAAAATGATTTTAAAAAATCTTTAATACTTTTAATTTAATTTAGTTGGTAATTGGTAATCTTAAATTTCCATTATTTTTGAAAAATATCTATTCATTATTTATATTATTATTAAAAGTAAATTTTTCGAAATAAATTTCCATTAAATTTGTTTAGCCATAAATTTGTAATAGTACTTAGCTTCAATTAAAAACCTCAATCAAACCTCTTAAATTGTAAAATTTTCCCATAGATTTCGTTCGTTACGATGATTTTATCCATAAACAGGGTATGCGGGCAGCTTGGAAAATCCCCGATGAAAAGTGACTGACAGGCGAACGAGAGTGCAACCCTTAAGTGCAATCGCAGATGGGAGTGTGCAAACGTATGTTCGTTTGTCTGCTGCTGTTGCTGGTGCTGTTGCTGCTGCTGCTACTGACGACGACGACGTCATGAAGGTCAACAGACAAACAATCCAGCAATCCCCCATCCCAGCTCTCCATCCCGCTACCCACCCAGCGCCCTGGTCAATTGAAGAGGTTAAATTCGTGTGGGCCCCTCTTCGGGCTGCCTTGTTTCGTATGCTGTGTCAGGGGCTTAGTCATGTCCCCGGGGTGTTAGTGTTAATGCCCCAAATGCCACTGGCGTGCGTTGTTGCAGTTATGGCCGGCAATTATAATTTGAACAAATTATAAATTAATGTGTGCTGGTCATACGGTCATCAAAGCATAATTGTAATTGTTGACTTATATGGGTGGCTTTTGGGTTAATTCGGCAAAGAAGGGGGTTAAGAGCCCCGAAGAGCTGCCATCGCTTATTATAATTTAATCAACAAAATGTGTGTGAGTGTGTGTGTGTGTGAGAAGTCAACTATGCGGGCATCATATTCCCCTTTTTTTGCCATCCAAGTTAAACATTGTCGAACTGCCACAATTTATTAATTAGTCGCGGTCAATCAAACAAGCAATGTGCCAAAGGGCTTAGCTTAACCGGCGGGCATTTAGTGGTTTAATGAAGAATCAGTATGGATTTCAAAAGGAAGAAACCGAAACCAAATTGAATGACAGTGTTGATATGAAACGATGATCGATTTGATGTTATGTGGTATCAATTTTGACTCGATATGCTTGAAATGTAAACAACGTGTCCTCTCATGTAACTTAAACCGCTTTCTTGCTCTATTTCGAATGGACAGAATTAGTTATTCTCGCTCCCACTCACGTAGTTTAAGTCGCCATATTGCTTATTGCACTCTTTTTCGAAGTCAGAGAATCTCCGAGAGAGAAATCGGTATTGCGCGGTAAAAACAATATGCGTTTATCTACCAGAAATTTAACATGCGCATATCGATTTAATCCCAGCGTGTTTTTTTTGTGTGTAGCATGGCTTACAGTTCAGTAGGTTTCTCCTTTGAAAGGGGCATTTCTTCAATGAAAATTTCCTTTGTTCATGTGACATTAATCGTTCAAAAGAGAAAAAGGACTGTATATTGGTCATGTGGCCTAGTGTTTTGGCCACAGAAATAGGAAATCCCTGGCATTATTATTGCAAGCGGCTCAAAGGAGCCACAGAATGGATAGCCATATCGATGCCAGAAAATCCATTAAACCAAATTAGTTAGCAGTCCATAAACAGAAAAGCCCAAAAGCCTTTTGTTTGGGTTGCAGTTGCTGTTGCAGCTTGAAACTAGCAATATTTTGGTACCAGTCTTCGTTTTTCGGCAATCAAGACATGTTAAGACACACACAATGGACCACAGCAGATGTATGGAAAATGCACAGTTGTCTGCGTGTTGGCCAGAAGTGTCTGCAAAATCTTGTGGTTGCTTTGCCAAGTTGGTAGCAGCAGCCCATGGTTGCTGACAGCTCATTAGGCCGGGTGTTGGGTGCGAAAGGTGTGGGAGGATGGAGTGTTGGCCAAGTGACGAATTTTGACAATGTGCGTCGCAGCACATGCGGTGTGCATTTGAAGGCTGTTCGTACCACCCAACCACCCACCAACCGCATCCAAACACGGAGAGTTGTCAGCCGGGTGACATGACAGGGAAAAACAGCGTTAGCCACATGTCCTGCCGAGTCTTAGGTGCCGAGTCTCGTGTGCCGGGCAATCACTTGATTTGATGACCAACAGCCAACGGCAGAAACATTTAGGCCACATAAAATGCAGTTTCATTTTTGTGCAAAATTTGAGCAAGTTGCGTTGCACAGATAGACACCCACCCACACACACATATATATATAGTTCATATATATACAAAGTTGTTGCATTTCAAGCAAATTAAGTTAATTAAAAAGTTGCAGGATTTGTGAAGTAATTACCATAAACAAGGCAACTGTGTGCTGCGCTCCTGCTCCTGCGGTTCTTGATGTTGCTTCTGGCAGAGATGTTGCTACTGTTGCTGTTATTGGTGCACTGGGAAAAATATATAAGGCATTAGGGATGTTTTCAAAATTTAATCGTAATATTATATTATTTATTTGCAGCTTAATAAAGTTTTTTTTTTTAATTATTAAACTGATTTCCAATTATTTTCTTAAATCATAGTTTTAGTTTGTTTAAAAAATATTAATGAGAATTTTTTTAAAATTTTAACAAGTTACTATTCACATATTGTTTAATGTTTATAAACTTCTGTAATTTTTTTTTAATATTACGCTTAAAAACATTGAAATAGTTTAATGTTTTAGAAGCATAGTTTAATCCCTGAAAGTTTAAAAATTTTTTAATATGATTTTATATGTAATTTTAAACGTATAAACTAATTAAACGATTTAAATGGAATTATTACTGGCAAACATAAACTTTTACAATCCGATTCCCCAACGTTGAATAAAATGGAGTTAAACTCTCAAATTTCGTTAGTTTTTCTCTGTGCACCTGGGGTGTGGATAAAGTTGTCGGCATGGAATATAAACACTTCAAGTCCTTGCGCCTGATGCGCTCAGAGCCCGGTCTTCAAAAGATGCTCGGCACACGTGAGAAATTCCAGCAGTTAAGTGGGGGAGTGGGCGCCGTGTGTGGCAGGATGTTGTGCCACTTGCCAAAGGCAGCTTCAAGGGTGCTCCAGTCGAAATTTAAAAACCTTTCACCGGCGAGTGAAACAAAGAAATGGGGATGAGTACGAGGCAGAAGAAGAAGAAGAAGATGGAACTGGAACTGAAGAAGCCAAAGACTGAATTCAGCAATGGAATCGGGAGATGTGTCAGGCGGCAGATGCCATTTGGCAGCTGGTTTAGGCCATGTGTGGATGGTTTAGGAGGGGAATGGGCAAAAGTGAGCAACTGCAACTGCAACTCCAAACTCCATACTCCAACTGCAACCGGAGACCACACGCACTCAGGACCAATGAAAGGGGACAGGAGATGGCTGCCATGTATGTCGGTAGCAGGTACAAAATGGAGCCGCAGGAACACATCTCCTTGCGTCAGGAGCAGAGCAGGAAAATGGGAATCATGGGATTCCTACCCTTCACCCCCCCCCTCCCCCCCAACCATTCCACTCGACACTGGGTTTGTTATTGCCGACAGTTGCGGCCAGCCTTGGTGACACTTGAACATAACTGGGTTCTGTTCTACGCTCCGCCTTTTGTGCAATGCCTGAGTGCACTGATTATGCACATGGGAGAGGCACCGTACTAAAGGATTCCTGGATCCGAGAATCCCAGGCAGATATAGTACAACAATGCCGCCAAGATTTACAGCCTCTTCTTGGATTGCGTTTGGCTGGCGTAATTTGTTTTGGGGAACCACAGCAGAGCACGGCACTTCTTGGCCAAGTCTTGGGAACTCAAGAGTTTCATTTCGCTTCTTATTACATACCTACATATATATTAAAGGTGAAAATCTTAAATAATGCAAGATAAACTTGTGTTATTTTTGAAGAAAAAGGAAACATTTTTAAGGAACTGAATGGTTAAAGAAATTAACATTCATACGTTTTTTTTTTTAATTTAGGTATACATTTTTTAAAGTAGAAAAAAAAGATAACAACAAAATGATTTCTCCTGTGAAAAGAAAATGTTTTTTGTTGGGAAAATTTATTACATGCGGTGGCAAAAGTCAAGGAAAGTAATCAGAAAACATTTTTTTTTGTATATTTTAAATTTCCTACCTTTCGATTTTTTGCTTCGGGTATTAAAGGACTTACCCTAACAAAATTTTTCTGGCACTCACCGTTGTATTTTCAGTTTCTTTCATGGTGAATTGTAAAAATTTTAACGAGTCATGATGGATTGCGAATTTTTAGTTGATACTTATATTTGTTTTCTGTTTTGCTTTAAGATTCGCTTAGCTTTGTTTGTTTGTTCTTTCAGGAGATAAGGGTATGCTATATAAGCTCTGCTGGCAGTCTTTACAAGTCAGTTGTTGAATTGTTGAAGCAGTAAAAATTATTAATAATGAGAATTTTTCAGAGTGCACAGCGCCTGGTTTTTTCGAATGGATCGATTAACTCCGTGAGGGCAGCTTCTAGCCAGACCCAGGTTTTTGGCAGTGTGAGTTAAAATTAATAATAATATTAATTAATTAATATATGTCAGCTTTAACTTAAGGTTACCGATGATGCCGTTACTGAAGCCCGGCCCTATAAGGATATACCACGTCCCAGTAAATTCGAGTTTGCAAAAGCGTTCTTGCCTGGCGGAGAATTTCACGGCGTGTCCATTGTGGATTTTGCAGTGTCGATGAGAGATCGTTATGGTGATTTATTTATAATGCCTGGAATGTTCGGTCGCCAGGATATGGTTACCACTTTCAGTACCAAGGATATAGAGATGGTCTTCCGCAGTGAAGGAGTCTGGCCACAACGAGATGTCTTCCCTTCGATAACATATCACCGGACTCACGTAAGAAAAGATTTTTATGAAGGAAATCTGGGTATAGTGAACTCGTAAGTTGTGAAATATGACCTTTTCAAATTCCCATTAACACTTTTTTCAAATTTCCAGGCAAGCGGAGGCTTGGGGTAAAATGCGATCTGCCCTTAATCCCATTTTCATGCAACCCAAGGGCTTGAAAGTCTACTACGAACCACTTTCCAACATCAATGACCAGTTTATAGAGCGGTAGGATGAGTACAAAGAGTATAGCCCCAAATCCATCTGAATTTTACCCCTTCTTTACAGTATCAAAGAAATTCGAGATGTCAAAACCCTTGAAGTACCCGATAACTTTGCAGAGGAAATAAGCCGACTGATTTTCGATTCCCTTGGCTTGGTGGCCTTCGATCGCCAAATGGGTCTGATCAGCCGGAATCGAGATAATCCCGATGCCCTGAGATTGTTTCAATTAACAAAACTGGTGTTACAATATGTTTTTGAGTTGGACTTCCAACCGTCGATGTGGAAATACATATCCACTCCGACGTTTAGGAAAATGATGCGACTTCTCGACGAGAGTATGGAGGTGGCGATGAGGTTGCTGAATGAAACCCAGGACGACTTGGAGAAACGGCGCCAGGCAGGCGAAAAGATGAACAGCAACAGCATGCTGCAGCGGATGATGGAGGTGGATTCCAAACTGGCGGTGGTCATGAGCCTGGACACCATGTTCGCCGGAGTCGATGCCACCTCCAATCTTTTGTCAGCTGTGCTCCTTTGTCTAGCCAAGAATCCAGAGAAACAGGGAAGGCTGCGAGAGGAACTACTGAAGATTATGCCAACCAAGGAGTCCCCTCTCAACGAAGAGACCATGAAGGATATGCCTTACTTGAGAGCAGTGATTAGGGAGGCTCTGCGCACATATCCCAATGGATTGGGCAACTTTCGCGTTTGCCCCACAGACGTAACCCTCTCAGGTTACAATGTGCCCAAGGGCAGTACGGTCGTCCTCGGATCCCATGCCCTGTTGCAGGATGACAGCTACTATCCGGAAGCTGCGAAGTTCCTGCCGGAACGGTGGCTAAGGGATCCCGAAACGGGAAAGAAGACCCCTTTCAATGCCTTTAGTTTCCTGCCCTTTGGCTTTGGACCTCGCATGTGTATTGGCAAACGATTGGTAGACCTGGAAATCGAGACGAGTGTGGCCAAGTTGATAAGGAACTTCCAGGTGGAATTCAACTACGATGCCAGTCGCCCCTTTAAGACCTTCTTCTTAATGGAGGCCGCCATTCCATTCCGATTTAAGTTCACCGATATAGAGAAATAACTGCTTGGAATTCGGTTAAATTGTTTGTGAAATGTTGTAAATAAATATGGATATTAAGAATGATAAGGTTTTTGTTTTCTAACTTCATGGGAACCGCCAAAACATATTATCGAACGGGTGCCTATGAGAAAAACTGCATAGCAACGCATTATCAAATGTTTAATCATACATTTGTTGACTAGGTTGACCTACCTTACCTTAAAACGTTTCTCGTTCACCGCTATATTTTCGGTTTCTGTCATGGTGACACTTTAACGAGTCATGCTGTATTGCGAATTTTAAGGTAATAATAAATTGTTTATTTTGTTTTGCTTTGTAGATTCGCATTGCTTTTGTTCTGAGTTATTTCTCCTCTCAAAAGATAAGGGTATGCTATATAAGCTTTGCTGGCAGTCTTTACAAGTCAGTTGTTGAACTGTCGAAGCAGTGCAATATACATATTAATAATGAGAATTTTTCAAATGGCACAGCGCGTAGTCGCTTCGAATGCATCGATTAATGGATTAACACTGAGGGCAGCTTCTGGTCAGGCCCAGGCTTTAGCCAATGTGAGTAGAAATGGTATTATTATAATTTGATTCATAATTAATAAATGTAAACCTTTACTTTAGGTAACCGATGATGCCGTCACTGAAGCTCGACCCTATGAGGAGATTCCACGTCCCAGTAAATTTGAATTCTTTAGGGCTTTTTTGCCCGGCGGAGAATTTCACGGCGTGTCCATGGTGGATTTTGCAGTGGCGATGAGAAATCGTTATGGTGATTTATTCATAATGCCTGGAATGTTCGGTCGCAAGGATATGGTCACCACTTTCAGTACCAAGGATATAGAGATGGTATTCCGCAATGAAGGAGCCTGGCCACAACGGGATGTCTTCCCTTCGGTAACCTATTACCGGACTCACCTAAGAAAAGATTTCTATGGGGGAAATGTGGGTATAGTGGCCGCGTAAGTTGTTAAATATGTTTCTTTGAAATTCCATTAACTCATTTTTGAAATCTGTAGGCAAGCGGAGGCTTGGGGTAAAATGCGATCTGCCCTAAATCCAATTTTTATGCAACCCAAGGGCTTGAAAGTCTATTACGAACCACTTTCCGACATCAACAATGAGTTTATTGAACGGTAGGATATACAAGATACATTTATCTCTTATATATAATACTAACTTGTCAAAACCCCTTTCAGAATCAAAGAAATTCGGGATGGTAAAACCCTTGAAGTACCCGATACCTTTGTGGAGGAAATAAACCGACTGATTTTCGATTCCCTTGGCTTGGTGGCCTTCGATCGCCAAATGGGGCTGATCAGCCGGAATCGAGATAATCCCGATGCCCTGAGATTGTTCGATGTAACTAAAGAGGCTCTCAAATGCATGTTCAAGGTTGATTTCCAACCCTCGATGTGGAAATACATATCCACGCCAACATTTAGGAAAATGATGCGACTGCTCGACGAGAGTTTGGAGGTGACGCTGAGGTTGCTGAAGGAAACCCAGGACGACTTGGAGAAACGGCGCCAGGCAGGCGAACAGATGAACAGCAACAGCATGCTGCAGCGGATGATGGAGGTGGATTCCAAACTGGCGGTGGTCATGAGCCTGGACACCTTGTTTGCCGGTGTCGATGCCACCTCCAATCTTTTGTCGGCCACGCTTCTTTGTCTGGCCAAGAATCCCGAGAAACAGGGAAGGCTGCGAGAGGAACTACTGAAGATTATGCCCACCAAGGATTCGCCTCTCAACGAGGAGACCATGAAGGATATGCCCTACTTGAGGGCAGTGATCAAGGAAGCCCTGCGCTACTATCCCAATGGCTTGGGAAACTTTCGCGTTTGTCCCACAGACGTCACTCTATCCGGTTACAAAGTGCCAAAGGGCAGCAATGTCATTCTAGGATCTAATGTCCTCCTTCAGGACAACAGCTACTATCCGGAAGCAGCGAAGTTCCTGCCGGAACGCTGGCTAAGGGATCCCGAGACGGGAAAAAAGACCCCTTTAAATGCCTTTAGTTTCCTGCCCTTTGGCTTTGGACCTCGCATGTGTATTGGCAAACGTTTGGTGGACCTGGAAATCGAGACGAGTGTGGCCAAGTTGATAAGGAACTTCCAGGTGGAATTCAACTACGATGCCAGTCGGCCCTTCAAGAGTACGATCCTAATGGAACCGGCCATTCCTTTCCGCTTTAAGTTTACCGATATCGACCGTTAAAATGGCTGTGAAATCGATACTCTGTATTGTGAAATATTGTAAATAAAAATGGTTTAGTTAGCACGCGACTACTGTTATCTGTTTATTAAAACTCAATTAAAAATCTTATCAAACGTCGACCCCTGCGAAAAACTGCATAGACAAACATTATCAAAAATTTCATCATACATTTTTTGATCAGGTTAAAAAGGGGTTTATCATGATAGTAGAGCGTGCAATCACAAATAATGCTACGAGTTTAAACTTGAAAAACTGCAAGACATGCCCGATTGCGAGTTAAACAGAGAGAGGGGAATTATTTTTAGTACTGCTTTGTTTATCGATTTCCCTTGTTTACACACTCGGTTTGTTACTCCGTCTTGAGATAAGCACAAGGTTTATAAGCTGGCGACTGTTTTCATAGGTCAGTTGTTCGATTTCTAGAGTCAGTTGAGCACAGTAAATATGAATATTTAGCAAACAGCACAGCGGGTGGCCATAACAGGTTGTTCGGTTCAGACAGTGAGAGTAGCTTCTTCTTGTCCAGCGCAGGTTGCGGTTTCAGCTGTCAGTCTAAAACCTATTTTGTAATAATAATGAAGTTAATTAATATAACAATTTCCTTTGCAGTTAACCGATAATGCAGCTGCACTAGCTCGACCCTATAAAGAGATTCCTCGTCCCGGAAAGTTAGAGTTCATAGGTCGTTTATGCCGGGCGGCGAATTTCACGATGCCTCCATAGTCGATTATGCATCATCGATGAGAAATCGTTATGGCGATATCTTCATAATGTCCGGAATATGTGGACGCAAGGATTGGGTGACCACCTTTAGTAGCAAGGACATAGATATGGTATTTCCCAATGAGGGAATCTGGCCGGAACAAGAAATGTATCCCTCGTTTCAGTATTACCGCACTAAAGTGAGGCCAGATCTTTATGGTGAGCATCCGGGTCTGGTGGCATCGAAAGTGTTTGAAAAAATATGTGAAGAAGAATTATACACACGGAACCGGCCTCATAGAATCGGCCATTCAATTCCGCTTTAAGTTCACCGATATCGAGCATTTAATGGCTGTGAAATCGATATACTTTAATGTGAAATACTCTAAATATATAATTTTATTCAGAGCACTGAAAGATTTTCCCATTAGATTAGATTGGTTCCAAGGGGCACGAGGTTGATATCTGCAGCACGCGACTGCTGTTATCTCTATGGGGAATACCCGTCTGGAAATTGGTATTTAATTGCGAGAGCCAAAACCAAAAGCCGAACAACAGTTAAACAAGCCCCGTGATGTTTTAGCGGTAATGGGTGGACGGTGGAGCGGTGGGCATGCTGGGTTGTTTTGGTCAGGTGTGGACCATCGCCTGTGTTCGCCGGTTTGGCCAATTTGACCAATTGGAAAATGCAAATTTAATTAGCGGCTAATTTTGGAAAATTGGCGTAAAATTGAAAATTGAACAGCAAATCAATGAGGCTATTTCTTTTCACCTTTTTCATTTCGACTAAACTTGTGTGTTTAGGAAAGTACGTTTAGTGTTTATAAAAGATGTAGTTTCAAATTAAGAGACCAGACAGGCAGATTAAGTTAAAATTTTTTGATAAATATATATGATAGACATAAATATAAAAAAAGTTTCAAAATATTTCACTAGTTCGGCACATATTTTAAAATTTAATTATAAACCAATGTTAATTCTTTTAATATCTAAAGCTATAAAAAGAAATGAATAAACTATAGACCTTTTTCAAAAATGTTCCCAAAAAAATCCAACTTTTGATTTCATAGAAAAGTATTATTTTAATATTTTGAGTACAGTTCAATGGGTATTAGAAGTCGTAACTTTCTGATTGGTAGTTTTAATCGGTTTTGCAGCTCTCACGCTTCGTTCTTTATAATTTTTGCTGAGTGGGTTAGGCAATTCACGGTGATACACCGTTTATTTGATAAGAAACGGAAAATCATGCCTTGTTTTGCTCGATTTTGTTTTGGTTTGAAAGCTTTACTTTGTGTAGCTTTTTCTGTTTTCTCTCTATCTCTATCTCTGCTCTGTTTATTCGTTTTAGCGATAAGGTTTGCCTATAAAATGGCATTCAATAGGGGACAGGTTTTCAGTCAAACACGAGAATGATTACCCTAAACAGTGCGCGCTCTGTGGCGATTTCCATAGGCCCCGTTCGATCGCTGAGATCAGCCTCCGCTTTGGCACAAGCTCAGGTAAATAACAATGAAAGTATATGGAAAAACCAGTTGAATATGATTTATGATTGAGAAATATTACTAGATAGCTGAGGAGCCCAAGCCGTACAATGAGATCCCACGACCCAACAAATTCAAATTCATGAGAGCTTTTATGCCCGGTGGCGAGTTTCAAGATGCATCGGTTACGGAATATACTGCTATAATGCGAAAGCGTTATGGGGATATCTTTATCATGCCTGGCATGTTTGGCCGCAAGGATTGGGTGACCACATTCAGCACCAAGGATATAGAGACGGTCTTCCGCAACGAGGGTATATGGCCACATCGCGAGGGTCTGGACTCGATTGTATACTTTCGCCAGCACGTTAGACCCGATGTCTATGGGGAGGTTCAGGGTCTGGTGGCAGCGTAAGTTGGAGAGATCTTTAGATTATTATGAACAATCTTACCTTATGTTTGACTAAACCAGACAACACGAGACTTGGGGCAAACTGCGTTCAGCCATCAATCCCATCTTCATGCAACCAAGGGGCCTGCGAATGTACTATGAACCCCTGTCAAATATTAACAATGAGTTTATAGAGCGGTAAGTAGAACAATCATATGATGGAACCATGGATTAATCTGACTGTGTACAGAATCAAGGAGATACGGGACCCCAAAACCCTCGAAGTTCCCGAGAATTTCACAGATGAAATAAGCCGAATGATTTTCGAGTCGCTAGCCCTGGTGGCATTCGATCGGCAATTGGGTTTGATCCGAAAGAATCGCGACAATCCCGATGCAATGACTCTCTTCCAGACCACCAGGGATATCTTTCGATTGACATTCGAGCTCGACTTCCAGCCCTCCATGTGGAAGGTGATTTCGACGCCGACCTACAGGAAAATGAAGAGAACCCTCAATGCCAGTCTAGATGTGGCCCAGAAAATGCTGAGGGAAAACCAGGAGGCGCTGGAAAAGCGTCGGGCGGCGGGTGAGAAAATCAATAGCAACAGTATGCTGGAGCGGTTGATGGAGATCGATCCCAAGGTGGCGGTGATCATGGGCTTGGACATCCTCTTCGCCGGTGTGGATGCCACCTCGACGCTTCTTTCCGCCGTTCTGCTCTGCCTATCGAAGCATCCGGATAAGCAGCTGAAATTGCGTGAGGAACTCCTGCGGATCATGCCCACCAAGGACAGCCTGCTCAACGAGGATACCATGAAGGATATGCCCTACTTGAGGGCAGTGATCAAGGAGACCCTGCGTTACTATCCCAATGGTCTGGGAACCATGCGGACATGCCAAAATGATGTTACGCTTTCGGGTTACACGGTGCCCAAGGGAATCACGGTCCTAGTGGGCGTCAATGCCCTCATGAAGGACAGCACCTACTATCCGCAACCGGATGAATTTCTACCGGAACGCTGGCTTCGGGATCCGGAGACGGGAAAGAAGATGCAGGTCAGCCCCTTCACCTTTCTGCCCTTCGGCTTTGGGCCACGCATGTGCATAGGGAAGCGAGTGGTGGATCTGAAAATGGAGACCACGGTGGCCAAGCTGATTCGCAACTTCCACGTGGAGTTCCATCGGGACGCCAGCAGACCCTACAAGACCATGTTCGTCATGGAACCGGCCATTGCATTCCCCTTCAAGTTCACCGATGTCGATCACTAAATCGTTGCACCTGGTTGTGCAATAAGTTCCTTATAGTTGTATATATTTTGTTTACAATAAATGCTTGGTTGATAGATAAGATTGTTTTTTCTCTTTTACCGGTTGGGGATCTGTTTAAAAAGACAGATAAGATTTCTTTGTGTTGAGCTATTCCTATCGCTCTTAAAGTTCTAAATTAAGAGAGTGTGAAAGATGAATACTTAATGGTTGACTATAACTAGAGGTGTGGTGGAAACTTCACAGTAAATTGTCAGTTAATCTATTTTGAACCAAAGCAAACATTGCAGAGAAATAAAAAATATGATTATAATTAATTAAATATTATTGTTTTTTAAAATATTATTCTCTTTATTTTTTATATATGTTTAGATAAGGTATTAAAAAATGTGTTACACATTCATTGGTTTAATGCATAATTAATTAGCATTTATTGTGAAGCATTTGTCAATTTATTTTCATTTATGGTTAGTTAAGCCTAATAAACATGCTAATAAACATGATTAATTAGCATTTATTATTGTGCCTAATTGTGAAACTTTTTTATTGAACATTTAATTGATAACTTGACAACATCTTAGTAATATATTTTGTATTAATTGGTTCAGCTTTCATAGAAAAGAAACCTTTTTAAATGGTTTTTATATATCCTAATGTATAATGTATATATGTTTCTACCTACAATGTGTTGTTTGCGATAAGTTTTAAGTATTTTTTTTTATATTTCTAACAAGCGGTTTTTGCCACCAAGGACACTTTTAGCTGGCTGTACGCTTCCCTTTGGAGTTGGCAGCTTTTGCAGGCAGGTGAGAGAATGTACTTTGCCTGGGTGGAAATATTTCTAACGGCAATGGCGAAAATCAAGAGCAGCACCCACAGCACCGGCAGCAACATCAGGACTATACTATACAGAAGGAAAAGCAAAAGCAGCAACAGCAACAGCAGACATATTCGCCTGCGGCCGGCGGAGTTATGCTAACTGGCACTCAAAGCAAAGCGCGGCCAAAAGCTCAGGCGGTTTGCCCTTTGCCCTTTGCCCTCTGCCTTCTGCCTCCTGTTGTTGCTATTGCCACTTGGCAGTGGCAGCTTGTAACAATAATTTAAGCGATTTTGCGCTTTTTGCGAGTGGGTTAATGGCATGCCGGGGATCCCTGGTAGCTGGGAGAGCCAGGAACCAGGAATCAGGAGCAAGGAACCTGGTGGCGGGTATCCTTTGCCGTGGCGAAAATTCCACTTCTGTAGCAAACGCACATAGCTTATGAATTCCGCAATCCTCGATGCGGTGCAGCAAAACGGTGGGTTGGCTGATACAGGGTCCTGCAGGACTCCGGTACAAAGTAAAAATGCAGAACATGTGTGTGTTTTTTTTCGGTGTGGTAGAGTGGCAGAATGGCCTGCGACTGGACCTACACATCTCTTTGTGTCTGCTCTATATTAAAATTCAATTTTAAAACACGCCAGGCCACTCGACGCACAACCGGGCGTATGCGTAATGCGGCATGCAATCATTTGCGTGCGCCTTCGCTTGGAAATTCCTTTGCCATAACTAATCTCTCGAAGGCTAACCAAGGACCAGTCCTGACGTTTCATATTTCTAGCTCGCCGCACCGCCAACCCTTTCCTTTCTTGTCTTTTATTTTATTTAATCTTTTTTTTTTCTTCTCCTCTTTTTTTTTGTGAAAAATTTCATACTCATCAAGTTGACAAAGAAAAAGTTTTTCATTATTACATTTCGCTGTCATTTGGGCGCAGAAATAGCTTGGAAAAGTTCTCCGGGGGCGCCGCTTGCCGCTTGCCGCTTCCCGCTTTTCCTTCGTCGTCGTCTTGTCGAGTTGAAACTCGAGTGCAGCGCGTAAATGAGCCACTCCCATTTGGAGTCGCCCGCCCGCAGCAGTCGGCGCTCATCATCAGATTTCCAAGAATAAAATGGTTTAGATTGGGAATGGAAATGGGAAAGGGAATGGGGTAAAAACCGGGCCCATTGCGTAGCTTGACGTAATTTTCTTGGCCTGCCTGACGAGTCGCATCCTTGCACATTAATCCATTGGTGCCGGGATCTCGGAACCCAGAGCCCAGAACTCGGATCTCGCTTCTCAGTTCTCGGGGCTTAGCTCCGGTCCTTGGTCCTTGCTGCACGCAAATGAGGGTATGGTCAAATCACTCACTGTCAGCCCGTGTCCCAAGGAATGCGTTCAGCTTGTCCTTTAATTTTTTCTCCCCCTAAGACCAGTTCTATTCCCCCTTTTCTGCACTGTAAAATAAAATGCTTCATAATATTAACAAAACGATTTAATTCAAAGCTTATAAATGTCATTTAAAAATTCAATTATTAACAATTTAATTTCCTTTTTAAATGGAAAACTAATTAATTTCATAAGCCAAATAAAACTAAATATTGAATTTATTTTTTTTTAGTTAAAAAATTAATTTTAACTAATATACATTAATAAATCAATATTAAGTAATAACAAAAACTGAATCAAAATGGTATGGTTGGAATACAAAACAAAGTTTTTATGCCATAAGATTTTTTTTTACAATTTTATAAACGAAAAAATTGTAGAGTAACAAAAATAATTTATTAAAAAAATTTTAAATGACTCCAAAAATTATAAATCTTAATCAATAAAAATAGAATTAATATATTTGTAAAAATATAGGGTTTCTCCCTACTTGAGGTGGCATTTGTCCTTGGCATTATCTTCTGCCAATTGATTAGCAATTTTGGTGACATTTTTCTCATTGTGCAGGCCCTAGCATTTTCTATAACTTGACGTTTGCCACAGTCCCCCTTTCCGTTACCCACCCCTCACCATTTTCCATTTTCCGTTTCGCCACCCCTTTGGCTCCTTTGTCCGGCGTGTACTTGTGTTGCTTCGCTTGCCGCTTTGCTGCCTGTCAGCGCAGCTTAAGATAAAAACTTTCCTTTCCACCCAAAAAGGGGGCCAAAGCGGCAACAACACCAGCCAGCAGAGGGGTAGGATGGTGGGGGGTTGCCTTAAAAAAAGGCTGGCAGAATGGCTCGAAAGGGTTGACTCTGACATTTAGCTTTCGCATATTTGCACACTCCCCGCGTGCCCCGCCCCCTTAACCCCTTCCCCATCCACCAACAATATATTTTATAGACTAAGGCGAAGACATGACAAATGCTCAAATAGAAATTCTTCAACAAGATTCTTGGCCGAAACTTAAGTTCATTTTTTGGTCGTGCACATCGCATGGGGGCTTTTGTTAGAGCGTTACCAGAAAGAATTCAAATTAAAATGCGATTGCGATTGCGACTGCTCGGGGCTCACTCGATTTTCGTGTGCTTCTTGACACGACCTGTCAATGGTTTTTTGCATTTTTTGCCTGCAAGCCTGAATTTGATGGCCCATTCTTAGTGCTTTTCAAAGCCTGGTTTCAGAGATTGATTGCTAAAACTGTGTAAATACAAATATTAACAAAATACGGCGGCTGCTGTTAATAACATTTAAATATTTCATAATTTTCAAATTTTTAATGCCTTTAATTTTACACAACATTTTATTTATTTACCACGAAGTCGCTTCTAAAATGTTTCATTCAAAAAAAAAACAATAAAAACATTTTTAAAATTTATGATAACTTTAAAAACTACTTAAACAGAATAAAAATAATTGCAGTATAAATTGTGAATATTTGCTTGAAAAATGTTTTTTTAGCTACACAAAAAAAAAAACGTGTCGCCGTAAAATCTATATGCGCATGTATATTTTTGGTTATGCAATACGCATATAGATTTTACATGAAATACTCTTTTCAAGCATATAAAATTTACCTGGCCGCATATCAAGTTCGATCTACGTTTTATATCGAATTTATTTTTGGAGTAGCAAAGTTTGTTTCTATTCTTAGTAATCAATATTTTTACCTTCTCCATTTTCCCATGCTTGTAATGGCTAAAATCTTAAATTTTTTACCTAAAGTCTGCTGTAGTTTTCATTTCCAACAGCCATAATTCGAAACATATGACCGTTCAGCTGCCGCTCAGATGTTTTCCCGCTTTTCCCCTTCAGCCAGTCGAAATTTTCATTCATCAGGCGCAGCGCACACGCACTGCCGAATTTGCACCAACACCAGTGCATCGGTTTCTCCCAATTGCCTCCCAAAACACCCAACCATCCGAACAGCCAAAACACCCAGAAGAACCAAACACCCGCACAACTCACTCACCCATTCATATATTTTATGTTTTGTTTACATTGCCGGCTTGTGCAGCCAAAACAACAACTGATTCCGATGATTCTGCTGGGGGGGAAAAGCGTTGTGAAAGCCTTGTGACGTCACCGGGGAAATGCGTGCCATAAACCAGAGTATAAGAGAAAAGTGTTATACGAGAAAGAGAAAACTGGCGAAAGGAGGAAAAGCATAAACGATACGAGTGCGCAATTAAGGAAGGAACTCGCAATTTGGCTGCTCATTTTGGAGCCGTTTGCGGTGAGTTGAAGCTTCCGCAAAATGGCCGAGAGAAAAGAGAGAGAGAGAGAAGGAGGGTAACAGAGAGAGAGAAAGAGAGACACGACGTCATCGGCAACGGGACAGCATCAACAAGCTTACTGGCTGCTGAAAATCGTCATTACGTCGAGATCATTATTCCCATCGGCGAGGAGCGAGAAAAGTTGTCGCAGAACAGAAACGAGTCAACGCTCGAGTCCGTCGGTCATTGCGCTGTGTGTTGCACTTTGTCGGCTAGCAGGCACCCACACACACACACATAGACTCGGCTAACACGGACGAGATAACGAATCGAAACGAAAGAGAAACAGGAACAGAAACTATTGCATACCGCCAGGCGCACATGGCGTTTGCTGCTTTCGATTGGTGAGATGGTGTGAGTGCGCTTTGTGTTTGTGATATCTAAAAGGGGTTTCAAGGAACTACTTAAAGAAATTATTTTAAAAATATATAAAAAACACGGAACTATGCGAATGTTACCACCACAAGGACAAGTGCTTCCTGAAAACTATTTTGGTCAGTGTAAGTTTATTTTATTTTTAGCTTTTAAGGATTTATAATACTGGTATTTTCTTAAAGAGCTTTTAGTTTATACTATAATGTATATAATAAAGAAAATTCCTTTAAATTTCAAGCAGATTTGTATACTTATAGCCAAAAACCCTCTGTTCCTAGTTTAAGCAACTTTTCTTTTATTTTTGCCGGCTTGTTAAGACTCTCTTAGCGGCTCTCTTGCGCTCTTTTTGGCCAACTCGCCTGCGCCAGAGACGTGAAATAAAAAAGTGCTAGGCAGAAAAACAAACCGAAAAGAGCGCCAAGAGCGTAGTAAGCGGCGTAGTTCAAGTGCCGGTTGTACTACGCGGGGTCAAAGGGTGAAGTGGAAGGGGAAGTGGGTAGGGGTAGGGGGATGCCAAGGTGCCTGGCTGGCAAGCAGCTTCACCTGCACAAAATATTCCGATGGCGCGCCTTCTCATATCATTAAAATTCCATTTTGTCTGCTCCCCGACTTTTGCATCGTTTTTTTTTTTTGCACTCTTCTGCCAGCGACTCTATCTTTGTTGTGGCATTATTGTTATGGCACACTGTATCGCCCAGACTCTCGACTTCCGCTGTTGCACGTGTCGCATGTTGCTGATGCTGCTGCTGCTGCTCCTTGCTGTGAAATTTCCGCAGCGGCAACAAAAGTGCGAAATAATGACCGACTGCCTGTCACACGGCTGACTGCCTGGCAGCCTGGTACTCGTATTGCCATTGCTTTTGGCCATTTTCTCTCTTGGCCGAAAACGGATGTTGTCTGTAAAGTTGGTTAAACAATTTATGTGTGTGTCCCCCAACAATGCATATGGCCTGCCTGCCTGCAGTTCGTTGACCTTTGACACTGGCAACTCGAAAATATGCATAATTAATAAGCTGATTAATATATAGCTTAACCCACAAAGGCGGTCTGTCATTAAGGTCCTGTCCTGGCAATTGCCTTCATCAGCTGAAGAACGAAGGAATAAAAAAGCGGAAAACCTCTTCTTCCTTGGCTGGCAGTTTTTTATTAAAAATTCTTGAGCATCATTATCGAGGGAGTTGCGGGCAAATTCCGCTGGCAAATAAAGTGATATGAGAAACGGGCGGTGAGCATGTAAACGGTGAGCCAAGTTAGTACCTGGCCTGATACCCATGTCTGCCAAACCGAAAGCGTCAACAGGCGCCCATCGCAGCCAGCAAACCGAAACCGAAACCGAAACCAGAACGTGGCCTGCCAACTTTCAAGACACACAAGCAGCAGCAGCAGCAACATCGACCTGCAGCAACAGCAACAGCAATATCTGCAGCTGCAACATCAGACAGGAAACATTGCCACAGGCAACACGGGCCACTACAAAAGGCCCGGGAATCGATGGAGTTGGGCATGTAGAAGCTATAGGTGTGTGCAGAGACATATGTTCATGTGCCTGGGCAAAGGACAAAATCACATCAAATTCAAGCGACTAAAGCTGAATGGCGTCGGTTAAGTGAGTGCGTTTAACTTTGGCAACTGAGTGAAAAGGAGTTCAGGTGCTGCAGCTTAGCTGTCAAAATGAGTGTCAAGGATTTGTCTAAATCTTAATAATTTGAAGTTGTAAATGATATCCATATCCCCTGAGTGATTGCTTCAATTATTTCGCATCGAATTTCCAATTGAAATTCGATGGAAATCACAAAGTGTTTTATAATTGATGTCTTCTTAAATTGCATTTTATTGAAATTGATATCTTGGTTACAAATATTTAATTAAATATTCCAACGATTTCTAACATTAAATTAAAGGTTTGTATTCAGTTGATTTTTATTTTTAATAAAGTTTAATCAAAAAAAAAACAATTATATTTTTAAAATATATTAATAATTTTTTAAAGAACCTTTTCGGATTATTAAGTTTAGATTTTTAATAAAGTTTAATCAAATAAAATTAAACAATAATATTTTTTAAATATATTCATGAATATATTCATTAAGAACCTTCAGTAACCTTTTCCAGATATGGGATATGATAAAATTTTTAACAGCTGGATTATTAAGTTTAAAGGACTACCTAATGAGCACCTCATACGTCTGGCTGTCGGCTAACGAAATCAGGCTTCAGCCCCAACACCCTCATCGGCCTCCTTCCCTTTTTAGTGGGCGTGGCTGATTCAATAACGCCAGTGTCTCTCCCCGAGATTTTTTGTGTGTGCGTGTGTGGGCGTTGCAAATGCAATAAATGAATGGCCATTAAGCAAAGCGCAAAAGGTTTTTTAAATTATGCGTGAAAATAAATTTTATGTACACCGAGCATTAAGCTCGGGGCGAACATTGGTGAGGTGGGCGTGGCATATGTAATGACGTGCCCGCCGGCAGCTACGAAAATCGGCAGAAGTCCGGGGAAACGGGAGTCGACAAACGCTAATTGAATAAAGTCAAAAAAGGCTCGGCGAAAAAATCAACATTTAACTTGTTGCAAGTGATTAAGCAGCAAAAATTTAATTAAATATGAATTGCATACGACTAGAGGGCAATTCTTACAACAAATTGGTCGAAAAAAAATGGTTTTCCATAACTACAGAGAGTGAAAAATTAGTCATATGAAATATGACTAAGTGGCTTTCGCGAGTTCTTGACTAAATTATGAAGCCAAACCGTTTTTTCAATTAGACAATTACGTTCTCTTTATATTTTATGACCACACAGGCGAGGCAAAAAATTAAAAGTTAACCCAATTGCCATGAAAAATATTTTTGTACACAAAGAAATTCTATGAATATCGAAAAATATTTACAAGTGAAATTTTTGGTACAAATTCGAAGAGTGTTTGTGTTTTTAATAGGTTAAAATTTTTTTTATAAATAAATAAATAATATTTGTATTTTAGTAAATGCCTTACATATTTTAGAGCAATGTTTCTTTCAATGTAGCTTTGCATTTTTTCGCGAATAAAGCGTAACATTTCTTTTTTGGTGGGAAACAACATTCTTTATACGCATCTGAGAATTTAATTTATTTTGATTTTGCAATTATCTCAATAAAAGAAGTACTCGTCGGAAGAATTAAATTTTCGACATTTTACAAGTACTAAAAGTTTATTAATTGAATTAGCAGAAGCGAATCGAAGCTTGTCCAAAGTTTAGGGGTTCCATTGGAATCATTCAGCATCATAACGGAGGAGGACACTCAACATTCTTTTTTGCAAACATGAAAGAAAAGGCGGCCATTAAATAATATTCGATAATCGGGGGGTTGGATCAATGGGTTGGGCTTTAACGGCCGAAAAACCAATATTTGCATTGTTGAAAGTCTGCGACAACAGTGACGAAGCTGCAATGTGTTTGTTGATTATTGAATCATAATTAAAATTGTTTAATTTAAAATTAATTTTATAAGCAAGCAGTTCCAACGTTCCACATCCCACATCCCGCGACATGGAATTAAACAAACATTTTTATTAAAATGACGACCGCCGCCGGAGACAAATATGCAAATTTTGTGGCAAGTGGGGGGAGGCTGTCATGCGGCCGGGTTGGTGACAGCTTTCTGGTATTTGTTTTTGATACTTTAATAAACATTTCGCTCGTCGTGTATCTTTGGGCCGGTCGGTCGGTCGAAAAGTGCAAATTGCAACACAAATCCCATCAGCCTACGCCGCCAGCGATAATTATGCGAATTTATTTCAAAAATGTATTAAATACGCGATGACACAATTTTAATAGCTTTCCGCTTTACAGCAGCACAGAAGTAAGCAAATAGCATGCTGGCAGCGGAAAAGTACAAAAAAATTGTTTGCTTTTAATTAAATTGCATTCGGCATTATTTATGAAAAAGTTAATTAATCTAACGTGGCGTGAAATCGAGGATTACACAGCTCTCTTCTAAGCCAAAGCGTTCGTTAATTGCTGGCCGGGAAATTAATGGCCGGGTTAATCCATATTAAGCCGAACTATAATGCAATGACTCGAGAGCTTTTCATCCTTGCGATCGCACAGAATGAGTTTTGTATTGCGCAAATTAACGCTGAAAACGATACGCAAATGAATCAATTGGCTTTCATAATTAAATGCACTTCTCTGGGGTTTAAAAAAGTGTAATTCATTAAAACTGATACATGTTCCGCGGGAATGGACACAATTTATTGAGCTGTTTTGAGATTAAGTTAATAATTTGTTAAACATAACCGAAACCGATTATAATTATCTATTTCCAAGGCTGTTGCAATGCGTTTAAAATGCCATTATAGCCTATAAAAACATTATTTTTTCTATACATGTAATATTTAAAAGCTTTGAAATGTTTAGACATATTTCACATTTTCATTACAACTGCTTGTTTTTTTTCGACGGACTATCGGGCACTCAATTGCCTACACACAAAAAAAAAACAGGTAAAATCGATATGCGCATGTAAATTTCTGGTTATGCAAAACGCATATCGTTTTAACTTGAAATACTTATTTCGAGCATATCGAATTTATTTTAAGCTAAAATTGATATTACATAATGTAAAATCGATCTTCGTTTCATATTGATATTTTTTTGGGTGTTGTAAAAATGAAACATTAATATTAAACAATTTAGTATTAAATTAAATTTAGTTAGGAAATCAATTTTTAATAAAACTATACTCTTAGGTTTAACAAACTATTTATACCCGTTATTCGTAGAGTAAAAGGGTATATTGAATTCGTGCAAAAGTATGTAACAGGGAGAAGGAAGCTTTTCCGACCCTATAAAGTATATATATTCTTGATCAGGATCACTAGCCGAGTCGAACTAGCCATGTCCGTCTGTCCGTCTGTCTGTCCGTCTGTATGAACGTTGAGATCTCGGAAACTACAAAAGCTAAAGGATTGGCATTTTGCATGCAGATTCATGGAGTTCCTACGCAGCGCAAGTTTGTTTCAAACAGGTGCCACGCCCCCTCTAACGCCCACAATCGCCCTACACCATTTTTTGAAAGGTGTCTGGCGCCCACAACTTTAAAGATTTTGGAAAAATGAAAAAATAAAAATGCAGTTTTATTCTGTTTATTAATACCTATCGAATTGTAGAACAAATTTTTCAAATCGGACAATCCATTAAAAAGTTATGAGCAAAAAATGAAACAGCCACTAGATGGCGAAAGTAGCTTTGACGCGTGCATATATTAATCTCTCTCCCACTCCCTTTAGCTGAGTAACGGGTATCTAATAGTCGAAGTACTCGACTATAGCGTTCTCTCTTGTTTTAATTTATTATTTAACAACTATATGGGGTATTAGTGTATTATGTCTGAGTAATTTGCTCAAATGGTTGTTACTTCTTGGTTTTTGTATTTTATACCGAATTTGCGCTGGTCAGTTTTTCCAGAATCGGTATCGCCTTTGCAATCTTTTTGATATGCGAAACGACAAGCGTATAATTTATTTTTAGCTCTTTATTGGTTTTTTTTTCGTTATCTTCTGCTGAGTTTCTTTGACTTGTCATTCATTCTGTTTGTTTTTCAACCCTCTACTTTGCTCATGTGATTCGCATGGTTTATTGTTGCTGCGCCTATTTGCATGCTCGGCAATTTGAAATTGTCAAAGACGTGCAAACAGAGACGGATAAAAGTTGGCCGAAAGAAGTTTTTCATCTCCAGAAAGTTAGGCCGTCGTGTTTACTTGAAGCAATGAACTGCAGCTAAGTGGATAGCAAGTGTTTATATTTGCCAAAAATTAAATTAATTTCTGGCCCAAAAAGGCAAGGGGAAGTTGGATGACAAAGCAGTTAATGAATGAATGCCTTGCAATATTCATTTGTTTTGGCCATTAACGGGGGCCCGAAAGAAATCAGGCAAAGTGTGTGCTTAAAGCCCAAAGCTAAGCCGGAAAACTTTTCCCCCGCAAGAAACCGAAAAAAAAGAAAGACAGGAGTGGGATTCTACTGGCGACATGCAATGAATATCAACAGATTTTTATGAGCCACACATGTTTGGGTCTCTCTTGCTGTCTCTTTCCATTCCCCGCTAGCCGTCTCTCTCTCGCTTTCTTTCTGGATTTTCTTTGGGTTTTCCACCCTCCACTGAAGAAGTAGCGAATCCCCCGGCTGTCCATGACAGAGATAATGATTAGTGTGATGTGCATAATAATCATTCTCATATTCCACGATTAGTTTCCAATTCATATGCGTCTGCCTCGTATCTCTGTCTCTTTCTGGCCCTTTCTGGCCTCTGCCTCACGCACACATCTCCATCTCTTTCGGCTTCTTGGCCACTTTTCCACCTTGAACGCGTCTTATGTTGCGTTTATAGGGAAACGCCATTAAGGTGATCAATGGATTGTATTTTAATTTTAAATTATTCTGAAGAATGCCAAAATATGGTAATAAATTAAATTTATCAGTTAATATTATGTATTATTTAATATTATTCTTTTCAGGGTCAGAACATTTTTATACATTTTTTTCGGGGCAAATAAAATGTTATTATTATTTAATAAATAAATTATTTAATATTATGTATCAGTTAATATTATTATTTTCAGGATCATAACATTCTTGATTTTGTTCTTATGTTATTTCTAACATATTTTATACATTTTATTCGAAAAAATTAAACTTTTATATCATAATCTATATGAAATCTTTTCAAAGATACTTTCTTCATATCACAGTATCTCCACTGTACCTCAATCCAGCGCTATGTTGTTGTTATTTTTTGGCGGGGTAACTGGCAACAGAAATATTACCACGTAAATTATTAATCAGCCGAATGGGCCATCCCCCCCCCCCCTGCCATCGAGAAACCCCTGCGTAGCATAAGTTTCCGTCGATTTGTCTGTTACTTAACATGCATAAAATGTTTCCATGAATACATCAAAATATTTTAGCTTTGGCAGCAGCAACAGCCAGGAGAGAAGCATTAACCATGGCCCCCAACCTGCTGCTTTTGGCCATTGGCTTAAGCTGGAAAGTGTCGTCTCGTCTGCTTGGCGATTCCGACTGCGAGCGCATATTGTGCCTGTTTTTTGAGCAATTTGCTTTGTGATTTTATGCACTTTATGATTTCCTTAATGGCACAGTCGGTCGAAGACGGTCGCCAGTTGCCCGTATGCCAGTTGCCAGTTGCCAGTTGAGTAGGTGGCTTCCAGCGGTTTGTATCTGTGAGATACGTACTTAAAGTGCTGTTATTGATGGCTAATACGGACCAAGCGCCTTGTTGGAGTCGCAGATTGGTAGCTGCTTTTTAAACAGACAAAACATAATATTTTCTCAGGGTTTTCATTTTTATTACGAACTTTTTATTAAGGCATTTATTTATGTTTATTTTTAATAATATAATTAAAGAAGCTTACAATCAATTTAAAAATGTTTATTAAATATATTTAAAATTATCTATATATTTGAGGTAATTAGATTTGAATAAAATCATTTTATATATAAAGGGTTTTTTTTTAGTAACGTTTTTTTACTTAATACATGATATATGAATGGAATATATTTAAAAAAATTACAAATTGTAAATTGTAACTCTTTAAAGCATATTTAGAAATTTTAAAAAATTTAAAAACAGTGCATTAAACGTAAATTAAATTTTCCTTATAAGATTCTATCTATTTCTTTGTGCTGACATATTTCGTTCCGGATCCCAACTGCTTGATCAGTTCCAGAACTTCGCCCATTTCGAACTTAAACGTCCCTCGACTGCACTTAATCTGCAAGTCTGTCGCCGTAATTGTTTCTCCCGAACCTCCACGGAGAGTGCTCAAAATGCAGTCGCCCAAAGGTGGGCAGCCACAGAAACACACCTGTAATTAAGGCCAGGTGGGCTTTTGGAGCCCTGCACAAGTCCTACACGGTGCCGTACGGCAAACACAGACCGACAAACATAAATTTCCATTACAATTGCACAAACGTCACATTAGACGCTATCAAAGCGCAATTTGCAGCGTCTACTAAATCAATAAGCCAAACTTGGCAACCTAACGGATACGCACATTAGCATACACATGTGTATTTGGGCAAGAGCACTTTGCATGCGAGGCCTCCTGCAAACATAATAAATTGTAACGCGCTTTACATTAACATTTACATAATCGCAATTAATCGACAACATTTCGGCCCGTATGCGTTGGAGATCCCGCTCGAATCCCGTCGCCAGTTTATGCTCCAATCAATATTAATAACGATTGCACTGGGCGCCCCATTTAGGCCGGTTCCTTCCCCCTCTTGTTTTCCCTCCCCCCTGCCCACCGATAATGGACAATTTGCCGCTCCTAACTTGGCCCGAACTTCGGGTAGAGCTTTTGGTGGCATAAACTGTGCCATTTACGGATTTGTGTGACTTCCGCCAGCCGTCGGCAGTTGGAGGCCCGAGAACTTGGGGGGGGGATTGAGAACTGGGAAGTGGAAAATGGGGAGTAGGCGGCACTGGGAATCCGAGCTGAGAACTTTGAGCGGAGCCAAACGAAGAGCAAGATGTCAAATTGTCAACGCACCTTTGCTGTCTAATAATCTCCATGGGGGGTTATCCAGGCACATGTGTTTAAGTACAGTCCCAATTCCCTAAAATCAACCTAAACTTAACATATGATATAATGATATAATGGTAGATAAATATAGTGGGTAAATATAACTTTATCTGATACTAGTGGTTTTATAATTGGTGGTTAGATCATTTTGCCGGATTATTAGCAATATCTTATCGAAATTCCCCAAAAAAAGTGTGACCAGCGAACGCAAACAAATTTCTTAGAATTATCGGAAGTACTTCGAGTCCATGCACGAAGGATCATACACCATACACCAAAATTGGGTCTATTTAATCTCTACTGTTGCTCCTTTCCAGAGGGTGCTCGTTTGGGTGGCTATTGTTGCTAGTTTATTTGCAATTATGCCAACTGCCAGCTGCCTGCACATTACACGCTTGTCATAACTCTGCTGGCAGGCGTATACGCAATGTGATTGTCAATTATTGAAGCAATATGGAGACCACCAAAGCGCCACAGGAAGTGCATACATATTTGAACAGGGCTTTTGGCCAGATTTGGCTAATTAGCCAAATGATCAAAATTGATTGTCATAGCCGGAATTAAATGTTACGCTGCTGTTAGCTAACATATCGTAAATGTACAATATTTAGCGGTCTATGCTATTGTTTGCTATGTTATTATTATTATTATGACTAGATATAAATAAATAAATATTTTTTTGTTAACTTATATTATTGTTTTGGTTTTTGGTTTGATAAATTATTTAGTTAATAAGTTGTTTTTAAACATAATCTTTTTGTTTTCGGAACAATTTTGAAAGAGAATATTATTCCGAAGAGAAAACAGCGATAATTTTTCGAAGAGATAAATTCTCTTTGCTCTCTCAACCGGCTTCGTTCGTTTTTCCGACACGAAACGAAGCAAAGTTTCGTTAAAAGTATCTCGGCGTTTGCTTAACATTGTTTCGTCCAGTTTTAACGGTGGCTGTTTTATGTTAAGTGGAAAATTATGTTGGCGCTAAAGGAAATGTTCTTACTTTTTCAATACGTTTTGTGATTATTTCGCATAAAATACATAAAAATCTCATAAATTATATTGTGTATTTGATTTAAAAAGTTTCTGTTAAATTTTTGTAGTATTACATATTCTTTAAATAGTTATTTTGATATTTTGTATGGTATTCAAATAACTTAGTTTTATATACATATTTAAATATTAAACAACCAATTGACTTCAATATATTCTATTTATAAGTGCAATAAGAAATCTAAAATATTGTTTAAGGATAAGAGTTAATTCAAAAAAGTTACCTTTATTTAATTCTGAATACTTAATTACTTAATTAATAAATTTGAAAATAAATTAAGTTTTTAATTATATCTTATATCTTATTTTTTTAAATTATACATTTTTCTGTAAACATTTTATCCAGTTCTAGGTAAACATTCATCATAACTTATGATTCACAACTAAAAAATTTAGTATTTTGTGAAAAACATAATGACCATAAGGTCCCTTTTTAAAACTTCTTACATTTTCAACAAATTCATTTCTCATCTCCCAATCCAATCCATCAGATGCACCTAACATTTTGGTTAGCATTCCGTTGCCGAGTGCAATTCTGTTATGGATAACAGTATTCTGCGATTGAGGGCCTCTAAAGCGAACTTTACAGACGCGTAACAGTCAAATTTTAGAAGTCGAAGCGGAAAGACGCGTTTTGCTCTCGTCCTCTTTTTGCCGGTTATTCGGATTATTCGGAAAATCGCAATCGCAATCGCAGTTATCGGATGAATCTACACAATCGCACTGATAATTAAATTGGCCAAAAAAATAAAAATAATAACACAAAGCGCTGATCCGAAAGATACGACAAGAAAAACCTGACGGATTGCGAATTTGTTTATATGCCGTGGCTGCGTTCGTGTGCGTGCGAGTATCTGTGTGAGCAGCGCGTGTAAACAAATGAATAAAAACGAAACGAGCGGTGTATCTTCGGCTCTGATAAGCTGACAAGTTTGATAAAAGCCCCAACACATAGTTGTTAACAGCTAGGAAAACACAAGTGCTACTGTCTAAGAAAGAAAAGGAAGAAAAACGACCCCCTTCCCCTTTTCCGCTTAAAGGAAATCCAAACAAATCGCCGGCTAGTGGAAACGAAAAGTGAAATTCAAGATACAACTGTAAATACAGCGGAATTATTGGAAAATATACATAATATCGGCGATATCGCTGCAAATTAAAGCCGTGAAAAATTCGCTGAAAACAAAAGCAACAACAAGCAATAATTGTGCAAAGTATACGACTAAATTCTTATCGGTGTGCGATCGTTGTTGTTATTTTTGTTCTATATGCTGGTTAGTTGAGTTGTTGTTTTTGCCTTAGCCGGCGTCGCGTCGGTGTTAGTGTGTCGGTGTGTTTGTGTGCAAACGAGTTTGCAAAAAAAAAAAGGAAAAAAAAAATATTGCAGTTACGGTGGCAAGTGTTGCAGATACACCAGCAGCAACAACAAGTTAGCCAGGTATGATGGCCCGAAAGGAAAATGCAAGAAAATGCATGTGGCAAGAAAAAAAAAAGACCGAAATTGAAAGCTCATTAACTGGCGACTGCGAAGTGCGGCTTTGATTTACCGCTATTCGGTAGACAAGTGCAACTTCTAGCACGTCCGCTGTGAATCACAATCCAACCCCAATCATCACCCCCTCTATTCATGAGTACCATGAGTAATAGAAGTAACAAATAAAAAAATACAAAACAGTACAGTACAGAGGAAAAAAATCATAACAACTTCATTTTTATTCCATCTAAATAATGGTATTTTTATCAATGTGTTGCTTAATCACTTAACTGTCAAAAAATGATATGAGCTAGTGACATTTTTAGATAAGTCATGAGTGGCAATGCAGTAATAAATATTAAAGTGACTAATAAATAAAACACAGTGTTCTCTTTTTATCAATAAAATTACCTGTCAAATTTATTATAACATTTTAAATGATTTTTTGCAATCATTAACTGCTTATGGAACGGTTGATAAAAATATTGTCTAACCGGTTTTTTTTGTATTATTCTTATGAATCACTCAAAACCAAAATGTAAATTCTCAGGAAAAGCCATAGAATGACAAAATAATATTTAATGTTTAAAATACCAGTTAATCATGCTCTGCTTTTCTGGAATTCTAGTTCTGACAATATCATTTTGGCACTTAGCACCGAAAACAATCTATTATGACGACGGAAAAACCCAAGTGATAAAGACATTTATGATATTTTTGCTCTGTGCACCAGCTTTTGCTTTTGCCCACACTCATCGCGTCGCCACAGGCCAAAATCGAGACGTCTAATCGGTTCCGTTCCAGATTCTCGAACTGTGACCATTATTACAGCGAAATATTCTCAGCTGGCGTTACATTTGCATCGATCGGATCACGTAGTCTGAATCTGATTCATGCCAGTGTCTGGATAGTATTCAATTTGAAATGCGGTTGACTCGCCGGCGCCGGCGCCGTCGCCGTCGCCTTCGCAAATAATCGTATAAATATGAATAGCCAAGGAAGCATATACACAAATATATATTTGTATATATATTCGAACAGCCAATGCACTTGTTCTGCGATTAATTCGAATCGCTTTCAGCTCGGCTTGCAGCGGTCTCCCCTTACACCTTCCACCGAATGTCAACACAAATAGAGAGGGGCACAGGTTGTCACATAGAAGTATTCTATTCTATACTAAATATTTACTGATAGCTTCACTTTGTAATCCAATTACTCAGCGCGCTGAGTGTTCCTCCAGATTGTCGTTAATAAATAGGGGAAAAAAAGAAATGTGGTTAATTCCCGCTAATGGTTTTCGAAATCACTCTCGCCTGCAAAAAGAGGAGGACTTAGTCTTATTTATGGGTCCAGACCCAATTAAAAGGGGGGCCCGAAAATAAAGTGCCCCCGTCGAACTGTCGCCTTGATACATAATACATACGCGCTGGGGTCTTTATTAATATTTATTTGGCTGTACGAAAATAAAATAGAGAACATAAATAACGCTTTGTTTATAAACACACAAGCAGTTTGCCAACTAAAAATAAATGACGCGAACGAACGGCACAACAACACAAATGAAAGGGAATTTCTTTGTTTTATCTGCCTTCCAGCAGAATTCCTCCCAACTTCTTCCGGCTCGGATTTGGATTTCCTTGCTGTTGTTGTTCTTGCTGTTTTGCTGGTCAATTTGTGTAAAATGGTAAAATGGTAAATAGGAAGGAAATCTCTTGACAGAATTTCCGAACTTCCGTTTGCGGTGGCATAACGTGCATATCCCCTGCCAACAGGTACAAATCCCTGAGCAACATTTTTGCCGTAATATGAATTAATTGCCGGCAACCGCAAAGAAGCCGCAGGAAAATGTCGAACTCCATCCCATCTTAAATATTTACCCCAAAATTGAGGCTGTGCAGAGATAGAAAAGTATCTCTATCTTAAAACCAATAGAAAATTTAAATATTTATTAAAAGCATTTCAGTTTTACCGATGAATTGAAACGAACTAAGATAGTGATTTTAAAGACAATGGATCACTTAAACTTCCTTGATATCTCACAACCTTGTGACTATATATTTTATACATTTTTTTTCACCGTGTAATATGATGTAAAGGCTCGTGTGTCGAATTTGGTTTTAGAACTTTGTTGCCGGTTCTCAATGTTTTCAATGTCAATCCGCGTGTAACCGCAACAGCAGAAAATGAAATGGGATTTTCTAATTGAGAATGCGTGTGCCTGCCATTCCTAGAGGAAAATTCCCACTCGAATTGGAATGTAAACAAAATGCGTTATAAAAATAGACAGGCCACGAACATTTTCCCCTTTCATTTCGGTTGCCTTTGCTCTGGAGCAATTCACGTGTGAAATGAACAAAGTGTTGATTTGTTTCTGGGCTATATGCTATAGCATATATGTTTGCTATATGCTACTACGAGTGAGAGTACGAGTATACCAGTATATGTGGGTGACTGAACGATGGAGGATGGGAGATAATACGAGCAGGAAATAATACAATGTGAGAAGAGCTTGTCCCCTTTTGCGTAGGAGCAGGCAAATCAAGTTCGGGGGAATGAAATTCATTTCATTTCGTTTCGTGTTGGTGTTGCCATGTCATTGTGCACAGCGAGAAAATGTGTGAAAAAATAAAGAACAGGATAATTTTTGTAATATTAGAAAGATTAAATTCCATTATAAACTAGAAACTCCCTTTTTAAAATCCTTTTCTAAATTTCCTAAATTCTAATTAGACTTAATCACAAAGTGATTATAAAATTGCTATGATTGGTATGTAATAAATTAAGGATAAATATGATTATTATGGTACTAGGCTTTTCTCTCGGTGTGGCTGTCCCCAAGCCAAAGAAATGGAAGATGAAAAGCAGCTACAAAATCTCACAAATGCAGGCAAAGACCCGTTGGACTGCTGATGACGTTTTCACTGTCTATTGTTGTTGCTGCGGCTGATGTTGCTGCTGTTGTTGTTGCTGCTGTTGGTGTTGCTGCTGCTGTCGGCTGGGTGAATCCGAGTCCAAGTCTCAGAACTGACTGCCCGTTAAGGTCGTTGCGATGTGGTTCTGTTTCTGTTTCTGATGGGCAGCAACAACAATCAGCAGCAGCAGCAACAGCAGCAGCAACAGCAACACCACAGACAGCAACAACATTCGGTTACTTGTAGGGATCCCGCGCTTTCTTAGCGCTTAAAATTCCGTTTCGAAAATGGAAAACAAAACAAAAACAAACAGCTCGAGACTCCGACTCCAATTGCGACTCCAAACTCGCAGCCAAATCAACTTGAGCGGTGAAGTGGCCACGCAGCAGCAACATCGCCAGCCAGCAGCAGCAGCGGCAGCAGCAACATGATGGAAAAAGAAGAAAAAAAATTAAAATTAAAACGCACGTAGGCAGAAGAAGAAGGAAGAATCGGAATTGGGGGAAGTTAACGTTGTTGTCTGCCCTCGTGGCGCGTTAAGTTGTTGATTGAAGGGTATTTGAGTAAAGTATCTTTACGTGTGTCTGCCATGGATGTTGCTGTTGCTGCTGTTGTTGCTGCTGCTGGTGCAATCATAAATGCAGCTGGGCGGAGTGGCAATAGAGATTCTTTTTTGGGGGAGAGAAAAGTCTGGCTTATGTGGGTTTTTGTTTTTCCGTCTGCTTGTGGGCTGTGGGGCTGGGATTTTTGTTATTATTTTGTGCCCTGCCCGCGCGGAAGGCAAACTTAATGAGCAGCTGTACGGAGCACGCTCCTTTATTTGATTTTACTTGAGCGATAAGGCCCGGAAACTGGGTTAGCAGTTAATTAGACCAAACAGCCATTCCGGCCAGACGCAAAACTCAAAGTTCAATATGAAAAGCGTATCGAGTTTCGAGGCGAAATGCGAACCGGCCATCCGCTCGTTTCATGCTCAGCCAAACCCTTTGGAAAAGGGCCAAAAAACAGAGCAGACTTCGTCCCCAAAAACTGTACCCCAGACATAACTTTTTGTTTCGTTTCGTTTCGCTGACCCTCTCTCCTATGTTTTCTGTTTTTTTATTCTATAATACAAACTTGTAAAAACGTCAAGCGATAAAAATGTTCGATAATCAAAATGAAAACGACCGCCAGGGGATCGCGGGCGGGGGCGATTGGATGGCTAACAATAAAACAGGAAGAGTTCAGGGCGCAGGACAAGTGTGTGAAAGGTTCGGGATGAAAATGCCTTCGAATGCTGCTGGAAAATCAATAAGCCATGCTTATTGTCAAAGACCAGGGAGAAGGCCAACAAAGCGAACTGAGCAGAACAGAACAGAGCAGAACAGAGCAGACCAGAACTGAAATGATATGGCAGACACACAGATACAGCGGCAGAGACACATGGGGCAGAGTCAAGAACATAAAAATGCCATTGACTGTGGCCCAACGTCTGTGATTGTGATAGGGTGAGGGATACACGGAGAGAAATAGACAGGATGTAGTCCATAAATTGAAGGATTACACATAGGAAGCAAAAAAAACCTTAGAAAAGATTATTAAAATATAATAAACATTTATAGATTTTACAGAAACTTAAAAAGTACTTCCTAAAAATTTCCAAGTGTTCAAAAGAAAACTAAAAGTAAACTAAAAATTTAATTTGAATAATTTGGCTTTAAATTATTAATCCTAAATTCGAAATTAGAAAATAAAAATGCTAAGAAGAATTTATTTTGCCACAAAAAAAATAGTTTAAGTAGTTTTTTTTTATTTATGGTAATATATACACTTATTAAAATCTGTTTTAAATATTTTAAATTTCTCAAAACTAAATTTCGTCATTTTAATTTACAAACCAAAATTGTTTTCAAGTTCTAAAGCCTAGATTTTCCTTTTTGTGCAGGCCTGAAGGAAAAGATATAACTTCAGTCTGCTTTTTCCATCATCGGCGACACTCGTTTGCCCACCACATAATTCTCCCACTGCCGGCTGAGTAATGAAAGTTGCTTTTACCCGGGCCAACACAAATGCATTGCAAAGTTCTAATTTGGCCAGAAAAAGAGAGGGAAACCGCTGCCGAATGCAGTAACAAAAACAAAACTGTACCAAAAAAAAAAACAAAAAACCAACGTTGAAAAACAAAAAACAAAATACAAGAAAAAAAGAAGTCAAAAGCGCACACGGACGGTCAACGAATTTGGGTTCGGCTTTGGTGGTTCTTTTTCAGTTAACACGAAACGTTGTGAAAGAGCCCGGCTCAAACAACAACAAGAAACAGGTAGTAAAAATCGACAACAGACCGGGTTTACACGTATATACATATATATATATATGGAAGGAAGAGTGAGGAGTGAGGGACAACGCTTAGAAATTAAAGAAAAACACAGGCTGAGGCCGAACTGCGGCCGAAAACCCTGGTCCGTGGCTCAAAACCGAGCCCCTGTTGACTATCATAATAATAAAATTCGAACCGAACACCGACGAATGCATGGCCACACCGCATATACAGTATACAGTATACCATACAGTATGTATATATACGTACGCTTCTCAAATTGGGGTTACTGACCCAAAACTGTGTTTTGATAGTGAAAAAGTGTTGAGCTTGGCTAAAACGATCCGAAACCGATATGAAAATGTACACAAGCGAGCGAAGCTAGCTGGGAAAATGAACTTTGCATAGTTCCAAAAATCTACCGAAAAAAAAAATTTAATAATTCTCGATTCTCTGATGAGTCGGCGAAAATGATGGGGAAAAGGGTTGCCACGAAAATGGAGCGAATTGCCTAAAACATAATTGGGGTTAAGCAACAACTATAGCAAACACTATGATTAATGTTTATATTTGCACTTTTTTTATATTTATTTACAGAAACCAACACACAAGCAGCCACAAAAAATATTGGGAAATGCATTCATAAATGAGTCGAGATAAATGAAATCCAAATGAAAGTGCTGAAATTAAATAAATTTTCAAGTAAATAAGAAACCGAAAATACCACAATTTAATAACGAGCGTGTGCAAAGAGTGTAGATCAATACATATTAGCTCTATAAATATATATATTAACCGTATATAATTCGGTTTATCCCAGCGCGAGTGCTAAAATGCTGTCCGTCGCAGCATCGGTCATCGTCGGGATGCCTAAATCTCTCTGAAATCAAAATTAAACCAATCAAAATACATCTATCTGTCTGTCTAACCAACCAGCCAGCGTAGTAAATCAAATCAAAATTGCATCAAAACCAATCTCAAATTGTTGTCCGATCAACAGTTTGAGCAAATCTATTCTTCGACCCCATCAAACATTAAGCAACGGCCTCAAAACGGAGTCCCTAGAGTTTTTGCCCTGCGAGGAAGAGGATTTCGAGATGGATATCCTACCGAGTGGCAATATCTTCAATGAGCTGGAGGGCATCTGCACCACCGGCTACTTCTCATCACAGCCGTCGATCGAGGATCAATGGCAACAGGTTAGTACTATTGGAAATTAATAAATATGATATAATTTAAAGTCCAAACTTTAGGATAGGCATTTAATATTTATTCCTTTATTAAAATCCAGTAAAACTTTTCAAGACTTTTCTAAAAATACGAAGTGACCCCTATTCGATTTCAACATTTTTTTTTGTTGGCCATTCCTATTGTGTTTTTGTGGTTTTTAAACCTATAAACATAAATCAAATTTCTTCCCTTTCCACTTTCCTCTATTTCCTCTATAATTTTTCCCCCAGTTGACGTCACCCCCTTAAGTTTGGTTCGTTATTTATTTAGCATTTAGGCATTTATCATAGACTCAACTACTTAGGCGAGTCAGCGGTATTTTATCGAAGCATTAACCGACTTTATGCGGACTTCCTTCGAGGGCATTGCGCAATATTCGAATTCGATCGGGTATGTTATGAATTTCCCCCTCTTTCAGGGCATGAGAATTTCTTTCTGTTGCCGTGATCTTTTGTTTGTTTCTCTGCTCTGGTCAATAAAAAATAAAAAGTGAATGAAAAGAAACCGTTTCAAGGTCCCACACTCTCGAGTTTACCTGAAAACGAGCGTGAGCTAAAATTAAATTGCTAAAAATTATAAACTCTTGATAAGCGAAACTGTGTGCGCATGCTAAGCGTTATATATGCGAAAATATAGTATAGTATGGCTGATATATGTGCAAAAAGCGAGCAAGAGGAAGAGCCGAATAAATAGATGCCGGCCCATAAATAAGCAAAAATTCGCCAGCAGTCAGCGACCAGAGTCGGTTATCATCTGAGGGCATGCATAATATATATACTAAATACATGGCATGTATACTTATATATTTTTTGCGAACTTTTTTTTCTCACACTTAATATGCATATGTGTATGTATTTCTCCGTTTCTGTTTGTTTGTTTGTTTGTGGGGTTTTTCTTTTCTGTTTTTCTGTTTGGTCTTTATTTTATTTATTATTATTTTCTTTTTCACTTTTTTGGCCGCTCTGATAAAACGAATCGAAGCCGCCGCCAGCTGATTGCAGACAGCTTTGTTGGCTGCCTCGTTTCAGTTCATTCTGTTGTTTTGCTGCTCGTTGTATTATTGTTAAGAAATGCCATGGGCATATTCTGGCTGGTCGGTCGTTCGGTGGTGTTATCAAAAACCTGACGCATAAGAAGATTGTGTTTCAGTTCTTTTTTTACATTTTGTTTGCCCATCAAACGCAAAGTCGTAATTCACTCGGCGAGGGAAATCTGCGATAAGACGGAGGGTTCTTTGCCCAGAGGCTGCGGCTCCTTGAACCTCCCACCTTGTATTCCATACTTTTATATCTTGTATCTCATGGCAATCCATCCCAGGCCAACGGCTACCGTTCTGAGCTTCGCACCAATTTAAAGATACTTTTCACACCTCCAGTTTATTTGCTTTGAATATACAACACACAACACTCGGCCGTTTTCTGTTTGATTTATCCTATTCATTTGCTGCATGCCTCAATTGAAACCGCAAGTAGTGGCAGCCGAAATTCAAGGAATGTGCCAAAAAATAGATTTGCCAAATCAAAATATTCAAATGTATTGCCCGGCAAATGTTAAACTAAAATTAGCAATTCGCCTCGATTTTCGGCTGGCCTTCAACTTTAACTGCTTGCCTCACACAAACTAAAACACACACAGGCACTCGGTGAAAATATCTTAAGTCAAATTTGGTTTAAGTATTATTACCGGCACTGAACTAATCTTATCGTCTGCTAAATTTGGAGCTTGTTGTACACCCATTTCACGGAATTTAAATTCCTTTTGGCCAAGAAAAGCGGCGCTGTGTTCGCAGCACACGGCAATTAAGTCAAAGTTCAGTCTGAGTTCCGAATTCGGCGTCTGAATTGGAAGTCGATTCGCAGTTGAAGACGCACTGCACTCGTTTCATTTGCACAACTTAAAAACTTTTAATTGAACTCGAGTACACATTTTTGCATAACTTTTCGTATTTTGTACTGTCGACATCGTTGCGGGGTTGACGTTTTTCGGTTTTTGCTCTGCTCTGTTGAATTTGAGTGCTTTTGGGATACCCTGAAAACGAAATGGAATCATTTTGCTAACGAAAACAGTGTTAGTTTTTATGTTCGACCATTGTGGGATTTATTGTTTATTGATAGGTCGATAAAATCGAATATCACAGAAATAGCTAACTTATATTATTTTCAAGCTTGGAATTGTGAAATATGAATAAAAATATTCAGTTGGCATTTTTTTGTAAGTGTAATAATAAACCATTTTATTTTCAATAATTTTGAATACACTTCCCAGTTTTGAAAATTATTTATTAGTTTATTTTATAAATTTATTTATACATACAAAAAAAGCATAATTTCAGGTCATGCAAAACCCATATCGTTTTTACATGAAGTACTCTTTTCGAACAGGTCAAATTTACCTGGCCACATATCAAATTAAAATTGATCTTAAATAATGTAAAATTGATCTTCGTTTTATATCAATTTTTTCTTGGGTGTAGTATGAGTGATTGTATATTTTCAAGTAAGAGCATTTCGGAATTCATTGTCGGAAGACTTAAACCATTTAAGCGTTTTATTTCTTCGCTTAAATTTGATTCGGGGTTAAAAACTTTAAATTGCGGCATTTAATAAAAGTTTCGGCGGGACAAGGCAGGTGGTTGGGGGGAGGGGTTTGGTTCAGAAAGGAGCTGGAATTCGAATTGGAACTTTCTCTCCGCTTCGACCGACCTTTCACCCAGCCTCTACCCCATTGTATCTGTATCTGGGTATCTGTGTATCTGTTTTGGTGCCTTTTGTAATTAGAACTTGCGGATGTTTTGTTTATTTCCGTTGACTTCCGCCAGCTTCCGATGCGGCGGCTGCGTTTTGCTGTTGCTTATTGTTTTATTGTAATTGTTATGGAGGGGACTGTTATGTTATGTTATGGTTATGATGCGTAATTCGGTTCGCCAGTGAAACAGTCATTCAGTCAGTCAGTCATTCAGTCAGTCGAACACTTGAGCCTTCTCATTTGAACAGCTGCTGGATCACAATTGCTGCGCTGATGGCAGTGGCAAAAGCAAACAACATCTGCATACGTATTATTTATGAATTTACATACTGAGAGATACAAATGTATCCGTATCTGTCGCTGTGTGGATCTCTGTATATATCTATTTCTTGAGCTCACTGGGCATGTTTATCTAAGCTGTGAAATTATGCTGCACACTCAAAACAATTTGAAAGCGCAGAGAAAGCAGAAATATGCTAACAAAAATAAATACAAAATACGAAGGGTTCGCTATTTGGTTTTTACTCTTAATTTATTTCACAGCCAGCACATTGATTTCGATTCGCTGGGAATGTTATTCTTTCATTTCTGTATAAACACCAGAACAAAAACTCTAAAATGGATGGATTTTCCTTTTGTTTCCATGCGTGTGAAAATGGGAAATTGTGGGGTTTTTTTTATTGGAATGGCAATTGCCAATCTATTTGTGATTAATTTCATTTATAGAATTTGGCGATTTGCATGTTGTTATAGAATATTGGTTTTAATTCAAGCGTCTAAGCGGATTCGATTGGATTTTCGCTCAGTTATCAGTGTCCATTGATGTGGCTTTATCGCAACGCCACATTTGCCACATTTTGAAGCGATTACCCGACTGCGGTTGCCATTTAATGTATTTAAATTATTTCAAATTAAGCCGCTTTGTATGGGTGAAATGTAAAAATGAATTTATGTATTACATTTATTCATTTCCATTTCCATTTTTTTTGTTTTTTTGTTTTGCAAGGGGGACAGATATGCCGCACAAACACACACAAGTGCCGAAATCAGCGACGACAACCTCTTGCCACCCCGCAGACAATATGCAATCAGCAGTTAACATTTAGCACACGCAAAAACGTAACAAACGAAACCCAAAATGGCACGTACACACACGCACAAAATAAAAAGAGTGGCAAAAAATGAGGGAATAGCAAAAAAAGTAGAAAGAAATGCCCCCGAAAACGATGCTGCCATTGGGAAATTCATGAAGACAGATGCACAAACACACATAGACTTACACCTAATAAGCCAAAAGCAGAGCGACACACTCACACACACCCACTTCATTGATTGCACTGGGAGAAATGGAGGAAAGGTTCACTATAAAAGATAATTCATCATTATAAAATTGTAGATTATAATGCAGATGGGATAAAGTTCAGTCATCATTAACTATTACCATTCTTATTCAAAAATATCGTTAGAACTTGGAACTTACTATCCTAATAAATATATTTCTTCCTGTTTTAAAGATTTTCTTACCTTATAAATACAATCTTAAGGTATTTTTTCTTCAAATTATCAAACAAATGTCATACGCTTTCGAATTTATAATCGATGGTTAAACCGTAATGTATTTAAATAGCTATTTCGCTTAGTGTATTGGCCATGTCTTAGTCTTGGCGGGAAGAGAAGAACTGTTATTTTAGCAGAGCCAGCAAAAAAGAGCCAAAAGAAGCGAGAGAAGGAAGTGGGAGGGAGATTCGTTCGATGGGGGATGAAGGGATGGGGGAATGGGGAAATCCGAAATACGTGCAATTGCTAAAAATATGCTCGACGTGAGGGGCAAGGCAAACGTGCGGGCCAAGCGTCCGTGGGCCTTAAATACTTGCCACCATGCGGCACTCCCCCTTAAATCCCCGCCCCTCCCCCTCCTATCCACATTCCGAAAATCCAGCTAAGCAGCAGCTACCACGTTTGCTACTCCTATTACCCTCAATCATTTATCATCTGGTCTGCAATTAATCATCAAATGCGCGCTCTCGCACTCGCACCCACCCCCGAAAAAGAGTCCTTTTATAGTTTTTGTGGGTTGCCCTCTGGATTTATGCTTATAATGTGGAATGCCAGTGTATGTTTATCTGCAGGCCAGGAGTGTGGGAAGTGTGTGCGCCGGCTACAATAGATGCTCGCATTCGTATGTGCCGCACATAGCTCACAGCTCACATTTAACTATGCGACAGCAGTGGCAGCATCAGAAGCACCCAGAGTCACTGAGAGAAAATATATGTTTTTTGGTCATAGGGCAGCATAAGAACCATGAGTAGTCAGCAATCTCAAAACTAAGAATTCATCACTTAAAAATTCCAAAACAAACCGTCCAGAATGACTAATTTCTTGCTTTGACTAAGTGTTTTGTTATAATTTTCAAGATATGTATAATAATCTCATTTCCTTTTAATTTTATGTTTAGTACTTCTTGATTTATTCTTTCTAAATCTTTTTAAAAGTTATGAATTAAGAAAATATTTAAATAATAATAAAAATGGTGCTACACCCAAAAAAACGATATGAAACGTAGATCGATTTTATATTATGTAATATCAATTTTAACTTTATTCATGTTAAAACGATATGCGTATTGCATAACCAGAAATTTACAGGCGCATATCAATTTTACGGCGACATACTTTTTTGTGTGTGTAATGTTGAACTTTGTTCTTAAATATTTCTAACAATCCCCAAGATCTCATAAGTATCTCAGAATTAGATCATTTTTCTCGCAGTGCATGTGAGCATTTCGGTTCGCTGCTCGATCTGGCCAACACTGCGCTCTGTTCTTTCCCACTGGTTACGTGCAAGTTTATGATATGGCTCGTACCGTCTCGACTCGTTTCTCGGCTGCCTTGCGGTCGCCCTGGCACATTGGCTTACTGCCATCCTGTGCAGTTGTGCCACACGCAGAGTTAACCAGAAAAGTTGCTGCAACTTGCGGCCGGCAAACCAGACTCAGACTCGCACACTAAAAACTCGAAACCCCAGAAACGCAGAGACTCCGTACTCGGGATTTTCTTGCATAACTGCGATTAGTCTTTGGGTCGGTGAAAAATAGAAAGGAGAACATAGAGCTTAGAGCGTAGAAAATCACTTAAAAATGGTCAGGCATGTAATGGTTCCCGGGGGATTACCTTCCTACGTTTCGCCCCATCCTACTGCTAAGCTGATTAGGTCGGCCCAACCTTTCACATCCATTTGCCCAACGAAAACCAAACCCTTTCTGATTCAGTAATTATTATAATAATCGCTGAGAGCATGTGAGCTCCACTGGCCCACAATTAGACGTTATGCGACACCCACCTTGGATTCTTCCCATCCCTATTTCGCTTTTTTTCGTTTCTGTTTTAAAGGCAAACCACCCGCATGCGTTTAAAATTCTGCACAGCTGTTGGGGCGTTTCATAATTCGCAGGAAAGCGGAAATGCGGGGGAGAGTTCACCTGAGAGCCACCCCCGATGAAGAGTAAACTTTGCGTGTGTTTGGTTTGGTTTGCTTTTTTTGCAATGCAATGCCTACAATTAGATTGGCAAGGACTCGTCTAAATTGCGCATAATTGAGTTGCCGGTTGTCGGTTGTTTCCTTTGGTTTCCTCGCCATTATCCTACCCTCTTTGGCCTGAAAGTTGGGAGAGAACTGTGAGTCAGTCTATAGACTATATAAATCATGATTAGGTCTGCACTTTGTATTTTGATCAGAACCACTAACAGATACAAATACCCCATGATGATTCGGACTTTAGCATTTGAGCTTTAAGTTTGAATTATATCCATTCCTAATTGGCTGTACAATTATGTATGCTTCGGCTGCTGCCTGATAAATTTGTATTTATTAGACTCATACATCAAGTTGGCATCTTTGTGGGTCTCTTGGTCTCCCCTCAGCAGGACTCTTATCCTGGCATCCCCATCATTATGTCGGAATATACATATATACACTAGATGGGAAGATGGGTGTGTGTGTATAGATGGAGGATGCTGCGGAATACTATACATACATATATGGCTCCTAAACCCATCTCTTTTGGCATTCGAGGTTGACGTTGTCGTTGCTTCTTTTTGCTCTTTTGCTCCTCGGGTCGGAAGATGTGCGCCGTTGATAAAGTCTCTTAGTAATGAGTGGATATGTTTCGTATTAATTACAGTTGTGTTTTCCCTGCCCCCTGAAAACCCCATCCTTTCCGTATTTCCTGCCTTGTTAGCGAGAGAGGAGTTCACTGATTGTGAGTCGCTTGCTAATCTGACGACGTGGGCTGGTTTGCCCACTCCCACTTTGCCGTTCTCCTTTTGGAAAAATCCTCCTGTGTGGGTTGACTCTTAATTTCCCTCTACGAGCACACACAGACGCAGATTTAAGCAACTTCTGGCCATTAAAGAGTCGAGAGTAGATTCCTAGAGTTGGCCCATAAAAACGGGCCAAAGCAATTGATTGATTTTGCCAGCGAGAAAGGCCACTCTCATTTTTTTTCAGCTGCCATTTTATGTCCCAAATTAATCTTTATTGGCAAAAAAGTGCGATTTCTGGCCGTAAAAAAGACCAAGCACGGTCTTGACAAATTTTACGAGCGGCACAACTAATCCTTTTTTAATAATGTGAATGGCCGAGGGCCACTCGAGAGCCACGTGCCTCAGTCCTTTGGTGAAACCCGGGAGGAAGGGGCTCCTTCGACGTCGTCATCTTTCATTGCCAGCTCATTTGAGCGGCAGATACACAATTTCATTATGCCACAGCCAATTGCACACTCATTGTTTTATTTCTTATGTAAATTTCGAATAAATACAAATACGAGAATGCGAATACGAATCCAAATACAAATTGTTTTCCATTTCTTCGGGTAAACAAGCAGAACGAGCCAAGCCGCCATCGTCAACGTCTTGGGCAAATGTTTGAGCCACAAAAAAAAAAGAAGGAGAAGCATAACCAAAAACGAGCTGAATATTATGTAGAAAAACTGGAAATAAAAGGCCAGCAGCGAGCAGCCAGCAAACAGACCAGAACCAACCACCAACAGCCACCCCAAAAAACTGGAGGGTAGAACCAGAACAAGAACCGAAAATTGCACGAACATTTTTATTTTGAAAATTGTGTATTTTAAATTTTTTGCACACTTGCTGTTTTGTTTAATTTTGCACACGTCGAGACGAGTGGGTGAGGATTTCTTTTTCCTCTTTCCTCGTTTTCCTCATTTTTCGAGGGTGCCAGCGGTGCGTGTGCGCTTGTGTGAGTCGTACATAATTTATGGCACGCAAGGAGGGGAAACCAGAAATTAGGGGAAAAATAGCCGAGGGTTTCTTACCCTTACGAGTGGGAAAATGTTTCACATAAGATATTTATATTTTTGTACAACTTTTTGATATTATGTTGTGGGATGCAAGCAGGGGACTACCAAAAGTAGGGGGAGTATAAAAATAAACTATTTATAAAACTAAGAATTTGATATTACACTAAATGTAAATTATCATTGTTCATATAAGCTATTTATAGGGAGAATCTCAAACATGGGGAAGTATTTTAGCATTTATTAAATATTTGTACTTATTATATTAAATACTTCCAATACTTAGTAACACCATAGAAGTTTTAACTATATAAAAATTAAATATTTCCTTTGGGTTATTACATGTAATCTCCAGAGAATTAAGGACCATCCCTGCTTATCATACACGAATCTTCCCATTTAAAAGACTAACCAAACAGTTGATCCAATTTGAGTTGTAAGGGTTATTGATATGTCAACTGGCTGACAGGGAGACACTACCCTTCGAAAGGGCATCAATATGATTGCCTTGTACTTGCGTTTGTAAAGCGGTGGAGTGGGTTTTATTTTGTTTTTTTTTTTGTAGGGTGCGGGGGTTGTTAGACGCTAGACGACCGCCATTGTTGCCGGCTGGCAGTCTGGCCTAGTCCTGGATGCCCTGGCCCAACCCCCACCCCAACAAATTTCCCTCGCTTTAGATGGTGAAAAATTTCGTTCGAAAAATGTATGTCAAAAATTGCTGGGGAGAAATGGCATGAGCGTGTGGGCGGGTGATTTGTGCGATGAGGTTAGCTGGGCCCAAGCTCAATACAAAAGCAGTTGACAGTTGTACCTAAAAGTTGTCAGCTGCCCCGAAACAGGGCTAATTAAAGGTTCGTATCATAAATTATGTTCTCTAAGCCCGGCCAGCGACCTTGGAGAGGCCCACAGGCGGCTGTCGTCTGCCCGTTTGTCTGATAAGTCTGATAAGACCAACTGGCGCCCAACGTCTTCCGTTCGCCCGCCGAAACACTTCCTAATTCCCGGCCATAGGCGACAATGATAAGAGAAATTTGTGTGTGTGTGTTGTTTTGTGTTTGGGAATGGGTATACAAAAGCAATTTTCGGTGGCTGACACATTGACCATAAAAGGGATCAGGACCCGCCTGCTCGCATATGGCGGTAAATTGTTTTCCCTTATTTCTCAATATTTTCCAAGAGTTTTCCTTTATGTTATGTTCTCCCTGCAATTGCAGAGGGCCAAACGCCTTTTGTTATAGTTTGAGCATGGTGTTGATGTTGGCACAACGATAGGGGCGTGTCGAAGCATTGGCATTGGGTGCTAAAATTTCGATGCTGGCCGCCGGCGGCGGTGACCATGGGTTAAGGGTTTGGAGTTGGAGGTGGGGCTAGAGGACTGTTGACTGGCAGCGCTTCCTGCGGGGCTGATAAGGCGTGAATCAGAGGGGCTTGTTGAATCAGGCGAACCCTTTGTGCTTTCCATATGCTCCATATCAATTCGAGGGCCTTTTTTGCGCCAGCGAGGAAACAAACAATCAACAATAACAACGAATTTGTTTTGTTTCGCTTCGTTTCGTTTCGCCTTCCAAAAAAATACCCAAAGCCCATCCATATATGTTAATCATCCATTCAAACAGTTTTCAGCTCATATAACATCACGAAAGAACGCGTTCTCAGGGAGTGGGTTATGTGTATGCTTTCTGGGCCCTGGGAATCGAATGCACTTTGAAGACCCATTCGAAACAGTGGCACCCCTTGATCCAAAACGTCTGGGGTCTCTCCCATCCCATCCCATCGCATACCATCCCCCCCAGTTCCGAGTTATATACATATTTCACACTGTCTGTGCGAAGGCAAGCCCAAAAATGAAATCAATTTACACACCCCAACTGTGTCCGCCTTTTGTGTAAAGAGATCTTAGCGCCTAAGTGCATCAATTGACGCGCTTTTCAGATGGAAAGTTCCCCCAATTGCATTAAACAAATTGAAAATGCTGCGAGAGCAAAGGAGATGGAGGCGGAGAAAGCATTTCCCATTTAAAGTAGAAATTCTATTAAAACCCATCTTTCTCCCTTGTTGCCCGTGACACTTTGTAATTGAAATCTGCGGTCACCAGACCCAAATATAAATACAGAAAAATTAATAAGCCAAATAAAATATCGCCTAGTCGATGGATTGATCCCAGCGAAAGCAATTTATCAAGTGGCGGCGATTTGGGAGGGGGGTTGTGAATCTCAATTGAAAAGAAATTAAATATATGTAAGTATATACAAATAATGGGAGGTCTCTGTGAGTCAGAACAAGATAGAGCCCAAAACAGGATGGAACTCGGAAGTCGAGGAGGCTGTATTATATTTACAGGCCTCGAATGATAATGATTGATGGCTCGGCAGGCGAAAGGAATTTTGTTGTTGCTCTACTCGGCTGATAAAAAAAGGAAATACTTGACTTTTTATATTTATACACATTTCAAAAGGAGATGAAAGCAGAAAATGGAAATTTTTTTCCAGCCCAGATAAGTTTATTTCTCGGCTGTCTTTATCGAGTTGTGAATAAGAAAAACAGCAGCTTGAAATAAATATGAAATATTAATGAGTCTGAAGATCTCGCATGTGGGAGATGATAAATGTGCTCTTTAAGATTTGCGCCTCATTTCAGAGGGGGTTTCGTTTTCGGTTATTGGTCTCAAAAGGTTCAAGGTTAACTGTCACTAAATGACTCGGCAAAAGACACATCCTAAGAGATATATGTGGAAGGATATATAGATATACCCCCGTTGGTTGTTATGACAAATTGATTACATGTAATTTTGTGTCTCTCGCCGTCGGTTTCTTTGATTAGGTGCCAGCTGAAGAGACTCCGCAACTTGCTTCCGAAAATTTGTCTTATTTCGGTTGATTTATATCTTGGCCAGCATAGTTTGTCCCCCCTCCTCTTTTTGTGTGTGTCTGTCGCTTTTATTTGATTTCAGCTAAGATGATTTCGCCTTAATGCATTGAATCGGGCCAAACAGGAAACCTTTGAAGCAGCTTCCCTGCTGCCCAAAACGGTTTTTCTCTTCTTATTCCTGCTTTATTTGGGGCCAATTGAGGGAAGTGGAAGTTGCTGCGGAAGAAACGGCCAATATATATACAGTTATAAATTAAATTTTTCATTCTACTTACATTCGGACTCCCTCCATTCTGGCATGTTTTTATTTACGGTAAATTTCATTTCGATTTCTTTTCCGATTTCTTACGTTCTCATCTCTTCTTAATTTTTTTCTTTGGCTGTCTGCACTCCTTGAGAGGGCCAACGACTTCGATACCAACTGAATGGCCAATCAATAACATTGGGCAAGACATGCAGCCCCCCCCTCCATCCGTACCCCAAAAAAAAAAGAGGAAAAACCCCTCCACTCTTCGGAACTCTCCTGTTTACCCCCCGACTATCGAACACTCTAAACACCAATTGATGTTTATATGATAATGATTAATGACTACGTTACTTTTACACAGATTGCTTTCCGAATGGCTTTGGTACAAGTGTGTGTATTGGAAAGCCTATTTATTTATAGGCCCAATACAAAAGGCCATTTTCCTCCGCCTGGCGCCTAAAACTTCCCTCCATTTCCCTGCCCCTTTTTCCCAAACTTTTGACAGAGTTTTAGTTGCGTTTAGCTTAAGATTTTTCTTCGAATTTATTTCAGCCCGTGTTGAGAAGCGCGTCTCATTACCAGACATTCATCAATGGTTGGCAATTTGTTTGCCAGTAAGAGAGGCTCCTTGTCTTTCCCAGTTTCCCGTAATTCATCTCGGTTATCCTTGGGTACTTATCGCAAAAGGATGGGAAGGTTTTTGGGTTGGTGGTTAAATAAACAGTAAATTAAAAGGGTTTTTATTGAACAAAAGGGAATTTTTATTGACCTTAAATGAAAGGTTCTATATATGAATATTGAAAACGGATTTATTTATTTATTATTTTCCACTTATATTTCCGATTTTATCTTCGGATATTTTTCTTGAAAAGTGGTAAAGGATTTAGTTATTTTATTTCTAGGAATTAAATATTTTAACTTTACTTCTGGTTTTTATTCTTATTCTTTTCTTCGATTTCTTCAAGTGTAGCCATTTTTCCCTTGCCTTTTTTATATTCCTGGCTGTTTGTCTGGCCAACTTGTAACTGTTACTAATGATGACAACTTATTTTGGCCTAAATGCTCGGCCAACACTTTTATTGGTTTTTGTAATTAATGATGCTGGCCGAAAAGTGCGGAAATGACTTTGTGGTTTGTTCCGAGGTGTTTTGGACACACCTCCCACCCATAGAAAAAAAAAGAACCGAGTGCCGTGGAGTTAAGTTTCCATTAATCAAATGCACTGATTAGAGAGCTGCAGTACGGCGAATGGAATAGGTATAGGAATAGGTATAGGACCAAAGGGCAAAAGTCCAGGATCTAAAAGTCCTGGGTTCGACTTTCATGGGGCTGTCCATCTGTCCGTCTGTCGATTGTCACAGTTGTCAGTTGGCCGGCACAAATTACACTCGTGGCAATTAAATTAGGCAAGCAATTAGGCCAGCGGGCGAATGTTCGGTTCGGTTCGGCAAAAAGGGTTGCACATCGGGAATATCGATGAGCTCGAATTAATCAAAGGCGAAAGTAATCATTGAGTCGACATCCTCCGCCCTTCCCAAAAAAGGAGGCGTGGCCCGTTTCTGTCGGCGTTAATTGCTCGGCGTGTTCTTCGTCCTCCGCTTTCTTTGTTCTTAATTTCTCTTGGCTGTTGCGCCTTTTTACAATTTCATTTGTAATTTATCATTGTTTGCCCCTTGCTTTGGGTTCCTTTTTAACTTCACTTGGAGGACAACGAAGGCTAAAAAAAAAGGGTTCACCCCGACGGATTCACTTTACTTTGGCATTTAAATATTTTATTGAGTGCCTCAGATTGTTAATTGTTTTTTGATGGGCCAAGGGAATGGGGTAAAAGGTTCGCTCTCCCTCGAGCCAAATCGATTCTAATTAGGGATTGTGTGTGGCAATATCCATATCACAGGCCGGGATATTTTCCTCCGTTTTTCCTCCAAGGCCGAGTAACTGAGTTAGCCGACAACCCTTTTGCGAGTTGTCAGCCAAGTTTGTCAATTGAGTTAATTTGGGCCTTCGCTTTATGCATGCCTGATGCGCTCTTTCGTGGCTTATCCTTAGCACCCGCTCTTGGTCCTTTCGTCCTTTTTCGTCCTGGCTGGGAGAACATCAAAGAACAGCTGCTGGCCGCCAGACAGGTGAAAACGGGAATGTGTGGCTGCGACTCCTCGCATGGAACTCGATCAAAGGACACGCGGGTCACAAACTTTTTGGGCCGACTGTAGGAGAAAAAAAAGGGCAGCCCAAGAGGTGAGAAGCATTCGAAGAATTCGTAATGAAGCCACGATGACGTTTCAACTTTTAGGCTGGCCGGGGGAGAAATGAAACCCTACCGGGGCAATATGTTTGGGGTTTTGCCGCGCTGACAGCTTTTAATAAAAGTTGCTCCCTGTTTGGATTTTCATTTTGATTTTCCAGACAAGCGACGCTACTTGGGCTGGGATACTTTTTTTTTTTGGGGTGACTGTGGGGTTAACCCTTTTTTTACGGCTGCCTGACCAAGTTTTGACCTTCTTCATGTGACATATTTTTAAGTAAGTTGTCAAATTATTTTCACTGTTCCGCACAGCAGGCCAAATGAAATTATGTTTTTACCCTAGCGGTTTTTTTTGTTTGCGCGGGAAATGGGAAAAGTCAAATGCTAATAATGAGAGCCTTTTTGTAATCGAATACCAAAAGAAAAAAAAGAAGTAGAACGAAGAAGCGGCAAAGCGAAACCGAAAGGCAATTCACCCTCGTTGAAATGCGACTCCTGTGAAAGGAGAGATCAAACTAAAACTCCAGTGACTCCACCATTTGATCCCAATCAATCGCTTCTTTTCAGCTCTTTGTTTACACTTATCTTTATATAGAAGGAAAATGTAAAGAAAACAGCAACTAATTACGACCTTTTCCCTTGTCTCGTTGCAGGTAAATGCCCTCACACCATAATCTCCACCAGAATGATGCACAACTTGAGGAAAACGGCGAGGGTGAAGATTATCAAAACCAGGGTCCTGCTGGGCCGCTCAAATTCATCATCGCACTCTCTATTCTCGGCCGACATTTTCACAGATTTTCAGAGAGATTTTCCAATGATTTCGGTTTTCGGTTACAGTTGCCCAGTTTTTTTTTTGAGTTGTGAGTCAGAGAGATTTTTACCACTCAAAGTGTGAAATGCGTTGCCAAATACAAATGCGAAGCGGCGTTGGCAGTGAAAGCCGGCAAACAAAAGATCCATTCGAATGCACATTTGCGCCAGCTGCAGTTTTGAAATGCCGCAGGCCGACATAGAAATTTTCACACGTCCTCTGGACAGGCCAACGAATTATGCTGCAACCCCCCCCCCCCCCCCCACACTCGCTAACCTGCAATAAATACCTGTAAGCTTCTGCTTGGTCATTTGGCCAACGCTTTGAAAAAAAGGGTGAACCAGGTAGAAATCCATGGCACCAGTGATATTTAAACAGTAGTTTCTGTTGGTTTTGGCTCAGTCCGCTTGAGCTAACCTGAGCCGAACTGAGCCATGTTGATACCGACTTGGCCCAAACCCTCCCTCTACTCCCCGCATTTTTAGCCTTGTTGCTTGCTTAGTCTTTTTCGTGTTGATGCTAAGTGTTTTTCTTTCGGTTTTGTATGTCGTGTCGTGTTGCCTCAATTTGTGTTTGGCTAATGAAAATACCTCCGAGAAACGGACAGGCATACGGACAGAGAAACGGACAGCCAGTAAACGATTTACGATATTCGGGGCCAGCCAGGCATTTCACTTGCCATCTCGCTTGGCGAACATTCCACAGCACAGCAAATGACTTCATTGTGCCGGACTCTCGGCAGTTGCTGAGCTATAAATTCGCAAGACCGCAAGACAATGGGCGGCCAGAGCCGAGATCTCCGCCACTGAATCTGGAATCCGTTGGCTGCTTTACAACGTTCGCTCGTTCATTCAGTACTACATCATCTCCACGATAGTAATGATGATGGTGATGCGTTCGTAATGGAATTCAATGCATTTAATGGAAATTCTCGCATTTACATAATCGATGGAGGGCACAGAGGCACAGCAACAGTGGGAGCGAAAAATATAAGCTCGCACGCAAATTAAGCAGCTAGTGCTGCCAGTCTATAAGTCCGCAATCTCCAGACCTACAAGTCCCTGACCATGCCAACTCAATTTGTTTACTCTGCCCTCCTCGACTGCAAATTTGCATTCTGCCCGGCTTGTTCTTGTTGTTTATGGGCTTTATGCGCTTAGACTGCGACTGTGTGCAGGTCTTGATTTAAGATACTTGCTTAATGTGTAATTTAGTGCATTTAGATAAGTTCCATAGTGAATTTTTGATGTGTGCTGCTGGTGCTGCCGCTCTGTGGCTTCTCTCCACACATCAGCACATCGCAAAGGGAATTTAATGCATTGTCTTGCATTTCTGTATTCTGCATTCTGCATTTTGCATTCTGTGTCTGCCTGCTGCTGCTGCTGTAGCTGGTGCTGATAATGCTTTTGTTTATTTAACGGCGCTAAGTGCATTGGTTGCATTTGCATAAATCGCTCGGTGGTTGCACGCCGGAGAGTTGCAATCGCTGGAGGAGTTGGAGGCGTTGGAGGGTATAGGACGACGAGGAGTTCAACGCGAGGCATTAAACAATTTGTGGCATTTAACAGTCGTTACAAAATTACAAAATATATATATACCTCTACCTCAGTTAACCCATTGGGAAAGGCTTTTAGAGTGTATACTGATTTTAAACCAAAGTTTAAACTTAAAATACTTAATTTTGCAAGGTAACCAATGGCGCCTGAACAGGAATTTTTATCAATAATATTTTTTTTAAGGTTTTTTCAGGTTAATACAGTATACACTGATTTTTCATTAAAGTTTCAATGTAAAATAATTAAATTTAATTATTGATATTTTTTTAAAGGTTTTTTAAGGTTAATACAGTATGCACTGACTTTTCATTAATGTTTAAACCTAAAATACTTTGCTTTGCAAAATAACCAATGGCGCCCGAACAGGAATTTTTATTAATGATATTTATCTTAAAACATTATTTTAAATTTCCAGCTTTTAAATGATATTTTCCTTTCGCTTAAACAAGGGTTAAATCGCTGGCTATCGATGGCCCGTTTTCAGCAACAAGGGTATCAATGTTTTTATGCACTCGCCGCTGTGCATGTGTGAGCGTTAATCACAAAAGCCAATATGCAGCTGAAAGCCGTTTGTTAATGCGTTATGCATTGCCACACTCCACACAAAACCCCCAACCCCCTACCCACCAATCTCCTCTCTCACCCCCCAGTTGCGGTTTTTTCCACCGCTTCTCAACCATTGTCATGGCATTAAATCCCCGCAGAAAATTCCTTTCTGGCTGGCCAGGCTGTGATAAATTACACAACGGCACCAGAGACTCGCATTTAATAAATAAAAATTCCATTATGGACACTCAATGCCAGCCTCAAGCTCAATCAAATAACAAAGAAACTCTCGCTGTGTGTTGTGTTGGTTGTTTGTAATAAATGACGTTGCACCTCCTGGTGCCAAGTTGGCTGTTTTTTTTCGGGGTGGCTGGGGCTCCAAAACTTCGTTTACGAGCCCGGGACAAGCTTGTCAATTGCCGAAACATTTTGTACATAAATAAATATGGTTTATACACCCCTACTGGCGCCACATTTCCCAAACGCCCACAATGCCCCGACTTCATGTTGCATCATCGTGCGATGCAGCATGCAACAATTGTGCTTATAACATAAAAATCCTGTTTTTGTTAGCCTTCTGCTGGTGTTGCTGCTGCTGCCGCAACATGCTGTAATTAACCCGTTTGTCATGCAAATAAATCAAAAGTAACATCCCTCATACCAGCCGATGGCAAAATGGCAAAAATGGCCAAATGGCAAATGGTGCCGGCAAAATGTGTTAAATGCAATTTCAACTGCATTTTGAGTGCACTTTCCGTGTTTTACGAGAGCAATGAGCTCGCTAGGCAGGCAAAAAATCTCATTTGCAACCACTTGATGATGGAATGTGAGATTTTTGCGCTGTTCAAAAAGATTCCGATTTTCGCGGTTGGCAAGTAACCAAAAATTTGCCAGAAAAGAGGCAAGCATTAATTGCAACAAAATGCGTTAAATTCCGTATTGCATTTATCAAGTAAGAGAGAGGGGTTTTTAGGGGTCTTTCAGCTTCTAGGGGGCCTCTCGATCCGTGTGCACAATCCGTCCGTCGATCGAGTGCAATTTAATGCCTCAATTTTCACCAACAATTACATGCGGCTGCCAATTGCTACGTGCGTTCCCCAAAAATAGCCGTGTGTGTGCCTTTACTTGTGTTTTTCCTTTACATTGTATTCGATTTTTCGTTTTCGGTTTCGATTGGCTCTGTGTTTTTCGGTTTCTCGCTGTATTTTTGGCTTCCTTCGTGCTTTTTTGGGGGCCAAAGACAAGTTCCGCGTGCGCCAATTTTGGCCTAAATGGCAATGAACTTGAACGACGTCGCGTGGAAGTTTCTTGGCGCCCTGCGATTTGATTTTTGGTTTTCTTGTTGTTTTCTTTTTCTTGTGTTTATCTTTGTCGTTTAGCGTTCAGTTTTTGGTCACGCGATGCCGTCAGGCGTATCAATTAGCCAGCAAAAAAATGTGTTATTAAAGGTAAGAGTGACGGTGAGTGACGGGGAATGGTCTAAATTGACTCTTTGCCCGACTGATAGACGGACAATAAAATTTACATTTAATTCCCCTTTGAAATGGGTCAAAACTGAGGGCTTATCAAGAGACGGGCAACGCATTTTTTCCACCAAAAACATGATGAATCCACATCACTTTGCAGTACAGTAACGCACACAGTTCTCACCTAATAAAACTGACGAAGACATTTTTGTTCGTGTTGACAGCACAGCCAAAAAAAGAAAAAAAGTTGGCAAAATGTTTGCAAAGGAGGTGATGTATGAAGATGGGCGGGGGGCGGGGAAAAAGGGGGCGTGACAGCATGAAGTGTAGCGTAATAAAATGCACACAATTTACGCAATTTACGTAAAGCTAAAAAACATAACAGGCAAACAAGGACAATAAAGGGTGGTGTTGGTGGGGAGAGGGGCTTTTCGTGGAAATTCGAAGGACGAAGAGCAAAGGCACTTAGCGCAGCTCTCACACACACACACACACGCACTCGTCTACTGATGATGGCGGCACTAAATACAGTTGGTGTTGCTGCTGCTGCTGTTCCGATGTTGCTGCTGTGCGTTCGCAGCAACTCCTTGTTGTTCAAACAGTTTTCAACGCGTTTTTCGCATTTTAACAGCCGCCATTTTGTTGGCATTTGTTTTTGCTGCTTTTGTTGCTGCATTTGCCGGCTTTACGCTGTCATTGTCATGGTATTTGTAGTTGTTGTTGCTGTTGTTTTTGCCTTTTTTGCCGCTAAAATGTTTCTCTATTTGCCAGCAAGCTTTGTTTTTTTTTCCACCCAATTTTCGGTGCTTCTTTTCTTTTTTGTAGTCCTTTGGTGGTTCTTTTTTGTACATTTTCTTTTAGCCAGCATGTTTCGAAATTCAATTTTCGTCAAGTTGGCAACAGGCACATGAAGACAGCCAGTTGACGTGGGTGGGCCAGGAGTTGTTGCTGCTGTTGCTGTTGCTGCTGCTGCTGCTGCCTCCTCCACTTGTGACAAGAGCAACATTTGTCTATGTCGAGCTGCGACGACATGCAATAACTTTAACTGATTTTTCACACACACCCGAACACACGAGCGATGCCTGTAGAGTATTTATAATTCTATTTATGTTTCAATATAGGCAAAGGAGGGAGTCCTGTGAAAGCTGGCAAACTGGCCACACACGACGGAGCAGCAGCCACTCAAAAAAAGTTCACCCGTCAGGCTTAATGATAAAGTGAAAGTTTTTTCAGGCTCAGAGGCCCTTGCTTTTCTTGCCATCTTGTTGCACATTGGCTTTGCATGCGACACAGTGGAAGTAGGAAGGACGAAGGACCAAAGGAGCTTGCTGGCTGGCTGCCTGGCTGGCTGGTCTGGCATGAAATCAAGTTGACTTTTCATTAACAGCTCAACAATGCCTTGGGTTTTTCGGTTTGCTTTGGCTTGGCTTGGCAAGCCAAGTTAAGTTGTTTTTACTGCCTGTCATAGCGGTACTTAAAAAGCACACATACATGCTTATGCGGGCTCCGACAAAAGTTGTCCCGCATTAAGGCCCATTTTACCCCCCTCCCCTCTTACTACAACAACAACGGCAATTAATGCGATTTGTTCAACGTTTTCCATGTTAACTACTTGAAAGAAAACACAATTTTCGTTGGCAAGAAAGAAAGACGGGGGAAAAAAAACGTTTTCCATAAGGGTTTGGGGATGTTTCCTACCCAAGCGAGCGAAGAGCCCGAAAACATTTATTATTATAATAATAAATTGCTGCAAATGATGATTGACATTGAATACGTGTATGTGCCACCCGAGTGTTGCTGTAATTTTGCGATGTTCATCAGCAATAAAAATGACAGAAAATTGCGCATACGCAACGTTGCACGTTAACACACTGGCGATTAAAAGGCGCTCGGCCCGTTTTTACGACCGCCGAACGAACCCCCAATGTCACACAAGATGATCTCTGGAAGAGCTCTGATGCTACATAAAAATCCCATCCCCCCCCCCCCCCTTATTTGACGTGACCGGGGAAAAGGGGAAGCCCCAGTCTTAGGCCACTTGATTAAATGAATATTCTGCTGCTGTCACGCAGTCGACTTCCTCTGGGCACCGAGTAACCACCACCCATTACTTAATGCGGCTGGGCTGCGTCAATTTTTGGTTGCATTTCAAATGAGCTAAGCTCAGCCGGGGGGGGGCGGCCCAGAAAATAAGAAATTCTCATAAATGTTTGAGGGACTTCTGGGCCCTCAATATTTAATGCCAGTCGCTGAAAGTATGCATTTATTTTGGCCAGCTTCTTTGGCTCGCTCTAAAGCACTTTCGCTTTTAATTAAATCAAGTTAGGCCAGTGAGTTCAGTTAAAAATAGTATTTCTCTTTATTAAAGTTCAGGAATGTGTGAAATTTTACTTGGCGCCCGAACAGGAATTTGTGATTTCTTTAATCCAAAGCTATAGAAATAGTTAGGCCACCTTATTTATTAAACAAAATATAACTTTTGGCTTTAAAAATAGGTTTTTTTCCTTACCAAAACTTAAAATTAAGCATTATATACATGGCGCCCGAACAGGGACCTTTGTGCACTCTTTATAACCAGAAACTAAGTTAGTCGCGCTAATTTAATAAATTCTAACTTACTTTGACCAGTTTATTTATGTCGTTGTCAAGCACTTTCGCTTTTAATTAATTGATATTAGGCCAGCTGACTGTGTTTTGTGTTTACCAAAATGCCAGCGATAGTGAGGCAAAGTTTGCACTCGCTGGCCTGATAAGATATTGTTTAGAAACTTTGGCTAGCGATAAGAGCTTGGATTCAATTAAGGTAAGTTGGTCAATGCCTTGGCAGGTGGAGAGTAGTGGGTGGGGGGGTTTTATATCTTGTGGCGTGGAAACTGTGCCGCCTGGAAAATGGAGCGAACTGAACGTTACTTTCCACTAGCAGAGGATTTAGTGGGTGGCATGGGCGGGATTGCCCCGCTTTGTTGTCAGCGACGTCAAGTTGCCACTGCGCCAGCATCGTGACAGGTGCCATGCTGCACAGTGTGTCGCTCTGTCGCTGTGTGTTGTGTAGTCTAGTGTAGTGCAGTGCAGTGCAGTGTGCTGTAAGCCACGCCCCAAATATGTCGTAGAGCATTAGGCCGCGAGTACGCCACTTAAACGGACTCGCCCTGCTCCTGCAGCATTTCTTTGCAGCTTCCCGGGGCTTTTCCTTTTCCACCCAACTTTTCCTTCGCTTTTCCCCCGATGCGTGTCAGTTTGTCAGCTCGCTCGGTCTGTTCACTCACTTGATTTCTATTACTCTTGACAATTTCGCCGGCTTGTTCTAGGTTCTTCGTTGTCGCCTTTTCACGCTGACATGATTTTGACACATAAATGACAAAGTGTTTAATATCTGCTGGAATTATGTCACTTGAGGAGCGACAAGGCGCATTGCTTCCAGTTGCTCTCGGACCGAAAATTGATTACACTTTAATTTGTGTTGAAGTGAAAGCGCCTGGGAAATTGCATGCTTCGGTTGTTGCCTAAAAAAGTGTCGCACATTATGTGCAATTTTGGTGCTTCGAAGGTGAACTTCCCACACAAACATACACACTCAACCCAGTTCCAGAGTTCCTCAGTTCCCCATCATCATCATCATCATCGTTGCTGTTTATGTGCCGTCATTATCGCCAGATTAACTGCCTGTCCTCTGGCTTGTCTGTTTGTCGCTCTTTTTCTGCCTGCTTTCGAGTTCGCCCTGTTCCCGTTCCCATTCTCCCATTCTCCTGAGGAGGAGGATACCCCGTTCTCCATCCTTTTGGCAGGTCTCGCGTTGGCGTCATGCATCCTGCACATCCTGCCCACGCGTGCCGCACATGCAACATGGCAACATGGCAGCATTCGCAACAGCACAACGCATCGCATCGCATAGGAGCCTCCCTTGGATTCGCCCGGTAAAATTATGCTGCAGTTAAAATTTAAAGTTGAGTGGCGCAAATGACATTTAATTGAATTAAAAATAGCAACAGAGCGCGTATATGGAGCGATTGTTCGTGTTGCAATGCCAAAAAGGCGGCGAGAAAAGGGGTATGAGGTATGCCCATTTTGGGGCCAAGCACTTTTGTCACTAAAAGCTCATTGGAACGCAGTAAATTGAGCAATTTAATGACGAGCTCTCTCGACTAGACAGTCCCTACAATCTTCCAAACTCTTAGTAAAACCAATTTAAATAACAAAACGTCTTGGTATAAACTATTCAGGCATCGAATGCATATTCAAATATTGTTATTTGCCTTTTTAATTGCACATTTGCCATCTCTCCCTCGGTGACTTCAATTAAAAATCGATAACAATTATTGTGTATGTACAAAATGTTTGCTTTCAAATGTATATATAGCTCGTAGATATAGCTGAATTTTATATGTGTGGCTATCTCGTTCTGTGTGCGCCTGCACTTGACACATCTGTACAACACAGGCTTACTTCCCCCACCATCTAAAAAAAGTCCCTTCTTGTTGCGGGGCGATAATGAATTTGACGTCAATCTTTATTTGGCGGCGAGTGTCATTTAAGATATCAACGCACTGTTTTCGAACAGTGCTTTGTGTGTTGTGATGTTGGATGTTGTATGTGGGGTGTTCCTGCTGCTGTCAGCGGCGGAAATAGCTCAAATCGGTATACAAAAGGAGCTGCGGAAAACAAACGAGTGGAGCGAATGGAATTACTGATTGGCAAGGCAAGAGCCGAATGCCGGCGATGGCAATGAAATGTGAAAAGGCCGAAAGAGCAACAGCTACGCAAACAGCAATTCTCATACAAGTTTAATTTAATGATGCGCAGAGGAGCAGAGGATGGGTAGAGGGGCTATGGGTATCAGCAGTGCAGAGGTGTTGGAACATCGATGTGGGCGACGTTGTTGGGGTTTTGTCCGTGGCAACATGCAACAGCAACAGCAACGGCAACGGCAGCAACAACAAACAGATAGACAGTCAGATGGACAGACAGACGGGCGGCTGTTAGACATGCTGTATAAATAAATAATTGCGCATTGATGAGCAAAAGCGAAACGTCCGCAAATGGACAAAGCAGACACAGATACAGATATGCTGGCAGGGAAAGGAGATGCAGATACAGATAGAGATTCAGATACAGATACAGATTGCCTGTTGAGCCAGAGACACGCACTTCCGCATTACTCCAAGCACGCCAAATGAATCTGCCATTTCAGATGTCAATTTGTGTAAAACACAAGTCAGCATCAGAGTGCGCTTACTCTCGAATACAAGTCGTCTCCCCCTATCTGTATCTCTATCTATCCATCTATCCATCCATCTATCCATAGAATACAGATACTCTCGTTGGGGGCCATCAAGGTCACTCGATGGCAATTGCATCTCGACTAGGGGCTCGGCCACAGGTCAACGATCTCTAATCGAAAGACCGCTCATGTTACGCCCTCAATGGTCCAACTCGAAAGCAGCTTAATGATGCCCAATATGGTCTCGGCCTTCCTGTGCTCCATAAATATGGCAAAAAGTATTCGCGACAGTCGGAACTGTGTTGACGGTTTGCCAATTTCGGCCCGCGCTTATCCATGTGCCTTTCCCCCCGCCTTCTTGGCCATTTCGTACTTATTTCATTGGGCTGCTCCTCGCTTTTCGGCCAACTGCAGTCCCTTGCCGTTTTGCATTCGGTCTTTCCTGCCTTTGCTGCTTTTCTACTTTTCCAGCACGTGTGGCGGAAAGTCGCCGCCGGTTGACCGTACTCTCTGCACTGATAAAAAAAAACCTAGTATATTAAATATACAAAATATTAAAATACTTTTATTCTTGATTTCAAGAACGATTGTGCTCAAAAAAGTGAGAAGACAAAATATTGAAATCAAGAAGATTCGTTCTTGGTTTTTTCGTTCTCAAGTTTTCTCAGTGTAAAATTATTTTTTATTTAATTAAACAATTTTTAAAGTATATTAAAATATTGAATTATAAATTTAATCTTTTTCGCTACTATTTTTATAATTTAAACAATAGTAATATGAAATTATAGTAAACTTTAGGATTTTTAATTTTCACTTAAATATGAAATTATTTTTTATTTCATTTAAAAATGTTTAAAGTACATATCGCATTTATTATTATCTACCTTGAATTTAATCATTTAATTTTATACATTTTAAATAATAATATTTTTGTATTTATTTATTTTTCTACTCGTTATTTTTTGTCAGTGCAGTCAGTCTACCTTCTTCCAAACTCCAGTTCTATTTCTGGCTATCTGCAGTCTGTGCTGCTTTTTATGGCTGTAACTGTAGCTCGGCTGTCAACTCTCGAGCTTCTCTTTGCATCGCAGGCCAGGGCCACTGATTTGCTTTGGGATTACGATTTTGTCTATCACCTAATGGGGTCGTTTCGCTTGCCACCATCGGCGGAGCCACAAACTTGGACAAAGAGTTCTCCTTCGCCTGCCGGTGTCTGCTTTAAGTTGATGTTAACTCAGGTCAACTGCATGGCTTTTGCTTATGGAATGTGGATTTTGGGTTCTACTTGGCTATCTTCCGCTCTCTCTCTCTCTGTCTATCTGTGTCTCTTGCAGATTATTGTTGACCAGCCAGTTGATAATTAAACGGAAATTGCTGCAGGATATCGGGGCAGGGCATACAGCATAATGATGGACGGGGCTAGATTAAGACCCGGTCGCATTCCCGCTCCTCCTTCTTCGGTAATCCATTTTATATTGCATGTCTCGGAAACCACATTATGCTCTATGTCGCATCTCACTCGGTGTCTCAGACGCACATCAATGAAGGCAACATTGTTTGCCTGTCACATGCTCATCTGGCTCTTCTCGTGGTTTCCTCTACTGGGTTCTTTTCTCTTAGAAGGCTAGAAGGGTATCTCAAGTAAACATTGTCATAGTTACAATGAAGAAAATTAGTTGGTACTGTAAGTATATGATTATTTTCATAAGACTTCCATTGGATTCCATTTAATGTAATAATCTAAAATGAAATTCTTATTATAAATGTAGAAAATATATACGTATTATAAGAACAATTTCCCAATAAGAAGATAGTATAAAAACTAAAAAAGTACAACTATTTATTTTTATGAAGTGTTTTTCAAGTTACTTGTAGATCCTAAATTCCATAGCCCAGGATATACCCTATTAACCGTTCTCGTATTACACACTCAGTCCTCTTAATATCGTTTATCGTTTTTTTCTTTCAATTTCGCCCCTTCTCCCTTCTCCAATCTCTCCACGCATAAGCTCGAAATGACATTTTAACTGGTGCGTATAAACTTGAGCATTTTATGCATATTATCCTTTATTGTATGCGGCCAGGACCAGACGCAAAGCCATAGCCCCGCCTGCGGCCTAATGCGCATTTCCCCCGCCCACTCCCTTTTCGGTTCTGATAAGGATGGGGACTTGGGACTGGGGTTCCTGAGAGACATCTGGGACAACGACACGCCTTGGCAGCGCTTTAACAAAGTCAAAAATCGTATTTATTATATTGCATTGACAACTCATGTGCCATGTGTGCGTGTGTGTGAAGGGATAAGGAGTGTATATATCGGGGATATGGGGGGATATCATGGAAGCGGAGGCCGGGGAGATCGGGCTCACTGTCTCAGCCGCAACCTCATCCTCATCGCAGTGCCCATTCCACTCATCTGATTCAGGTTCTGTTTGTGTCTCTGGATAACTTTAAGTTTATGCTCTCGAGTGTATGGAGGCTGATTCTTTCCTTCTCCTTTCTGCTTTCTGTTCCTGCTGTGTAGGTGGGATTCCCCCTTCGGAGGAAAAACTTTGCCGCCAATGCCGGGGTTTATCACTCTTCGATGTTTGTTGCTGCTGCTGCTGTCGCTCATTTGTTATGCGACAGTGATAAATGTCATGCAAAAGTTTCGGCAGCTGTCAAAAGGCATGTTTTTGGTCTTTTTCATTTTCCTGCCTGGTCCCCGTATCCTGATTCCTTTTCGGCCCAGTCCTTTTCTTTGTCTCTGGCTGTTCGCATTTTTCTTTTGAATCGCTTTTGCCTGTTGACAGAGCTACAAAAGGGCCATGCGAGGGTTGATTAAGCTCTTCCACATGTCGCACGAGTGGGTGCACTTGGAAAAAATGGTTTAAAAGTGTCCCCATTCCTTTTTTCAACACAGATTCCATACTAAGTTGGATTTTCTTGGAAATTGTGATATTTAAACATTTTAAGAAGGGCTTTAGGCAGCTTTAAGTGAATATGGGTCTGAAGAATTCGCGTAATTGCCTTATTAGCCTCCCTAAAAACGGCAAAAAAGTGTATTTTTCTTTGAGTGTATGATCTGCCGACTTAGCCGACTTGGATTAGAGCATAATCCTTTGAGTTTCCACATAAGTTATGGCAGCCAAGTGCGCGACAAACGCCATTTCGGAACTCGCTTGGAAATTAGCTTTTGGCCCCGCCGGCTGCAACTTGGGCACTCACACCGCCATCCTCTAATTTTACGCATATTAGTTTTCCTCCAGGATGGAGGAACGAACGAAAGAGAAATCCAGTTCCTTTAAGGATTGCGAACAGTTCCTTTGAAAAATTAGCACCATTTGCATAGACGCCCCCCCTGTCAACCGGCATCTTCCCCGTGGATGATGTTCAGTGATTTTGATGATGATTTTTCTTTTTTATTTTCCCCACTGCTCAGCATTTCCCCCCCCCCCCCCTGACCCACGCCCCTGCCATGCGTGTGCTTTATTTCTTTTTTCCGCTTTTCCGTGGGAGAAGAGAAGAACTTGATTTTCCTCAATTTATTGAGACTGCGTGCGTGTGTGTATGAGTGAATTATATGAATAAAAATTTATTCAGCCATAAAGGCGCGAAAATGTTTCGCCGAACCAATGCTTTCCACCTCTTCCCCCCAAAGAAATACTTGTCTTTATGACTGCTCTCGCTCCATAACAGTTATTCCAGGCAACGATGTGATTTATTTGTGTTCTTTATGTTCCAATATTGTTGCTGATGTCTTCTACCCCGGCCTACCGACTTCCCGGCCTCCATGGCTTTTCTGAATTGATTATTCGCTTGTTCTCGTACTCGAGACTCTTTTGGGCATAAAAATTCAATTTGCCAGAGTTTCGGTTTAAAGTGCTTTGAGTGGGGGGCCCAGTTCATATCGGACAGGCAGATCTCCCGAAACATTCCGCATCGCAATCGAGAAACTGTTGCAAAACTAGCAACATCTAGTTCTGCTGCCACGTTTTCCCACTTGACCAGAATTATGTAAAGAGCCATTTAAAAAGGGTTTGTGTGTGTGTGTGTGGGGTGGCCATGGTGGCCATAAACGTATTTCACAGAACTTTATTGTTATGCTGATGAGTCTCCGGCCAAAGAGAGTTGGCCCGAAACAAGTTTGGCTAGATGGTTCTGTGCTATTCTGTCCTGCTTAATTCCAAAAAGCCAAGACGCCGGCAGATGTTGCTCCTGCCTTTCCATGCCTTTCTATGCCTTTCCTTTCCTTTGGTTACTTTCTTAATTAATTCGGTGTTGGCTGGGGGGCTTTGTCTCCTGCTGAGCATCACTTCAATTAAGCCACTTCACTCTGCCGCTCCTCTGTCGCACCTCTGCCGCTCCTCTGCCGCCGAGGTGTTGCTCGTTGCACGTGCAATATGTGTGCCGCCTGCCAACGTGCAACATGCAGTTTGTGTGGGTTGCCCTTTTTCTGTGGCGTCCTCTACAAGTGTCAGGGGCTGATTATGATGAAGCATCTTGTCGTAAATAAACACGACAGTTCAGCCTCCCCTTCCCTTTGTTGATTAACCCCTTTTGTAATCCACCTCGGTATCTGCCAGCTCTGGCTTTTCTGCCTTTTCAGCCGTTCCTGCACCACTTGTATCGCATCTCGCTTCCCTTCCTGTGGTTTTCGCATGCGGCTTGGGTCCTCTGAGCTCTTTGGGCCCGTAGAACCAGCACTTGTGGTTTTTAATTATTCCAAGTTGGTTCCCCCCATGTCAACTGTACTTTTGGGCCGACGTAGTTGCCATCGCTTAGATTCGTTTAATTAAGTTGTGCCGCCTTCAATTTGTTTCCATTAAACAAAAGCCAAAATGTGAAACAAAAGCAGAGGTTTTTTTTTGTATTATTTTTTGGACAAACGCACTTTACGTTTATGGCTCTCGGTGTCAGTCGGTCAGTTGAAGTGAATAAAATAAAATTTCCAGACTGCCGGACTGTAGTGAACTGGCCCATTCATTATCTCATTTCCGCCTGAATAAGCAAAAACTTTGTACTACGGATACTAAATATAAACACACTCGAAACAAACGCACCATCGCACACACACACAGTGTACACTGTGTACTCACAGAGACAGTTGAAAATTTAATAATAATGAAAATTGCAAGCGACAGTGAGAAATTCAATTAGCTTGAGCTCTGCCAAACACTTGCCGCGTGCGAAAGAGAGGGTGGGAGTGTATGTCATGGCATAATTTAATTTGTACGCTTGCTCATCCATTCAAGTCGGCAAGCATTCATTCAGCCATTCATTGCGCTCATTGTATCAAACGTATAAAAATACGGCACACAAACGAATTGGAAAACAACTTGGTATGGGCATATACGGATGTGTATATATAGTAGCTAAAGGAGACCTTACTTTATTTGGCTTTAAATTGGAAAAGTTCTGAGAATAAACATCAGCGTATGCACAAATAGTTCGATTATAGCAAATCGATTTTTAGTTATCGAGTGAATTAAGGAGCCAAGAATGCAACCCTAAGCGGTCGAAAAAGCACTAAGCTTTTCATTCCAACTGACCAGCCCCAGAAGCCTGAGAAACCAAAAGCAATTTATTAATAATGCCAGGCAGTCACCGTTCTTGTTGTTGTTGTTGCTCTCGGAGTAATTATACTCAAGTGGAATTAAAGAAATTGCCAGCAATTATTATTTGTCATTAGTGGGTTGCGATGAAGCTGCACGATTTTCAATTTGACCACACACAAAAAAATTACCATTTCCGAAAGTCAATTTAACTTAAACCTATAAAAGGTGTGGGTTGTACTTGAGTTTCGGGTAGTGCGCTAGAACCAGTTGGGAATTATAAACAAATTCTAGGAAAACGTGAAAAATTATGGATGTTTTACTTTTTTAAAGGTGTTATGGTTTTTTATTTAGTAATTTAAGTAGAAAAGTCATATTTTCTAAAGTTATTTAACTAACCGCTCTGGTCAAGAAAATTGTTTTGTGTGCAGGGACTCCTTAAATGAATGGCCCTTCGGCGCGAGCATCAAAAAATGCACGAGAAACAATTAATTTGTAGGAATTAATGAAGGGAGCGATTCCGAATCCGCAGAGGGATAAACCAGAGCACGAATCCCCATTCACGGCAGCAACATTGCCAGCAATGTTGATTGCAGTCGGCGATTATTAACATTGAGCAGTGGGCTTGCCCACAGCCCCATCAATATGCAAGACCCACTGCGTGTGCAACAGCAGCAACAGCGGCAACAACAGCAACAACTACAAATTGACACTTGAGTGAAGACGATGGACCGATGAGGATGGCGAGTCAAGGAGACGGCGTCAAATCGATTTGCGAAACAACAAAACATGGCGCGATAAGCGCGGCAATGAGACAAGAACGTAACTTGATGATGCCAAGCAGCAACATCAAGCGGCAGCAGCAGCAGCAGCAACACAATGGCTCTGGCAACCGCAATGTTGCTGCCGTGCCTGGTAGATGTTGCCGGTGGAGTAGCAGCAGCAACAGCAACAACAGTTGCCGGCTACTGGCAAGCGATTTGTCGTTCGCCTTTGATAATACTGCCCCTTGATGATGTTGTTGCAGCTGTTGTTGGTGTTGCTGCTGCTACTGATGTTGCTGCTGCTGCTGCTGCTCTTGTTGCTACTGCCGTCGCGGCAACTGTACTGTGAAATGCGCTTATGCAATGAAGAGGGACGGAACAGTCGCCTTTCCCTGTCGCTTGGCTCCCAGGGAAAATACTTTGTGCAAATCGAATTACCAAGTTATAACATCCACTTGGCCAGAAGGGTAGAACAAAAGCTCTGTAAAAGAAGCAAAAGAGAGGAGATGAGAAGAGGAGTGGAGTGGAGTGGAGTGAAGTGGATGGGTTGGTAGATGGTAGATGCAATGGCTATCCGATTGCCAGCCCCTCCTTAACCCCGCCTGTCAACAGTTGTGTTTTTGCTGCTTTTTATGGCTGCTCCAGTTAACCAGAGTCCACTGTAGCCCTCCTCTCTCCCCTCTCTCTCCTCTCTTTTGCCTGCCAACATGGCTATTAAATTTCGCCCCGAACTGGGAATGTGGGTACATGTCTCGAACCCTCGATACAGCATACTCGTTATGCGTTACAGGATTTGACAGTTGCTTAATTTTTCTATTTCACTGCATTCTCTCTCGCTTATTTCCCTATATTTCCGCATATTTGCAATTGGCCCTTTGGGGGTGGGTAATTCCGCCTTGGCCTCATCATTACGAGCATCCTCATCCGCTGGGCCACGTGTTGGCTGTCTGTCTGCGGAGCCAAAAAATAAAACTCTGTCTCGAACTCAGAGATACAGAGACAGATACAGATACAGATACATGGATACATGGCTCGCCTGCAGCTGGCTTTCTCGATTGCCTTGCGTTTGAGTTGAGTTCAGTTCGCCCTGGCTATTTGCTTAGAAAGTGCTGCAGCTCCTTTGGCCGCAAAACTGCAAACTGCAAATTGCATTTGCCGCGCACATTTAGCTGTCAATGCCAGAAGCTTGAGTGAAGCTATTAGTTTTTCCACTACTGCTGCTGCTGCGCTTTGCTTTTCCCATTTTTCCCACTTTTCCATTTCCATTCCTTCAGTGCCCTTTTTTTACCCAGTCCCATCGATTTGGACCATAGACCGTAGACTATAGTCATCCGCTGAGGGGCGGCTGCAATTTGTTTGAACTGCACTCGCAGTTGTTCGGGTGTTGTTTGCCCTGCTGCATCAGCATCATTATCAGCCCAAGATGCCGGCAACACCGCAGATACGAGTAATGCAGTTCATCAATATGTCGCCCCGCCCACAGCCACCCAATATTCACCGCCCACCGCCTCCTGCGTAGCTCTCTTGGGTACATAATCAACAGCTATGCGAGCGGAGCGCTAAGAGCCTGGTGTTTGCGCTGCCAAAGCTAAGTGCACTGAGAAAAAATTCAGAAATTCTAAAAGAAGAAAGACAATTTTAGTCTTACATAAACTATTTGAAGGTTTTGTAGAGGTTTTTCTAATATATTATAATTTATGTGAATTATTTAACGTAACATACTAAAAGAAAATTAAAAGTTGTTGAGAAATATTTTTTAAAACTCTGTATTTTTATTCAAGAGGACTTAAATACTATGAAAAAATATACGAAATTTCAAAACATTCAGAATCTTTATGGAAAAGGAATAGTTTTTCTTAAACTAAATATTGTAGAAAATTACTATCGTAATACAAAATGCTCACTAAATAACTCGTGACTATTATAATGATACTATAATACTTAAATATTTGTATAAAAAAATACGACTTTAAAGCTTACTTAACCAAAAAATTTTAAGTTCGAACGTAGTTACCTCAGTCTAAAGTGTTTGTGAAAAATCTCTAATCTAATTGAGCATCTTTATGGGTAGCACAGGTGACCTTTTAAAATTATGGCTTGACTTTTTCCTTGACATTTGCCAAGTGAATGCTTTAATTTGGAGTTGTGAACGTTAGAAGATTTGTTTAGTGATGAATCCATAACTTTTTGCAGTGCCTTTTGGCCGCCAATGCAACTTGACTCAGCTCGGTTCAATTTAGTTCAGTCGGGTTTGGTTTTCAATACGTTTCATTTCGAATTAAGTTATTTCCAAGTTGAATGCAATTTGCTGTCCCTTTTCACTTTGGCACTTCGCCCAGCACTTAAGGCCAGGCCAGAACCGAGTGGAGGAGACTTGGCCGGGAAAGGGGCGAGGATAGTAGGGGGAAAGGATTGGTAGATCAGCCCGAAAGGTTGCTGCGTCATCATCAGCAGCCGTGGCATCCACAGTCACGACCCGAGCTTAATCATCAATGCAGGTTGGTTGGGTTGGCTAAAAGCGGTGTGAGTAGTGAGTACGCTGCACTTTTGCCCCCCTTCTAGCCACATTCCATTTGCATTTGCATTTGACAAGCGGGAAACTTCCACAGATATGGGCGATGTAAAAAATAGACAAAAAACAAAGAAGCTCACCCCGTCGCCACTTTAAATAATGATTTGTTCCGGCAACTTCTAGCCAGCGTTCTCATCCCAATTTCACTTCTTGCTCTCGTTACAGGTAATTAGAGATGCCAGTCAGCCAGCCAGACATTTGCAGCTTTGGCACGCTCCACTGGCACTTATTCCGGCAGAGGCAGTGGGCGTGGCCCTAATTAACAAATTGTCTGCCATTAATTAGTAAGTAATAAAAAAAAGAGGAGTCGAATGCGGAATGCAGCTGGAAAATGTGCTAATTTGGCAGTCAACAGGGGGCGGAGAAGATCACACGAGTGGGAAAGCCAGGGAAAATTAATGCACACGATTTAAGCAAAGAAACGTAGAAAAAACCTATTAAAAACTATGGTTGATAAGGAATCTAATCATACATTTTACCCAATAAGATCGGAATTAAATAGGGCTTCCAAAAAAAAGGCGATCATGGAATTCTGAAACGTATTCTTTGATAATATCACACATTTTTTAAATTTTTTTAAAGAAGATTTACTCTTAAACTTTTTAAAGTACACAAATTCCACGTATCTAAACATTTCATAATAGTTAGCTATTCCAAACATCATAATTCCAGCGTTAACATTGTTGTTAAGGGCTCCTCTTATCTTTTTTTATCCCTATCCACTGTGTTTTTCCTATCTCTTTGCTTATGGCGCTTATAATTATCTCGCACACATGCACAGAAAACGCAATTAATTAAAAATAATAAGTGCTCGGAACAAAGAGTAACAAAAGCGAAAGTTTAAGTACTTGGAAACGGCCCTTGGGGCCAAGATGCTTCTACTATATATATACGATTATATGGGAGTTGCAACCTCAATGAGTTGCTGGTCAGTTGAGGGAGTCCGAGTGCTCCACTCCACTTCATTCAATTGGGTTCGAATTCGTTTCGTTCTTCTTTCTGCTGCGGCTTTGTTTGCTAATTTCTCGAGCAACTTTGTTGAGTGTTGGCCAGCGGCATTTTCTGAACTCTGCAGCTGTCTTCTCCTCCCCCTTGGGTTCTTTATTTTCCTTCATTTGCCACTGCAACTATTTTCTAATAAAAGTTGTCAATTAATTTACTGCGGCCGGCAGTAGCAATTTCTTTGCAACTGTTACTCTTTCTGTGGGGAGGAGTTAAAGGGGTAGAGGGTGTCGAGTGTGGCATTGGCAAAATATTTATGAACCGATCATCCAGACGACGCTCCATTGTGCTGTCCCTCCCCACCTAAGGCCCCCTTTTCACGTTACGCTCACTGAACAATGGGCAACGCGTTTGAGTCTGAGGCTGGGGCAATGTTTTTAATCAAAAACCGCAGTCCATAACTTGGAGGCGCAGCAGCAGCAGTGGAAACTGCAGTAGCGACAGCAGCTGCTGCTGCAGCACAAAGAGTGCGCTTTAGAAAGATGGCAGAACGCAAATGGTGCTAAAACAATGCATAAAAAAGGGAACCACAAGCCAGCTGAAGGCAAAGGCAACAGTCCACTGAGGATAAAACCACAAAGTCAGGAATACATTTTCTTTTTCAAATGCCAGGCTAAAAGCAAAGGTTCTTGTAGAAAACACACTTTACGAATTTTTTACAGACATTATATTTTTTGCAAGAAAACTTTTTCCAGAGAATCTGAGTGGGTTTTTAAGTGGATCCAGTGAAATAAGGTTAAAGTATTCATTATCGCAATTTATTTGAAACTTAAAGTTACTTCTTTTAAAAGCTGTAAGAAGCCTTAACGCATTAAGAACTTAAGAGATTTGCAAAATATATTGTTTTTAAAGTACATTTACAAATATTTTAAAAAATATATTAATAATTTTTTAAGTAATAAAGGTTTTAAAAAATATTTAGAACTTTGTATAATATTTAAAATTTAAAAGATTTACTTTCCATTTGGCAAATATATGTTTTTCAACCAGAAATTTTAACTTAAGCCAATATTTACTTTTAATTACTTCATAAAGTGTTCAAAATGACCTCATATCATGTCATATCTACATTTGATAACCAAATGTATAGAAATTTATAATCTATAGTAACTAGTTATAATAACTAGAATTAATTCTCCCTTTCATAAGTATTATTTTCCTCTGTGCAAAGATGGAGTGGGTAGAGGGCGCCCACTCCCCCTCGACCCCTGCCCCTTCCGCTTTGCCGCCCCCCCGTTCTGCTCCAGAGCACAGCGACAAAATGTGTGTGCGGGGGTGCTTGTGTGTGCGAGTGTCTGGTTAACATGGGAATCAATCTTTGAACAGAGCTATATTAAATTTCGAACATTTCCGCAATTTCACAGGCAGTCAACCAAGAATAGGCCAGCTAGATGGGGGGAGAGCCGAGGAAAAGCGGGAGGGGGGAAATCCGGCGTCTCGACTTAAAGGGGAAACACTTCTGATGATATTTCTTTGACAGCACTCACAAGTATTTAATTTGATGTTTATTGACCTGTTTGCCAATGCGAACGATACTGAGATGTATCTGAATTTCTACCGATTTATTTGCCAATCGCCAGCTTAGTGTTTAATTAACTTGAATTTGCATACGCCACTTGAGGCAATCGCACGTGCAATTATTCAGGCAAGTCAATCAATCATCCTGTAAAATATATTGTAATTGCATCAAAAAAGCGGCAAATTAAAAGCAATGGGGGAGCAAACAGATAGTTTTCGAATAAATTACGCATACGCGGCGTGGACAAGTGCAGAAAATCTCTGGCAGAAACACAGAAATTTAAAATGCAAATAAATTCATTAAATGCAAGCGGCAGATAAAAATGCAAGGAGAGCTATTGTTTAACATATGCAGTTGCATTTATCTACCATTCGGTATTGTGCTAGTTAATAAATCTTCATGTAAAAGCACAAAGGGGCCAAAAAGCGAGGGGAACAGCAGCGCGTTGTGTCTGCTATTTTATCTAACTTTCATTAGAACAACAATAATGGCAACCGCAGCGACAAAAGCAACAACAACTATGGCATTCATTTCTCGGCGTTCATTGAACTTTGCCGGCAAACTGCAGTGGCAAAAGCAAAGCACGGAGCAAAAGCAAAAGCACAAAGGCAAAAGCAAACACTGAGCGCATGTGCGAGCTATTTTATTTACATTTTTGTATTTCTTTTTTTTATTTTGCACACTCTTTCCTTCTGGTTTTTTTTTTGCCTTTTCTTCATCTGTGTTATTGCTTGTTGTAAATGCCATTAAATGCTTGCTCGCGCCTTCGCATTCCCCGTCTCTTTCTAGAAAGAGATGGGGCACCGGGTTTCATTCATAAAAGCGTTGACATGCATTTACACTGCAATTTAATGAGAATTCCACCGATCGGACAAAAGACTCGCTCTTGGGGTAAACAAATCGAATTTTGCCATTTGGTATTTGGTATTTGGGTTTCTAGTTTAGCTCTGCCACCGCTTATGCAATGCGGGGAAACCCGTTTTTTCTACGTTTCCATGATAACTTAATGCTTTTCGTTGGTCTCCTTTCCTCGTTTGGCATTTTTATAGCTAAAAATAAACAACATAATTGCATATTTACTGCCACGCTCGTTCGGACGCCTTTGTGATTTGTTTTTCCCGCTCTTTTTTTGTTCGCTTCTGCCAGCGGAAGTCACAATTTCAGTTTCATTTTTGTCTTCGCCTCTGCTGTTTTGCCATTTGCATGTGCAATTCCGCTTTTGAGCAGCGGATGCGAGCGCATTCCAAAAAGTTAAGCTAATTTATGCAATTTTATTGGCTGGCCAGCGCATCTGGGCTAATAGAAAGTCGGCCGGGATTTAGAAAGTACCCTTGGTCATTCTGTGCCGCTCCAATTTTCCGCGGCTTTTCACACGCCCGCAGCGAGGCAAAGGAAAAGCCAGTTTCCCAAAGGTGGGTATCATATATCAAAGAAAGAGAGAGAGGTGAGATGACCAGGCTAAACAAAGAACAACCTATTTATTTGGTTAGTTTTCAATTAGGTCAAGTTACTGTGGAATTTTTTTTAAAGAATTTTTGGAAGAAAATTCTACATTAAATTTAAATATAAAGCTAATACAAAGAATTTAATTTTTAAAAGGATTTACAGATTATATTTGATATTTATTATTCTTTAATCTCTGCAGATTTCACATCTCGAATTTTCCTTTTAAATCTGCAGCTGGGGAAAATGCTTTCGCCATAATTTGGTGTTCTTTAATCGGAAATCTCCACAGATGCCACATCTTAGATATAGCCGAAGAGCAACCACGACAGATGTTGGCAAATAAATCCGTTCCGTCTCCGCTGTCCTTAGATATTCCACATAATGCCAAATCTGTTTCGATTTACGGAGACAGCCAACAAAGAACAGAAATCGCTCGAGTGTCGGCCATTAAGCATACGCAGCGTGTGCGTCTTGCCAATTAACTTGGCATCAGGCCATTGAGTCATCAGCAAAAGGGAAATAAAAGCCACATGGCCACATTGCGGAAGACCGAGTGGACCAAAAGAGTGTTGGTCCCAAAAAGGGGCGCATTTCGAGGGGCAGGGGGCGTGGCATATCGCGGTGCACACGGCGAGACACGCGTCTCAGATGTTTTATACTCATTGCACAGGTAAATGGCTGAAACGAGGCGACTCCAACTCAAACTCCAACTCAAACTCCGGTAGTGGACTGCAGTGGTCCATTGTTTGGGTCCACTTGTACATGCTGCACTGTGTGTGCCACATTTCGCGAAAGCGGCAACAGCAACAATGGGCCACAAATATTTGCCAACGTGACCGTGAACTGGCATAATGTGGCACGCGATGCTCATGCCGCGACACGTGCCGCTGGACTCTTTATTCCCCCACTCCCCATCCTCACTCCCCATTTCAACTTCACTTTTCGTGCAGATTTGTTAAAGGATTTACACGCATTTTCGCACCATTTGTCAGCCAGCTGGTGCTTTTACTGCAATAAAACCAGCAATTAATATTTGAGCAACTTCACGCACTTTTCCAAATGGCCCTTGGCCTTGGCAATTTGCTTGCAAAATTTATGACGAAAGCCTTTCAATTTTCATAAAGCAACTTTTCTAGTCGACGACGGCCTGGCCCAAAGATCAACTGAGATTTACGCAGTTGGCCTGCAAAATTTATGAGCTCAGCTGAGAGGTTCTTCTGGTTCCGAGACCCCATAACTTTTATCTGACCAGAAATTAACTTTTCGTTCTTGGGCCTGACTTGCGTTCTAAGTAAAGAGCTTGTTTGCCGTAAATTTGCCCGCTGAATGTTTTGTTTTTCGGCCGGGTTTGGAAAAAAAAACGAGAGGAAGTGGAAACCGTTGAAGTTTGTCCGCTAACTTACGGTCATGGGAAAATATCTGGCCCCTCCCTTCGCATCATTTTCATTATCTATGCGCCGCAATGTAATGAATCCCCCAGCAATGTAGCCGTTTTTCACACGTTTAAGCCCACATTAAATGCATCTATTTATATTCATGACACTTCGTTAGTTATTTGTTGCTTGTTATTGTTGCTGATTTCATTTCGAATTCTCCAAATCGCACAAAAAATTCATAAAATATTTGTACCCTGGAATAAATGATTGGGGCTTAAAGTTTGATGGGCTAGCTGAAACTAAAAACGTTAATATAGAAAAAAGATATTAGACAAAAGTGAATTATTCATACAACATTTGGTTAATTAACGTATGGGTTTAAATGTTAATAAATACATTTTAATGGGTATTCCGACCAATGAAATCCCCTTCATTTCAGCCAATTTGCACTTGCTTTTTATTGTGCTCGTATACTTTTTTTACTGTTAAGTGTTTCGACTCAATTTATTCATATTTGCTGCGGTTGCCATTGCTGTTTTGTTCATTACGAGTATTACTAACCAGTTTGGTATGCCAAGATTCTGGTGAAAAAAAAATGATAATTTGTTTTGTAGTTTGTATAAACATTCCTGCTATTGGTATGGCTTATTGTTTGTTTTCGATGTGGGCGTGCCGGTTTCGTATTTTTCTTATTTATCCAGCCGGCTCACAAAAGCCAAACCTCTCTCTCTGGTCGTTCTGGCCAAGTAGTTTGCTGCTGGCTTGAATGTCAGAGCTACGTGCCAAGTATGTGTCATGTTCTTAATGGAGAGCCGGGTTTGTGTGACTGACTGACTAACTGCAGTCAAGATCTGCTGTTCGGTGTTCGGCCCGTAAAATTTATTATAGAATTAACCTTCAACTTTCAAATGCAGCTGCATTAGCTTTGTGTCGAACAACAAACAGCAAGGCAAAAAAGCAAGAAACAAAAAACAACAAACCAAAAACGTGCATTTAATAGACCTTGAATCGCTGGCAGCCGAGAGAAATACCAATTGTGAGAAAAACTCGTTGTTGTCTTTGCAGTTCATTGACACAATTTTCATGTTTTGTGTATTTTGAACTTTTAATAAACACAAGAGTCGCAGAGTTTTTTGCTTTTTGCTCAGACAAACAGATATGTATATGCAATCTCTAGCACACACATATATTACACAATATATTTTTTCGATTGTTTATTTAGGCGCCAGGAGGGCAGAGTTGAAGAAGAAGAACGGGCAGACGGGCAAACCTGGCCATGATTTATGGCTTTTTACGGAGTACTTTAGCATTTTCACAGTCCATTTGGCTAATTGCCGGCTCTCTCTCATATGCAAACGAATTTTTATAAAAGCCGTGCTACGGCTTCTGAGAACTTTTTTTTTTTGATTTAAGGGTTATACGATATACGATACACAGGCACTTGAGTTGATCTATTGCAGCATTTCGAATCGAATTATCAGCTTGACATGCGGACAAATCCCTCGAAACGAAACGAAACAAAACAGACCAAAAATGGCCATGAAAATAGAGAAACGAGTATGAAGAGTTAGTCTGGCTGTTGTCTCTGGCATTTTAATTATAGGCCAAGCCTGGAAAAGCTTGGCCCTGGCAACAGCTCCATGACATTTATGATTGTTGCCAGTTGGGTCTTCCACCTGTTTGTGTCTGTGGATCCCGAACAATGGAACCGAAGAGCAGTTAATTAATATGACATGGCAAAAATTGCCAAGTACTTAATGATGATGTTGTGCTTCTTAGCAGGCCCCCTCCTTATAATTAGCCAATTAAACCTGGCTTCCCCCTCTTCCCACCGACAAACACAAGCACACACATTTCTCCCAGAGATTCGCTTTCGTTTGATGTATGCAAATGACTTTTGATGTCATTGAGCCTTTGGCACAGTTTTGGTTTGCCTGGGTTTCTGCTCCAGTAAGCAAGTTAGGCAGAACATGAACACGACGACTCCAAAGGCCCATCGAAAGACCACTTGAAAGGGAAACGCCGCCCTGGAATTTATTATTTTTTATTACATCGAGCGGAATTTACGATGTGCGACGCGACTGAGTGACAGAGAGCGATTCTTGTCTCGAATGCGAGCATTTTGGTGTGAATGTAAATCACGAGCGGCGTAATTTTAATTGGCAGCGAAATTCTTTGGGAATTGTTTGGGGTATGCCTCATTGGGGCTTGACCACAATCCATGGTTACCCCTTTGTCAGTTCGATTCGTTTGACACTTTAAGCGGGTTAATAAATTTTATAGCCTTTTTCAGCGAAGCGCGCGTGCCATTGTCATTATCTCACCGACTATATATTCCTCGAACTTATATATACATATAGCTTTCGAAGAGGCTGGGCCTGCCGCAAATCTCATTTGGCTTTAATTTACCTAAATCCTTAGATTTCGAGAGGTAATGGGACTGGGGCACACCTTTCCGTGTTGGCAGACGCACCTTTGCCTTTCCGCTAAGCTGGGGATATTATGCCAGGGAGAAGTCGGCTCTAAATCAACAGCAGCCGGTAAGTTGATATGAGCGAATGTGACACCAGCGACCCGGGGGTTAGAGGTTTTCGAAGGTTACTGAACGGGAGATATGGTAGATATGAGGAGGGTTCTGCACCCGAAACTCAAGCCGAAGGCAAAGCAAGGGGCCAAGGTGCGATTTTAGGTTTTCCAAAGGGGTAAGATGCTCAGATTGCGTATGTCGGGCACTTCAAAGGGCCATCACAGCACATCACATCACACTCCGCCCCGGAAAACTAATGATAGACAAAAGGGCTGCCGGAGCGGAGCCCAAACAAGTGGTGTTGGTTTTTGCCCGAAGGCAAGTGCGCTTGCCAGATGGGATTAGAATTACCAAAGGACCAAAACTGGATGGGCGGAGGAGTCCTCGGTGGTTGGCTATATAGTATAGATATAGTAGCTGGGCTGTCTGGCAGACAAAGCTGCTTAATGATAGCTGCGCAGCCCGGGCTTTGGCTTCCCAGCTCCCAGTTTCCAGTCGTCGTCTCCGGCTTTAGTTTTTGGCTTCTCCTGTCGCCCGATGCCATGTTCAAAATCATTAAAATGGATTTTTCACCAAACTAACCATACCCTGGTTTTGTTTCATTTGAGCTGGCAAAGCCAATTTATGAAATGCCACTGACAAGCAGGAAGAAGCCAGCCCCGAGTTGTAAATAAGTTTAGTTGTTGCCTTAATGTAATTGAAGTTAAGGGTTTGTACTTTCCTTGCTTCAAATTTAATTGAATTTGATGAGTTCTGTCCTTAAAGTTAAAAGTTTATTAGTTTGGTTTATAAATAAACCTAGTATAATTAAATTGATTTAAATGCTGAATTAAGTTTGTACTTTATTGCCTTCAGTCGAATATAAATATCAATTTTCCTGCTGTTTAAACAGCGTTTTAATAATATAAGCCTCCTGCTTTCCATCTCCTCCTCCCCAAAAATATATCAATGCAATTCGAGAATATTTGCAATAATTACATTATTGACAACACTTTGTATGTCCAACGGTCAATTATCAGGGGATATATTCATTTGTGCTCATATTCTATCGCTTTGATATTGGAAATCGAAAACGACAACGAAATCGAATCAGCAATCGGCACTTGATTGATGCCCAATGACCCCAGACTGCATTTAGTTGTTAATTCGTTTTCCCGGACAAATTGCGTGTGGCTAAATTTGATTTAGTCGATTGTTTTTGTGTTTTTCTTTTTTAATGCCGCATTCAGATTGCAAAGTTGTCTAATTGCTGTTATTATTATTATTATGCTGACCATTTAATGTTTAATGGGGCAGTTGGCGAAATAAATAGAATAGAATGGAATAGAATAGAATAGAAGAATAGGGAATGCATGGCGGATAGGGAAACTTTTATGGAGCCATAAAAGAAAATTTTGCCCCGCAAATTGCAGGAAGTAAATCAACGTTTGGCTGTTGCCTTCGGGAGTTGCGACAAATTGCAGTTTCATGTTTTTTGGCCAACAGAAGTACGGGGAGTGGCCAATCACGGAGTAATGCCCAAGTTTTATGAGCATTTAAAGCGTCAAATAAAACGCTACCAAAATCACATCAACCGCCAAAGACGCACGAAGTTGTTGCCAGCCAAGTTGAGCGTTAAACCTTGTCAATAGATGCAGTTGTCTCACTCTCCCCTTGTAATTCTCCTATTTTCCCCGTCTCGTTCTAAGGATACACCTAAAGAAAACCATCAGATGATGGGGAAACCTAAAAAAAATATGATCAGATTTTTAGTATCATACTTTTTGACATTTTTTTGAGGGTTTTAGAAAATATAATGAAAGTTACTGAATTAAAATCGGTTATTTCCTAAAGGAACATCCTTAAAAAAGATATTTGAAGATGGGCGACTATTCATCTGTTTCAAGAAAAATATCACCACATTTTAAATAGCATACTTTTAGACACTTTTTTAAGAGTTTTGAAATCACTACAGATTTCTTTTTCATATGTATGTGTATTTTTTGTAAACTAAAATCTGTAGTTTCCATGATTTTACAAAGTGGTTTTAAATATTTTTAAGCCTTTTCTAGTTGAATTTTTAATTGTAATTGATTTTGAAAAATACTCAATATTTTTGCCAGTGTTCCAGAATGCGGCACGTGAGCCATTTTCGAAGGCAACATTTATTAGAGCATGGCACTCACGCGCACACACTTGCAGACTGCAATGTAAATTTAGAAAATTGAAATGGCGCATTGCGTTCTGCACGTGTGTGTGTGTGTGTGTTGTCGTGTGTGCGTGTGCTTATGCGTATGAGTGTGCGTGGGCCTTAAGTATACCCCATAGACCATTTGTGGGATGTGCAGCTTGGGGGCGTGGCCCAAATACAATCACACTAAAAGGTGTTACACCGCAAAATGCAAACGCTTTTATGACACACAGTCACCAGAGCTTCGCTCGCAGGCATTTTTTCTTTCCTTTAACTAGTGTCAAATGTTGCCTTACCTTACAGAGCCAAAAACCAAGGCATTTTCCTGGCACTTTTTCCCCCCGCCCTCGCTTTTCCACCGGCTAACCTCCAGCGCAGGCCGCACTTTGAGAGTCATTCCAGGTTCGCCCCATTTGTCAGGCGCACACTCCTCTTTTATGGTCCATAAGATGTGCATATATGTATGAGTACCCAGAAATGACTTTGTGTGTGTGTGCGTTTGGGTGTAGGGGTGTGTACATATGTGTGCGTGTAAGTATTATGCGTGCTCAGACCGCGCACTTTTAGTTCACAAGAAATACCCAAAGCACAATTTGATTTTCGCAGGAAAACTATAAAAAAAAGTCAGAGAAAGCAAAACAAAAACATACAAAATACCTAACGAATATGTGTTACCCTCTAAAATGTAAAAAAAACATTTTAAAATCAGAAAGCGACTGATATTGCGTGTTGCAAATGACATCCCCTCAGCTTAGTGGAATATTTTGCAAAAACTATAAAAAAAGAAACCAAAAAAAAACAAAAAAAAAATACCTAACGAATATGTGTTACCCTCTAAAATGTAAAAAATCATTTTAAAATCAGAAAACGACTGATTCCTCGGTAAAACGTAATTACGTGTTGCAAATGACATCCCCTCAGCTTAGTGGAATATTTTGGCAAATGAGCTTATAAGCTTTGGCCATAATTCAGGAGCCAAATCCGTTGTTACCTTTTTGTCAGGTGCCCCAGAGAAATTCCATAAAAATTGGTAATGCTGTTCAAAGAGCATAACAAAGGGGACAATTCCTGTTGGGGTCGTATAGTGAGCAGGGTTTACGAGGAGAGTCTGGCGAACGACGACGACGTCGGAGGCTTCCCCCAAAAGTCAGTTTCCAAAAATTATGTTTGCCGGCACAAATTATACGAGCGTGCCCGTCCGTCCGCCAATGTTGATGCCCTGGGATACTTGTGCCACACTCCACTCTTGGCCATGTTTTTCAGCCCCCCTTCCATCTCCCAAAAAACTCCATTTGCTGCCATTTGGCATATTCAAATTGGCAACAATGTCGCCCCACAGCGGCAACAATAACAATAACAATATGCAATGCGTTCCGTTGTTGTCAAGTTTTGTGCTTGAATTCCCTTTTTGCTTAGTGTGTTTTTTTCATAAAATTTGTATGCAATTTTATGAGTTTTTACTTTTTACATGCGTCGCAAGGCGAATGCGTTTGGCATTCCCGTTGCGGTTATTTCAGCGACGTGTTTACGCATAAAAAATTTTCCAGGGGAGTTTTTCAGTTTTTCCGCGGGCGGTCTCTTAAAGTCGTAAAATGTTCGATGGGAAGTGCTATAGAGAGCACAGCCACATAATTTTGGTGAAAGTGCAGCTTATGTTTTTGCTGCAAAATGTTTTAGGTTTTAGGTTCTCTTTTCACGGCGAGTGTGTTTGTTCAGTTTTGAAGGTTTTTAAGGCCAGCAACCCTTCTAGGTGGTCGTAAATAAACAGCAACCCCTGAGCTGGTCAATTGAGTAGGCCGCTGTTTGCGTTTGGTAATGGCCATGTTTTCGCTCCCCTTTTCTCCAGCTCTTTCTCCTCTTTCTCCACATTTTCCCCATGGCTGTTAGTGGCATATAAACTGGGTTTTAATTTTCTAATTACACACGGCAAACAAATGAAAATTTATTGTCGGCAGGGTGTGTCTCTCAACCCCCCTCTAAACAACATTTATGCAAAGTTCGTGTGTCTCACCTTGGCTGCTATCTCCGGGGGTGTGCGTGCAACCACCCCCTAAAAGCCACCTAAAGCCACCCACTCCCCTTCACCCACTCCCCCAAAAAATGGCAGCTGCTGCTGCTACTGAGCCACGATTTTTATGTGCCAAGGTAAGGGCTCGAAAAAACCAGGCGAAATTTATATATATTGTATTAATAAAATAAAACGCCGTGCAAACAAATCGTAAAAGTTCACATATCCCCAACAATTGGGATTGGTTGGGTGGATGTTATGGCCCTTCCTGATGTGCGTTTTTAATTTAACATTTTTTCGAGGGGGTTGAATACCCATCTGCAAATCCTGTCTCTTTTTGTTGTCCTTTCATTACACTTAAAGTGAGAGCTTCGCGACTTTTATAGGGTATCCCCAAGGAGAACTAAGAATGTGTTTTAGAGAACTTGGCTGCACAAAGGAAATCAATAGAGCTGGAACTACAGGATATTCCCCGATCGGTTACTGTATGTATTTTTAGAGCCGCCATTTCTTTTTATTTTCATACTCATATGTGTTGGCTGTTACTGCCGAGCACGAGTCCTTTGGGAGGATGAGCGGGCGCCTTCGATGCGTGTCCTCCCCACCCACACTCATTTTCTTACGCCTTACGTGCGCATTTTCCTTCCATTTTTTTGCATGTTCTGGCCGCTTTTATTTTACGGTTAAGTAAAAACATACGACACACAGGCGCGTGACCTTAGAGATTTGTACTTCGAACATTTTCATGTGCAAGTCCAGCCGGGGACTTAATTTATATGTGCCGCACTATAAACGAGACCCGACGAGTTCGAGGCTAATTTAGTCATATTTTCATTTTTTCCCCGCCCTTCCTTTCCTTTCTTTTTTTTTTTGGATTTTTGTGTGCGGCATGCATCAGAGCGCACATTATGGCGGCGTCTCGCACTTTTCACGCTACACTGCACGCTCCCTGCCAGGATATGTAGGATATATAGTTGTCCTTATTTTATTTGCATGTGTATCTCTGTCTGTGTGTGCGCCGGCGGTCCCTTGTGGCTTGCAATGCGACAAAGTAGACACATCGGGCCAAAGGCAAAGCAAAAGGGGAGTGGGAGGTGGAGCGGGAGGGCCGAAAGTGAGTACTCAGCGTTGGCCGACTTGGCCATAAAACACTAAGTCCTTTGGCCTTCAGTAATTTCCTTGTCTTGGCCATAAATATATGGCCGCTTCTGCTGCTGTCACTAGTGCGCCCATTTTGGGTTTGTTGTCCAAACGTGATTTTATTAAAAAGTTGTAAATTTCCCCGAAAAAAGTATAGGGATGAGGGTCAAAATTACCTGTTTAAAGAACTTTAATTTTTATTTTAAATTCATTAAAGTATTTTCTATGATTTAATTTATAAATATATTACAATCAAAATATTTTAAAATATTTACTGGAATTTGTATCAAGTCTTTAACTTCCTTTAAAATTAATTTGATTAAAGGAACCTTTGATCTCTCTTCCCTGCTTTATCTTTGATCTCTTCAGTTTGCTGTGCGATGTGTGTGTTTTTAATTCGTTTAGTCCTTCGACACTTTGGCAGCCCTCGACTTGACGTCAAAGTGCAACTCATTAGAGCTGAAGCAGCAACTTGCCTGCTAGACATGATTAAGTGCAATGAAATGGGTAAATGATGCTCTTTCCCGGCCCCTTTCCTCATATTTTTTCCTCCTCAAAAGCTAAACATCTCGCACACACACACTCACACACCGAAAAAAAAAGGAAAAGGGAGACAAAGCAGCGTGCTAAAGTGTCAACAGAGTCCTAAAGTGTCATTGTGTGAGCGAGAGAGAGAGTGTGTGTGTATAGGTGTTGGCCTCCTCGACTCATATCCTTGCAGCCGTAGGTCTGTGTGTGTGTAAGGAAGTGTCGCTCTCGAGTGCTGCGAAAAGCACTCAATTAAAAACATCAAATGCTTTTCTTCAGCTGCAAACACTCGAGTCCTCAGGCGCAGATCAAGGATAAAATTAAGGAGCTGAGCAGGCCAAACGCACACAATGCCACTCCGCCATTCGCCTTTTATCTGCGGCTTGTTTATTCGATACTTACTGATATTGTTCCTTAGAAAACGACAAACTATGCTGATGAAATGGAGGAGGCATACATGCTAGGAAGAAATTGTAAAGATACTTTAAAATTACGATGAAATTTGAACTTGGAAAGCTAATATGTGAATGAAGTAATTTAAAGAAAAGGGAATGTGCTTGGATTTATCTATAAACAAGCTTAAAATATTTTAGAAAAAAATCTTGAACTCATTATATTTTCTAAAAATTTATATAATTAAAATTATTATTTTTATTATTTATTATATTCTAAGGTTAATATGATTTATAAATGTCTTTAAAGAGGTCTGCCATTCATAAAAAATCATGTACAATTTTATTTAGATTTTTTTTGTCCAATAATTCGTAGAACAATTCGAAGTAGAAGCACAATTTTACAAGATGGCTCCTGGTTAAAGCTCATTGTTTAACTTGCTGCGGCGGCCATGCGGTTGCTGTTCAACCCCACATGTTAGCACCCCCCTTTTAGCCACCTGCACGCCCCTGCAGTCCAACCCCCCTCAGCTTTTACTTGTTCCTGTTCCTGACCATATTCCTGTTCCTGGCTCCGTTGGCAGCAGTAAAATTGCTTGCGGTTAATTGTTTTTCACGCGAAAAACTTCAATAATGCAGATATTGGCTGGCAGTTAGCCCTCGCACCCCTTCGCACCCCTCGCACCCCACACACCCCTTTGTTTTCAGGTTGTGTCGCCAGGGGGCTCTCGGCTTGGCTTGCCGCATTGTTGCAATTTATGATGTTGCATGCATTTTCCCCTTTTTTTTCCTCTATTTTCCTCCACACACCGCTTTGATGGTAAACACGAAGAGCTGGCCAATCGAATCAAAAATGCCAGCTTTGTGGGTTTCGTCGAAGGAGGAGAGGAAATCCAATAAGCATTTTCATTTGTCAAGCGGCGACCAAGCGGCGTATACGCAATTTGTCGAGCATTTTGTTAGCCTTTCGCTCTGCACCGCTTCGTTTCGTTTCAGTTTGGTTCGGTTCGGTTCGCTTTGGCTGCAAATTCAATTTATTGTAAATATTTTTGCGCCAAAGGCAAAACTTGCAAATTAATTTTTTCGCCTGCCGCCCGCGGAAAATGCACAAGTGGCCAAGGAGTAAAGTGGAGTGACTGGGGGGGTGGGAAAAAGAAAAAACCAGGGAAAACATACAAATAATAGAACAGAAAATAAAATGAAATCCAATAAAAAGGCAACAAGGAATCGGCCAAGAAAGCGAAAGAAGGCGAACAAAAAATGCACAACTTTATCACAACAAAAAGAGGGGGGTGGAAAAGAAAAGCAAGCACAGCTGTGAGCAAAAAAGGAAAACTCGAGGAAAACGAGCGCGAAAACGAAAACTCTATTACAGCCACAGTTGTTGCTTTTTTCTGTGTGTGTGTGTGTGTGGGATGTCCTGGAGGCTTTTCTGCTGCTCAAGTAATGAGAAATGCCAACAGGCACACAAGGGGAGAAAAAAAACACCGAAAGCGGGCCTGGATATCCTTCGTGGGCCTTAAGATCCTGCAATATTTATTAAAGTCGAAAATTATGAAGCCCGAGTGCAAATAAAGTCGAGCTTCGAACCCTCAACTCAATTACATCGCCAATGATGTGCGACGCAAGGACTGCGATGTCCATTTCAATGTCCTGCGTCCTGCGTCCCGTTGTCCAGTGTCCTGAGTCCCGAGTCCTGTGTTTGTTTTACCCTCGTTTTCTGGTCGTGTTTTTCTTTTCGAACCCTGCACTCTGATTGTTTTCCTTAATGTCCCCGGGTTTGTCTATATGAAAGTATTTATTTTTGCGCCCCCTTCATGTCGTAATCAAATCGAGCTGCCAAAGGGACTAACCCAACATTTTGATTGTTTTCCTTTTAGTACAAATTAATGGCCCGCAAGGCATTCAATTAGTCAAGCAATCTTCTATATTTTCTATGGCAATTTTTATTGATGGAATTGTTTTTATTGCTGCACTGGAAAATAAAATGGGATTTATTTCTTCAAAAGAAACTTCTTAAAATTAAATTATATTAAAAACTAATGAAACACTTCCTTTTTGCTCTTCTCATTGCAGGTTGGTGTCCATTTTCCGAGTCCCCTAGCTCTCCTTGAAGCCCCGTTAAGTATGCTTTAAACACTCTGCCATCGAGAGTCAATCCTTTGTCCTGCCGGCTGGCTAAAATGCAAATTTCTTGGCCAAACAACAACATGTGCTGCTGCTGCTCCTTCGTCGTCATCGTTCGTGGGCCAAATGCATTCATGTGCTGGCACAGGGCAACTGAGCCAAAGCCGGCAAATAAACACTGACCCCCGCCCTAAAAGGGGGCGTGGCAGTCGGCAGACAGTGGGGGCAATGACTAAAGACAACAAACCACATGTCAGTCGGGCTGGAAACCCTTTTCACGGGCAGAAAAACGAGCCAAAGGGGTGTGACCCAGACCATTCTGTAAACCCAGGGGCACTCCCCAATCAACAATCGACGTCATCAACTGCACAGGCTGGACAAACAGAAAGAGAGGGGGCTAGCGGGGAGTGAAAGAGAGGGGCTATCGGGGAGAGAGAGAGACAGGCAGCACAGCACGCGATACTGTGGTTTGTCATTGCCGGGATGACGACGTCATGATAGTGGCTCTAGGAATATGGATGAGTCCTGGGTTTTGGGCCCGCCGGCGTTGTTGGCTTAGAAAGTTCATTGTCTTGCCGGCAAAAGCAAAATGGAAAGTGGTTGGGTGGGGTTTCACAGGGGTGGGTGGTGGATGGTTGGGTGGTGAATGCTTAAAGCTTAAAGAGGGGTGCAAATTGCAAATTGCATGCAAAGCCTGCGACTGCATTAGTTTACCGCCTGCAGCCATATGGTTGGAGTCCCTGAGTCCTGAGTCCTGAATCCTTAGTCCTGTGAAAATACCCTACCCCCTTCCCTCACTGCAGTTGCCTAACCTCATTTCGCAGTGAAAAGAAGTTGAGGCTGCATTGTAAGCCGCCTGCAGACAATTGAATTTTAATTTGTATAACTTTAGTGCCAGACAGTTGGGGGTTTGGGTTCCCTCTCCCCTTTTTAAAGACCCCCCCCACACTTCCCTTTCCATTGAAGCGTTGCCGACGGCCATGCAACGGAATATTTTACATATTTCATGCGACGAGGGTCCTGCGCCTGCCGCCTGACTCCCGTTTAATGGAGTCATGCATAGAGGCTCTTTAAGCGGCCTCGTCCTGTCACTAAATCCTTTTTGTTTTTAGCTCACTTTGCCTCCATTGTTGCCGTTGTTGTTGTTGTTGTTGCCGCTGCAAAACAATTTGCAAATTGCTGGCCAAAAAATGGCGCCGCAAAGCTCACCTGAAAGCCACCCGAAAAAGCACCCTATGCCATCGCCATCAATTCAAGAGCAATTACAAAAGACAAACGGAGCAAGGACCCTACACCTATACCCACACACACATAGACGTTGCACAACAACAATGGCACAACTTTAACGGCTGGTCGCCTTGATCATTATCAGGCAGGAGTCGTTGGCCAAGTGCACGACACGGCCAAAAGGAGCTATGTATGGAAACCGGGAACAGAACGGAACAGAAAAGGACGAGTGTGAGAGGACGAGGACGTGACTCTTAAGTGACTGCTGTGGTGGCGTTTTGTGGCCATGTTTTGGGGTGTCAGGCTCGACTGCACAAACACAATAACAGCCAACACCAAGCGAAAACAGACAGGGATGGGTGGCTCTCCTTAGAGCGAGACGGCTGGATGGAGCATATGCAGCGATGACAACATGTGAATGGCAGTGGAAAAATCAGAAGTTGGCCATAAAGTTGATCCTACCAACTATAGAGCCTTACCAATGGAGGAAGAAGCGAAGTGCACAGCGAGAAATGTGGTAAAAAAATTCGAGTTTAAAAAAGAAGATAGAAAAAAGAAGGATATTTAAAAAAATATTGTAAATTTCAAGTCTTAAAAATTTTTTAATCCTCAGACTAATTAGTTCTAACTTTATTTGCTTGAAATTTTAATAGAAAATTTTTTTATTGGTTGTACAACAGTGTAAATAAGACATATACTTAATAAGTTCAGCCATACAAGCTTATTTTTAAGTTTGCCAGCTTTTTCATAACTTTAAATCAGGCAACAAAAAAATAATCGGGTGCAATGACAACCCTGCCCATGTGCAACACCTGCCTGGCCTCCCACCAAAAAAAAATCAGACAAACAGTAGGAAAAAAGGGGAAAATGCAACAAAAAGAGCGGGCAAAGTTTAGTGCTTTTCATAAACTAGTTGCCGAAGGGGGAGGGGGCGGGAAAAGCGCTCTGCCCAGGACCTCGTGGAGCTTCCTTTTATTTTCGAATTTAGTGCCGCGGCGGCCGTTGGCCCGTCTCCTATTATTACTGCTATTATTATTATTATTTTCGGGGCCCCAGTTGTTGTTGGCGTTTCGGGTAGTATATTCATTTTTTTTTTGCCTTGTTGCTCCTGGCACAGGAAACGTGCGACGTCATGTAGGCGCGCCAGTCAGACGCCTGAAAGTATGCCTCAGCGTTTAGTGGCAATATCAGCAAAAACACGCGACGAGGGAAAAAACGAGAAACGCGAAAAAGGACGAGTGGGGGTGGGGTTGGAAAGGGGGGTGAATAGGCGGTGCAAGGACTCTAGGCCTGGCGTCGTCCTGTTTCCGTGTTGCATGTTGTCGCTGGCTGGCTTTTCCTCCTACCAATTTTTTTTTTGTTTTAGTTTTCGGCCAAAAGTAAACAAAAGAAAAGCGAATTTTTCGTTGGCCACAAAAAACTTTCGTTAACACGAGAAATTGCATGCCGCAAAGGGGTTGCTAAAATAGGCGAAGGGGGAGGCTCTCAACTTGGGGTGCCACTTTTTGCTATTTTGGTTTCAGTTGCCACCCCAGCTGAAGGTTATTGTGGCAAATTGAGTTTTTGCATGAAACTTTAAGCCGCTTAAAGATTAGACCGGGCCAAGACAAGAGAGCCCCAGAAAGCTGTACGTGGAGTTTCCCAAGAAAATGCCACTAAAGAGTTTTCCATTTACGGCAACTCGGGGGCTAAGCTCCCCTCATTCAGCTGAGCTGCAGCCCTCGTCCTTATTTATAGTAATTATGCAAGCTGAATACGGAAACAGGATGGCAAGTAAATCAAGGCGTATGTAACGAAGGACTTAACACTCTCCGAGGATCTTAGGGCCGGGAGTGTATTATGAAATATTTATATTGCATTGCGCAAAACGTTATTACTTGCAAGTGCAATCTGCAGAACTTGTAAGTGGCTTAAATGGTAAGAAGTTGCATTGGCTTGACACGTGAAGCCAAAGGGAGAAACAACTAACTTTTGCTGCATTATATTTCCTTTTGTATTTGCTTACAGATAAGAACTAAGGTACTTTACACAGGAAGAAATATGTAGCTTTTGTTATACAAATTTAATGATATATAGTTTGGGAAATAACTTTAAATCACTACTCAGGTTTTTGTTTTAGTGAAGTCACGAACCATGCCTGCGGTCGCACGCCTACCTTGCATTGGGCACACGTCGATTCTTCTTTGTGTCGCTATCTTTTTTTCTCTTCGCTAATCCAAATGTGTTTAAGACCCCTGCTTTTAATATTAAATAGTTTTATAAGAAACAAAAACATTTAAAATATTTTTAGCAATTCCAACTGTTGAAATCATCTAGTAAAAAGCAGAACTCTCCGGATAGTGGTGGATAATTTTATCGGTTTTCCTTTTTTTTCCCCTTTTTTTCCACATTTTTGGTGTCTCCCCCTTTTTTGTGGCCTTCTCATTATCATTCCTTTCGGCCGGCTTTTAGTCCTTCTAGGGTTTTCACGCCAATGCCGTAACAGCTGCATAAATATTTTCTCCCAGCCATTTGGCTTTTATTGGATGTCCCTCATTCCGGGCTTTATCTCTGCCACTTTAGTCCCGGCTTTGTGCTGCTGCAGAGATGGAAGTGCATTGGCCAATTGTAATTCAAGTCGCATAATTTTTCGGCTTATTAAATATGGTAATGCCGCATTGCCGGCCGAAACACCTGCCAACGACACAGCAATGGCAGTCATTCTGCCTATTTGTGTTAATAGTCAATGGCTGCTCGCTGGGGAGCTTGGCCAAAAGCGGATGCTCTAATGAGTCATGTGTCTACGCTCTTTCCGTCCATCTCGCTCTTTCTGCCCGCTTTTCTGTGAATGCACGGCGTCAGAAATTCATTAAAGCCATGATTGTAATTTATTCTAATGGCATTTCGGTGTGCAATGCTCGTGCAAACGGCTGTCGGCTGGCCAAAAGGTTACGCAACCCGCCGCCAGCCTCGCAAAATGTTGGCCAAAAAGAACATTTTGCCCGCCGCCGCTGTTGCTGCTTTTGTTGCTGTGCTGTTGCACTGTGAAGTCGTTATGGCCATGTCCAGCATTCGTTTTGATTGACGGCCCAGCCAGAGTGGCCAGTTTGCCCCAGCTGTACGAGTGCCGACCACATAAGTTGCCAGCTTGTTTTGGACACGGGGAAAAAATATTGAGATTTTTGTATGATCTGGATTCTGGGATTTATGAATTTTATAGACCTTCTTCGACCTTCAGAAAAATTTAAAGAAAAATTTAAAGACTACAAAATTTGTTGTAGGTCTGAAAATTCTGGATAAGTAACGCATTTTACAACTTAACTCAAATCGATTTCGAAATAGTCGGAGATTTCTGAGCTATCCTGATAGTATTATGACATTGAGGTGTTCAAAATATATTTTTAGGAGATACAAAAAATTTGTAAAAAGACCCGAACTGGTTTTTAAATTTTATATTTTAACAATAAATCCTAATCTTTATATTGAGCATTAGAAAATACATTAAAAACATTTTTTTATGGTTATTTACCATAATTCACCATATTTTCCCAGTGTGCGAATGTGTGCCCACAATTTTGGGTCAACGCGGCCTTTCTGGCCAATTCTTTGTCATCATCATCTGCAGACTGCAGTACTCTCTGCTTAATTAGCGGTCTTGAGCTTTGACTTGGGAATTTCTCACGACCATGCGAAGTGTATTCACCGTACTCGGGCCAAAAATGTAAAAATAAACGCATACGCGGCCAAAAACTGGTTAGCCGACTGAACTGATTTATCAGCTCAGCCTTTTTGTTATTTTTATTTTTTGTTTTACACTTTTTTTGGTATTCTGTTACTCCTATAAATATAAACAGCGTCATGCATGCCCGTAGTAAATCGAACGGCAGAGTTAATTCAGCTTTTTATATATACAAAGCTGGCCTGCTAAATGCGAAGACAAGTTGCAGCAGTTGGTTGCCAGTCGAGGGTTTCTGGTTGCCAGTTTTTAGCTTTTGGCGCTCTGCGAGAAGCCAAAACAAGTTTTTTGTTTATAAACAGATTTCGGCTTGCTGTCAGTGTCCGTCGATCTGTGCGCTTTTCTTATAAACAAAAGCCGAGCGGCGAACGCTTCGCAAACAAATGACATAATTTGATATTCAAATTCCGGAGCCAAACAAACAAAATTTTAATTTGAAAAGAAAACGAAATTGAAATTCAATTTCAACTACCTGCCGCTGACTGACAGAATGACTAACTGACAAACTGACTGACTGACTGTCGCCTCGCCTTCGGAATATGCTAATAACGCAAAATGTTTTTCGTCGACTGATATCATGATGGTATTCTCGCCCATCTCTCCACTGCGTTATATAACTCGTGCGGCCAGGCATGCATATTATTTTTGATAAACCGGCAAACTGGTTTATGAATGGCTTTAACTGTTGGGGGCTAACAAAAAACAAAACTCGAGCTGATGTCATCGGGGATCCGATGAGCAAATGCCATGAGCGCTGGCATTCTTTTGATTATCTCGCGATGCTCGCTGATCGATTGCCTGGGATCACTATCGGAACAGGCCTCCAATCGAAAGTAAAACGTGGAGCCGCAATAACTACATGATTCACATTGGCCGTATTTGCCGAGATAACGAACCACGTCTAATGACAGCCGATGGGGAGTTAGGGTATAAGGGGGCTGTTTGCCAAGATGAAACACTTGGGGAGCGGCTAAATACAAAACAGCAAGACGGGCGGCAAACTGACAGGCTGCTTACGCTGCTCTGGATTATTTATTTATATGGGTTCTGACACACAATGAATCATTTAATCGATTTTTTGCTTAGCCGAGATTGCAGCAGCATCAGCGTCTGGGAAATATAAACAGTGTTTGATTGAGGAATGTGTGTGTTTCACAAGAATTGAGGAACCAACCCTAAATAGACACTTGATTATTGCATGAAGTTCGTAAATAATTGGTATTTACCATTGGAAAATTTCGTTACTTTATCATTTTACTCAAGTGTTTAACACTTTAAGAAAATGTAAGTGCCTCTCTTGATATTTCCCTGTTTATTTTATTAAATTCAAATTAAATATTTATATTACTATATATTTCGGCAACACATTTTATAAACACAAAAAAAGCAAGTCGCCGTAAAATCGAGCATATCGAATTTTCGGGGCCGCATATCAAGTTAAAATTTATATTACATAGTGTAAAATCGATCTACGTTTTATATTGATTTTTTTTGGGTGTAATTAATATCAAAATATATTGATAGATTTCTTTAGCTACTGTTTTGTGTATAGCCCTTATTTATTTAAAACCTATTTGGGCAAGATTGATTGATTTATTTGCAGACTAATGCCAAACAAAAGACCGAAAAACGGTTTTCCCATTAATCATAATCAGCTTTAATATTGATTTTATCGATTACATCTCCCGATTGATCCATGTACTATACCTCGCCAAGGTCTAGGGTATAAATGGCATTTGTTCCGCGGGATTGCTACTCGCTAATTAAATTTGCATAGGCAACGCGTGCGAGTAAATAATTCTCCCGACCCACCGGATGACTTAACATGTGTTTCAGCTGCCGCTGCGTGAGAATGTGACTTCCATCAGATGAGTTGGAATAGGTTGACTCATTGCCAATGGCCCCCAATTGTTGCTTTTCCAGCTAGGTTCACACAGCAATTGGGAGCCAAGAGCAGATGATTCCGATTTCGATGACTAAGTGAGGGGAGAACGGTTCTCTAGAGACGCAAGTGCAGCGCCAGTGCTCGTGACTCAGGGAAAAGTTCGTGGAAAACTTCTGACAAGACTCGTTTAGGGGTCTTACGAGCGGAACCAATGAATGAAGTAGAAGCAGAAGCACTTGCAATTGACTCAGCCGCCTTGGAATTCATTTCCAGCCCAAACTGTGTATACAATTAGTTGCATGCAAATTAAATGCCCGCATTGTTTTTTTTACTGCTGCTCGGCCGTTAAAGAAATAATAAGAGAATCTGCAAAATTTCAACATTTCTTAATTATTTTTCTTAATTAAGCCAAAACATAATTTTCGAGATGACTGGGAGAGAGGGGGTGGTGGCGCAGACTGGGCTGCCAGCAGCTGTATTAAAAATAAACACAAATTATGAACCACCCCCGATACTCGCTCACCAACTCAGCTACATATAAAGATACAGATACAATGGCAATAAGAGGCGTCAAGAAAATGTTTAATAGGCGCGTTGAAATGAAACTTAAACAAAGAATTTTACATCCAGCCGCTGGCCAAACAGCAAACACATGTTCCGCAGATAGATACAAGTGCATGCATACATATATCTTCCCTTCAGCCCCGGTATAAATTTCATGCCCAGCCACCTTCAGTGCACTCGAAAAAATATTCCAGTATTTTAAAAAAATAAAATTAATGCAAGTAAACTTAGTTTATAGATCATATAACAATTTTATCCATATAAATATTTTATTTCCAATCGTATAATATTTTAAAATTATTTTTCCTCTTTAATAAAAGTAGAAATAATAATAGTAGAAGTACCATCCAATTTCTCCCTGTCTATCCGACTGACAATTTCAGCTGCCTGCATTTTCCGCAGAATTTCAAGAGTTTTTGATTAATTGCAGCAATCTGGGGGAGAACGCCCAGCACGACAGGCGGGACAACCGACTCGTGCCCTCGAGAGGAAGGCTCTTCGGCTCCCCTGCTCTTCCGCTCCTCTGCCGCTCGGCCTGCTCTGTTCTGCCCCCACTCATTACCACTCAATCTCTTAAGCATGCCTCTGTTGCATGCCACAAGAGTCGTCCGTTTATTTATACGACTGACTGTGCGGAACGGGCAAAAGGGGGGAAATTCGCTTTTTCTGCCACATTTAGCGCTGGATTTGTGGCTCAAGGTCTCGCTGTGTTTCCTGCACTGCAATTTCGGTGTCATCGCCAATGCCGCCTGCCATTTGTTGCTGGCCAAATTGCTACATAAATCTGAATTTGAGATTTCCCGCCCCCTGCTTTCAGTGGTGGGTTGATGGGGTGGCCTTATCTATTTTTCAGCCTGCAGTTTTGTTTATTGATGCTGTCCAATTAGGTGAACATTTGGCACACTCGACTGGCCAGCCAAACAAACTGCCCAGCTAAACTAGCAATTGATTTTAAATTAATTCCTAAGACCAAACAGCTCAGCCATGTGTAAATGCCCAAAAGTCAGCGGAGCGAAGTCAACATAATTTTTGGCAAATAAATTTGAGAAATATTTTCGGAATACTGCCAAACAAAAGTGACTAATTAAGGCAGCGACAAAGGCAAACTTCTCGTCTCCGTCTTCGGCAAACACGGAGGCAAACACACAAAAGCGAAAACAATGAAAAGTTTTCTTATTTTCTTTGGCTGTTTGCCAACCTTGAGGCGTGCTAATAGATGGTCATAGATATGGATAAATAAATTTGGTAAAGTGAGTTTAAAGAGTCGAAAAGTGGTTACCCTGTAGCTGGAAATATTTTGGAATTTATAAATATTCAATTGTGATGTTAGTTCTAACATATTAGGATATATTAAGTTCCCTAACTAATATACCCTTGATCTCAAGGGGTATCAAAAGCTATATACACATCAGCAAACTCATCTATATATAGCCACTGTGCGCCACATCAATGTGTATAAATTCTGGTTGGCTTTTGAACTCGAGTAGTTGAGACTCAACAAAATGGCACAATTTTGTTGCTTCTTTTTGGCATAGTAAGTAAATTATTTGCGCTCATCTACGGATAAAGATATTCGACGAAGCCTCGCCAAATGTGCAAATTTATTTAGCCTTGATAATTCCCAAATTAAAGATGTGAGCGAGAGAGAGACCATTTATATGGCTTGGCATGTGGCATGGGGTATGAGGTTCATATAGTATGGTAAAATTGGGGGTGTGTGCTGTTCAAGATGAAAGGCTGGATTTAAACTGATTAATCTCCCAGCTTCGAATGTATCTTATCTGCATCTCTGTCTGGGGCTCTGATGTCATTTGCAAATTCAATTTATCCCAGTTCAAATGGAATTCATCCAACTGGAGGCTCTGCACTCTTTCGTTTTTACTACCAATTTTTATGGTTTATGCATAGTTTACTCTTTGTGGCCCCTCACTACCCCCTCACTACCCATTTCCCCGTTTCCCGGTTCTTTGTCTGTCACGGATTGCGGACTGCCAACTGGCTGCGACATTGTGACTCCGGCATGCTCATAAAAAGGTAATAAAATTTTTGTTTACCTTGGTAATAGGAAGTGAAAAGCACTAACACACACAAAGGCCAGGCGCACGCACACACACACACAAGCAGATATTTGAATATATTGCAGGATACGGGGCGAAACATATTCCTTTGCATGTCCTCGGCTATATGGCTATATAGCCTTGAGTGGTTTAGTCGACTCGACAAGTTTTTGGGGCGGCAAATGTGTCCGGGATGCGGGGAGGTCCTTCCGAGGCCGTGTATAACAAACAGCAAAGAGAAAAAAAATGGAACTCAACGAGAGGACGGGAAAAAAACATCAGGATAATCGCAAGAAATGGAGTCGAATGTTTGGAGTCGAGTCACAGGAAATTGATTTCTTTTCGTGGTTTGGCCCCAGGACCCCAGGACCATAGAACCCCAGGATCTTCTTCCTCGCCGCCGTTGTCAAACAGAATTTATCGATGATTGGTTTGCTCTTTGCGCATATTTATCTGAATGCAGATTTTATCTACACGAGTGCGGGGAGTACGGGCAGCTATAATTGCACCAGCCTGCATATAAATAAAGTCGCTTCAATGGGGGATCGTAAAGTATTGCATAATAAACTTCTTACATTGATAGAAGGCCCCGACTTCTGACTTCTGTGTTGCCCCGTGTTCGCAAATCATGGTCGTTGGGCATTATAATGTCGACTAGCAAAACAACTTGGGGCATAAAAGTATAACAATTTTATGCAAGATGCAGATTATCTAAGAGGGGGGATAGCGAAAGGAAAACAACTCTTCACTCTTATTGGCTTTCAATTTCCATTTTCTAAATTTACTCGCAGACAGGCTCGAACCCCGTTGCTTCCACTTCCACCCCTCGTAGAAAGGCGGGGAAAAACTTTTGCGCTTCGCTATTCCTCGCTGATTATTGAAATCATTTTCCTGGCCGCCTTCGAGAAACTTTGCCATATTTGCTTGCTTAGGCCTTCATTAAAAGTTTGCCCCTGGCACGACATTTGTCTCCAAGGTATACAAACCTACAGAAACGTACATACATATTCAGTAGCGCCGTGGGAAAATCAGGGTTGCCAACCCGCGCTTTGATTTATGGCTCTATTAAATAATTTTCCAGTTGCCGTTGCTCCACAAAAAGTTGAATGCATCGGAATTTCAATCGGGAGTTTTTGGCTGCGCGCGGTGGAAAAGGGCGAAGATTTGTGGTGTCATTAAAATTTTGTTGCATCCAGAAGGTAGTCTACTTTTACGCCATCTATCTTTTTCTCTCTCTGCATATTTCTCCTACTCCTTTTTGTATCTCGCTTACTTTGCGGAACCGCTTAAATATGCATTTGTTATTGAATTTCAGTAACAGCTGGCTGGCATGAGTCTGCACTGAGAGAATATTGATTGAATGCATTAAATATAGGGTCTATGAAGTAAAATACTTTTTATTGCATACTTTTAGACAGTTCCTAAAATGATTTTAAAACTCTTCGGATTTATTTTGTTTCTTTAAGCATCTTAACTTTTATTACCTTGGAAAAATCATTTGTTTTTCTTCGTATGTACTTTACCAATCCCATCCAGCTCCTCTCAGCTTCCCGGGTGGCATTCCGGCGGGCACTCAACCGTAACTAACACACCGTGTGTGCCATGCCACATGCACTTTCACCTTTAACTTTTGGCTGATTTCTAGTGCGGAAAGCGCTCGTCGAAGGATCCCTTCCTCCATCTTCCATCCTGCCCTTCCTCTGCTAATATGTGTCTAATACAGCGTATTAATTTATTTAAATTCCACACAGACTCAGACTCAGATGTGCCGACATCCGCCGTCGGATAGCTAAAGCTATAGCTATAGCTATAGCTATACGTATATATATATAAGTGAGGGCAAGGATGTGGCACACATATGGATACCGAAGCCATTACGACGTTCAATGACACGGCAAAGTGTGCGCCATGGCAACTTTTTGCCTTTTTCCCTGGGATCCACCGCTTCACGGGATGCCTGACTGCCTGACTGCTCCTGCTTCTGATTCCTCCTCGCCTGCTATCTATAGCCCGATGATTACGACAGCCATCAGCGGGGGATATCGAATGCCGATGCCGATGCTAACCGCCTCCGCCTCCTTCTCGAACCCCTTTGATTCTGCCACATCCCCTCGAAACGTTCTAATAGCTTCTAATGCATGTAATGTCAGTTCACATCAGCTTCCGCCCAGCCACCGCAAATTCCCGCTCACCTGTTCCCATTTTTTGCACCTGAGCTTGATGCCTGGCGTTTAGCGGTTGCTTTAAGGAAGATGGAATAAAATGCTAGCTATTGATTTTATTCTGGGGCTAAGAAAAATGGGCTAAATTTATATATTTCTTATAAATTTAAATTTCTATTTCTAAAGGTGCCTGTAGTTCTTCAATTCCTTTATTCAAAAGCCTTAAGAACTCGACATCCGCAAGTGAATGATTAATGTTGCCGTTTAAAAGGGACTTAAGAGACATTAAGAACTTTTAAAGCCTCTTAAATTGATGGTTAGCCGAGAACATTTAACATTTCTCCACTCCAGCAATCATAGCTCGGCTGAGAATGTTTATGGAATTAAATTGAAGAGCTGCTTCGCTCGCTTGATGATAATCCTAATATACTTTGCATGCAGATTGGCAGCACTCAAGAGCTTTGGGCATCAAATGGAAAATAGTTTTGGCCTAAAAACTTCGACTATCAAATGACCGCAATTCATTATTTTATCTAGTTTTCACAACTATTCAAATGTTTGTGTGGCCATGGCCCTGGGAGCCCTTTGCATTATGCTAAATTGCCTTGTTTTACAATGCTTAAGTGCTTGGCCAAGGGTGGAGGATTTATTCCGGGGAACCCCACCATATGCTAATAGTTTTGTCACTCTTTCGAAAAAGGGTTCGTCATAAAATTACCCAAATAGAGGCAAAGGATCTAAGCACTGGTGGTAAAGTGGCAAACTTTGGGCTGTCGGCACCTTGTGTTGCTGTTGCTTTTTGGTAATTTCCCCTTTTTATCTGGCGAGTCAGAAGCCACAAACACACACAGGATATTAATGCAGGCTGCAGGATTGCAAGGATATCGCTGGGACCTTGCGTAAGTGTGTGTCTTCATCTTTAATAAATATTTATGTGCTGTCACCAGCCCAACTCAACCCACTTCCTATCGAGTGTGCCTCCCTCCCCCACCCGTCAATTTGCTTTTCTAATTTGTATACAAGGATTTCTGCTGTGGCTTTTGTTGTTGATGTTGCTGTTGGGTTCCTGTACGTTGATGTTGGTTCTGCTGCTGCTGCTGCTTTTGTGTTTGCTCTCGGGGGCAACAGACTTGGAAAACTTGGCACTCTTACATATTGATGAGCGCTGCGATTAAGTAGAGCGTGCCTAATGCATGCAGCCAAGTCCGGGGGCATCGGAGGGTTAAGGAAGGACACCATGTGTGTCACCAGCACCCCCTTAACACCCATACACTCACACCCCCATACCCCCCTCCCCCCCATAAACGAAACTCATCAATTTTTATGCGGTTTCGGTTTTTTGCGCCCTCTCCGTTTTGTGTGTGTTTGATGAAAGTGAAAAATGCCCGAGAAAAGGTGGCAAAGGTGGGGAAACTTTGGCTACCTGTCCTGTCGCTAATGTTATGCAAAATGAAAGTAAACAGAGTTCGGTTATCCGAGTGTGTGTGTGTTTTGGGCTGTGCTAGTGTGCGTTAGTGTTTGGCATACAAATTGTTGCTGGCGGCTTTTTAGGCGTAGCTTAATGCATTTAAATGGGAAAATTACACAACTTTTTTGCAAACGCTTTTCTCTACTTTTCTACTGTTCTGGTTAGCCATCGAAAGGGTTGCGATACACAAAAAAACAAAGAGTTTTAAATTTAAAAAACTAATGAATAGCCTTTATTCAAAAACTTAAGTAGGTAATTAATGCAGAAAAACTAATATTCATTAAAACACAATTTTGAAAATAGGATAAGGCAAAGAAAGGATCATTTAACTTAATAAAAATATTTCAAATATTATACAAATATTTTAAATATTATAAAAATATTTTTATAGATTTTTTTTTGTTTTAAATATTTTAAAATATTTTTTAAAATGTATTTTAAGGTTTTTTTCTCCGTGTAGTCCCCATTTAAACGCCCGATTGCAAGCGGAAATCTCGACACCCGCTGATTCGCACAATTTCTGCCACTCGAGCAGCCACATGTGGCGGGAAAACGGGAAAGCAGGAAAGCGGGAAAGCTTTTAGTGCGCTCATTGCTGTAATTAATGTTCCCCAGCTCGCCTTTAAGCCGCTTTAAAGACAAGGCCGAGACTTTTGTTTGGGAGCAGCGAAGGCTTCTTGCCAGAGGTGCCATTGTATGGAGCAGTAGATGTGCTCCACAGTTGATGGACGCCATCTAGGCGCCAACTTTGGCTTGCTGGCCCTGGCCCATTGTTGTGGGCAAATATGGCTCACTGCTATGGCTTCTTTCCCTTCTGGTTGTTGGGATTGCTGGGATTGTTGTGACTGTAAAAGTGTCGTCATTGTTGTTGCCACTGCTGCTGAATGGCTTAACAACAATAACAATGGCGAGTCGAACAATAACAACAAGAAGGGGAGCAAACGCACGACGCACATAGCTTGTTGGCCTAGGCTAGAAGCGTCCTCGATTCAGAGCCACCCACCCATTACAGTTTTACCACCCCAAGCACCCCCTTTTTGGCCAGCGGACGGACTTCTGCTCGTTGGCTTTTATTGCTTCAGCTTCAGTTTCAGCCCTGAAGTATGCAGCGCTTTCCCGCTGCACGCTGCCTTTGCCCTCCGCTTTTGACCCACTTTACGCGTTTTTTATTTACTCACTTTTCCTTTTTGCCCCAACTGCTTTTCCACTTTTCCACTTTTTTTTTTCTCCAACCAACCCCCTTTTCCGCCTGCCCATTGTTGCCAAAGTCTTATTATTATGTGGCTTGCCTTCGTCCTTTCTTCAGTTTTATTGCTTGTTGTCTATGGCGGCGACAGCAATTATGTAGATTTCAGCTGCACAAATAAACTTAAATTTATATTGTAGTCCAGTCTGGGCTAGGCAGGGAAAAAAAGACTCATCGAGGGCCTGCACACACCGCATAATGAGCGGGTTATTGACATTAATTGCTAGCCGCCTGTGGAGGACGAAAATTCCGAAGGATTACGGACTCCGGATTCTCCGATTCAGAGGACCGCCGACAGCTCGTGCGTGTAATATGATGTATGATATGTCGGGCGAAAAAAAACACAACAACACCACACAAACGGGGCTGTCAGTTGGTCTGAAGGACCAAAAGGACCGAAGGACCAGCGATGAGGCAACCTGCAAATTTGGCAAATGTCTGACTGTCTGTCGGAATTATTCCGTTTTTCCTTATTTTCGGATATGTGTGCTGTAAGCACACAATACCAACATTCCTGCCAGTCATTCGCATTCGCAGCAGGGGATAAAGCGTTTTAACCTGACACCAGAACAATATTATTTATACCATCAACACCTTTTTGCCTGATGTGCTCGGTACTTGTGGTTGCACGGAGAATATTGTTCGGGTGATTAAGGTAATTGTGAGCTGAAAAGGCAAGGTATTCGGGAGTTAGGGGGTTTAGGGCATCCCGAAAAATCTCTAAAATATAATAGCTTTATTTATTTGTTCCAACGATTTAAGTATTGCAGAAGTTTCAATAAATTCTTTAGACCTTAAAGCTAAAAAAGGAATAGGTATATCTCGTTCGTAACATTTAGTATTGGTAAAAAAAATCCTTTTTTTAATACAAACATGAAGTGACGTTTAATTGAAGCTCGTTTTTTGGTTTCCGCTTATCGAAATGAGTTTTTTGCCCATTTTTAACCACGATATTGGATTACCTGTGGCACTCTCTCGTTTTTTTTTAGCCCGCTTTTGCTTATCTTTAGCTGAATTCATTTAAATATTTGCACACAATTATTTGCAGATGCGCAGCCATCGAAGCTGAAAAATTGATTGCTTGTAATGTAAATAGCAAATAAATCGAATCAATGGCTGCGAAACATGCAATAAAAAGCGTAATAGTTCATATTTGCAAATATCCAAATAGCCAAGGGTACTGATTTTATTTTTTAGTTATTCCAAAAGTGCAATAAATTAGTTTACTATTGTGGTTTAAACTTGAAATAATTTTAGCTAATTAAATCTTTAAGTAAAGACCAAAGTATTGAGTCCACAGGGGATTAACTTGGCCTTTCTGCGGGCGGAAACCAAAGTTATATTTAACGAAGGAGCACGGATTGTCGCTTTAAATTCGGGTCGAATTTAATCAGCCTCTCAGGAATTTTGTTTGCCACCTTCAGCGAGTTAAATCTCAGAATTAACACCCCTAAAAAGGGAAGGGTAGTTGACTTTTCTGGGGGATGACTTGGCCCTGATTTGGCTTGGCTTTCAGGTCTGAGCTTTCGGCTTTCGCCTGTCGAGTGGAAGGCCACTTTCGAGTTGAGTTTGAGTTTCTAGCTCGTGTCGCCATCTTGCAGGACGCTTCGCTGATTTCGCCAGGGCAACGCAATAATTTGTGTAAATAATCAATGGCCTGTGCCGGGGCTTATTGACATATTCTCTAGTATGCAATGGCCTCCGGGCTCTCTGGCTCCTTGGCGGCCCTTTGTGGCCAGGGCAATTAAATTATTTATAGCCGCCTTTTGTGGGCCTCCTTTCAGAACAGGAAACTTCCCCATGGCAACTTGGATGTCCCGTCTAGACCTTGTCCTCCACTCGTGTAAATGGATGGAACCAGGCAGCCCCTATCCCAATCCCAACGAAAAACCCCGCAGGTGGCCCAAAGAACTCGAAACAGAAGGCGGCTCTAATTACAAAGAGCTTAGGCTCGGAAAATATGCAACAATTGCTAATTTGATGAGTTCCTGCTTCAACCCCCCCGAAGGTTAATGTTGCTTCAGTTGAAATAATAGAAAAATTAAAATATTTTACAGCGCCAGCAGGGGGGGATCAAGTGTCAGACAGGCCAACAATTATGGCGCACACCTTTTGGCCGCCCTTTTGACGCCGCCGTCGAAGCCATTATCAAACTTTGACTAATACCATTGAAATTTGTGCATAATTTCGAGGCACTTAAAGCAGACGCTTTGTGCGTACTTAAGTGCCACGCCCCCTGGCTAACAGCCGCCCCTTTTAGCCACCCCCTACTTTGTAGTAACGCTTAGCAAGGCAATTTAGCTGAGTGAGCCCGAAAATTGTAAAAGTCTCCGACGACTTTGTAAGTAATTCCTTTCGGAAACTTCTGCGCCTAAATTGGCACTTTAAGCAGGTGACAGGATTTCGGGATTTGAATATTTATGAAAACATAATTACAGATAAATTAGAGATCAATAAGTCCTTAACTAATTATTCAACTTTAGGTTAGGGTATTCGAAGGTCGGACTTAAAGCAAAACAAAGGGCAAGCTTAAGTAGAACACGTAGCACTTAATTAACTATTCAGAAATGCTTGGCAAATTGCAGGGGAACTAAACCATCATTAAAAGGAATGGTCCAGACGGCTTCAATCTCTCTATCTCTGTATTTTTTTCGGTAGCTACTAGCTACCCCTAACTAGGAAATTCAGAAACCACCCGCAATCGGTCGTGCGTAGGCTTTTTGATAAGACCTGCTCCTCCCATTTTCCACTTTCCATTTTTCCATTCCCATTACATCCGCCGTAATGGCGGCTTGTCCTTTTTTGTGCTGCTGTTCTTTGTTTGTCTGCGAGGACGTCCTTGACTTTCCCCACCTACTGCCACCCCTCGTTTGTTGGGGCCATTTTCTCCATTTGACTTTCAAATAATAAAACATATTTTTTGGGGCGCCGAAGCCGCATGAAAACGGCAGCTGTAAAATTTGTGGGTTATTTGTTGAAAATACATTTTCCACTTTTCATTTTCGTTTCCTCTTTTTTCCGCTCTCTGCTGTGTGTTTTTCTTTTTTTCCCGTTTTCCTTTTTCCTTTTCCCATTTTGTAACCCCGGCAAAGGTGAAGTTGGCCCCAAAAGCCTCGTCCCGCACTCGTTGTTGGTTTTCGATGCGACCCAGGCTCAGGTTATGTTTTGCGGGATATTTGATGAAGAGGGTCGGGCGTCGCCATCACCATCACCATCGCCGCAATGAGTGGAGAGTGCAAAAATGCCAATTTTATGCATGAGAAAATACTTAAAATAAAGTATAAAATATTTCATTTAAATGTAAATGATTTTTTATTTCACTTTGGCCCATGGCCGATGTTTGCCAGGTGGAAAATGCGAATGCACGAGCAAATACGCGAGTGTGTGCCTGTGTTTTTCCCATAACGCAAAATAAATACAGTTTTTAGTCAGCAGTTTTTGGTTTTATTAAAAGTACATTTTATCAATTAATACTTTGTATTTGATCTTTTTTGTTTAAAAATCCCATTCCCAGTCATAAATAAATATAACTGACATTTCGCCATCAGCTAAAATAAGTAAAACATAAAACAATCTGTGCTCTGTTTCGGAAGTAAAGTTCTTCAATAAATTTCGCCCACCGAAAACTTTCAATCAAAATCGGACCAAAAACTTTGAATATGCCATAAATAAAGTAAACTTCTTGGGAACGGAATTACTGGCACCTTTTTCTCTGTGATTTTGGGTTGGAGATACAGTAGAGTCATTTGCCATTTATCTTGGACTGGCGACCGACTGCTCGCAGCTAGTTGAGAATTATGAGGCATGTCCTTCGGCCTCGCTCCTGTCGCTGCCCCCAAATTGATGTACGATGTGCCAGGTGATGAAGGAGCCCTCGCTCCCCATAAATACTTGTACATATATCTCTCAGCGAGTCTGTCTGTCGTTTGTCATAAAATTAGCGACAGTTCAGGAGGCGTGATGAGTGGGGGGAAGGGGAGGATGGGAGGATAAGGTGCCATGTTCATTTGGGTGTCCTTGTGCGGCGCACAAATTAGTTGGTGAATTTTTTATGCTTGCCACAGCACGATAATGTGACCCCACATCTTGTCCTTGTGCCACGCCCCACGCCCGCCCCTCCCAGGGGGCCCACATCCTGCTGATGTATTCGCTCATTTGGGCGGCTGCCTTGACAAGGTGTCTTGGCCATAAATGAAAATTGATGCTGGCGCAAGATTTTTCACGCCACATTGTCAAGTGTGTTGATTCGATTAAGATGAGGGATGAAGTGCGCCTGGGGGCCAGGATGTTCGCAAGATGTTCGCTGTGGCCCACAAACCCATTTCAAGTGCAACGGCAGCGACTGAAATGGAGACTCCACGTAATTGCATTAATGCCGCACGGAGCATTACATGTCCGCCAGTCAGTCAGTTGCATCAGTGTCGAGAGTCGAGTGTGTTCCACGCTCATTACGAGCCCAAAACCGAATCGGGAGCACGCGAGCCGGAGTGAAATTAAAATTTCCGCTTTTGCGTGAGAGTCTGGGAGCAATAATTGCAGAATTGAGGCAAATATTTCCATCTAGGGGCCCATCGAGGGGCCCATTGTGTAGGCAATTTGACTGTCCACCTATGTGGACGCCTGTGTGGCATGCCTCAAGCCTCAAGGCTGCCTTCGTCACGCAATGGGAAGCTGTTGCTGCTGCTGCTGCAGCTGTGGATGTTGCATGTTGCTGCCGTGCATGTTGCTGCTGCTGCTGCTGATGATGATGATGATGCTGATGCTGCAGCCTGACCCATTGTAATTGCATTGTGGCATTGTGTCGTCCTACTCATCACTGCCCACTTGTCTGGCCCTTGCACTCGTTTTCAGTCTCGTTGTCGTCTTTCTTCGCTGCGAGCACTGCGAAAAAAAATGTTTAAAAAGTATTACAAAAATTTTCAAAATATTTTTAGTTTCTAAAAATTAAATAAATATTTTTGAAGAATATTTCTATAAATATTTTAATAATCAATACTTTTTAATTACGATCTTAAAAAATTGTTATAATATTTATTTCTCTATATATATATATATAAGTTATTTTTATCAGTGCCCAAGTGCACAACCGATGCTGTGATGAATGATGCCCCGGTTTTAAGAAGGATATCCGCTCTTTTACTCAATCGGTGCCGCATTCCTTTGCCTCTCCAGAACAAGAACCCCCCAAAGCCCCCAATCCCCCCCAAATCGCCGAGCTGTTTGGCATGCGGACAAAATAATTACAATTTCGCATTATTATGCGAAGTGAATTTTCATTTATGGAGCCTTTTCAATGTCTCAAGTACGGCTGCTGCTGCTGCTGCCACTGATTCTTCTTTTATTCCATTTCGCCGGTGGCCCGTTGTTGTTGTTGATGTTGCCGCCTCGTTGAGAAGTTTATTAAAATTGCAAGTGGCCCCGGTCCTCCCGCGGATGTTGCAACATTATTTTCGTATTAAATTGTATTTCCCGGCGATGGCATCCATCATCAGAGTATTTATACATATACTTTTCCTTTTTGCAGACATATTTGCAGACACCGCAAAGGGTTTTATTCAGGTGTTCGTGGCAGAACTGCATATTTGCAATGGGGCGGGTTGAACGCACTTCTTATATTGAACACACATCGCTGCCCTCGAATGCATTTGGGTCCCTGTTCCTGGCATTGAGCGAGGAACGTTTCCTTTTGCCGAGCATTTTTGAAGGCATGCCATAAATGCTTCGACGCCCGGGAAAAGCAAAAGCAGAAGCATAAGCAAAAGCAAAAGCATTTTGCATCCATTGGTGTTTATATTGTGAGGTTCCTGACTGATTGTGCAGAGATGCCTGCGATGCCTGCGATGCCTGCGATGGCGATGCTCCTCCGTTTTGCATCTTAAGTGCTTTTCGATTTTCCCCCTTTCCTGCCCAATGAGCCCGAAATCTATTCAGATTCAACCAGAATCGGCTACCTTTAAGTTTAGAGTGCAGTGTTTAACACTGCGCTGTTGCTCCTGCATAATTAACAGCCATTGAATTGCGGAACCGAGGGCGTGTGTAATCCTATTTGTAAGCCCCACTCATTATTAATAAGCACAATTTCGCATAATGGCCAATGAGAGCGGAAATGTAAATAAATTATGACTACATAACAATGTAAGCGGGAAATAATACAAAATATTGGCTCTTTTGCGCGGCTCGTGTTTGTGTTGCATAAAAATAGCCAAACTTTATTTAAATCCCCGTTTGCCATTTTCGCATTCCTGATTTATTACGAAATGTTTAACCCCCGAAATAGAGGCACGTCCTAACGTCCTAACTTTCAGCCCAGCCGAACTGAACTGAACAAATATCGGGGAAGTTTAAAATTCCAAACGCCTACGCAGCCCAAGAACGTAAGAACTGTGGACTTATATAGAAATAAAATGAAATGGGCAGGCGAGACAAAGGGAATTATTGGGGTGGGTAAGGGTAAGGGGATGGCGGAAGATGGCCCTGTCTGTTTAATTTAAATCTTGTCTCTTGCTCTTTCCCTTATTATTTACATTTACAGTTGAGGCTATTAAAATAGCACTGAAAGTGAGGAATCCTTTTTATAAGAGTTGAATACTTTTTTAAAATATTTTTTAGAATTTTTCAATAATATAGAAGGTAACTTTAGGAAATATTCTTTATTTTTATTATTTACATTTACAGTTGCGGCTTTAAAAATAGCACAGAATGTGAGGAACTCTTTTTATTAGATTTAAATATTGAAAAAAAATATAATTAAGGCTTTTTTTGCTATTATAATAGTTTACTCTAACAAATAACCTTTTAAAAAATATTTAAAAATATAAAATCTATCAAACAAATGTATAATTTATCAACAGCAAACCACATACCAAATATAAACGCTGGAACTGGTATAGAACAATTGTTTATCGCTTTGTTGGTGTGGTATTTAGTGCTATTATTACGACCGCACTTGTTTATTTATATACCCCAAACCCCCCCCTGATTTTGTGGCCTGGGTTCGGGGGATGTTGGCCTGCCGATATGGCAGCTTATGTCAAAGTACGTGCCTGGACGTCCACATGGCCTACACCTTTTGACGGTCTGAAGGAGACAGAGGGCGAAGCAACAACTTGCCGCGGGCTAGAAATCATGTTTAGAATGCCTAAGTGCGTCGTGAGCGAGTCAAGTGGCAAGTGCCGGCAACAAACCCCCCTTTTTCGAACCCACCCCCCTCGCAAAACCACCCAACTAAACTATGCGTGGGCGTCGTGTGCGTAGCAAAGTTTAATGAACTTCAAAGCATCGACATTCCCATTGCCATTTCCATTTCCATTTCAATTCAATCCATCAATGCGGCAAACATCGATTGACGAATGTTTGCTGTGCCTCTCAATAATTCTCTGATGGAATTATTATTATTGTATGGCATCGGTATGGAAATGGCTGTGTGCTTTGCATATTTATTGGCAGGCTGGCAGCAGAAGCAGCAGCGTTCTGTAAATGGCTTTTAATTATGGCCCTGGCTATCCAATTCTGACCGCATTTTATGGCCAACACAACAACACTGCCTGCTGCATGATGGCATTTTTCAATTGTCTGCATTGTGCTTTGTTTAATTGTTCAACCGAAACAAACAGAAAACATGTCAAAGGGACTATTTTAGCGGGGAGGGGGAGAGGGGCTAACAAAAAAAAGAGGGAGCAAAATGCCAGTGTATAGAAATGAATTTCCCCCCAATCTAGCGTGAAAAGCGCCGCTGGGAAAATGTACGAAAAATTCAACCCGCCAAAAACCCCAAAAACAATGCGAATTTGTCAAACAAATGCAACGCACATGCTCATAAATTCTCGGTTTTTTGGGGGGAAAATGGGAAAAGCGAGGCCATAAACAAAAATGTTTCCATTTTTTTCTTCAGCTGCATTCCGCTTTATGGTTATTTTTCCTGCACGCAGTAAATCAGCCAAACGGTTTTGTAAACACCGCAGCTAACCAAGAAAAGTTAACTCATATCCCATGCTAACCCGCTGTAATTGACTACTTTTAGCGCCACCATAATCTAATAATTGTTCTCCCTTTATTTTCAGGTAATTTTCAACACACAGACTTTTTGGTGGCCCGCATAAAGTAATTCGCTCGTAAGTAATTTAAGTAATTTGTCAAAAAAGCAGAAAACAGAAAGCTAGGCAGCAGCCTCAACAACCATCGGGTTTATGAAGCGAGCTTTATTTTTATTATATGTATTATGCAACAGCTGAAGAGGAGTTTCGTGGCGTGTATATAAAGCGAAAAACAAGTAAAATCACAGAAATTGCTGCATGAATATCCTTTTAGCGCGCGCTCCTGACGCTTTTATGCGCATTTAACTTTTACGGTTATGATGACGTTGCGGTAAATTGGTCGGGGGGTGTGCCGCAACCCTTCTGCCGGGTTGTAAAAGTTAAATTCAGTTTATTTGGATCGAAAACATGGCTGCGAACGAGAAGCAATTAAAGCGGGTCTTCCAGGATTAATCAGGACGATTCTGATCCCCTACCCCGCTTTCCACTTTCACCGCATAGTCGTGCATAGTTTGGATTGCATTTTCATTGCATACTTGCCGGGCGGCAGCATGAATGAAAAGCCCAGGCATTTCCCACTGGTTGTAGCGTAAAACGATGCCGGAGTCTGAGCCATGTTGTTAATATGGAATTGAGGCCCCCACATCCGCACATCCTCCCAACCATCCATTCACCCCTTCATCCTCAGGGACTGCTTGTATCTGGCATATTAAAAAGGCAGCGAGTGAAACAAACTGAATGAAAAGTTGTAGTAATGCCTTTACAATGATTACGCCTTCACTCGCTTCACTTCAAACCCCGGCAGCTTTTCAAATAAACTTCTCTTTCTCTCCCAACTGCGCCTGTCTGTTTGAGCGTTCATTGCACCCGCGTTGCAAACGGGTGGGAAAAAAAATAGAAGGAGGCGGAAAACTGCAACAGATACTGGCGGGCTTTGTTTGCCAGCCAACCGAACGCAGGATATTAGAAACGAGGCAAAACTGCACTCATTACGCATACGCCCAGTTGGCCTGATATGGCAAATAATCGCCGCCGCTGCCGCAGCCGCTGTTGCTGCCTTAAAGTGTTCGCTTAAAGCCCCTGGCAAGCGGCTTAAATGCGACGCTACCCGTTGTTGCGGCTGCTGCTGCAGTGAAATAAAAACCGCATTTGATATAAAGGCACCCACAGCCCCAGACAGTGGCAGACAAAGCGGCACGACAACCAACTGGCTGCCAGGAGTCCCATCCCCATCCCATTTTCCATAGCCGTTTCCATTTCCCATTTTCCGACCACCCATCTAACTCTGTGTCTGTCTGCCTGCTGTCTCTATGTATGGCTAGAGCCAGCCTTGAAGAGTTTTCCCAGTGTTTTCTGTGGCACGCCGACGACGACAGCAGCCATCCCCCGGCAGACCCCCAAAAACCCCATCCCAGAAATTTCTAGGGTACAGTAGAAAAATTTGCATTCCTAGAAATATTTTAGTTTGATTAGTTTCAAATTAGATGCAATTCTAAGCAAATAAAATTTAAATCGAATTTCTATGTTGGTATCAAATAAATAACAAGAATCAAAGTTAAAATGGAATTGATAATAAAATTATTACAGTCATTGAAAATATGGAAAATAATATAGAGAGGTTTTTAAGAACTGCTTAAAAAATAAATAATAATAATCAAAATTAAAATGGAATTAATAATGCATATTACAGTCATTGAAAATATGGAAAATAATATAGAGAAATTTTTAAGAACTGTTTAAAAAATATTATAATTTTTTTTAGAAATTTTTACTTTAGATTTTGAGATATAAATTATTTTGAGAATACTTATAGACCCAAATATCTCTAAAATAATTATCCCACATTTATTCCAGTGCAGAGATGCCAGTTGGATGGCTGGCTGCGCTGCATGTTTGTGCTTATGGAAAAGCCCTGCGCTCTAAAAAATTTATAAGTGCGCACATGGTGGAGGAAAAGTCTACATTGCACGCCGCCGCTCTCCATTCCCGCCTTTCCTCCGCCTTTCCTTGCATTTTGCGAAAACTTTTGTAAAATGACAAAAATATGCCCATTAAAATGAGCAAATGTTGGAATTTATGTACATTAGAAGCAGAGCAGAGGCAGGCCTCAGTCTCATAAGGGATGCTCTTTTATTTGCCCGGCTTGTGCTTTTCCCGCCGCTTCGCCCACTTTCCCCATTTCCCCATTTTCCCGCCCTCCATTCAGCTGCGGCTCATTCATCATGGAAAAGGGAGCACAGAAGGAGATAGGACGAGATAAAAAGAGGGAAAACTGTCCTTTCTGACTGCATTTCTTGGCTTGTTGAAGTCACAGTTGGTTAGTGCAAACAATTAGCGCAGCTTAATCAGATTTGCCCCGGCGCATTAAGGCTTGATAATTCCCTCTGTCCCGGCGGAAAACCCCTTTTCCCCCAGCCAACCCCCCCTGTTCGATTGGACGTAGAAAAGTTGACCCCAAAAGTTTGTGCTGAAAGAACTTAAAACGCTTTTCCTGACTTGGCCGCGGGCAAAGTTTAGCCCTGCAGAAGAGGCAGACAGACAGACCAGTTGGACAGACGGAAACTTTTCCAATTTTAATGAAAATATTTGTGCAGACTAGTGTACAGCCGGCCAACTGACTTGAATCGGATTCTGGACAAGCTCGTATCATTAATATGCATGTCATCGAGCCAAAGGAACCGAAGGATCCCACAGTCCTCCAGGCGAACTTATGAGTGGATGGCTCTTACCTACGGGCAGTTGGAATGCGGTCCTCCTCCGTCTCGATATCTCTGCATCCATGTGTTCATAACAAGCTGTGAAAATATTTCCGCACTTTTTCTCCCTCGGCCAGACTTCTGTTTTTGCTGTCCTGCAATCGATTTTCCAGACGTTTTTCCTCGCACTTGAGGAAAACAATAAGTGGAAGCCGAAGAAAGAGTGTGAAAAAAGGAAGGAAAAAGGGCTTCCTTCTGTGTTTTCTTTTTTGCCCATTGTTGGCAACTTTTCGTGTTGGCGAAACAATAACTTGGCCAGAACAGACTACCAATTCAATATGCATGGGGCTTAAATTCCGGCTATAAATGGCGATCAGCACTTATGCACCGAAATTGGCAGTTTCAATTACAGTTTACAGGTCGACACACATACATACATACATACATAGTTCCATTGTTTCGTTTGTCCCGACATCATGATGAACTTTTAATGAGCTAATTAAGAGCCACACTTTCGTTTTCACAGCCAAAAATGGTAGCTCTGCTGGCGAAAGTTTCCTTTTTTCAGGCTTGTTGGCAGCGGGAAAATGGCCGAATTTGTTGCCAATTAAAAGTTGCCATCCGAAAAGTGAGGTGAGTCTGAGTGAGTTTTTGGGGTGACAAAATCGAGTGCTGTAAGCTGTAAGCGGAGAGCAATCGAATGGCATTTTAATTGAAATTCCCGGGAAGATTCTGCTGTCTAATAATTGAAAGGAAATGCAAGTCACGATTCAAGTTCGCTGAGAGAGAGCGTGTATGTGAGTTTGAGACTGTGCGCAGGATAATGAAAAGGGAATTACATTTTATTAGTTGGAAATTGAATTTCACTAATCGAATTTCGGTCGGGCTTTAAAGATGTTATTAAGAATTTAAATTTAAATTTTTAAATACTCATAACACTTAAAGAATACACTATACATATGAAATGGGGTCATTTCTACGTTATTTCATATCAATTTCAAGATTAATGTCAAATTTATGATTCAAACATATCAACTTGATGTTCTATCATTTCATATAAGTTATAAAAATACAGATTTAAAATAACAATTTATTGTAAAAATATCAAAATGATCTTAAAAATATCAAATTAACCTGCACATATCAATCTGATCTTTTTTTTTCTGTGTAACAATTCTTAGCAGTGACGTCAAACCACTTTTAGATGGCTGACCCAATGAAGTATAATAACAAGACCTAATGACTTCTGCCCCAAAGTGGACTGCGTATCCGGCAGATATCTAAATGTGTATGCATTAACTCGTATCTTATCTGCAGCACAATTAAAATATTAAAAGAAATCATAAAAAGCGACAGGGCAGCCGGCAGACAAGCCCGCCACTAGCCATAATTCAAGTCATTAAAAGTTGTGTGGCCACCAGCAGCACCAAAAACACCCCCACCCTTCAAAAAGAGGGGGTGTGTCTGCAATAAAATTGCCCACCGCGTCTAATTCTAATTTACTGCGTTTATATGGGTTGGGAAGTTGGGTTTCTTTTTTATGTTTGTGGGGGTTGAGGGCGCCACCTTGAGCTTTGTTCTTGGCCCAAAATAAATTGGGTAAATTTATGCGTTGAACATTAAAGGGCTGCCTGTGTTGCCAAGTGGCAACCTGCTCACCTGACGGGCACTTAATTTGGCCCAAAATGAGTTACAAATTCTGGTTCCGTTTTCGGGTGCAAATTGTTTGCCAATTTGCTTCGCACTTCGCAGGAGTAGGAAAAGCCTGTTTGTTGTTCTCGCGTTGCCATCGTTTGGCTGTGTGTTGCGATAATTGCGCGTTAAAATATATATCTCAGACGGCTCATCGCTAGGCTCCTTTTTGGCCAAAGGAAGGAAGTTGGCTAAACAAGCGGCATTCAATTAGGAGGCAGCCAGGCGGAAATTAATCAGCCGCCAGTCGCAAGAGCTGCCAATCAGGAAAAGTTTTCCCTTTGAAGTTGCTCCATGTCATTCTCATGCAGCAGCAGCCAATGAAAATGGGAAAATGGGGTGAGCTTTTCCCACCCAACACCTGACACCGACAATGACAATTAATCAAGCGATAACAAGATGTAAATGCAATGCATTGAATATTTCCCCCTGACCCCACTGCATAATATTTTCCAAAGTCCCTTTTTGCTTTTCCTACTTTTCTTCTTTTTTTTTGTGGCCTTGGGGAAAACTGCAGTTTATTTGAAAATTAAATTTACGCCAAATTTGCGCAGACAGCTGGCTGCGTTTTTCACCCAGCGCCCCTGTCAGACTTTCAACTTCATGAATTGGATTATGCCGGGTTTCTTGGACCGAGGGACGACTCCCTTGGATTCGGGCCATGTTTCCCAGCCGCCGGCAAACTGGTTGTGAATCTGAATCTGGAGCTGCTGGAGCTGAAGCCTGCATAGTTTTTAAGTAGCTGCGTAAATTTTCCCGCACAGATTTCTGGTGAGAGGGGGGTGGTGGAAAACCCACCCTCGTCTGTTTTCTTTCAGCGCAAAAATTGCCGCCAGCATCGAGCGTCGAGAAGAAAAATGAAATGTTGTCTATGCATGAATGCAGTCGCTGATGGCAAAAGGGGGGCGGGGAAATTCCTGGAAAATGGTGAGGGGTGGTGGAGAGGGGCTGGGACATCCCTTTGTGCTCACGATTTGCGTACTTTGCATGTACGAACAAACGGTTTAAGTGCTTTCAAAATGTTGACGCTCGGCAAGGATGAGGATGATGATGAAGCCCTTGGAATGGAGATGGATGTGGGCGACGATGGGCAAACTCCGACATCATTTTATTATCTGCTATGTAAATTTGCGAGCTGCAAAAGTTTGCGTAAAGTATTCCGGGTTTGATTTTGAGGTAGCCCAAGTCCTCGCCCGTTATTCTTATCCCTTATCCGTTATCCTTATCCCTTCGGCCGGGATTAGCCAGCCGTCTGAATGGCCAAAAACCAATAACCGAGGGCGCTATTCTGTGCGGGGCCATAATTTAATTCAATTATCGTGGCCGCTTTCGCCGTCCCGCTGAGTGCGTCGTTTTTTATGGAATTTCTATTGGATTGCCGCTTAAAATGCTAAATTATGTGCTCCGAGGAGGGGACTGCTACGAGGTCTATAAATTTAATTCTACCTACCGGAGAATTCATGGCGGCCTGTAAAAATTTTATTGCATATTTGCAGGCGCGAAAAGCAGGGGCGCATATGAAAAATATTTAAGGATCTACGACTGCGGCCAAAACAATTTGCCAAAGCCGCTTAAAAGCCGCAAGGCGCTGAAAGCCTCACATACCTTGAGGTCCTGCTCCTGCCTTTTCGACCTCACACACATGTGCGAGGTCCTTTTGTTTTATTTAGCAAGCCAGCGTGTGTGTGTGTGGGGAAAAGTCTGGGGAAAGAAAAGCCTATTAGACTGCCGGCGAAACCAAGATGGCGCCATATTAAATTTCGCTTTCCCCGACTGGCTGGCATTGTATTTGTTTATGTCTTCGCCGCTCGCTCGTCTGGCTCACATAATTGTGCCACAGAAACTGCGGCCTTAGTGAAGCGATAAAACGCTCCCCACTCGCTTCCTGATTATCAGCCTCGGAAGCCTTGGTTTCTTTCTTCCTCCTTTTCGGGGTTTTGGCCTCGTAAAACATATACGAGAAGAGCTGAAAGCTGAAAGCTGGCCAACAACTAATTGTTAAAGCCGGCGAATGTGACGTCAGCCTTAAAGACCTCATTTCAGCAAGGAAGGGGCGCCCGAAAAATGCTCAATCCTCCGTTGTCATGCCAAATAAGAACATCTGGCCCGGAGCCTCGTTTGTTGTTCGTGGCTGGCTCTTATCAAATCAGGACTTTTGACAGCTTTTGGCAGACAAAACCCCGACCCCACCCCCACTCTCCACCCGTCGAAGGATATTCGCTTGATATTTGTTTGTGCCGCGCGTGGATTTATTTATGTCGTCTGCCAACCGGCGGGCAAAGTAATAAATTTTTCACAGAAAGCAAACAAACTTCAAATCGTTTTCATTAAAAAACATGAATGTGGCAGTTACTGGTAATTCACTACCCTCCTCATCGATCCCCTGCCGACTTTTCCTATCATCTTGTGTTTCACTTGACTTGGCAGCTTGATTTTGATTTATTGACCTGACAGGTTAAGGCCTGAATTATTAATGCCAATTACTGTGATTACCCGAAAAGATTGGGGCTGATGCGACAAAATCATTAACCCAAAATGGGTTTGTAAACTTGGGCTGGGCGCCAAATCAAAGACGCTTTAAATGGGAATTATTAAGGTATTTAAATGGGATTTTTGAAATTTTCTGTATTTATTTTTAAAGTGGTCAGAAGCGATTAAATTAAATTCTCTGTCACTTTTTGTATTTTAATAAATAGGTTTATGCATCTAATATCGGTCAGAACTATAGGTAATATCATAATTTAGTTATAATCTCTGAGAAAACTCGTTTACCTGTCTCTAAAGCAGTTTGCCAGTACATTACAATTAGTTTGCCTTGAGGTAAACTTCACAATTTGCCGCAAATGTCTTTCCAGGTACTTGGAAATATTTTAATAGCACCAAGGAAAATGTAAAATCGATGGCAATCGAATGAAATTAAATGGCCCAACACTCGGATCGCATTTTATTGTAGCACACTTTCGAGCACTGCCAAAGTTTTCCTTTTGAACTTAGCCTAGTAAAATTTTACACAATTTTCCTGCTTTTCAATGGCTAACTTTCAACATTTCCTTTCATTGCAGGTAACATTCCCGATTCGAATGGAACAATTCAGGGCGAAAAACACTCGTATGTATACGTATTGAGGAAAAGCCACCGAGCGAATCGGCTAAAATTGGATTACAAACTTCGCTGAGCAGAAATAAATCACTTGACTTTCCATAAATCATTAGCGGGGGACTTTCGATCCCCTTGGGTCACGTCTGCCAGGCCCCAAAATCAAAAGCATATTATGCCCGAAAGTATGCAAACATAAACCAATTATGGCCGAGAGCCCCCGAACCCAAAGTTTTCAGCTATCCGCTTTCCATTTTCGGATTTTGGGCCATATTATCCCGTTAGATATCATTGTGTCTGGCCTTTGTTGCCGTTTTATGGCTCCTGGCAGTCAAAAGAATCGCCGAAGCATTTAATCAAGGCACGCACACAAATTTACACGCTAAACTGATTACGCGGAAAAGCCAATAATTATGTAATCATAGCCCCATATAATTTTTGACAAAGGTTCGGATAGCGGGTCAGAAATGCTGGAAGGGGTCATGATTTAGTGTCCCGTCTTGGGTGGCAACTGTACAATATGTCATTCCCATTCTACGACCCTGCAATGTGGAGCAGTTTGCGGTTATTGACCAGGCCAAAACTGCAGTGTCTGGACGGCTGAAAGGAGGGAAAGGCGGGGAAAGGCAGGTCCCTTTATGCTGCCTCTGAATGGCCCTGGCCAAATGGCAATGGCTGGCTGTTAAGGGCGCAATGGAAGCATTTTCCAGCACGCCGTTACTTTTAATTAACTTTGATTTTCATTAAAGAAGCCATAAACACGAGCTCCTCGGAAAGTTTCGCCTCGCCTCGCCTTCTCCTCGCTCCTCGTTTCGACCATAATGATTATGAATCGGAACCAGCGCCGCATGCATTATGCATTATGCATAAACAGTAACAAAAGTTTAATAAAAATTCATTTCAATTTTTAATTAAAATTAAATTTTCATGCCTCTGGCTGCGCTGGCTTTATAGTTTATAGTTTTTCCCCCTCACCACGCAAGGAAATTAATATTTCGGCTTACATACATACACACAGCACAGAGATACAGTCATGCGTGGTGTCCATTTTAATTATGCATAAATGTCTGTCTGCATTTTTTCACTTGGCTTTCGGGGAAAGATGCCGTCCTGCATCCTGGGTCATAATTTCACTGTATTTGCACAAGTTTTTCTGCAGCAATTTCGACTGGCGGCTGCTGGCATTTTTTCCGTGGCCCCAGAACCGACCGCAAGGTAAATAATTGACCGGGCGACGGCGGAAACTTTTGTTTGTTTAGGCCATTAGCCCCGTGTTCGTGTTCCCTTACCCATTTTCCGCTTTACCATTTCCCATTTTCCGCTTTCCGTTCGGGCCGTGAGTCATTCAGTCAATTGTTGCATGCACACTCGGCTTATTAGTGCAGCTCACTTAAGGCAAACAAAGCCGGGCTAAACTGTTAATCGCCGGCAACACTTAAGACAAACACGAGTTCCAGCCGCAGGAGGGAAAGGGGGAGGGGTGGAAAATCCAAGGGGGACAGGGGGCAGGGGTGGTCTTGCACTTGAGCCGCAACAATTGCATGTCGAGTCGGGGAAATTCCTCCATCAAAAGCACCTCCTCCTTCGTTTCGGTCTGCCTTTGTTCGCACTCAGGACACATGGATGCACATGCACTTGCACACAAAAACAGCAGGAGGAGCAAATGGGTTGAGATAGAGATAAATACACTGGGGAAAACTATCCACAATAGTTGCACTCAATTTTGTAGGTTTACCGTGAAGTTTAATAACCATTAATTGGCTTAGAACTTATCCATTTGAACATTCCCATCATAAAACAGAATTTTTAAATTATTTTAAATTAAACACCAATCATAAAAACCATTTTCAGAAATCATAGAATAGAAATCTACAGATTTTCTTAACTTTACCCAACCTTTTCTCCAAGTGCACAAGGAAACAGAGGTATAAGAGGAACAGACACTCGATGTGGAAGCTTCGCAAGGCACCTGTTCTGCACTTGCTAATCTTGATGGCCTGCCAATTGCCGAATGCAATTGCCATTGATTGCCGGACCCCGGACGGCAGAAGCAAAAGCAAAAACAAAGGCAAAAGAACAGCGGATTTCACTTGGAGGATAAGGGGGCGTGGCACAAGGACGACCAGACAGACGGGGGCTTTTGTTTTACTGCGCTTTGTTTCGCACCTTTTCCAGTCGCACGGACTCGACTCACACGGGGAAAAGCTCTCAGAACGGAGAGCAACTGAAGCCGAAGAAGCCACTTGACAGCACAACTTCCTCCGAGGTGATAACTCCGGGAATCCCCTTTTGCATTCGGATTCCCCATAAACCTAATTGAAGCCAACCGAATGTTGACCAATTAGAGTTTTTCACAGCCGGAAAATCGATTAGCGGTTTGGGCTATCAGCGAAATCAGCGGAGGGCCCAAATCGGTTGGGTCATTTGTCAGCAAATTCAATTGAGTGGCCAGCCGTTGAAACTGAATATCCGGGGCCACCTGCCGTCGCAATAACAAACTAATGCCCAACATTATGGCCAATTGACCGGAGCGTGTCCGGCATGGAATTCGTTTTGCGTTTTTGCCATTGCGATACATACTATTTATTTGGATTATTTTATTTGGCCAACTCTGATTGTTGTAGAACGCAATAAGCGAATTTGCATAAAATCTCAACGTTTGGTGTACTTTGTAAAACGAAGCTAAATAAACTTGCCATAACAATAACAGCAGCAATGGCAATAGCAATAGCAATAGCAACATCAACGCACTTTGTCATGTTTTATGCATGAACAACAACAGCAACCAGTGAAACCAGCTGAACACGAGCAAATTGCATGTGGAGCAGTCCTTGGTGCACTGAAAGAAATGGAAGAAATTCAGAAATGGGTTAACTAATGAAGGTATAGAAGAAAAAACATTAAAATTATAGGTTTTTTTAATTGAAACATTTTAGAGTATACTTTTTGGCTGCAATTTTAAAGGGTAAAAATCTCCAGATATTTGATGATCTTTAAATATTTTATTTCAAGCTCTCATTCCGTTCTCTGCATACATATTTGCAAATCCAACTAAATAAGAAAAAAACTCGACAAACAAAATGAAAGCAAGGGGCTTACAAGGGGGCTAGCCCCCCCCTCATCACTCCCCCTCCCCTGTGTGTTTGTCGGTGTTTGGCTGCTGAAATCATATGCAGCGTCCTGGCGTATGCCACATATTGTTTGTACTGAGCGCCCCGCAACCCCTAGTGTTATGCATTTTCGACTTTATGGTAAATCAGATTAGGGCTGGCCCACTCACAAACACTCGCACACGGACACATTGAGCTGAGCTCAGCTCAGTTACAATTTCAATTGCAAAAATGTGTTGCATTGTTTTATTGGGCCGAACTGTCTGTCTGTCCGTTCGCTTGTCCGTAAGTCTGTCCGTCCGTTTGTCCGTCTGTCCGCCTGTCGTTCTGTGGTGCGTTGCAGTTGTTTGTTGATTTAGCAGTTAGATTTATTGCATATTTGATGCCATGCAACAAATTGCCTGTATGCCACAGGGCAGCGCCGCCCCTCATCCTGCATTTTTGTGTGTGCGTGGAAAGGGAATTTAATAATTTTTTTTCCCACTGCTACTACTGCAGCATCACCACGATGAATTATTTTCGTTTTGTCGAGGGCTCTTCATATCGGGCATTCGGGCTGCGGTCTAATATGCAGTTAGTAAATATAAATTTTCACTGACAGCATCGAATGTGAACGGAAAAATTTAAATTGCGCAAGAGGCGGAGGAAAAGTGGGAAATGCATTTGAAAATATTCACTGAGGTCGCTGCACATATTTCTGGCATATTTCCATGTTGACCCATAAATATTTGAAATGCTTTGATGCATTTTACATTTGTGTCTCTCAGCGGCTTCCTTTCATTCGATTTAATTATTTACGTTTTAGAATTCTGTAAAATCCGGTAAATAGTCCTTTATCTAGGGCGTTGGCTGAAATTTAAATGGAATTTTTATTTTGAATTTAAATGACTTGAATAACAGGGCATTTTTACAAAAACCTTATTTACAGAATATTATTTGAATGGATAAAAGTCTAAGGATTAACAGAGAACAGTTCGTTTTTTTCGGTGTACCAATTCAGACATCTCTTTATTTATTCCTTAATTTATTTCTTAATTGGTCAAGCTGATAGTCCTTTCTGGTTTTTCTTGTTTCCAAAGAATACAAGCCATTCTTTTTATTATTATTTATTTCTTAATTAGTTTTTGTGACTGTGACATTTGTGCACTTGTGGCATAGTTTTATCTTGCGATTTCTCAGAAACTTTCCCTGTAATTAGTTTTACTTTCTGCCGGCAGTTCATAATATTATTCCACATGTCTCTGGTCCGCCCGCTGCGTCCCTCAGCAATTGTCAGATGCAAATGTTGTGCATTTCACTTGGCTTTTCCAGCTGGCCCACAATGCCATTGTCATCGGTGTTGTTTTTGCTGCAGTTTGGGTTCTGCTTTTGCCTTTGCTTTTGCTTTTGCTCTTGGTTCTGCTGCATTTTCCCACTCGCAAAATTACCTTTTTGCGTTCTACCGCTGTCATGTGGCTGCTTTTCCACTGGCTGTCGCCGTTGTCGCCGCACTTAATTTATGGCATTCGCTGTTTGCCGCAAGAACGGCAACACCAACAACAACAGGAGTTGCAAAATTTTACAAATTTTTGGCACACGGTTGCAACAACAATAGCAATGACAACGGCAATTGCCGCTGCGGTTTGTTCTGCCGCAGGAAAAACGGGGTGGGGGGTTGGTTGGGAAAAGCTTAGTGCTAACAATGAAATTTGCTCGAATGCCAAAGGCATGCTAAAAACGTAATTACCATTAAATTACACCCCGCATTCGGGGCTCTCTACGTGACTCAGTTCTCAATCAAATTTGATTTGGCGAGTGTTTCTATTTAAGCTTTTTGACAGTTTTCAGTTATCGCCCATTGTGAGCAGCGCAGCGTGAAAAAATATGCACTCAATTAATTTTTGGGCAAAAGTGTTGTGTTGCCACGAAAACAATAACACCCAGAAGTCGGTACTTTTCCGAGCGTGAACAATTTGCTGTATTGTCCTGGCAAACAGTTGAAAAAAAAGCTAAAAAACCAAAAATAAGAGAAGAGCATGAAATGCTGACTGAAACTTTCACTTTGGCCATAGAGCCAGAAACCGAGAACGAGCTGCTGCCGCTGCTGCTGCTGCTGAGTTTCAAAAAACAATCAGAGAAATGGCAAATTGCACATTTCCGCATGTAAATGCATACATATACATATAGACACACACCCCCCCTTTTTGGCTCATTTCTGTTTCCTTCTCCTCCCCTCCTTTTTTTTGCAACCCCTCATCAGACAAACAGCTAAAAACAACCGCAAATTGTTGAATTTAATTTTCATTTTGGATGTATTCCAATTTCATCAGCTCGAATGCGAGCCACCCGCATTTTGGGTGTGCGTTGCAATTCAACTTTGCTTTGGCAAATTGCTTTCGCTGCTGCCACCGCTGCGTATACGTAATATTTGTTAACAGGGCGAACTGAAAGCCAACAAAAGCCAACGAAAGTGGTGGTGGCATATCCATTGCCTTTGGCAGGACAAGCATAATGTGCAATTACACACTTCGTACTCGTTTTTCTGCCGGCGATGCTCCTGCATCTAGTCACGCATAAGTAACGCGTCCATAATTTCGCCGCTTTGGCCCACATTTTGGCCAAGAGCACGCTCCAGAGCCAGATGCCACGTAGCCGGGGCACTTGCCGTCGGATGGCGGTTCATATATGAGTGCGACATGTTTTGAATTTATGCCACGGACGTGCAAAACTTTGGCCCTCGTAAAACTATGGCCAAGAATTAGGGCCGAAAGCTGGATTTCCAGCTATCAGTGCTAGGAATGGCCTGCCTTTTTTGTGGTTGAATCTAGGTACTTGGCAGGATTTAATTTAAACTTAAGTAAGATTTTATACTTTTCTTGGGCTTTTTAAAAAAATGATTTACAGAGGAAATTATTTCATTAAATAATTTTTAAAACGTTTAAAATTTTATTTAATAACTATAAATCTTTTCGTGTATTATTTATTTATTTAGTTAGTTTTTTTAAAAATAAATTCAAAATTTTGTATATTTTTTTAATTTAAAATATAATCTCCCTGTAATTCTCTCACCTTCACAAATAGTACTTAAAATGTTACCCTTTTTTATCCCCGCACTCTTGGCAGTGCCATATAATATGCTCCTTTGTCTCTCGGACGGAACGGCGGACTTTTGATCGAGTTGCGAGCTGCGGGAATTGCATCAATTGCCGCCACCTTTTGTTGTCGACACCTGGCCGAAGCCTTTCAGCGCTATTCAGTTTACCTTTTCGCATATTTTTTATGGCCATCGATCAATTTAATAATTCTTTTTCGGGCACCGAAGCGCTGACGACGTCCATCAATTGTTGCTATCGAGCGGGGTAATGGAAAATGGTTGGGAGAGAGAAGGGGGTCTCTGGAAAAGCCCTTCCTCAACAGATGCGCCATTACAGGGCTTTTTCTCCTTTTTTCCCCCTTCAGTTATTTTCGTTCGCTCTTTTTTCCTTCACTTCGTTCTCGCTTTTGTTTCAGACGAGCGTTTTTTCCATATGGCTGCGCTGCAATGTGTCCTCGTAATTTATTCCTGTTGAGTGCCATGTGCGAATTATTGTCAGCGATTTGTTGCAAATTTAAGGTATTAAAAGGCTTCGACGGGCTGCAGAGAGAGAAAATTGTGAAGGGAACTAAATGAAAGATAAATGGCTAAATGGCGGGGGAATAAATCCCCAAAGGAGTTTGGTTTTGGCTTTAGCTTTAGCTCCTGATGAATGTTCATTTGTGGATTGTTAGCATTTCGATTCAATTACAGGCCCCCAGGTTCCGCAGAATCTGCGCCAGGGTCAGGTGAAAAAAAAGAAGCAAAACAAAACAAGCTCCCCCGCCTAATGCATAATTTATTTGCCTTGTTCATTCGGGTCGCAGCATAAATCAGGGCCAAAAACAGCAGCCAGAACATAAAAGAAAGCCGAGCAGAACAACAAAAATTATATTCTATATAAAAATCCGGGCTAACAGAGCTGTAAAAGCCATTAACAATTACGCGCTGCGTTTCGCTCTTGTTACGGATTTGTTGTCAACCTTTTTTTTTTGGGGGAAGAGCTGGAGGGAAAAGCGGGAAAACGGGAAAACCAGAGCCCAGAATGATAACCTAATTAAGTTAGGGGGGGGCGCACCTTTTTGCTTTTTTCTGGCCCATCCGATTCACTTCCCTTTACTTCTTTCCTTGGCCACAAAGTGAAATTAAACAGGCAGCGCGACAATGTCAAAAGCGAAATGAAAACCAGGCCAAAACCAAAGACGCCATGTTTTTGGGCCTTAAATTCTAGGTCCTTTCGCTCTACTTTTCCACTTTCCTTTTCTCGCCCGGCATACGCGTTTTTAATTTCCCCACAGTTTATCTGGGCTGCCATTCAATGCCATTTCATTTACTTCCGTTTCATTGGAACTGCCCTCTATCGGCCCGCTTTCCTCCCTTTTCGCCCTTTTGGCTGTGGCTTGTAATTGCTAATATCCGCTTTTAATTAAGCAACTTCCTTTTCAGCATTGCGGTCCGTCGGACTGTGGCTATCTGAACCTCCCTTCCCTCTTCCTTCGCCTCTTTTTTGGCTTTGGGGTTTCTTTTCCATTTGTTCGTTTATATATGCGAGTATATATATATATATTTTATTTTTTGGCGCCCTTTTCTCCTTGCCTTTTGGGCTTTTGTGCATACCAAAGTCGGTTCGGGTGCGCTTTTGACCCAAAACTCGTGCATTATTCAGCTGCTGGCCGGGCTTAAAGTGCGGAGATTGCGTTTAAAGGGGGGAAAGGGAGAGTGGCCATTCGGAGAGCCTCAATTAGTCGGACATCGGCATCCATGGCGTTTTTGTAATTTCGAGCACTTTTATCTAAATAACCGCATTCAATGGTGCATGCAGCAGCGGCCAGAAACAACAGGGCCAACAACGAGGACGAGGATGCCAGCTGGCCAATGCCCGATTCGATTCGATTCTCCCAGCTCGTTGGCAATAAAGTTTCACGGAGCATATCAATTGCTTGCCCTGCGGCTCGCGTAGAGCATCCCACCCCTCCATTTTCCCCGATTTTCCAGGGGAAAATGTGTAAAACGAGCCAAAACAGCAACAGAAACAATGGCTATCTGCAAACAGGCAACCGGCTTGATTGGGGTCAATTCAACATTGCAACAACATTGGTAGCAACACACGTCCTCATCCTCGCTCGTATCGAAACGAATCGAATTGTTCGATTTTTGCCGTCTGACATTGTGGTTGTTTTATGCCCTTTTTTATTGCGTTGCCTTCCGCTCCTGTCTGCCCATCGCTCCTTTCTCGATGTTGTCTCGGCGTTTTGTTGTTCAATAATCAACACCCAAAGCTTCGGGCAGGCTGCAGCTGTTGGTGGAAAACTAAAAAGCGTAGAAAAAGTAGGAAAAGCACGGCAGCTGCAGGAGAATTCCCAGTATTTGTGGTTAAAAAATAGAAAAGCGATGAGTTGGACAGGTGAAAATTGCCGCAAAAATAGCCGTAAAAAAGATAGAGGGTATGTCGGTGTCAAGCAAACAGCTCATCTCCGGTTTCAGTTGCTCGACTAAATGTTGAATGCCTCGGTGTCAGCGAGCCAGTAGTGCATTAATTAAGCCCTGACCCCCAAAACAACACCTGTCCCGACAACCAACCGACTCACCTTTTGAACCCCCCCGCATTGTTGGCACTTGAGCGCCAGAAAGTAGGCTCAATTGTATTTGCAATCTCGTTTTAATGGCCATGTGGAGCAAACGGCTTTGGAAGCTACAGCCCAGGGTTTCGGTTACGTTGGTAGTGCAACAACTAATCGGCTTAGTTGCAGCTCTTGGTGTTGGCCAACTGCAGCCGGAATTCAGGGGGGGGGGGGGGGGGTGTTCGCAGGAAGTATTGGTCACTTCACTACGAAAACTGTTTTGCTTTGTGCCACACAAATGGATAAATCTCTCAAGCTGTTTGGAATATCTACACACAAAAAAAAAAAACTTGATATGAAACGATCATCGATTTGATGTTAAGTGGTATCAATTTGACATGTAAGCCACAGGCGAGTTCGAATTTCTTTTGTGTCATTCTCCCTCCCACTCATGTAACTTTAAGTGCTATCTCGCTCTAGAGAACCAGAAATTTACCATGCGCATATCGATTTGACCTCGACGTTTTTTTTTTTGAGTGTACTATTTTTTTAACCAGAGGTTTTAGAACTGAATTGAATTTTGATGCGCTTAGATTTAGTGGGTTTTCGAAGTTTTCAGCTCTTAATTGCCGGGGTTCAATGGCCACCAGTTGCATGGCCTGCAAGTTTGTGGCAACAATCGGCTCACACGCTTTTCCATGGCTTCCCCGGCAGTGAGTGCTTTGCTTTTCTGTATTTTTACTTCAGTAGCTTGGTTGCCCGGGCAGTAAAGCTGAGAAAACTGCAAGCTGATACGAGGAGTGTGCACTCAGGGAAATCAATGAGTACTTCTACCTGTTGCTGGCTGCCATGGCAATTACTCAGGTTTACGATTCATTAAATCTTTATGTCGCCGACACATAATGGATTAAAAACGAGTGCTGATGAATGCGAATGAGGCGGTGCCTGGGCATTTTGTTACACAATTTCTGGCTGCCTCGTCCTTGTTACACCTGTTACTGTTACGGCTTTTGTATTTCCTCCTTTCTCCGACTTCTTATCCTTTTTTTTTTTTTGGTTTTCCCCTGTTAAATGGAGTGCAACTAATGGCCACTTTTATGCGAGTGTCGGCTTAAAGACAACGGCTTAGCCGCCTGTATCCTGCGGTTTCCTCTTTCTGGTCCTGTTTTTTTTCCTTTAACAGGACTCTGTCTCCCTGCAGGCAAAATAGAATTGCAAATGCGAACTGCAAAGCGGTCAAATATTTGCCAATTTCTGGATGGTCGATGTCAACTGCAGCATTTGGCGCAATTCTCGCATAAATTTTGCACACCAAAATGCAGGGTGGGTGCATCCACCCCCTATGCAAATGGGGTGTGTAACAACCCCCTCCCCATCCCATGCTGCGTGTAAATGAAATGTAAGCAGTGTCGCATATTTCATGACACGCTGCATAAAATACAATCGTATTTTAGTTAACGAACAGGCTACAAGCTCTCTGCTCCGACTTTTGTCCAGTTTTCTGCCCAGAAATTGCCCCATCTTCGGGGGAGTATGCAAATTTTGGGGGGTTCAGGGGGCGGCAGGGGGTGGATAAATGGAGGCTTGCTAACTGAACTTTATGGCCATGTTACTATCTTATTCCTTGGCGCTCTTGTTGCGTAATCTCTCCTGCCAAGGGAAGCGTGAAACTTTGTCCATTTGTGTTAGTTTTGCATTCAGGCTGGCAACTTTTGTTTGGCTACTGGTCGCACACAGAAATGTTATTAAGCTTGTTGCCATTATTTGATTGTCCCAGCTAGGAGAAAACTTGACCTTAAACTCGGTTGTTTAGTGTAATTTCATTTCATTTGGCCTACTCTCCCAGTCGAAATAGTTTTTGCCAGCAATTAAGTTTTCGGAACACGGACACATGTTGCTGTTTGGGGGGTAGAATCCCAATCCCAAACCCATCTTACATTATTACTTTTATCGTGCGACATTGTCAGGCGAAAAACCTGCTTTGTGTACAAATTTCCTATTTATGTTGGGTCACCTCTCTCTCTCTCTCTTATTTTCTCTACCATTCCTTTCTGGCCAAACGGCAATCGATGGATTGAGCCGATAAACCCCTCGCTAAACGTAAACCCCACACACACATATAAAATGAAACATTTTTCGGTTCTTGTGCACAGACAAAATGCGTTGTTAAACATGTTTTGGGTCAATATCATAAGCCATGATAGTTATAAGCCACAAAATGTTGGACAAACACTTAAGCAGACACTGAAAGATTGCCAAGCGGGGGAAATGGGAGGGGATATGGGATCAGGAGAATCAGGGGAATCAGCACAAAATCCATTCAATGCCATAATAGACACAGAGAATGTTCCACCTTCGTTTTTTGGTTTGGGAAAAGTAGATGGGTGGCTTTCATATGGTCTGCCGTAAAAATGAAAACCACAGAAATTGCATTTTTCGTCTCGACAGTTTTGTGGGCTCCCCAGAAAACCCAGTTCGTATCTATGTGTGTGTGTGCTTATTTTGTCATTTACGTGTATCCCTTTTAATGCGACCCAAAAAATTAGTTTTTATTGTCGCACAAGGACGACAGGCAGCCAGGCAGCCGGCAGGACAGCTGTAGTTATTAAGCTTTTGTCTTTATTTTATACGTTTTACAATCTCTGTGTCGTTGATGACACCCTCATAAGGACAGGGATCAGTTCGAGGTCCTGTTTCTGTTCCTATTCCTGGAACAGGACATGTGCGGTCCTTCCAATTGAATGTGTGCGCATTTTGTGGCCGCCTCTAAATGTGTTAAATAATTTTGTGGGCCTCTGTGTGTGTGTGTGTGTCTGTTTTGGGGTTCATGGCTTATGACTTCCATGCCGTTTTCGATTTCAATCAGAATGGACGAGAGGCTTGTTCTCCAAATGTAATTGCCTACTAAGTGGATGTAGACGGGGCGATGGTCAATGCCAATCGATTGTTTCGTACTCAAAAGCAGTTACTGAAATGTGGCTGCAACTCTTAATTGCAATGGAGCGCTGCCTTTAGGCCACACATTCGCATTTTCCCAGGCACTCATGTGCAAATTGTGATTGTTTCTGGCTCTCGATTTAGCCAAGGCCGAAAGCAGACCAAGCAGAAACAAACCCGATAAGCTGTTACAGAGTTTTAAAGTCGCCTTCTTTAAGGCCGCAAATGTGGGCCGTTAATAAAGTTCCATTTTGGTTACAGCAGCAAAATATAAGTAAAATGCAAATGACATTGGCTATGGTGTCTACTTTGACTTTCCCGAGGGCGCGAGTCGCTACTTGAAGTGCGTTAAATTTATTTATTATCATTGTCAGCGTCATCATTTGGCCAAAGTGTCATTTAGGCCGGGGCCAAGGCGGCAACATGCCGCAAAATGACAGAACGAAGCGTGAGGCGGCAACAAGAAAAGCCATCGCAATTTGCCACTGCCGCACAAATAACATCAAGTTCAAAGCTAATGGCTGGGGCAGAGTTTTTTGGGGGGTTGGGAGATGGGAGAGGGAAGAGGGAAAACTGGGGTGGAAATGGGTGGCAGGAACTCGTAATCGAACCCAGGCAGGCAGAAAAAAAAGTAGAAAGAACAAGGAGGACCGAAATCGTAACGAAAGCAAAACGAAAACGGGGCACAATGCATGTGGCAAGTGGAAAGTGGCAGAATGTTTGTATAGTCGGGAGAATCGAGTGGCAAGGAGGGTGGCGAATAATGTACGCATTAATTCCTCATTTAAATTCAGCGGCGCGTACAACGCATTAGTTGCCCCGCTCATCCCCCTGCCTCCACCCACTCCCCTTTCCCTTGCCCCACCCGCAAACTTACTACTTTTTCTGGCGACACTTTTGGGCTCTCGAGTCCTTGCTTCGATTGCCTTAAAAGCGAAGAATTCCGCACCCGGCGAAAGTGATCTTCCTGCGAGGCGGAGCAGGAGCTCCTTTCAAGCAGAACTACTTGTGTGTGCCAAGTTGCTTTCCCGAAATTAGCATAATGCCTGGAATTATGCAATGCTTTTCCCGACTCTCCAGCTCAGTTGCTTAAGTGCACTTTCCACCCGAAAACAAACAAACAAACTGACAAGCAGCCGGCAGTGCAGTTGGGATTTCTGCGGGGCAGGTCAAGTAAATCAACGCATTACACTTTGTAATGTGGCTGAATGAGCAGGAGGCGAAGAAACAGGACTGGTGGAGTGGGCAGCGTGTTTGGGTGTAAGTGCAAATGCAGTGATAATGCCAATAATTCAATTATCCTGCTGCGTCCTTGCCCCTGTCGCCAGTCACCTCTTAGCCAGTAGTCGGTAGTCAGTAGTGAGAATCCAGCCACCACCCGCTGGCCCACAGCTCCTTGTCTGGCTTATTGTTATTGCCAAATCGAGTGACTAGTGACTGGCTGATATTGTTGCTCCTGCTGCTTCACTTACAACTCCTCAGATTGCAGCCACTTTCTGCTTTCGCCCCACACTCGCCCGTATTAAGAAGTCACTTAGCTGACAGCCAGATAACAAGGAGCTGCATCGCCATTGCCTGACTTTTCAGGGTGAGAAGTTAAAGCTGCGCAGCAGGACGTAAATTGAAAACAATAGTTGCAATCCCAACGACACACGAAACGTATCAATCGGTGTGTAATCTCCAGGCATGTGTGTAAGGTGCATATAAACATGTAAGGCATATGGCATATGGGCAAAATATGTCCAAAACGCTGACAGTAAGTGAGAAATTTGAGGTAATATTACACAGTGCAATAATTGCTTGGATTTGATGAGTACTTTCAACTATATGAAGCTAGTTCAATTGGGTTCCTTGGCGCCCGAACAGGGACCTTTAATCGGTCTGTATAAGGAAATTATGGAACACAGAATGTCCCATACTGTAATTGAATTAAAATATGATTGTTACTGAAAGAGATTTATAATTGGTTTGATTGTTTTTCATAAGCTAACCAATGTGGAACATGGCGCCCGAACAGGGACATTCAGTATGCCTGTATGGACAGGAATTTTAATGACTTATACGATGACTACCTTTAAATATAACAATAACCTTGGATAGTTTTCTATAAGTCAACCGTTGTGCAACTTGGCGCCCGAGCAGGGATCTTAACCCCAAACTGTTTCCCAGATAGACATTTCGTCTACGATTTGATAGAAAGCGCCCATCTTAAATATGACAGTGCCGTCTTAAAGTGCTTTCTTCGTTTCCACTTCGGGCGGCATTAATTGTCGGCATAATTTCATTACGTTTCGTTCATTAAAACTTTCAAAATGAAGGCAGCAGACAGCAAGTCGCAAATGGAAGAACATTTCCCCGAGGACGGGGGGCTTTGGGCTCTCTCACTGGAATTATGGCTCATTAAATGACATAATGCAGGCGGCGGAGGAGAAGTCGAAATTGTATTTGTGTAGCGCTCTTTATTTTTTGGGGCTCTGGCAGATGCTTCTTGGTCCTTAGTCCTTGGTCCCGGGTTTCCTTAGCGCTTCTTTTGGGGTTTTTTCTGTAACCGCAGGGCGATTGCCGCCCGCTGGCGTCGGCTAATGTCTTTCTAATACACAGACACGCACCAAGGAGGCACTCACACACACGCACAAGGGGCAGGGAAATCGCAGCGGGACATCCAGGACACTTTGCAGACATGTGCCGCATAATAGTCACGGCTTGATTTCTCTTCCTCGAGGCATGCGTATGTGTTTCTTAACTGCCGTTGCGTCTTTTTCAATTACACACATAATTAAATATGTTCCGCCCACCAAAGGAAGGGGATTAGGGGGTTCTTGGGGGCGTGGCATCCCGCGGGTATAGGATCCCAGTGCTGGAGTGGATGTGGATATCCCACCAGCAGCCAGCAGACAAATACTCCAAATCTCTCCCAATTGTGCGATTGTTCCCCCTTTCCCCTCCCTGCCATATCGCATTTGTGGACTTTAATAAACATGCTAGATAATTAAATTTAATCGCATGCTTTTATTTTACATTAGCATGTGTGGGCACACCACACACACTGGCACACACACAAGCCCGGAAAAATGACAGACTCTATTTGCTGTGGCCAAATTCAATTTGCCACCAAAGTCCTGGATCGCTTGGTCCTTGGGCAAACATTTCATTTCATCCGGTTTTGCACAAAATTTTGTTTGCTCGGGCCCCACACAATGGGAGTTTCTCTTGAGAACTCAAATGCTCTAGACTAGGCAAACAATTTGTGGTTAGATAATTGCAAAAATTTAAGGATTTCGTTTGGTTTTTTTATCCTCCACTCCGGCATTCCAGCATGGCTTCAAGTTCCATTCTGCGGTGGCTCACAGTCATCAGAGGAGCTCCTTCTATAATTTGCTTAGTCTAAAAGTGGGGGATAACATCCTCTGTATTTCTATTTCCATCTGTATCTGCACAATCTCTCCCCTGTCTTTCCGTCCGGGTAATCTGTGAGCCAATAAATTTATGCCGAAATATGTCTATTCTTTCTCCGGCGGCTTGTCAAAATCTGGTTTCCACTTTGCCGGGGGATATAAATACAATTTGCAGGTTTTAATAACCGCAGCTGTCACCACATCGCCTAAGTGCAGCGCATAAACCAGATCAGAGTTAAAACAAGACCGAAAAGTGTGGAAAAAAGGCAAGAACAAATGGCAATGGGAAATGGGAAATGGAGAACCACAATTTGGGATCAGAAACAGAGGCAGGAATAGAAATGGCAACGAAACATAAGGCAGACGGCGAGTAAACGCCAAGGAAATGAAGATTTTTATGTGGCCCAAAGTGGAGCGACATAAATTGCTGGCGAAAAAGTGCGCAAAAGTGTTTTTGTCACCCTCGCACCAGTTAAATCCCCAACTCCCACACATCCCGGGTTTGGGCAAATAAATTTCTATTAAACACAAATGAGCAAAGCGGAGAAAAAAGTTTCTCTAAGAAAAGTAGAAAAGTTTTATTTCCCCGCCCTTTACACACATGGGGGAAAAATGCTCGCCGAATCGCAGAACTTTGTGCCAACAATAATTATGTTGATTACAACAAAGAGCCAACTTTTGCCCTCTTCAATCTGCCGCCAAGTGTTCTTCCTGCTGTTGTTAAGGGCTTAAGTAGGAAAACCCGTCAATATCCATAATTATATACATACATACGCGTTGCTTACGGGAATTACTCAGCGATTATTATTCAACGTAGCTACGTAGCTACCGACTACCGAATTATTTCCCATAAAACCCACTAGTCCGATTATTATCCTCTGCCGGAGATTGTAGGATCATAAATTATGTATACATTAAAGCCGATGAAAGTCCGTTCTGTTCAGCACACTTCAAACTGACGGTTAGCAAGTGGCTGCAATTAGATTTAGCACTTATCAATAATAATTCGCATTTGCAAACCCATTTTCCATTTCATTTTCATTTTCAGCAGCCGCAAAGCGTGCAATATCTGCCTGCGGTTTTGGGAAATTAATTAAAATCCTTGCATTTAGTTGTTAGCCAAATGCGAGTTAGCCGACCTGGCAACACAGCACTAATTATACTAATTGCCGAGCCCGAGATAACGCATCATAATTAGCCCGATAATTGTGTGTTCTAACATGGCGAACATGGGCGTCATATGGCTTTTTCGGTACTGACCAGGTGGAAACTGGCTTTGTTTTTTTATAAATTGGCCGGGACCCTGAACTGCACACCCGCTGGCCATCAATCAGGCGGTGCTCCTAGTCGAGTCCTTGTTCGCCGGCAGCAATTTGAAAGTCGCGTCTAATCTTTGGCCTGTTGGCTCACGTGATTTGTTTGCAGCTTCGCCGGGAGCAGCGCATAAATCAAAATGCCATTTTTGATAGTACTTCCCTGGGCCACCTGAAAACCCCCCTCCCCCAAAACAATATATCAAATTGCTTTTGCATTGCGCGCATGTAACATTTTATTTAGATTTCTGCTCAAAGATTGCCGCCCTCCGCCTGCATTGTCTGAGTGAAAATAAAAGAAAGGGGAAAAGCGGGAAGAGGAGAGCAGGGAAATGCACCAACACCAACAGAAGCAGCATCAGCCGCCCATTAATCATGTGTTGGTCTAGTATGTGTGCTCGCTGAGGCCAAAACCGAAAGTCTAAGCCCGATCCCAGGACCCTCAGCCATTATCCCGATTCATAAACCATTATAGTTTTCCCTGTTCCCTGAAAAGGGTTGCCTTTTGGCTGGGAATTTATGTGTTGCAATTATTTTCTTGAAATAACACTTAAAGTGATTTACGCGGCGGGCATGTGTGAGAGTCGGAAAAATGGTCAAAGCGGGCTTTTCCTTTTCTCTAGCTGCTTATTCCGTCTCATTGGCTTTCTGTGCTTTGCATCGCACTTAATAAGATTTGTTGGCAACCCCGAATCAAAAGGGAGAGGGTTCCTTACACGCAAAAAAAAAAACTTGATATGATACGATGATCGATTTTATATTATGTGGTATCAAATTTTATCAAGTTGATATGCTAGAAATATAATAAACATGTTCTAAGTAGGACAGTTCGAACTTCAAAAGGGGGTTTCTTCCCCCTCTAGGTAAAAACGATATGCGTATAAATACCAGAAATTCATCATGCGCATATCGATTTGATCCCATCGTGTTTTTTTGTGTGTAGAAAAGGTTTTTCCTTACAAATGGGCTTGCAAATTGCCGTTCATGTGTTCAATTTGTGGGTGTCTTTAAAAAGGGGGAGGGTAAAAGGTACCCCAAAAAGTAGCTGTTCTCATATATTGAAAGCGTTGCATCAAAGGGGCGTGGCAAGTGCCGTCGGCTTTTTGCTGTTTGCAGTTTGCAGTTGTTTACCCTGCGCACACCACTTGCAACGAGTTGCGAAATGAGTCCGCTCGAGTGGAGGGCAGATCAAAGGAGTGGCCCGCGGGTAGGTGGTGGTGCCACCCACTCACCCATCCACCCACCTGCATTTTACCTGTTTCATGTGCACTTAATTGTCGCCTCCATTAAGCGACGTCGGTGGCGCCCGAAAGTATGCAACCGGCCATAAATTCAATGCGCAAAATTATTACCTGTAATTGCGGCCGGCATAAAGCATAATTTGAAATTTATGTTTATGTTGCTGGCCGCGGGCAGCGTCCCTAAATTATCGGCTTAATGTGCTCGAAAATTCCGGCAATGTGTATAGCCGGCAAATTGAATTGGGCCACCAGCATCCATTAACTTTGGCCCTCCCTTAATGGACCGACTTTCATGAACTTTCTCCTTTTTATTTTCCTTCCCTCTTGCAGACCTGCTACGAACTGGAACGCTATCTGCGGGATGAGCCCAAGCTGCAGAAGAAGATACACAGCAACCTGGACAACGCCTGGGACATATTCTCCACACCCGCCCGCCTGCTCGAGGAGCTGAAGATCAAGGAGCAGCACCTGGACACGATCTCGACGACCTCCTCGGTCTCGTCCATCTGCTCGGGCATCTCCTGGGACAGCAATGGCTCCCAGGCGCTCAGCTGCTCCGTCCTGGTGAAGCAGGAGCGGATCGACGAGGAGGACGACGAGGTGGGCGTGGGTTGTGATGACAAGCTGAGTGTGTTGCTGGCGGCGCCGCCCTCGGCCATTTCCCCCAATCCCAGCATCGGCAGTGCGGGCAACATGACGCCCACCAGCAGCAGCAATAGCATAAGCAACAGCAGCAATAGCACCATCAGCAGCAGCAGCAACATCATTACCAGTCCGCTGAGCAGTCTGGGCAGCGGCAGCACCATCACAGTGAGTTCCCGCAACAGCTCGGCGCCGGGCATCAAGGTGCGCGTCGTCCAGGCCAAAAGCCATCCGGGCAGCAGTGCGAGATTGCACCTGGGGCATGTCCAGGACTTTGTGCTGCCCACCCTGACGCCGCCCTCATCGCCCGAGTCCAGCCTGCGCAGCCACAACTATGCCCAGCAGCTGGAGGCCAGCGATCTGGCGGCACTGATACAGCAGCAACAGCAACAGCAGCAGCAGCAGCAGCAACATCCTCAGCCCAGCAACACATCCACACCCGCTACAGCAATCCTGCGATTCACCAGCCAGAGCAATCCCACAATGACGCAACTGCAGCAGCAGCAACAGCAGTTGGCCGTCCAGCATTTGAGCATATCGCCACAGGCCCTCGGCCACAGCAACAGCAGCAACAACAACAATGGCAGCAACTCGCCCAAGAGCACCAGCAGCAGCAGCAGCAGTAGCAGCAGCAGTAGCAGCAGCAACAGCAGCATTAGCAGCAGCAACAGCAGCGACCAGCCGACACACAGCAACATTCCGCGCAGCACCATCGTCCGCCTGACAACTGCCAACGGCAAGCCAGGGGCAGCTGGAATCAGTCTAGCCCGCGTCATCCAGATGCAGAACAACGGCAATGCCAACGTGGCTGCCGTGCTCAGTGCAGCGGCCAACAGCAGCAGCAGCAATAGCAACACCAGCGGCACCAGCAACACCAGCAGCAACAGCAACACGGCGACACAGCAGCAACAGGTGCTCTCGCAAAGGGCTGACAAGCCATCGAACGGTGAGTTTGGCAATCACTTGACCCGGTTTGGTCAGTCCTTAACCTAGAATTTGCTTTTTTCAACCCCCTCAGGCTCCTCGAAATCACATCACCCGCGCCAACATCACAGCGATCACAGCCCGGACGCCAAGAGACGGATACACAAGTGCCAATTTCTGGGCTGCAAAAAAGTCTACACGAAGAGCTCACACCTGAAGGCCCACCAAAGAACGCACACAGGTGAGTTGGTCCCGCAAGCCGGATCAAAAATATGAATGAACTGAATGAATGCGGTGTGCGACTGACAGATCCGAATTTCCAACTGCCACAGTCGGCAATTAAAAGCGTGTGCCATGCGAAGAGGGGGGTTGGGCTGAAAGCCACCTCACCTGTCCTCCAATAAATCAGAGGCCTGCGACAACAATGTCCCCGACAGAATTCCCTGGGACAGGCAAGAGTGACATGTTGCATTGTTTGCCCGACACCGTCCTTTGTCCAGTGCCTAGAGTCCCGAGTCCAGAAGCCAGAAACCAGAGTCCTTGCAGTCGCAGTGGAAAAAGCGGGGAAAAACATGCAATGGGCTGGATGATATAGGAAGGGATGGGAAGGGAACTTTCGGGCACCGGCAATTGGGCACCAAAAACAACCTCATCGCCTGACAGCAGACGATGCTTGAAATTTCAATAAAAATCGCATAATTCAAACATGAAATATTGGTCACAGGCACACACACACGCACACACTCTCACAGCGAGCGTTGAAATGTAATTTTATTACAACCACATTCGAACACGAGAGAGCAAATCTATTGATTTGTGCTTCACATGGTAGGGATTGGTGTGCGGTTGGGTGGAATAGGGTATATGTATGCTGTGCGTGTGGGCTTTCAAGAGCTCTGCCAGCGAACACTTAACCCATAAAATAGAAAACCAAAATCCATTTCAAGTTCTGCCAAAAACTGGGCAAAAAAAAAAAGAGTTTGCAGTTGTTGGCGAACAACATTTGTGCGCATTCAGTTAAAATTTTTGCACTGTAAAGAAAATTCAAGGGGATATTTTTATGATTCTATTGTTTCTACACTGATACAAATTAAACGTAGGAAATGGATTAGTTTTATATTTAATTGCAATATTATTGCTTAGATTTTTATAAATATGACTAATATCGTGTAAAATATTTCCTATCTTAATTAAAATGTTTTCCATTTAAATAATGCAATTTAAAATGTTTTGTGCTAGAAAGAATGTTTAAATATCAAGTTAGGTGGATATCTTTAGTTTTCCATATTAAGTGAATTTTTTCTATGTGTAAACCGAGGACTTTGCTCTCGCTCCGCTTTATGAATTTCGGTAGAACTGGAATCGCATTCTTTGTTTTGGCTTGTCAGTTTTTGTCTTGGCTCACCGACGGGGTGGGACCAACAAATCATTTGGCACACACTCAAATGCCAGGCAAATGATTTTGCGATGCCTTTGCCAAGCAATTCATACCGAAGATGGCTGACTTTCGGAGCCGATTGTTCGGCATTTAGTCCGGAATCGAATATACCCTAGGATGGGGATGAGTATGAGGATGAGGAATGGGTGTGTTATGTGTGGATTTGTTTACTTATGCATGCAAGTGTTGGTCCCAAAAGTCTTTCTCCTCTTTGCAAGGCCAGCATGTTTGGTGGGCAAATGAATTCCGGGGCCTCGGTTATTTCTCACTCGAGTCGACAATGGCTATATGTAGGTTTGTTTGTCCAGTGCCCGAATGTTGGTCAAAGTTGCTCGGTTCCTGGCCCCTTGAAGGCGTGGCCATCATCAGCACATAAGCAAGATTCATGTGCAGCTCAGGGCTTGGGCTTCCACTTACTTCCACTTCCATTTCCCAGCCACTTTGTGGCCAATGTCAACAGCAACAACTTTCTGCGACAGCCGCAGGATATTGCTCAATTTATAAATTTACTTTGGCCCCGGGCGGCGGAGCTTAGCATTTTAATTAACATTGAATTCCGGACTGCCGGGTTGTTTGCCTTCACCACAGGAAAGCCAAAAGCCTTTGGTTCAATAAAAATCCATAACAGTCAAAGTTTTTGCCCATAATTTTCAGTTTGTCTTGGCCAAACCCCGGCAGCCCATTGTTTTGCTGTTGCCTCAACAGCTTTAAGTGTTAATTTTCCTGGGAAAACTTGGAGCACAGTTTTCAGTTTTCCCCTTGAACCTGAGGAGTTTTTAATTAATTGCACATGTTCAACCACCGGGAAGTGCAAGAGTGCATGGCAGATAGAGGAGAACCCGGGGAGACCAATAAATCAAAAGCCAAGGTGTTGGCCCGGCGATAAGATTGAAACATTTGATTTGGGCACCAAAGAGCGAAAAAAGGACGGCAAAAAAATGTTATGAAAGGAGCCGGGGCGAAAACAGGAAAACGTAATTATTTTAATGATACCATGGAGACCAGGCGAGGTTTTTTAAATTAAAGAAAACCTAATGAATTACGCTTTTCGCATGGCAAATGAAGCTCAGCGGAGAATTTTATTAGAGCGCCTAGATGAGAGGGAGCCTTCTTTAAATTTAAATTGTGTCGCATTTGAGAGGCGGACGCATGCGAATAATTGATGACGAGCTATTATTTAGTTGCCAAACAGTGTCCTTGAACACATTTCCATGCCTGTTTGGGCGGAACAGACAGGGAAATTAATTTGATTTGGGCTTTCGAGCGCACTTCCTGCGTTTCCTCCTGTGGCTTTTCCATCATTTCCATTTGCATTCGCCCGCCGTCGCCATTTAATTAGAAAGCCATTCAAGCACCATGGCCACACACTCCCAACTCCCAGAATCACGGAATACAGATATATACATCCATATATATTTATCGGCACAATTGAATATCAATTAAAACGACATTCGGCGAAATAAAATCCTGCTCGCAAACTTTGGCCACAAACGATTTCAATTAGTTAAACGCAGGCGGCTATAAAAATGCCATAGTAGCATGCAACCAGAGGGAAAAACCCGGGGAAAAACCGAGAAAAACCCGGAGACGCCGAAGCCGTTAAGAAAAGATTACAAGTGCAATCAAGTGAAAAGACGCAAACAGACCATAAAAATTGTGTTGAGTGCAAAAGCCGAGAAGGCATCGAGCAGCTCCATAAAATGCCGAGCCACCGAGCAAAAGGGATTCCTCAGCCATTCTCCGCTTCTCCAGCTTTCCAGCTTTCCACTTTTCCACTTTTCCGCTTTTCCCGCTGGTGCATTCTTTCCCATTGCCGGCTGAAATTAAAACCCAGCGCCAAGTGAAATTTATAAAATATTAACTGGCTCTATTTTTTGCTAAGCGACTGCAGATGCATCTGCAGTCTGCAGCCGCCTCCTTATTGCCTTTAAACAATTTACAAGTGCCGGCTTTATGGCCTGCCAGTGCCACTGCCACTGCCACAGAATCGGAGCTGCAACTATCAATATATATTTGCGGACAAACGGCTGAGGTTAAGTTTTAACTGCGTTCGGCTCAATAAATTAACATGGCGACGTCTCGGCGCGATTGGAGGAAATAAAAGCAGGCGAAAATCGCTTAACCCAGTTGCCGATTGGTTGGCTGGCTCGCTGGTTGACTGGCTTTTTGGCCAGGTCCGCCAAGCTCCAACGCGGCTAACAATGTCAGCTCAGATGACTTGCCATGAAAACTAATTAAAAGGCCGCGCTTTTCCCGCTGCACTGAGCCGGGAAAAGCCATCTTGTTCCACATGCGCGGCCATTGCATACTTTTGGGCCTGGCCCGCAGTAACGTAACGGCCAATATCCAGAGCCTGAGTAATAGCCAACTATTGGATTGGGCCAGGTCCGCAGGGTGCATGCCAAAAGGGTAGGGAAACTGGGTATGCCGATTGCTTATGACAACATTTTTATCTAAATATATAGTTGTGTTTGTATAAATACTTTTGGTAAAAGCAATAAGTCCTTCCCTTAGTTATTGTACACTTTTCAAGAGGTCACATATCTAAATATCCCCCAGAAAAGGGTATCCAATTAGTCAGTTATCCACTCAGCTCATACATTTTGTTGTTGGCTCGTTTCGGTTTCATTTCGTTTTTGGTTTCGTTTCGTTTCGTTTTGCCGGGCCACTTCAATGGCCAGATAACACGGCCATTTTGGGTGCTTTATCGCTGCTTTTGGCCCCCTTCGGATTGCCGACCGCCCGCTGCCAGCTCTTTTGCCGTTTAAATGCACTTCAATACGAGACTCTTGGGGGTCGCATCCTAGATCTCTGGGCCTGCACTTTGTGCATTTGACGCTGATTTACACAGCCAGAAGAGGACTGCAAGGGATGGCCCAGAGGAGGATGGCAGGAGGGTTAGTCAGAAACAGAGGAAAACTGATAAAGAGCGAGGAGAGCCAACAAAGTGCCAAAGACAACGATATGTGCGAGTGTGCATTCGTTTATTTATTGCCAATGCTTCGATTCCCAAACAGTTCTGACAACATGCCAAAGTGCAAGTGGCACTCGCCCACACACACTCACATTGTACTCACCAACATAAAGCATTCACCAATAAGTTCACCAATCGCATTAAACTCACAAACATAAAGCACTTACCAACAAATTTACATTCACCAATAAATTCACCAACAATATCAACAACATATTCATCAACAAAGTAGAGATAGGTATTAATTTTTCAACATATTCAACAACAAACTCACCAACACATTTGTGAACAGATAAAGCTATATATTCATCTACAAAAACACAATTAAAACATTAAAAATAAGTAGAATACATATTCAACAACACATTCACCAACGCATATAATATTCACCAATAAAATCACCAACAAATTAGTTAACAGAGAAACCCACATATTCATCAGCATAATCGTCAGTAAAAACCTAACAAAAATCTTTAAACGAGTGCTATATATATAAAGAAATTCACCAACACTTTCACCAACACTCTCACCAACACACAAGCGACTTGAGCTACGGCCAAGTGTAAACAAATGGAAATTAAGACAGCCGGCAAGTCCGAGCTCCGGTCAACGGAAAAGGGTTGGCTGGCTAGCTGGCTGGCTGGCTGGGGGAAAATGGCCGGGAGAAAATGGGTGGAAAGCCGCAAGTGCATAATGTGAAATTGAGCACGGAAATATCACACATTTCCGCATGCATTAAGTTTTAAGCCAAGTCTATGTATGTGTGGTATGCGTTACAAAGTTTTCCACTCAGCTTTATGCATTTTTCTTGGCTGTCGTCGTCTACTTGCCGGTTATCTCGCTCCATTTTCCTTCGCTTCTGCTCCTTCCCCGCTGTTCCAGCGGCGGCAATTTCCTGCCTCGGCTGCTGTTTGTCTTTTAAACTGAAATAATTTTCCCATTTTTTCCTCTTTTCGGGGGTTTGGGGCCTTGGTTTTCGTATTTTTTCAGTGTGCTCCGCCACTGGCCGGCTTTACGCCCCGCTCTATTCAGGTCTTTCTCGCTCTGGCCCTCGCATTTTTAGGTTCCTCTTTTATTTTCCCCCTTTTTTTTTGCTTTGTGTGAAATTACAACTTCTGCATTTCCTTTTCCTTTCGGCTGGCTGGGTTTTCGCCATGGCTCTGTTTCGGATTCTGTTTCTGATTCGGATTCTGGTTCTGGCTCTGTTTTTCGGTCCTGGATCCTGGTTCCTGGGATCCCGCTCTGGCTAGCTTTTGGCGCTGCTCCGTTTGTATCCTTTGAGGCTTTTGGCACGCATGAAAAATGTTGGCAAAGGACCGCGCTTGGCACACCGTTGACGTCGACTTTAGCATCATTTCGTTTCGTTTCGTTCCGTTTCGGCTCGGTTTTAATTTTACAGTTTTTCATTTTTAATTGTCTTAAATTCCTGACTGTTTGTGCGTTTTACCCGTTTTCCGTTCTCTGTTCTTCGTTTTCCCTCCGGCCCCTCTGTTTACTCATGTTTTACTTTATGCATATTTCTCGTCCGCCAGCGTCGAAAAAGTTTTTTCATTTGGCAGGCGCGTGCTAAATAAAAAATGTTTCCCCAAACTCTAGCCCTTGCCTCCCAGAGCACGCATATTTATGCGCTTTATTGTTTGTGCTGCAGCAGCGAAGTAGCGGCGAAATTGCAGCCACTTTACACTGCGGCAGCGTCGGGGGCACTGAGAGAAATTTGGATTTAAATGGATTTAAAAATGTTTAGTAATATTATCCACCTTTTAAAGGGATCTTCAATGTAAATAAAATATATGTAGCTATCAAGAACTTAGAGGAAAAAGTTTTAACAGTGTAGAATTTTATTTTAGAAATTTCACTTTACTTTTTTTTAATTTTTAAACTTATTTTAAGGTTTACTATAATTTACTTTAATTTTTCCAAGTGCTTTTTAGCTCTTGCCATTCAAAATGTAACTTATTTAATAAGAGTTTTTCGCCCTTCCCTTCCCGTTGCAGGTGAGAAGCCGTACAAGTGCTCCTGGGAGGGCTGCGAATGGAGGTTCGCGAGGAGCGACGAGCTGACCCGCCACTACCGCAAGCACACGGGTGCCAAGCCGTTCAAGTGCCGCAACTGCGATCGCTGCTTCTCGCGGTCCGATCACCTGGCGCTCCACATGAAGCGCCACATGTGAGGCGAGATCTAAGCAGGGAGTGCTGGAAAAGCCGGAAAAGCCGGGAAGGCCAGGAGGAGGAGTTCAGCGGAAACTGTGTGCCATCAAGGAACGATGAAAAACTTGCGTAACGCTAATCAAAACCACTTAATTCGTGGAGCAGAGAGGGGTGGAGAGAACAAGAAAGGAAAAATATAAAATATACAAGAACATAGAAAACATCACAACACAAGCACAAAGATGGAAATTCACGTTTTCCGATTCTGATTGACATTTGTGTTGCCATTATTGTCGCCGTTATCGTTTTCGTTATCGTATGGTTATCGTCGTTATCGTTTCAATTGCAAATTCGATTTGTTTCAATGCCTTGTTAAGTGTAAGTCTAAGCTATAGCAGCCCGATCGCATTTCCCCATTCACACCTAGCATTTAGCGGCAAGTTCTGAACAAACAGCAAAAATTGTGTACAATTTACCAAAGCTAAGCAGATTTCTTTAATTAGTAAAGCAGCAACAACAAAAATAAAAAAAACAGCAAGAGCTAAAAAAATATTTAAAAAAAAACAACTAGTAATTTAATAAAAAAAAAGAATATTTTTGTTTTCATAATGTGAACACTGCCAAAACGAAAATGTAAAAAGAAAAAACAAACAAAAAAACAAAAAAACAAAACCTAAAAACTAGAAAAAATATTTGTAAATGTAAAGAGTTAATATAAATAATTAGTTTCATACGTCGGCATCAGTAAATAGAAATACAAATACAAGAAAAAGGTAAAAGTGCAAAATATGTTTTAAACAAAACAAAACACAAACGTTAAAAATGCTTATTTTCTTAAATTAATTTTAAATGTAATTTAAATGTTGCCTAGGTCTGAATATCATTTCACCGCACCACTCGAAATTGTAAAACCTATTAACATTAAAATTTAATCAAGCGCCTAAATTAAACTTCAATTGATATTCGGTATTTTGGCGAAAAAGCAATTTTGTTGCTATGTTTTTAATGAATATACGTAATTATTTAATGTAAAAAATTTCTCTTATGCATTGCCTAAGTGATGGAAAGTATTACGAAAACATTTTGATATGTATACCTAGTTTAATCAAAATTTGTATTCTCAATCGAAAAGCGAAGCAAAATTTATGTTCGACTTAACATACAAATTCTTCTTTATGTGCCTCATTAATTTTAATTGAATTTAATTAAATCAAATCAAATCAGTAAATTCCTCGTAGCTAAGCATCTTCTTTTCGGTATCCTCTTATTTTGCGGTAGATTATAAATTTCGTTATTTCTTTTATTTTTTGTGTGCTGATTTCATTTTGTAGTGTATCATTTCCTCATTCTTGTTTATAATGATTTGTTTAATTTTTAATTATTTTTAAATAAAGAAAAAGTATGTGAAAAACGAATGTTTCCATGGTCTTATCATTTTCCACCAGCACCCCTCAGCAAATGAGACACGACATCAAAGTATACAACGTTGGTCGAGAGATCGGTCAATCATTATGGTTTGTGTGATGAGAAATTCTGTGATCCAGAGAACAACAACAACAAAATAGCTAAGGCAAAAGAAAAATAAATGAAAAACCAAAAACCAATGACAAGCAGATAATCAACTGCAGCAAACGTGCACGAAAAATGGGGAAAACTTTGCCAAAAAAAAAAAGAAATCAAAGCGAATCCTCCGCAAAAAGGAGCAAAAGAATTTAGTTAAATTCTTGATATATATATAAATTTTTATGTACATACGAACACGAAAAACCAGTTTGTCTCCTTTTTCTAGCTTTATTCTGACTCCAATGTAGGATGGGAGGAGAATTTCGATGATTCCGATTTGTAATCGTTGTCGATATCAATATGTGCGTGTGTTGCTTGTGCTTTGTGTCCTTTGAATGTTATCATATTTGTATGTATCGATATATCATCAGATCAACGCGCCACAAACGGATAATCCCAAAAGGCCCGCTGATGGGTCCCTTCCAGTTCCAGAATCCCGTTTGGCTTCCAAGCGAAAATTGCACTGAACAATACTTAATGAATACGTGAAAAATCCAAATCCAATACGATGTGTCAAAAATGCTTCAATCAGTTTAGTCTAACTTTTGAAAAAAACCAAAACCGAAAAACGAAAACCGAAACAGTAAGAAATAGAAACCCGAATATAACAAATATTTTGTATAGAAAACCTTTAAACTAAAAATCGAAAGTGTAAAGCATATTTAGATCCTAAAGCAGATATTGGATAGTCACGAGCGCAGAGTGAGCGTCACTATAGATATGGATAAACCAGAATATATATATATATGTATTTTACAACCGAAGAAGTGTATTTTAAAATGAGAAAATTAAACAAAATAATTGTGTAAAAAGGTAAACCAAAAATGAAAGACTGGTCAACGAGGTGTTCCGCGTTTATGCAACAATTGCAAAATAGAAAAAGTAAACAAATATATATGTATATGTACGTGTACGATATCGAATTCGATTTCGATTTCGATTTCGAAACCAAAGTCATAAGGTACTGTACTCCAAATTGTATATGGTGTGTGAGGCCCAGAGCGATTAGGTTAAGTACCACTCGATCATTTCGATTCTCCGATTCGGCAGCAAAAACTACGCATACGTAAGAGGGAAGGCATTGCCGCGATCCCGCAATTAAAGTTAATGAAGTACGAATTTTAAGTAACGCTGAATGTGAGTCTAGAGAGTACTAAACCAAAAACTATGGATATATTTTAGTGTCTACACTTGAACATTTTACAAAGGCAGCTCCCTGGGGTCAGCTTTTGCGAAGTCAACCAGCCGGCAAAGTACGAGAGGCGGGAGACGAGAGACGGGAGTCTGGGGCTCTTGTTGCCGAGGGAAAATCTATAAACATTTTCTACAGATTTACAGCCGGGCATTACAACAAAAACCAAAGGCAGAGGCAGAGGCAGAGTACAGAAGCCGGAAGTCAGAAGTCGCAGGGCAGGAACATTTTTGGCAGCAGGCACACATAAAAATAAATAAAGTATACTAAAACTAGAGTAAATACATTTTAATTTCGTTTAGAGTTTCGTTTGCAAATGTGCTTAGCAATTTTCCCCTTCCTCCCCCGACTCCCCCGCCACCCATTTCCCAGGATTTTCCTCACTCGAGAGCGGAATATCATAAGCGTTTAGTTTAAGAGTAGACTAAATGGCGGAGGGCCAAGCTTAGTATAGCAGAAATATATGGGGAGGCGAAGAGGGGATATACACACACATATAGAGTCGGAAGAATGGGGACTCGGGGTACAGGATACGGGATACGGGGAGGAAAAGGAGTAAAACATTTTATGTAGGCAAATAAGGGCATAACTCGTAAAAGATTTTGTGTATAGTTTAGTGAAATGAATTAGTTTAATGTTAAATGAACTCAAAAGTAAACTACATAAAAAATATATAAATATATACACGCGGCTATGTGTTTAAGGGAATATACTTAAAGCGTATGGCGAACCTATTTACGTGGCAGTTGTGTGTAAAGTGTGTGTATGTGAGTTAAATTTGATGTATGTATATCTGTCGTAAGGGCGTGTAGAAGTCAGTTTTTGGAGGAAGGATTATGCAAAGCATCTACAAATTAAGGCACAGCATTATAAATTACAACTAACGAGGTACGTTTTATTTGAGCTACGAACGCACGAACGGTTACTAAAGCAAGAATGGTGATGGAATGCCGATGAGGAGGGCGGTACACGGGGTTAGGGTTAGAGAAGTGGGGTCTACTGATTGGAAATTGATAATTGGAAATGGGATATTTTGGGGGCGGCAGCAAGTGGTGATTACTTAGAATTTTTACGAGACAACTCAGTTTAGCCCTTCCTCGTTTCTGTATATGATCGCAACCCCAGGCAAGCATTCATATTTATAATTGTAATCATAAGGCAGTGTAATGATATCAAAAGATAAGGGAAAAACTAAAGGTATAAAATGGAAAATTCACAAGTTTCGGCACAGGAAAAAACCAAAAAGGAAAATACATTTTAGGAGTAAGTGAAAAAAAAAACAAAAGAAAAGAAAAAATAATAATTGTATTTAATGCTTGTGCAAAACAGAAAAATTCTTAGCTAATAGCAAATAGCAAAAAATCTAATTGTCAGTGTTTAATTACTATTATTGATGTGCATTCGATGTGTGCTAAGTTCACAAAACAAACATCCCGTTAGCCCAGATCCAGATCCAGATCCAAAACCCAATTTTCCAGGTTCCTACAATCCCTGAATGTTTTTTCTCACCATTGATTGTTTATTTCGGTCCTTCGCAAATCCAGCAGAAAATTACAAAAAAAAAAACTATAAGTATAATAAAATAGAGCTAAATAACTGAACTCAAACTGAAAATAATTTCGCAGCTGACTCGAAATGTTTGCATAAATTATTAGTTGATTAACTGCGAGAATAATTAATAGAATTTAATTCAATTAGCATATTTTCAGCCTCGCCCGCTCGCCCCTTAACCACCTAGATTATATAATTATAGCAAAAGCGAAACCGAAACAAAATTATTGATCATTATACATTATTAATTATTATTATTATGGCTTGTTTGTTGCGGCTTTTTGTGCATCTCCATTCGGAAATCATTTTATAAGGGGAAACAAATTATAAGAAGAATCTAGAAAATAAATACGGAAAACATAGCAGAAACAATTGGGCAAAAAGGCCAAAAAAAGAAAAAAATAATAAAAAACATGAAACGAAGGAGAACATTTCTTGTACTTAGATTTAGTTTATTATACACACAAGAATGAAGCAAATAATAACAGCTAAACGTGAATAAGTGAGGGGACGAGACGAACCAGATCCATCAACATTAGAAAAACGTTATTTTTATTCTTGTATAAGTATAAACCGAAGGCATTTTTCAACGTATGACAACTATTATTGTACGTAACTTGATATTTTGATGAGAATTTCTGTGAACAAAGCAAAAAATAAAAAATCCCAAAAAAAACTGAAATATAGAAAAAATTAAAAAAAAAATCGCATTTCTTTTTTTCTTTGGTAAAATGGGGCGTGCAAAAACGTTGTTGCATTTAAATGATTTTGGCCTGTTCAGCGGTCTGCATATATTTAACTTTTGTGATTGCAGGCGGCGTTCGGCAAACAGTTCACATCATTAGCCCCACGGGAATGGGTTGACCAGCCCATCTACATCTGCTCGACCAGCAAACAACCACTCGATTCGCCGGCAATCTGCATAAATGACATTAAAGCCCCGGCGGCGCAAGTTTCGGTATTAATTTTTAATTATACTTTATGGCAGGCCAGGCATGCCGGCCCTTTGGCATTTCGTCTGTCATTAAGCCCGGTTATTTGTTTATGGACCGGCGGCTTAAATCGTTATAGTAAATCACAATTTGTTCACCGGGGCAATTGGCTTGTCAGTCATTTTTCAGGTCAGCCCGAAAGTATGCTGTCCTGAATTTAAATCAATTCTTCGCTCGGCAAAACTTCGGTTTGGCAAACTTTGGATGGGAAATCGCTTAGACTTTGTTTTAGTCTGCTAATGAAGATTCGCACAGACTCACATGTGAAGGATGGTCAGCGACGACAAAAGTGCTAGCAAGTTTTCTACTTTCTACGCTTTTCCTTGTCTCTTTTTCTTAGCCCGTTTCTTTTAATTTTGGCCCGCAGACGTAACTCTTTTATTTCCATGCATTTCCAAAGGCCAGGACCTGAAGAGGCGGCCAAAACGAACTGAAGGTTGCGAAACTTTTCGTTTTCTTGATTTTCCTGGGCTGCTGCAGCGAAACTTCTAATTACATACATGACCAGCACACACATGTGAGTATATACCTAAACATACCTACATATATGCATTCGTCTGGGACCAAGAGCAATGCACTGCAAGAAATCTCCGGGTGCATCTTTGCCATGCTGGCTGGGGAATTTCCCCTATTCCTTGCGTTGGCCCCAAGTTTGCCCGCTGCATCTTTATCAAAATTGTTTCTAAAGTTCAAACCACTTTGAGAGCGGTGCGCAGGGAATATGACTTTTAAAAAGTTTTCCCGCTTTTCCTCCATTTTCCCTTTCCCCTTTTCCACTTCCCATGACAGGCTGATGTTGCTGCTGCTGTTGCGGCTGATATGTGGAGCCGTGGCTGTTATGCCCTGCACAACATTTGTAGCTTGTCAAAGTGGCTCAACACGCCCGGCATGTTAACTTATTTTGCTGCTCTTCCTGCCTCGGCTAACTTGCTTCAGCTAACTACGAGTCCTGGAGCGAGGGGGATGGGGATGGGTTCGGGCTTACGGCCAACATGCAAGGTAAACACACGGCTCGGAAGTACGGCCGAATTGATGATCGCCTTGCTACCCTTTAGTTAGCCCATTCATAAGATAAATGTGATGGCGGAAAAACTTAATCTTTATTATAAAAAATTTGGTGTCCTTTTTAATCCTTTTTATGAAATTTAAATTAAAAAACTATGCTAAACTATCATATTTTCAGATCTTAATATTAGTAAATGAAAGGGAAATATAATACCCTGCATATGATATTTACCGTTTCTGAAAGGTTTTTCATTATTTAACATTTTAAAGTTGAATTTTTTAATATAATATATTTTTTATGACTAGTTTTTAGTATAATACATTATTTGACAACTTTTTATAATTTTCTGAATACGACTTAATGTCTTGAATGTATTGTGCTATATCATAACTTGGGCTAATCCCTTTAAATATGACACACTTTCTAGATTCTTATATTAATCATTTACAAATATAAATCCATTTTCAAATAGAGCACATCCCATTCGCTACAACTTGCTTAGATAAGATCCTGCCTCGAGTTCATTTGGAAACAAAGCTCTTTCGCTTTTTGTATAAATTACAGGCAGAATTTTAGCTCAGCCTGGCACATGAGTGCTCGGATATGTGTGGGGTATTCAGTGCTTTACAGGAGTGCTCGTGTAACGTGTTCGGTTCGGAACTTCTGATGGTGATGGGATGTGGTGTGTGCATCTTTAAAGTCAGAAAGCCCCAAGGCGCTTTTAGCGCCATCAACCCAGCGAGCGAACGAATGCAATTTCTTTCGTTTTAGCCGCCACAAAATTGCCACCAAATCAATATTATTAGACACGACGAGGAAAAGCAGCGGAAAACGTGTGGGAAAAACTGTGAAAAGTGTGTGGGAAAGTCAGAAGGGTGAAGGGGGATGCATGACATGTGATGTGGAGAACATGGAATGTTCACATACGCAAATGAGGGCGTATATGGCTGCCATGGGCGGCGGATTCCGAGGGGGCGTGCCCCTTCCAACTGTGGCAACATGAAAATTATGATTACAAGCAAAGACTGTCATTTGCCATAATATTTGCAGCATAACGATTATGGAGCGCTTTAGCCACGACTCCCACCGAAAATGGATAATAATAAAGAGCTGGGTGGCTGGGTGGTTAGCTCGTTGGGTGGCTGGCCCCCAAGATAACACACATCCAGCGAGTGCCAATGACAATGACATCAACTGCAGACAAGCCCACAGAATGGCATACAGAATGGCACACAGAATGGCCAAAGGAGGGTGTCTGGTTGGACTGGAAAACGGGGCTCGAACTACAAAGATCCACGGGCCGATAGAGCCGAGCTAACAAGACATCCCAGTCCAAAGGCAAACCAAAGCTGTCGAGGGCGTTGTTAGCCTTCCAAAGCACTCGGATCCCAATGTCAGTCGAATTCTGCTGGCTGCTAAAGGCTCCAGTTCTTCTTTTTGACTTCACTGCATTCAGGAGATTTTGCTTAAATACAATATCAAGTGAAACCACCTCTTCCTGTGGCGAGCAAAACAATATTCAACATGAGAGGTAAAGATATAATATCATATTCTGGGACACTTTCTACAACACAAAACACCACTCAACATTTAACATTAAAGTGTTTTCATATCATATTTTCTGACACTTTCTACAATTATCATCGCTTCAGAAAAGTTAAAAGTTACAAAAATAATTAAATATTACAATGATGTAGAACAACAAGCATGAAATGAGGTTATCTAAAAATATATAATGCCCATTTTGAAATATAAAAATCTTAACCCATTAGAACATAATTTCCTTTTTCCACCATCCCCACCATTTAATATTAGTTTACCCCCTCAAACTCTTGGCGTATTTAAGCCTAACTCGCTCGTTATAAAGCCTCTTTATATATTCCGATGGGGAGATTAACGGCTCTCGGAGCGGAGACATCTGCCGATTGCCACAAAAGTTACAACCCAACGGCTGCAGTTGCAGTAGTCGACTGGCTGGCTAAACAGCTTAGAGGTGCTAATCCGAAGGCGCAGCAAAAATCGCAAAATCAGATTGCAAAGTTGGCCTGACAAGCGGACGGAGGTGGAGGGGGAGCTGGGGTAAGGGGTAAGGGGTTCTGTGATGTCATGCAAATGTGGCACGTTTAAATGCCTCGGCTTGGCAGCTGCCCCAAACCAAAGGGGCTTTGGTATCGCTTACCAGACTTGTCTGATTCCGATGCCGAAATTGCCTGCTCACTGCCAATGGCGTCCGCCAGTGCACTGAGGAAAATAAGTTGAGTTCTTTATACAGTTTGGTATGACATGAAATTAAGGTAAATGTAATTAACAATCGCTTGAATCACAGAAATCCCTAAAGGTTTTAAAACTCTAAAAAGGTGCTTAAAAGTATGCTGTAAAAACGTTCACATTATTTAAAACTTATCCTTAGGACTTTAAAAATAAAAATATTAAAAAGTCTAGTTGTAAAGAGAAAAATAATTATGCTAGTTAATAAATAAAATATATTTATGCTTTTACTACTTTACTACTAACTTTTGTTGCACCTTCCTTACTAAATATGTGTAATTTACACATTTTTTCTCCCCGTGTTTCGAACGACAACGACCGCAGGTGCAGCGCCTAGCCATCTCCCTCTCCTGTCGCCATCTCACTCTTTTTGCCAGAGTATAGAATAACTTCCTCTTCAACTGGCGGCAAGTGCACTTGAAGTGTATCGAATTTGTATGGATTTCGCTTGCAGCCAATAATTTGACACTTGCACTGAGCGCAAGTGGAACGAAATGAGAGAAAGAGAGGGCAGGAGCGTGCCAGAAAGAGAGGGGGAGAGACTCTTAAACCAAAAAGAGCGGATTCTTGAATAAAAGTTGGCATCGCCAGCACGCGAGGGCGCCATAAACAAGGAAGCTCACACGAGATTGTGTTACTCTGTGTGTGTTTTTGTGTGACGGTGTGTGTGTGTGTGTGTGTGTGCATAAATGCATGTTGAGTAAGCAACAATAACACTCTCGCACACAAACAGACGCCAACGCAATTGTCATCACCATAAAAATAACATAAAACTTTTTTACGACTCCTGTGGCCTGCGTAAGTCTGTTACAGAAGGATTCCCCAGGCGAAGTGGGGATAGTGATACTCATGCGGGCTCTTCAAATCGGGCTAACCAGCCATAACCCACCAAGGAACTTGGGAGGAACTCAAGACCCCACCCCCTAAAGCCCCCAATTCGACATCGCTTATGTCACGAAAGCCTGCTCATTAAAGTTGTAGCCATTTCTTTTGTGCGGACGTGTGCTGAACCCATACTTCCATTTCCATTTCCTGACTCCCAACTCCCAACTCCGCTTTAAATGCAGCTGGCCCCCACCAACGTAGCACCAATTTATCTCAGTGCACCCACCCACTCATAATTCTCCGTCTAAATGCCTGTTTGGCGAAGCGTAATTGATAATGCATTCAATTGGCCAGCCAATTTGCTAAAGTGCCTAAGTGAAGTCGCCCCCACCAGAAGTTAACAGTGGATTTGGAGAAGGTTTATACGTTTCAAAAAATATTTTTTATTCATGTTAAAATTTAAAAAAAATTAAAATCTAGTTAAATATATGTAATCATTGATTATTCTTAGCATTTGTATAAATTTTATATCAAAACTTTCAATAAAATATAATACCAAGTGATAAAACTACACAGATCAAGTTATGCATATCATTTTGATATAAATAAAGATCTCAAAAAATACTAAATTTGGTATTTTATATGATATGATAAAATATCAAGTTGATATGTTTAAATCATAAATTGAACATAAATCATATTGACTTTTTATTGATATAAAATTAGCTAGAATTGAAAATATTACACAAATTTTAACTGAGATCTAGATTTTTAGATTTTAGCTTTTGAAATATTAATCTTAAATTTATTTGGACAACTTAAATATAGTTAAATTTTTAATATCTTTCTTGTTACTTCCTAGAAACTATCATATTTTCGCAGATTCACTAGGTTTTCCAGCCACTGTGCCAATTCTGCAGGCTCCTTCGCTCCGCAGTTCCTGTTATTGGCCGCTTTCAGTGCACAGATTTAAAATCAACAACAGGCGAGCGACAAGCGACAACAACAACAATGTCCGACCGAAGTCAGCCGTACACTCATTTGCACTAAAAGCGGCATAAATATAAACAGGCCAGAAAGGAGCAGACCGAAAATGCAAAGCGGAAAAAAAAGGAGGAAGCCAGGATGGGAAAACATCGGGCGAAAGGCGTCCTCAAAGAGCAACTGCAATGAGGAGCGAAACAGGTAGACTACCTACGCGTACCGAGAGGACTCGGCAAATGAATTGCAGTGCAGCCAAACGTGTGCCCAACTTAACGTAAATTTAAATGTTAATGAACCGCCATCAGACTTCCACTACCCGATACCTTGGACCCCAAAACCCGATACTCGATACTCGGCGACCCGATACCCGATACCCGATGCCCGATGCCCGGCGGCTGTTTGCTTGCCGCTTCCGTTGTTAAATGTTGTTGACATCATTGGCTTGGCCCATTGTTGTTTGTGCTATTCTCCGCCTCCTTCTTCGACCCACATGCAAAATGGCCCCCCCGGCAAACGGCCGCCATTTTGTCAATGCGCTTGTTAGCGCCGCCGATGTGCCACTTCCGGTTCGATCATTTGGCCCTGATTGCACATTGTTCGTTTTGACACTTGGAAAACGAGTGATAATTTACTTAACATCTTGTAACTAGCTTAGCAATAGTTTGATCATACCATGGGTGTGATTTGGGTGATATATCATCTATTTTGGTATTTAAAAAGTATGCAACAACAAAATTGTTTTAATATCACAACAAAATCCTAGATCCGCTACTAGATCATTCCTTTGGTATTTCTGTTCTTTTACAATACTCGACTATAAAAACTGGCTTTAGTAGTATTTTTTGATATTTAAGAAGGAGTTTTCTTTTATTATTTAACTATTTTATTTATAAGATGTTTGTGAAATAAGTATCTATGATCAAACTCACATTTTTCCTATAGAATCATAATAAATTGTAAGTATTCTTTATAACATCAAATATTAATATTTACAATTCAATACAATCTCTTTCTTTTTCTCCCAGTGCCTCCGCCACGTGAATCACTTAGTTTAGTGTTAATTAAAGCGCTTTTTATTTCGACTACCGCCTACAATTAGGCTTCATTTAAATAATGCTCAGGTGGCCCAGTGATGAGATATCAGGGACTAAGGCAGGGACAATTAGCAGGAAGCATGACTTTTCCAAACCGTGGGCCTAATGAGCCATATGCTTTCTCCAAAAAGGGATTGGGTAATAAGATAAAATGCCTAATGGGTAATGCCCCTGTCGGTAACTCTTTTGGTTACGGAAACGCGGACCTACCCAAAAAAATAAAGCGGGGACTCACAGTCATATGTATATCCCGCCCCCTTCCCAACCACCTGGCAGCGTAATAGAGGTCAAAGCTCTGTGGACACGGATGGACATTAATTTCGCTCCAAAGTGGACATACACACGCATCGAGCTTTGCTTCCCCTTCCCCTTCCCTGGAAATTGTCATGCTCGAGAGGGGTATAATTTTTCATGCATATTTCAGGAGGCGTGTGCCTAATTAATTACAAACATCTAAACGCGATGACATTGGCATAAATTGTCTTTTAATTTGCGTTCGGGCTTTGGATACCCTGCACTTGATTGATGCTCTCGCATGGGTGTGGTTTGGCCCACTTAACTGACTGATTCATCTCGATTCGATATTGGCATTTGCAGACCTCTGCCTTTGACATTTGATGTCGGTCGGGATGGCAAACAACGGGAACTTGACCACTGGCAAATGTCCTTGAGGCCGACGGTTACATAATCGTGCCAAGTGTGCGAAATCATTGGGGGAATTCCAATGAAAGGGGGTGGGGTAGGGGGATGAAACCACCGTTATGCATGTGGGATTAGCGTCTGCGGCTTCGCCTGCATAGTCGATGAACCGCCGGCAATTCGCACGCATCCAAATGATAATTTCGCCGGCACCCACACACAGGTCCTCCCAATTTCCAATCCCGATCCCCCTTCCCATCCCCACCTTCAACATTTTCGCTGGTTAGCTGACTAATTGACCCAGACACGGCTCATGAATGCCCCTCATGCTCCAGTAATCACGCTTCCCACGTCCATTTCGATTTCGGGCGCAGGAATGGCGTCAGCGGACCTGTAAACCAGAGCACTATGGTCAGGGTCGTCAATTGGGCACGCCACCTTTCGCCTTTCACCCCGCTCTGATTTCCGCTTCCAGGGATTCATGGGCATTCGGTGGATCAAGTGCATCGGCTGAATAATTATGCCCGAAATTTAAATGCAACTCTGGGGCAATTGAAAGTTTTAACCCAAAAACATTAGTCATTCGGGTTGGGAAAATTGTAATTTGGATGTAGAATGCGGATCTATTTTGATAAAAGTAGGGTGAATTCTACCTTATTTCATATCAATATAAAGACGATATAATTTATTTCAAATTTATGATTTAAACATATCAACATGATATTTTATCATTTCAAATATAATAACAACTTTAGTAATTTTTGAACAAATAAAGTAAATAAAGATATACATAATCTTAATTCTTATCAAAATGAAATGAATAACTTGATCTTTAAAAAATATAAAATTAACCAGCACATATCAATCTGATCTTTTGTGAAATTTTTGTCTGTTTTGTTTATTTTTTTTACCTAATCCTAAAGTTCAATAATAAACTTAAAAAGGTTTAAATTAGCGGATAGAAAAATAAATTTTAATTTAAATTAAACTCATAAATTCTCGAATCCAATTTTACCCACTTATTTGATATCCCTTTTCAAAGGATTACAAGAGATGACAACCCTTATCCCTTGTAATTGATCCAAGTGGGTAATGTTTACTAAATATACACTCGAATCCAACCCACCTATCCCATCAAATGCCGAAGACAGAAATTAACTTTGCAGCTTCGTATTTCATAAGCCAGCCGCAATGCACGCCAACCCAAGCGAAACCACTTGCCTCACAATGGCTCACAATTAACCCGGCCAGACGGTCAGTCTGCGTCCTTCTCCCGGGGTTGGTTTCGCCTTAACTTTATTGTTCCGATATGGGGGGGGGACCAGCGGGAAGGACTTCGGCGAGGGACGGCAAACTTCCTTATAAGACATTTACCGACCGCACCTTAACCAAGCAGGATCAACATGGCATCCATGTATTATTTAAGCGCTGCGCATCCTTTTGCCGTGCCCTGCATAAAATTTCCTTCAGCGGAAGTTTGTCTGCAGGACGCAGATCCTGGCTCCCCATCACCGCTCCTCACTGCTCCTCACTGCTCCTTGCTGCTCCTTGGCGAGCTTTATGTGTTTCCGCTCGCATTTCTTTTGCCATTTAAGTACACACCTAGTTTGGATTTTTCTCCTGCCCTGTCGCTGTCGTTCCTTTGTTCTTTTCGCTTCGACTGCCGGACGCTTGTTTATGTCTCTTCTTACGTCTTTGGTTGCCCAGCCCCCTCTATCTCCCCTTTCATTCCTTATTTAGTCTGTTTTTTCCCCGTTTTTTGTTCTTTTTTTATTTTTGTTTATGGCTTGTTTTGAACCTTGTTTGAACTGGTTTAAAATTTCTTGGCACAGGCTCGACAACGCTTCTTTTTGGCAGGCTCAACCGCAGTGGAGCGACGACGGAGGCTGAGCTGAGCTCATAACTTTGTTACACACAATTAACAATTTGATGCTTTGCCAAGAAGCCTAAAACACGGAAAAAAAATTTCACAAATACCTAAAGAATTTGCTTTTAAATTAAGATTTTTTCTAATTATATATTTTATTTATTATATTTTTTTCTAAAAATATTTTATTTAAATTAAACTTATTTTAGCCTTTATTTTGCTTACATGGTCACACAGTACGTTCTGTTGCTTATTAATCCTGTTTCTGGTGAAAGGGTCACACTGCGAGTTAATATTAAAATGAAAATTCTTTCTGTGCACTGGCTTTTCCTCCGCTTTTCACGCTACCTTTGACTGGAGTTGGGCAAACAAACCCAAAACTGGCAGTTACATTGTTCCTGCGGTTGCCAAACAACGACGACACACGAGCCTTTAAGTGGGCGTCTCTAATTGAAAAGCGCAGCCAAAAATAAAACACACGCATTCCCCATGCGGCTAAGTGAGTGAGCTAGTGTGTGTGTGTGAGCCCTGCGCCGGAAAACTCCCCACATCCTTTTGGGGGACAGGTGCGCCTCGAGTGCACTGCAATTGCTACGTAAATTTTATGCGCTGCTAAAACTTTGCTAGCAACGAGGGAGCAAAGCCGGTCTGAGATGACGCCATTGCCCGAGCTTTAGCCCGCAAAACTTTAAGGTCAACTTGTTACTAGAAGTTCCGGCTCGTGGCGAATAACTAGCTAGAGATGGGATTTAACAGGAATAAAATGAGGCAAACACAATGTAGAGAATGTTTCACAAACTTAAACTCCTGTTTAAATTATTTTAAATGGGACCAAACTTGGTTGTAATGCAACTGGAACGAAATAAAGAATGTGCAGTGTGACCATGCAATTGAAAAACTGCACAAAATTAGGTGATTATAATGATAAAATGATGATATGCTTTACTTTTTAAACAGAAAACCCGGGATTAGTGAGATCTCTTGACTTGACCATCGCTATGCAGTAAAATGCAGCAGCTGTTCTGCCATTCCACCAAGGTAACTGGGAGTGGGTGCTGCTGGAAAATTAGCCAAATGGCCGCTAAGTGTTCGCTCTGCGCTTAAGCGGCATAAAAATGTGCAACTTTCCATGCAGATGCGCCTGCCGCACTCTCACTTTTTCCCATCCAGCTGCGACAGTTGGCAGTGGCGGAATGCAGCTTGACCTTAACCTGGAATGCCGGTGGACAGGGCAAAACGCAGCAGGTAGAACGGCAGCAGGGATGACGATGTGAAGACGGCTTTGTTAGTGTACTGATGGGCAAACGATTTGAAAAATTTATTCGAAAATATTTCTGCCAGTCAACGATGTAACGACAGAAGAACTTCAGCTCTTGCTCCTGCCCTGCCGTCCTGCCATCCTGCAATCCTGCCAGCCAGCCATCCTTCCTGTCGTCCTGCATGAGAAATAGCTATGCTCACTAACAGGATATGCTGCCAAAAACATTTTTAATAATTTAGCACACACATATTTTCACATCTTTGGTGAAATTCACTTTGAAGACCTTGCGCAAAGTATGCGCCTGATGTTGCCGAAAGGGGGAGGCTCACAAGGACAAGAAAAGGGGGAGGTTTGGTTGGTTGGGAAGTTATAAGGACCAGCTGTCGATGCGCCTGGCATCGCTTGGGACCCGTGTCGACATCAACGTTAGTGTTGAGTAATGCGAAACCAATTTTCGAGGCAGCATTATTTAAAATCCCAAACATGAGACAGCTTTGATGTCAAAAGTCGTGAGGTTGCAGCAGCAACGGCAGCCGACTTATGAAATATGAGCACTGCGAATCGGTGGAATCGCTGGCGGTAAAGACTCTCAAGGTACAAACACACACACACACACACACAAATTAGTGGCCGGCGGGATTGGGAAGTGGAGTGTTCAGGCTGGCAAAAACTGTTTAACTATGCCTTTGATGTGCTCCAAATGCCGCTGGCGAACTCCGCACAAGTCCCTTGTATTGCAAAACTCCAAGTTGAACTCATTATGCTTAGTGCAGCTGTGCCGCATAGCCGGCGCTTTAATCCAATTCGCAGCACAGCGCAGCGCAGCCGCTTCGCCTTATTATGTGCTCCACGTGGCGGATGAGCAATATGCGCCGGCATTGGCCGCAGCGTCAACATTTGCCAGCACACACGAGCGTCGCCAAATTGATTTCGTCCTGCCAGCTATGCACGAAAAGAATGGCATTTAAAAGGATTTTTTAAATATTGTGCAAGAATTATTAATTTTGCATTTAAAGCATACCAATTGTTGTGATTTTGAAGGATCAAAAACTTTAAATATTTCAATTATAGATTTTTTGAATATTATAAAACTTTAAAATCCGCATTTCATACTAGTTTTCTGCAGTGTAGAGCCTATTGCAGCCAAAGGACGCTGAAAGAGACCGCCTTTCAATCGAATCTCGAGTTGAGCAGCAGCTTGTGGTGAATCTTTTTCCGTTTGCAGGGTATCCAGGAAGTGTAGTACAGGGTATTCGGCCACACAACCCCCCCAGTTATTTGGTTTGTTGCTTTGTCTAGTTTGTTGGCAAGGCAAACACAAACACAAACACGTCCTTACGTCATGCGTCGTTTGAAAATTGAATTTTAATACACAAAAGCAGCCGCAGCTGGTTTTCAGCGCTTGCTTTCAGTTGGAAGTTGGAATTTCGGTGGGTTGTCCTTTTGTCAAGGGATTTTCCCTATGTGGGCGGTTCGTTTGCTCCGATATAGGGAAATTACGCCTAGACAACTAAGCTGGCATTTCTTTGGCTCAGACTCGTTCTCATTTGGCTTAGTGCATTACCTCAGCTTTTGGCCTGGTCAGTTCCATTTATGAGCCGCCATTAACGAGGAGGAAATGCACTCGAAATTGACAGAATATTCGATATTCTCCAGCCAGTAGTAGTTCTTGAAGTAATTTTGCTGATTCGGTTTGCCAGCAAACTCTGCCTATTCGATTACCTCATCCTTCTTCTCCTTCACCTGACTCTTGATTCAAATTATGGCCGTGTGTCTTTTACTGTGTAATTCCATTTTGGGCTCAAAGTTGTCGACGCAGACAACTTCTTGGCCTGCTCATTGATTTCCTAAATAAATTTGCCAACTGCAGCTGACTTTTTTATCTCATTTGGCTCGTGTGTTATTTATTTACCAAAAAGTGCATTTGCCATTTTGGCCCTTTCAAAATCAACCGAGTGCTCGGCGAGCGAAGGACTGGGAGTCCTCGGTAGAAAAAATCTTGAAATTAAATTTTCAAGTAACTTTCACTCGAGCGCAATGCAAACTAAATAATTCATGGCAGCAAGAGGGGGCTAAAAAGGGGGGCTGTGAGGGGGATTGTAAGGGGGGTCTAAAAAGGGGGGCTGTAAGGGCCGACGGGTACCAGCTGCCCCCAAGGTGCGCATGTGTGTTTGTGTGTGAGGGAATACATTTAAATAAACAGCAGTCGCCGTCGCAGCGAGTTAACTTTTTGCCAAGGACCTTCGCAGACAGACCGCTGTGGGCGGGATGATAACGTGGCCTTAAAGCACACACTCACTGAGAAAAAAGGCACTCTTTAAATAAATATATTTCAAATATTTCTTATTATCGTTTTAACATGATTAAGAATTGGTAATAAAACAATATTTTGGGATTATAAATTTAATAATATATCTACATATTTGCAAACCATTTATAAAAACGTTTTTAATTAATAAATATTAAAATAATAAAAATACACAGACAAAAATCAATATGAAATACGGTCAATTCTACCTTATTTCATATCAATAAAAAGCCAATATGATTAATGTCAAATTTAGGATTCAAACTTATCAACATCATATTTTATCATATCATATAAAATACCAAATTTAGTATTTTTTGAACAAATATTGTAAAATAAGATAAGCATATTCTTTGTTCATATCCAAAAAGATATGAATAACTTGATCTTTAAAAAATAAAAAATTAACCAGCACATATCTGTGTAAACTTTTTGCATCAGTTAAGCATTTTTGGAAGATATTATCTTAAATTATTTTTAAAATCCAAATTGATTAAACATCAAATAGAATTTACCCTCTTCTCATAGTTTGACAGATCAGTTTGAGTTAATATTGAACTACCCAATTCATTCTGTATCTTAAGAGCATATTTGTTTCAGTGTACTAAGAGACTGCTTGCTGGTATTGGCGGGGGAACCCTTTTTGTGCCGAGTGCTTTTGTGTCCTCGCTGCCATCGTATCGTCATGCCAAAATAGGCAAGTTCACTCAGGCAGAGCAATTGCACAAATGGCCAATTCTGCTCGTAAGTAGAATTTCCTACGTTTCGTCAGGGGTTAGCATTCGCATTCGCATTCGCAGTCTCATTCCCATTCACATTCGCATTCGTATTCGCTCCGATTCGTTTCGTTTCTTTTCGCTTCAGTTTAGTTTCGGTTCTGCTCAGTTCTGTTTAGTTCAGTTCACTTTGGCTCAGAGACCCCGAACTCTGGCTAAAACACTGCAATTCTGTAAACATCTGAGTGGGCGGTATGTGTGTGTGTGCGAGTTGGTGGGTAACGAAGCATAGATAAAATAAACAAAACACAAATAAATATGTACGCTGCATGGCCAAAGTTTAAAGTGCCAAGAAAAAATCAAAATAAAAACTTTTTCCCTTCGCCATGCTGATTGCATTTAACTTGATACCGGTCATTCGAAGGGTGAACTAAGGGAAGGGGGTGGGCTTAACAGGAAGAAACGGAATGAAATTCGGTACGAAATGGAATGGAACGGAAGCCCACAAAGTTGCACACATGCAAAAGTTACCAGGCATTCTGCTTATCCGAAATTCTATTCACTTGAGCTATTGACCTGAATTAGTCACAATATCCCTTCAATTGCCAACAAGTCTTCCATTTTCCACTCCTTCTCACACTATTAATTACAAGTAAATACTCACTTGCTTACATTAAAACGTGTTATCTGGCAATTAGCATAATCCACTTGGGTTGCTCTTCTTGTAAGCCACATATTGATGGCTGCTTAATTTCCCTGTTTATGGCTTAATGCGTTGACTTTTAAGGCTAAAAGATTAAATGTTCATATCATAGTTATGGAAAAATAATAATAAATTATAAATAATTTAAAATACAATTTATATCTAAAATTAATTAAGTAATTTATCAAATTTTAATATATTTTCTATAATAAATAAATGGATATATTTAATATATTTTCGGCTAATCGTAAAGACCGGAATGAACCGAATTCCTATAGAAACCGAGCAGAAATGGGCAATAAAAGTTGGCATACACTGAGCCAAATCACCGACTGACACATAAAAGCCAAAAAAAGAAGAAATGTAGGTATATTTGGTTACTTCTTGTCCTGATTCTGGTCGAGCGATTGTTGTCATAATGTTGATTGCATTTTTATGCACTGCCATCGATGCAGTAAATTCAATTTAACGAAGTCGCCGCCCAACGTAATTAAATCCACGTCGACTTGTGTCCAGCTGGATGTGGATGTTGTTGCTGGCTCATTCGATTAACTTCATCCGGGGCCTTGGCCATATGGACAAGTGGGGACTGAGGGGGCGGCGGAACGGAAAACCAGTAGCTGGCAACTGAAAACTGTGAACTGGAAGCCGGGCAAGCGAAGCTGAGAAACTGAGACGAGGACGAGACGGAGCGTATTTGCTCGTGACACTTAAACACATGCGGACCAAACTGCTTTATGCTTAATTGAGTATTATCCCTGTTGCACAGGGAAAGATGGGTGATCGGGGGATGGGTATACGGTATATGGGGCGTGGGTGAGACGGAAGGGGACGATGCAGCATGTCTGCAAACAGCAGCTCTGTTTGCTTAATAGCATGGTCAGTAAATTTAATTAACTTCCCTTAAGGATACATGCAACATATAATAAAAGCAGTGCAGCAGCAGTAGCAACTCAAAAGGACAAAACAAAGGCAACTCGAAAAAAGCGACGAAAAATAAAGGCAGCTCCCAGCAAAGCCGAAGATTAAGTGTCCTTATTTTTAGGTTTAATATAAGTACTTCTTTAAAAAAATATCAAGTTTTTCTTATAAGTTACCAAATACTGGAATTCAAGAAACTACCATTTTAAATCAGATTAAACCGAAGTAACCTTTGGCAATATTTGTATAAAGACCTATTCAACCCAGTTTATATATATTATATTTTTCCGGTACTTCCATGTCTTCTATTTCATACATTATATTAGCCAATTTATTATGTCGCCGTAAAATTGATATGCGCATTCTGATTATGCAATACGAATTTCGTTTTAACATGAAATACTCATTTCGATCATATATGAATTTACGGGGCCGCATATAAAGTTAAAATTGATATTAAATAATGTAAAATCGATCTACGTTTCATATGGATTTTTTTGTTTGCATTTACAAAGTAGTTAAGAGAAAATAATGAATAGGATAAGCTTCTATTGTAATAGCCTTATCCTTATAAAAACCCAACCAAAATCCGTAGACCCTTTGTAAGGGTATGAAAAGAAAGAAAAAGAAACAGAGGCAGACGCTGGCGAAGGAGACAAACTCCAATGGCAGCCTGTCCCCATCTTTTGCTCAAGTTGCATTGGGATTACACACACACTCCCAGATATATATATATATATCCTGATATATATATATATATGGGAGGCCGGGAAGGAGCCAGGCAGAGAGAGAAGGACAAGACTTGACTGGCTCCTGGCTGATTGTTGGCTTGCCGTTGCCGTTGTCCTTTGAGATGTTGTGCAAACAAGCAGCTTAATGTCAGTCGACACAAGACAAACACAAGCACAGAGCAACACACACACACTGAAACACACACACAGGCTGAACAGCACGCACACACGGACAAAGAGAACACAGAAATTAACTTCTTTTTGATGAGCATATGTTGCACAGACGAACAAGGAACAACGAACCCAAAAAGCTGACTGCCGGGAATAAAACACGCCCGCAGCTATCATTGCCGCAAATTATAGTGCGCTAGCCTCCACGTTTATTGGCAGCAGATGTGGCTAAAACCGCCTGCCTCTTGGCCCCACTTAACCGACCATGCGATGCGATCGGATCCCTCAAGTTCTGAAACTCAGACGGAATGCATTTTGGATTCGCATTCCGATTTCGATTCATAATTCATAGGCAACCACTTTGCATGCCCCACGGCGGTGACGCGTCACGTACTCCTGGTTAGGCATTCGCTTCCTGCTCCAGAATCAGCTATCTGTGGAAATATATATACATATATCTATATGGATGTGGCATATAGTTGCGGCACGACCATAACCGTGCTGCATTGTCTTGTCTGGCCACGTTTGAGCCATAACAAATGATGCACTCGACGGCGGCGCGGCCAAAAGTTCGCTCAAGGTGAATTGAATGTTGAATTGTGGCTGCTCCCTGGACTTTGGACTCTTGATTTGGCTTTGGTTTTGGTTTCGGGGATCCGCGGACTCGTGCTGCCATTTGAATGCTTGATTATGCTCCCAGCAGTCAAATGTTAGAACGTGAAATCTAAAACCACTCAACCGGAAGTTCACTTTAAGCACAGCTCGCTTTGGCCTGGTTTAAAACATAGATATAGTTTTCTTGTTGGCTCACATTTTTAATGATCTGCCTTTTACTTATTATTTAGCTGGAAATAACGACGAAAAAACTCTAAAATATAGCGTTTCTTCTATACATTCTCATTAAAAATATTTCTAAATAAATCAGAACTTTGTCCAAAACAAAGAAACAAATTGTCCAAATATAGAAAGTCATACCGCGTTGAGTTCGTAGTAAAATTCCAAAGCGATTGGCGCTCGAATCCTTACACTTTAATTTTGGAAAACTTTTTTAAAAAGTTCAAAAACTTGACAAAATATATTTTTCTTACATTTGCCCGACCTTATAAGTTATGTTATAAGCTAGACAAAATAGACAACAAAATTCCAGTTTTTTGTGATAAATTCATTATCCTAATATTCTTCCAATTTCATTCTAACTTTCGGTACTTAATTTAAAATAATGTATAATTTTTCTTGAATTAATAATACACAATAATTTTCACCTGTCGCCCGGCATTCCATCTTCCATTTCTCTTGCTGACCGGATCATACACTGCACATCACTCATACGCAACGTGATCCGCTCGAAGGCAGTTAATTGTGGCCAAGCTCAGGAGGCGGAAATCACGGCGCAACTCTGATGAGGCGTGCAATCAAAGTCAAGCAGCTGTATCCCCAGACACCCCCCCCCCCCCTTTTTGCGGTTTGTGGGCAGGGGTGGCCATGGGTTTAGTAGGGTGGCTCAAAAAAGGTGCCATTAATATGGCCGTTAACATTGCGGTTAGTGGCGTTGCCTTTGCACTTGCCGCATCGCCTGTGGCCATCGGCGGAGGCATCTCCCGTCTCCCGTCTGCAACTCATATTGCCACTTACACTGTGTGTGGCAGCTGCATTTAACACTGCCATCGACAGCGTTTCCGGTCGTCTGACAGCCGGTTGGACAGACTGTCACTGGCAGTCGGCTAATGCCGGCTACCGCGCAAAAGTTTAAGTTGACTGCCGCCAGTAAAAGCCATTTAAAATTACGTGCCTGGATTTCTCGACCTGCCTGGAAGGATGGCTGGCTGTTATTGAGAGCTTGAGTACGTGGACAGAGGGCTAGAGGACCAGAGGGCCGAAGGCGCCCAGGTTTGTCACTTGAAATGTTGCAGTTTCCCGCAGCTGCAAGCGGCAAGCGGCACCCTCGTATGTTGCACATAATTTTCACATAAACGAGAGAGGGCCTAATATAAAAAATTCCCTCAAATCGTGACCGGCAAACGCAAGCGACTCCAAGGTAGACACATTGACTTAAAGATCCCATAGACGAACTCTCGAACTCTCTCACCCAGACCACCCGAAATGCAATCGTCCCTGATGGCAAGGGTTCTTCTTCTCGTTCTCTTTCTTCGCCCCCTAAAGTAATAAATAAATCAACTGCAAAAAATGTTGCGCCCGCATCGACATTTTAAGTGTTGCCCATTGACTTTTGATTGCTTTTTGGCCGGGCCAAAAGCCCGTGGGATTCTCCACCCACTAACCGATGGCCCATGGCAACATTTTGCTGCACACAAAACAGCAAAAGCAGCGCTCAAAAAATGGAATGGAAAATTTAATGAGCTAGCCAAAGTCCCGAGTGGAACGGAATGTTTGCGGAGTCAACTTTTGTTTTGCTCTTCTATTTTGTGTGAGTTCGTTTTTTTTTTGTCCTTAGTTCGTTTGGTCGAAACTATTTTCAGCAAATTTGTCAAATTAAATTGCATGTACAAGAGGCCGCCGCCGGCATCGCATCCCTTGAAGGGCCCAAGTTCGGCTGCTTGAGGATTGAATTAAAAAGTTGGTGTGGCTTGGCGGTGGCAGCCTCGGAAGGAGCAGAAGGAGCAGGAGAAACTGAACTCCAAGTAAAATGCCGCAAATTAATGTGCATAGTTTTTGTTTCGCTCCTCAGCTGCGGCCGGGCATTTAATTAAAATTGTTTACTAAATATGCTTAAATTTGTGCTCTGCCATTTGCACATATTTTCCAATCCCAATTCTCATTCCCTTTGCTTGTTTCCAAATCAGGTCAATGCACAATTCAATTTACGCGCCTGTGTGCAAAATCAGTCTCGGTGAACTCTGCTTTGTAACCGGAGTGACAAATGTTAATTAAGGCATATTGCCCCTCGACCACCGACCTTTTCCCCCCCTTCCCACCGTTTTGGAATCTGGCTTTGATGGCTTTTAATAAGGCTCAGTCAGGCTCGGACCGGAACGTTACTTATCCGCCCTGTGCGCGCTTGTTGAGTGCTCGCGAATGCATAAAAGTCAAGTCGCAGCTAAGCAAAATGCATTACAATGATAATGTTGCCCGGCTTACTGGACGAGCTTGTTCCCTTGCACAGGAAGAAATTTATTAATTAAATCCGATATTTTCAGGGGATTCAGTAAAGTATTTTTTAATGATTAAATACTCTAATAGCCCATAATTGAACATTTTATCATTAAGAATTATTTATTTTATAAATCAATATTTTAAAATTTTTATTTATATATTTTCAGGATATTTACGAAATATTTACAGATACAAAATCAAAGATAGTAGTACAATAGCAAATATTTAAATATTTTGTATATAAAATTATAATTTTTTTATAATAATATTTAAAAAGAAAAAATTAAAGATTTTCTGCTTTTTATTTATTATAATATTTATTTTATGTATTAATAACGGATATACATAAACAAATTAAATATAAGAAATCAAAGATGGGGTTAACAATTTGTAGATATTCAATTGGTATTATCTAAATTTGTTCATTAAAGGTAGCGGTGAACATATTATATATGTATTTATTAATATAAATTGAATATAAGAAATCAAAGATAGTGTTAACAATTTGTAGATATTGAATTGGTATTATCTAAATTTATTTATTTAAATTATTATTCCAATACTCTTTTATATTTTGATTAAAAGTTAAGGTGCACATATTTAAATATTTGCTTTATACCCACTACATTAGTTTTTTAACGTGTTCCTCCGATGTTGCTGCTGCTACTGTTGCTTTTGCCGCGCTACATAATTCAGCAGGACATGAACTGACAATAAAATTTAGTGCTGAGCTCGCATAATAAAGTCGGCCGTGGATGAGAGAAGTGGCAAGGAGCTTGTCCAGCTCGGGATTCCAATGTTGCTGTTGCTCCTGTTGCTGCTGCTGTTGCTCCCCGGCAGCAACTAAAAAGGGCTAAGAACTAAAAGCAAAGTCATGCGGCCAGCAGTAATGAAAAAGATGAAAGAAGAAGGGAGAAGCGGCTGCCAGGCTGTAAAACTGTAAGTTGGCATTAAGTTGCAAGCATAATGAAATTATTTCTCAGGCCGCTCCGACGACAACAGGATGATGGCAACGCATCGCTGCCACTTGCCACTTGCTACTTGCTACTTGCCGATGTTGCTGTTGCTCGTGTTGCTGCTGCTGCTTCTGATGTTGCTGCTGCTGCTGCTGCTGCCACCGTTCTTCAGCTGCCGAGGCGTCGGCACATAAATACTTCATGCTTAATTGTCCTTTTGGGTGTAATTTCAAACGCTGCCACGCACACAGCAGGCAACGCACGAGATGACAGCTCTTAAAGCCGAGCTAAAAGCCACCCCTCTACCCCATTTTACACCCCTTAACTGCCGCTTCTCTCGCTTTGTTGCCTTTGCGTCATTCTTGTGCTGTAATTTTAGCGCTTGACACAAAAGTTGCAGTTTTCTCTCGCCAACGGAGTGAGATGATAGAGTTTTTGGCGGGAAAAAATGTAACAGCTGGGAGAAGAGTGCTCCACTGGAGACTGAGCAGGGGATGAGGAGGGATGGAGGGGTGGAGGAAAAATAAAAATGAAAGGGTATCCCAGAACTTTTGCTCGTTAGCGCTGGCTTAACCCAAAAGCAAACTTGCTGCAAATGCAGCTGCAACACTTGCTGCATTCGCAACGGTGGTCACACTCACGAGTCGCCGGCCCTCAGCAAGTCACTCAACCGTGCTCTGGCCACACTCGAGCCCCATTCAAACATTTTACATTTGCACAACCATCCTGCGGTCTTCCAGATGGAAGGCCTTCGTTTGTCAATGGCATGAATACGCCGAGGTCCTGAAAGAGCGGCCAGCAGACTGTTGTGAGTGTTTATTGAGAGCTCAATGAGTTGCGGGAAAAGTTAATGAAGAAAAATTTCAATAATCGGGTGGTTCCGCAAGGGAATGCCATGAATGGACATGAAGCCGGCTTAAAGGATACTAAATAATAATATTTTGAATAAGTTTCAATTCAATTATTAACTGTTGCCTAAACACAAGACAATAAATTCTTAAAATAACTTAGTTTGTTTCTGCCAAAATCGGTTGAATAAATAAGTGCATTCTTGCATCGCACTTATTTCCCTTTTTAATCTGCATTTCTGGAATATTTTTGACAAAAGCAGATGTCTTAGGAGGAAATTTTAGTAATATATATAGGCATTCGCAGCTGTGTTAATAAATTTAAATAAATATTTTCAATGCCTTCCGGAGTGTGCGTTCACAGGAATGTTATGAATGTTTGTACGCGTGTGAAACGTCAACAATCAACGCAACAACGAATAAATGAATGCATTCGTGCAGCTGCTGCTGCTCACATGCCATCACCGTTTGGCGGAAACAAAGCAGAGCAGAAATCAGAAAGCCCTAAACCAAAAACCCAAATCGAAACAACAGCCAGAAATTCGCTGGGGCCGAAACGATTTCTGGCATCGCAATCCGCACGAAAACAGTGCGAGAGTGCTCATCAATTTTTAAATTTTATGGCACAAACAACACTGCCAGCCAGCCAAAATAGCACATGCTGATCGGGGGGCGGTGGCTATCGGTTGCCGCGAAGGCGTGGCACTCATACTCCACACACAATTCTCTTTGGGAAATTAAACGCTACGTGATTGAAAGTTTGCTCACCCAAATGGCACATGACCAGCTTCATTTTGGGCTTCAGTTTCAGCTTTATCTTCTGGTTTTTAGCTTCAACTTTTGCCTGCAGTTCGTTGGCATCATCAGTGGGCGGAGGGGGAGGCGGAGGAGGAGGCGGAGGAGGAGGCGGAGGAGGAGGCGGAGGAGGAGGCGGAGGAGGAGGCGGAGGGGGCGTGGCACGTAAAGGGGGCGTGTGCGTGCGGCAATTTAGTGTTCCGTGGGGAAGGCGCGTTTAATTATCCAGCTTAAAGCAATTCCATTGTCCGAAAATCAACTCAGGTGAGTGGCTGACCAGCTCCTTTTCCCCCATCGATATCGTGACTATTACAATTCACCCCTTTCTTGATACACATAACGATATAATAGTAGTAGTTCTATTAGCAGAAAAACCACATACTTCTAGGTGATTGATTTGGAAAATATATATTTATGAAAAAACATTTTAGTTTGTAAACATAAGAATTAATTTCAATTTAATTTAATTTAAAACAAGCATCTTATAATTTAATTTACATTTTATATTTTAGAAAATGTATTTATTTCAACAAATATAAATTTTAAATCGTATATAAATAATATTTATTTTCGGAATTTTCGGGGAATTTAAATTACAATTTTAATCTTAAAAAATAAAATTTCTTTAATCCTTGTTTGAATAACAATTTTTTTTAAATAAAATAAATATTAAATTCTTATGGTAAAAATTATTTATTTTTCTCTCAGTGCTTCCAATTGGCCCCTAATTTGTGACTCATGAGTGTTGGACACACGTTAGCTGCATTTAGCATGGCATACCGACCGTGGCGACCACGCCCCTTTCTGCCTGCATAATTGGCGCCAATCAACTGCATTAACATGAAAGGGACGAAGCAGATAGCAAGGGAAAGAGACAGCCTGATGGGGAGTGAGAGAGAGAGGGCGAAGCTTCTTGAGCTTCGTGCAACTTCCGCTGCCTTCTGGTAAGCTGCCTGTTTTCCTTTTAGTTTTTTTTTTGCCGGGCCAAATAGAAATGAAATAAGTATCTGCATGGCCAGCCGGTCATTAGCGGCGACATTTCAGCCACGCCCCCGTAGCCCCGCGACCCTCCCATTTTTTCCCACAGCCTGCTTACTCATTTCCGCCCATGGCGAAAGTTTTATGAGATTCATAACTTTGCCTTGGCTTCGGTTTATTCGCCCGTACTTTTTCTCCCCCCTTTTTCAGTTCTTTTTTTTTGCAGCCTGTCCAACGTCTCGTCTCATTTTTATTGCTTGCTTAATTATGGAGTCACTTTACATTGACACGCTCCGGAGTTTCTGCCACTGACCCGTGCGCACTCCATGAAAACGATGCAAAATAAATAGCAAATAATTCGGCGCAAGCCGCTTAAAAGTTGGCAAACTATGGCCTGGCCAGCAACGAAAGTTTAACTTTGTCATAACCTCTTTTTGTTCGAAATACTTTTGCAGCGCCGCCCGCCCTTTTATGGTTAATTAGCAGCAGCTCAAATTTCACTTTAAATATTTACGGCAGAAGGCGAACTGACGGTTGACATTGTCCTCTTTATTGGATATTTTTCATAACGCAATTTTTGGCAAGCAAAAACCCATTTTATTAGTTTCAAAAATAGAAAATCGCTATGTATTTTCATTGCGCATATAAGTAATTTAAATAAACGCAGTTTTTGGTATTTATCGATTCATTTGAAGAAAAACTTTTGGGTTTTTAATGTTGATATTTAACAGAACTTATTGACTTCCAAATTAGAAATTTTCGTTATATTAAATTTCTCGAAATGCAAAAGGAAGTTTAAATAAAGAAATCAATGTAGAGATTTAAAAGGACTTATAACTTCTACTGAAATTGGAAATGTTTGGATATGAAAAAGTGAATTTATAAATTTTCGGATAAAAACTAAGTTTTTAAGTTTATTAAATATTTTTAAAATTAAGTGCGTTAGCGGACTCGAGGTCATTTTAAAAGTTGAGTTTATAATTCAACAGTCTAGCATTTCAACACACAAAATTGTTTTTTAAAAGTTAGTGTCATTAAAAAATGTATTAAAAGTTTATGAATTTTTAACTTTAATATCTAAATAGTTTTTAATATATTTTTACCCTTGATTACCTGTAATCAATCACCCAATATCAGTCAGTAAGAAAAGGTATTTTTATAAAACTACATAAAATAAACATAATTGAGAGCAATACAAAAGTGAAAACGTTTGAGAAAGTTTCTGTAATTTCTATGCTAATTGCTGGCAGTCACCTCAGTCTGCCTTGCTCTTTGGGTTCATCAACAGCAATTAAATAAACACAAAAATCCCCCGTGCAGCGTGAGGAGCGTTAAGTATACGCCGCGTTGGCCGCAAGTGGCGGCGGTTTTGGCTGAAAGCTCAGCACGATTCAGTCAGTCTCTCTGTGCCTGTCGGCAAAAACAGGCCACAATGGACCATTAACTGGTTGACAACAACATCAAGAACTAAGCAATCCCAGGTTTTAGGTTTTGGGTCTTTTCCCCACCCAACAACGGGAGGGAGAATCTGACGGAATCCAGCGTCAAGTCAAACGACACTTCCGTTCTGTAACCGGGAGGCTACCCTCTTCTCGGGATTCCCGCACTTGGTGTCGCGTCCAGCATTTACAGTTAACCACATTTCCGGATTTTGCATCCCGGCGACTTCCGTCCTGGCATTCTGCTCACAGCATGCAACTGGCGAGGGTCTAAACAAAATGGACGAAAAGGTGAGTGCGAAAAGAAGAAGTTCCAGTTGTCATATGCACACTGTTCGAGTTTGGGTTTTGTTTAAATAATTGAAGCAAAACACTTGCGGATTGCTCATACGCCGGGTTGGTCGCACGGTCGCTCGGTCGCTCGGTCGCTTGGCCTCCGTCAATTTGGGACCGGGCAAGAAGTCAGCTCACTAATGAATAAATCAGCTTGCACTGGACACGGAACGTAGAACAAAGCAAAAGGTCCAGGTCCTGTTGGCACTAATGAAGTCCTGCAGATAGAGAAAGTATGTGTACTTAAGCAGATTAGTTTAAAAACTCACTAGTTTAACTTTACTTGATTGGATAAACTGTTTAGGAGGTCCAAGAAAAATAAAGAAAATATTTATAAATACCCTTTAAGTTTTTTTTTTATATTTTAGTTTTGATGTTTTTTGATTTTAACTGCTGATTTTTTGTGCACATATATAAATTATAAATAATTATTAATTATTATTAAAATATTAAATAATTGATGGAAATATCCAAAATAATAATAATTATACTTGAAATATATAGCACAAAATCCCCACTCTTTCAGCTGACCTTTATCAATCACTTTCGTAGTGTTTGGCTAATTGTTGAGTAAATATAATTATTTTTCTCTCTGCATAGCTGTGCGCACGTGCGTTGTCATTCGGTTTGAAGCTGCAAACACACAAAACACGAAATCTCTTTGCCTTTTCGGACAAATCAATTAGTTGGCAGAAGGCCAAGGAGATGGAACGGCAGAAGGGGAAGGGGGATGGATAACAGGAAGGCTCTTAATTATGCGCCAATGTTGCCATTGCAGTTGCCATGACAATCCAAACTTATTTAATGGCCACCGAGCGGATCGCACACACGCACACACACGTCGCCAGTCAAGTGCCGGGTTGCAAACTTTGCCCGTTGCAAGATTGCTGGCAAAAAAATCTCTATGCACATAAACAGTTTACAGTTGAAAAGTTAAAAGCATGCCAACACCTGCTCGCACACAGAGACATTGAGATTTTGTCGGCAAAATTTGTGGCATTTACATGATTTGCCCTCACTCCAAAATACACAAACACACACATAGTAACCTCCCCCTAAAAAGACACTCTCAAATTTTGACAGTTAACAAATTTCGGTGCAAAAGTTAGGCACATGTTTGCCATTGACAGAGAATTATGCTTGGGCCAGAAGCAGGACATGTTTTCCCGGGAACAACCTTCGGAGGGGAAAGGAATGGGCCACAAAATTAAGTGAAGCATTCGTGCGTGCCCGACAAAGGTGAGAAACTGCAAACAGTCAACGGCTGGCCCAACAACTTCGCTCTCTTTACTCCACTCGGCAGCCAGATTTCCATCGCTCCAGCCTTTATTTTCCTCTTTTTTTTTGTTTCCTGCTGCTGCTGTTGACATTCCAGCTGCTAAGTAAATTAATTAAAAGCATTTTACCACTGCCAAGCCGGCTGCATTCACCGCCAATCCATTCGGCCACAAGAACTCAATGCTGGGACTTGTACGGAATTTTGGTCGAGAGCAGTGCATTAATAACAGGCTTCGATTGAGCCGAGAATTGGTTTTTGGCCAGGTTTAACATGCTTTTGGGAGCTTGTTAAACAAACCAAAATCATAGCTTTTGGCTAATAATCCTATCTCATTGCGGCTAATGTTTGATTTTAAGGTGAAGAATGCTTTTACTTATATTGATATGCGGAGCAAACTGAGATGCAATGTTATTAGTTCGTTGTAAATATATTATTGTTCAACATAACAAAAAGGTGAAACAAATTCTTTCATATACAGTTTTTTGTGTTGGACTATTTATTGTTAAGTTAAATACCACAAAGAAAAAAATCGATATGAAATAGGGTCATTTCTACCTTATTTCATATCAATAAAAACTTTTTATTAAAAAGCCTATATGATTTATGTCAAATTTATGATCCAAACATATCAACATGATATTTTATCATATATAAAAAACCAAATTTAGTATTTTTTAAACAAATAATGTAAAATAATATTAACATAATCTTTATTCCTGTCAAAATGATATGAATAACTTGATCTTTAAAAAATAAAAAGTTGATCAGCACATATCAGTCTGATCTTTTATCGATTTTTTTTCTGTGCAGCTCTTAATAAGAAGTATTTAAGAAAAAACATTAAAATATTTAAAGCTGTGCTAGTTTTCTTTTCTTACATTAAAAAAAAGTTCAAAAACACAAGATCCTTAAATTCTTAGTATAATATTCACAAACATTTTATTTATTTTTAAGACTATGAATTTTATTTTAAAGAGACAATTTTACAAGTATATAAGAACCCATTTATTTATGAAACTCTCAAATATTTCCCGATTAAAGTTTTCCATTTCCGAGATCATCTTTAAGCAGTCCTGTGACAGGCCGCCAAGGATTTACGGTTTCAGCCACGTCAGTTGCTTAAAGGACACAGCTGCCGAAGACGTGGTCGTCGTCGAATAGTTATTGAACCGGGGGTGAATGGAGTGGCTTAGGGTTGCCTGTTTCGAGGTTGCTTTTTGGCCGCACAACTGTGGCCATGTCGCAAATTGTCCACCGTTGTCACTGGCCAAAATCGAAGATGGAACCCAAAACGGTTTTGTCTTTAAACTTGTTGGGGTGCCAGGCATTCTAAATCTCACTGAGGCGAGGCTCACATGCAAAATAAGAGAAAACCCCGAGGGGGGGGCAGTGGGGGATCCTGGAGGAGAGGAAATTAAGTGTTGACCATTTTTCGACATGGCATCCTTCTCCTTCCTCATGCATTCATTTCACTTTGCACTATTTTCGGATTAAGTCCTGCGCCTGTCATGTTGATTTGTATGTCTTTGTGGGAGTGTAAGGATGTGAGCGGGTGTCCAGTGTGTGCGTGTGTGTGTGTGTGTTTGAGCCACGTCTGCGGTTGCAGCGCTTTTGGCATTTTGCGTTGGTGTCGGAAAAGTTGAATGATGGCGTTTGCCTTTCGGCCCAACCCCCACTTTTCCTCCCCTTTTTGTGTGCGTATGGGACCCAAATATTGTTAATCCCATTGATTTGTGTTAATGATTGTCATTGACACTGTTGACAGAACTGTTTGCGGAACCCATGTCCATGTGAATGCCTCCTTCTCCTCCTCCTCCTCCTGCCACTGACCTCTTCCCTTGCCGCCATTTTGCTCCCTATTCGGGAGCCGTTTCCGTATCCGGTTCTGTGGTCACTGGTCTTTGGTCTAGGGTCCAATGGTCGCTGGAAGCCAAATTTTATGAACGGCCACCGCAGCTGCCAGCTGAGGTGCTAAATTCAGTTTTGGCTTTGTTTAAATTTCCTGCTGCCCACTGAAGCCTGTACCCTCGCAGTTTCCAACACAGCGGGAAATTTATAAAGCAGCTGGAAATTAGCTGTTTATTGTTAGATTTTAGGGGTAATATTTACAAAATTATTTATCTGAATGATAAAAAATATATTTAAATTTTAAGAATATTTTTGGGATTTCTTATTTAGCAGAGAATTTTATTTATTTGTATTTAATTTTGGTTTTTTAGTTAATAAAATAATTAAATATTTTTAGATTTTTTTAATAATAACACGAATATTAGTTTATATAGTTTTTTCAATCTTATTTTAGATATTATGTTGAAGGTGATTTTTTTTCTCTGTGCTTGAAAACCCAAGGACAATCCTCACCGGCTCACTTGAGCGGCTGCAACTTGGAAATCTCAAGTGGACGAAGTCCGGGATGTGTGACTCCCCCTCCCTCCCCCCTCCCCTTCACCTTCCCCGTGCAGCTCCCAATCTCCCCGGCTCTGTTTGCTTTTGTGCTTGGCTTGTATTGATATTTCACGAGAAATCAACACAACATACAAATAGTCAAGCACAGGCTTCCTCTCCACCTATTCTCCCTCTTCCTCCCCCTCTCTCCCCTTTCCCACGAAGCACTCACCTTTGAGAGATTTCCAACTTTGTCACCATTTGCAGCGGAAATGAAAAATCAAATCGAAGAAAGGCACAGGAAATGTAGCTCTTCGCTTTTCACTTCAACTCTGCTGTGTGTGTTTGTGCTGTTTAAATTTAGCCAATGTCTATAGAAGTGACTGCTGGAGAGGCTCTCCACTGTCTACTACAAAACTCTCTCCATCTGGATCTGTAAATGTATTTGTAAATGTCCTTGCCGCTCCACGTGGCTCCTTGTATGTGTGTGTTGGCAGTACTAACACACATGTCAGTGTGCCGAACGTAATACCTATAGGTAGGTATATCCCACTGCAATCCGGAGTCAAGCTTAGACATCAAATTGGGTTTTTGTTTCAAAGCAGGGGATCCAATACTCTTTAAGGTTGAACCAAAAACCAAACCAATATTATTAAATATTATTAAATATTATTAAATATTAGAAAAAAATACTATAAAAACTGATAAAATATGGCGATGATTTATTATCGTATATTTGCTGACAGTATAAAAGGCACAAATCTTTGTATTACATCTTAGCTCTCAGCTTTTGGTCATTATCCCTGCAATTCACATCTTAAGAGCGACTCTTGTTAACTGCATTTCACTGCATCCAACAAAGGCCTCTCCAGCATTCCATTTGATTTGGTTTTAGCTTTCTGAAGAGTAACCGAACTTCGATTGCGCCAAGTCAGCGCCATTCACTTGTTTTCTCTGGGCATTTGTCTGTGCTTGAGACGTTTTTATCGTCTTGGCCATAAGCCTAAACAAATACAAACAATTTTGCCTCAACTGAAAAGAGAAAGAAAATACGGGGGAAAAAAAACGGAAACAGTAGAGCCAACAAAAAAATTGAAGGAGCACTGAAAAACAAATTGTGAAAATCTAGAAAAAATATAAACAGAAATCAGCAGCCCAACAGGGGGTGGGAAAAAATTGCGACAAAAATAGAAAGAGCAAACGTTGTGAAAATAGAGGAAAATCAATTGAGTTCAGCTCAGACAGCTCTGAGTATGGAGTATACCCAAACCCAAGACACAAAGACCTCGAACTGTTGCTCTTGATTTATTGAAATCATTTACCGCAAATCAGACAATTCCCGTACAAACTCTACAACTAATTAAATGATGAATGCCTGCGACAATAGCTCGGGGACTTTGGCTCACCTCATCGAGTGCACAGCAAATAGAATTGCCAGAAGTTTGATTGAACAATGAATGATTTAATTAATAAATAAACAGGTGTGTGTGTGCCTACGTGTCTCTCGTCTCAAAATTTCAATTGCAGCCCAAGTGTGGCACAACAATTAATTATTGAGCTCGTCTTGTGAGTCTCCAAACTCCCATCGGTGCAACGGTGCGTATGCGTGACAACGTGTTGCAACACATTTCTCGATTGTCGATTGTCGATGGTAGTTTGCCGTTTCCAGTTTACAGTTAAAGTTTACAGCTTACTGCCCACTCTGCCATTTAGTCGGCTGTTTACTGTTTGCCAAATTCCGCCTGCCTGTTTGAATTCAACTGCAAAATGGACCACAAATCAAATGGACAAAGCTACAAAGTCACACATCCGATGGGCAGAGCGATTGAGAATTGGGCAAATAGAATACGGTGCAGTTTCAGTTTCGATTTCCAGTTCGAGTTAGAGTTACAGGCCAGGCTAGTTGCAACATTGATTTGGCCATCAAATCGAATTACCATATGCCGGGCAAAAAGGTTAATTCCCGAAACACAGGCGAGGCAATCAATTCGCCATTGTCGATTGGCTGCTGCTCAATATTCTAGCGAAAATTTCGTATTTATTGAGGTCTGCTCTAAGGAACTCCAAGGAGGTTTTTGGGTTGAGAGGGGTACTCCCTGTCTCCTTCCCTCTGAGCCGCAAACTAGTTGGCTGAGTACTTCTCGATGCGCGGCAACCGCAACACAGCACACAGAAACTTTCGCAATCGAAAATGATAGCCTAAAGGGGGCAGCAGCAGCAGCAGCAGCCGAGAAAATTTGTGTGAGTTTCCGTTGCAGCAGCTGCTGCTGTTGTTGGCTAGCTGTGGGAAAAACCCACCTCCTCTTCCAGTTTCCTGGGAAAAACCCAACCCAGCCAAACTGCCACTTGCCGTTTGGCGAATTGTTTCATTCTACCCAGCAAATGCCTAAGCCATCAAAGCCGCATAATACTGAAAATTTCGAAGCCTTGTCGAATATGTTGCCTACCTTGGGGCGCTTTTGGGTACTTGCTACTTTGCTACTTGCTACTTGATGAAAATGCAATTAGTGCGCGATTTGAATTTGATACCCCAGCGAATTCGCACTTGAACAGAGCATTCGCCTTCTTCCTCCAAAGACAAAAGAATTCAATTATAATTGCATTATGGCTAAAAGTTTCGGCTCATCATAATGCGATCAAAATATTGCAAATTAAACGCATTTGTAAAATCCATTGAAATTGCCCGCTATTGGGGAAAATGGGATATTGGTAAATGGGAAATGGAAAATGGGAAAATGGAGAATGGCGAGTGGGGGTCGATTAGGCAGGCGAGTTGTCGCACTTAAATGGCTCAATCAGACGTGAAATTTGTTCATTTGCGCCAGCCGAGTGCATGAACAAATGCATGATTGAATGGAAGGCACACACAGATACTCACACACACACACACACAGCAGCATACAGAGAAAATCAGGTGCCTAGACATGTAGAGAGCGTGACGTCAAAAGGTGAACGAAATGAAATTGAAATATAAATACAAAACGCATCAGGCGCATAAGCAGAGCAATCAAGCGCGAAATCTGTGCACAGCAATGCATAACTGCAGTCTCTCTTTATGAGAAAGAGACGGCTAGAACAAAGCCGAAAGAGACGGGTAGAGTGGGTAGACTCCATTCACTGTCAACTAGGAATGTGAATGTGTAGACATCATTTAAGTCACTCCCGCATAAACACAAACACACACACAAACACACTCATGCTTTGATAAACAGAAAGAGATGGGGATAGCGTAGAGTTAATAGAAAGAGAGGGGAGTATAAATACCGCTGCCAATAGAGAGAGACGTCCGATTGGTGAGCCGCCAATACATCGACATTATTGACTTGCTGTCGTGGCATGCAAATAACAATGCCAAGCCCCACTGCATTTTCCCAATTCGACCCTCTCATCTCGAGGGCTGCGAAAATATTTGCCAGTCGAGACAAAAAAATTGGCAGCGATGCGAGTCGGGCCAAAACAAACCCGGCTAAACAATAAACAATAAGGAAAACACATGCGACCGACATCAATGACAGCGTCAACGGCCAACTAAAAACTTTTCCATAACAATAATACTGATATCCAAAAAAAAAAGAGACAAATCCATTGAAACCGTTTAATTTGACTGCCGTAAGTCGCTTTATTGTATTTCACACAAATCCCACAACGTTTCATCCAATAAAGTTAATTATTTTCTATGTAATACTTCGATTGGTGAAACAAATTCGGAGGGAAACTTTTTAAATGTAAATAAATAAAAAAAATAAAAAGCAGAGTTTTCATTTCGATATCAATTTCGAAATGAAACGTAGATGGATTCTACATTAAGTAATATCAATTTGCGTATTGCATAACCAGATATTTACATGCGCATATCGATTTTACGGCGACGTTCTTTTTTTGTGTTTAGAAACCATATTTTTCCTGGATTGATTATGTTTTTTATATAAATTTAAGAATTTAATTGCTCTGAGTATTTCATAAAAACCTTAAGAATGCACAAAGGGCTTCCTGTGTATACCTTGTATAAGATTAATTACTAGCCGAAGCTAACCGGTTTTGGGTGCGCCTCAATCTTCAGAGATGATCTCGAACAAGTTGGTGACTCAGCACCCACAGCCCATTGTTTAATTACAAACAGAACATCGGTGAGCTTTAGTTGGATCGCAACATGCCAAGCGAATGGGGTGAGCTAATTTGTAAATTAAAATCTGTGTACAATTTATAGAAAATCACACCTGCCTGTGCCTGTTTTTTCGCTTAGTTTTCCTAATCTTCTGCCTGATTCCGATGGCCAACGGAGGCACTACGTTGCCATCGCTAAGCGCCAGTCCCATAGTCTTTGCCCGGAATCTTTTTCGCGCCCTAAACGATGAAGATCCCCCCGTGAACATGATGGTTTCCCCGGCTGCTGCACGTAGTGCCATGACCTTGGTTTTCATCGGGGCCGGCGGGAAAAGCGCGGATGAATTGCGTTCCAAATTGATTCTGGGCGTGGCCAATAAGTCGGAAATTGCCAAACAGCATGCGGAATCCTGGAGCGAGGAGTGTTCTTGTGCGAAAAAAGGAGTTGCCCTGCGATTGGTCACCCGTTTGTTCGTCAATGAGGAGGAGAAAATACGACCGGACTTTAATAAAACAGCCATGGAGTTCTTTAACGCCCAGGCTGACCCTCTTAATTACCTAAACGCCGAGGATTCAATTAAGAAAGTAAACACATGGATGGAGAAGCAAACCTTTTACACTGTGAGGAATCTCTTCACCCCCGATGTCTTTAATCTCGAGTCTAGTGTTATCTTGGTCAACTCGCTGTTCTTTCGAGCCAAATGGGCTAAGATGTTTCCTAAGGAACTTACAGAGGTTCAAGACTTTTGGATCAACCCCCGTCAGCGGATGGAAGTGCTTATGATGCGACAGATCGGTCAGTTTCGCTATGGCGAGTCCAAGAAACTTAAATCACAGATCCTACAGTTGCCCTTTGATAAGTCCAACCTGACCATGATGTTCATTCTGCCCACGGATATCGATGGGTTGACCAGATTAGAGGAAAAACTGGGACAGCTTGATATGAACGAGGTGGCGGCTAAAAGTCTTATGAACGAAGTGGATGTGACGGTTCCAAAATTCAAGATCGAGAGCGAAATAGATCTTAAAGTTCCACTACAAAAGGTAGGGAAAGCATATATGTTTATTTACATCTACAACTCATTGATTTAATATATATTTAAGATGGGTATCTATCGTATTTTTGAGCCTGGCAAAGCGGATTTGAGTGGCCTTTTTGCCAAGAAGGCACCACAAAGGATTTCGGAGGCCAGACACAAACTATTTCTAAATGTTACCGAAACAGGTTGCGAAACAGCTCCAGAAAAAGGTAAAATAACTTCATAACCTTATCTTTTTTGCTTATTTATATTTTAATTAAATATTTAGTTATACAAACCGAAGTCTTCAAGAAGAATCCCGACCGCAAGGTCTTCCGGGCCGACCGTCCATTCGTTTTCGCCATTCGCAGCAAGAAAAACGTTTACTTCGTCGGCCATTTCATTAAGCCCTAATTGCGGGAGGAATTTGGCAAATATTTTGATGGTGATGGCCCGCAGGCAATCACGGCCAAATGCCAGTATCCCAATGAACATCAAATTATTGCCAAACAAATGTACACAATGCATTCGAAATACAAAAAAAAAGCGGCAGGCACAGGCAAACATTTGTGCGGTGGAGAGATTTTTGGGGTGCCAAATAAATGGCAACATGGCTGCCGGGACAGATCATTGCGAAAATTCGCAGATAGGAGAGGTGGAGGAAAATGGGTGGGCAGTTGGGCATAAAGGAGAAATAGAAGGGAAAATGGGGAAAGGCAACAAAGAAACGGCGGCTGGCCAAACCAAATGAAAAGTAACTTGAACAAAATGGGCACAAGACCAAAGGTTTAAATACTCTTTTAAAATTTAAATTCCATAAAAATAGTCTATATTATAGTAGGTAGGAAATTTGACAGAAAATATCTAGTTTTATGAATTATGGGAATAATAAAGAATACATTTTATAATGTTTCTTTACTTTCCCCATAAATTAAATCATTATTCTTTAGATCACAGATTTTAGTTCATAATTATATCATTGAAATAAATACAAACAATTAAAGTAAAATATCTTTTAAAAGCAATCCTGGCTTAAAGCGACCACAAAGGACTTAAAAGGACAGCAGAAATATGCTTACCCCCCGTGAGAGTAGAGAAAAGCGGCTGCAAACGAGCATCGTCGGGATTCTTTTGCCACGGGAAAAGCCAGGGAAGCCAACTTGTTAGCCAATTTTAAATACAACTGCTGCCACTGACAGTAATCAAGATTGCACGGCAATGCCGGCGCGGCTACAACAATGCCAAATGCCATTCCGGCCAGCAAGGGCCAACAATTGAAAAATAAGTAATTTCTCAACTGTAGTGAACTTCGCAGAAGAATCGGTTGGAGGAGCTGGAGGTGGAGCAGCCGGAGCAGCAGGAGCAACATGAACAGCAGCTGAAACAAGCAGGAATAGGAATCAGAATCGGAATCGGAATCGCAGGAGATGGAGTCGCTCGTCCGGTTGGCAAAACGAAAACTTTGCCCGTCCAATTCATCGATGATTGTCGTGCAGCGCGATGCGATTCCTGGTACTGTTCTCATTTTGTGACTCGGATTGTGATTCCGATTCTGGTTCTGATTCTGATTCTGATTCTGGCACCGTCTGCCATCGATGGCCATTCCAACAGCAGCCGGTGAGGCACAAATGTTTATCTTTCCCCCTCGATTTTTGCCCCAATGGAGATGGAAATGGAGATGGAACTCTTCCGTCATCGCAGCGGAAGTGCAGCTGCACAAACTTTAGAAAGCACCCGGGGGAAGTGCTGGTATCGAGCTCCTTCTGTTTCGGTTTCCTTTTCTGTTTCTAACCTTGTCATCTGTGTCAAATGCTAATGCAAAATATCACCCTAATCAAATTACCGAAAACTGGGCGGCAGCACAACAAAATGTTTTTCGTTTGCAATGAATAATTACAAATAAATATGGAATTTCATATCGCATGGCATACTTGGCCATAGTTTCCTACATATATAATCCAATTAAATTAAATGCTATCCATACGCTCGTGTTTGATCCACTCGAAATGCCAATATCTAATGGCCACAGCTCGACAGTTGAATAATCTATGTGCAGAAAAATTGACCTCGCTTTTCCGTGCATAATTAATTTGAATATGAATATTATGGGGCTAGTTGTTTGGCAACACAGTCCTTTGAAACAGGGACGAATGCGGAATGCTGGAAATGTAATTTAAAACCAATCAAACGCATCCACATGCAACAACGAGCGGCAAATGCCGGCGGTCACAAAATGCATTAAGCATCTTTGTTGGCCCCAGCTAAGAGATTGTTTACAGGGGGTGGTGGTGCATCCATATCATACCAGCGCATCCCAAACTTGATATAGGTGGAGGCAATTGCCTCACAATGGGGCCACCAATCGATTTAATAGCTGCCACAATAGGGGTAACCGAATCTTCGTTATGAAACACTCACTAGGCCATGTGTAAAATTAGGTTCACGACATTCGGGCAACTTAACAATGGGCTCTTTGTCTTCTGGTCTCCTAGTTTAAAACGATATTATAAGCTTATAAGCTTAGCAGAAATACGTAAGTAGTGTTGGTTACTATACCTACACCCAAAAAAAACCGATATGAAACGAAGATCGATTTTACATTATTTGATATCAATATTAACTTGATATGCTGTCCCGTAAATTCGATATGCTCCAAATGAGTATTTCATGTTAAAACGATATGCGTGTTGCATAACCAGAAATCGGTATGAAACGTAAATCGATTTTACATTATGTAATATCAATGTTAACTTGATATGTGGCCCCGTAAATTCGATATGCTCGAAAAGAGTATTTCATGTTACCATATCGATTTTACGGCGACATGTTTTTTAGGTCTATAGATATAATTACTTTTTGCATCTAAATTCTTATCTTGAAATGCAATATAATTTTGTAAATATTTTGAATGCTTTATTTTTGGACCAGGTCGATAGAGATACTCCAATACATTACATCTCACTTCTGTAAGTCACCATTTGCCATTTGACTGTGGCAAAGTTAATCAACTAACTGCTCAGCCAGCCACGCCCCCTTGGCCGCCTCCCCCCCTCCACTGCACTGTGGAGCGCATCTCCCGAGGGTCTAGAACTAACTTATTTATGGGTATCCCTGACTTTGACTTACGTGCCTGCCATTCGAATGAAGTTTTACGTCTTGCGAATCATATTCATATGAGCTGTGTCCTGTAGGTTCCCTGCAACCGGAATCCCGAGTCCTGCGTCCTTCGTCCTGCCTCCAACGCCCCTGAATATCCTGAGTGTCTATTGCCGACCGTGCCACATGCTGCAGGAAATTACATTTCAATTTTAAAACGACTCTCATTGCCAGCTTCCGTTACAGTTGCTCACCTCCATTTGCCCATCGCGGCAGGTGGCCGTGTGGCAAGTGTGGCAGGTGCGGCAGGTGAGGCAGTTGCGGCATTTCGGGGGGAAGGCAGGTGAGTGAGCGGCGGCACACAAAATGGCCTGCCATGAGCGGCACTTATCGCTCGACTGCAGCTTAAGCGCCGGTTAATCCATCACAAAAGTGCATGCATTCCTCTGCCCAACCCAAGCACTTCACATCCCCTTCTACCTTTTACCTCCCACCTTGCGCATCGCGTACCCCCCAACAATTTCCATGTGCTGCGGGGCGTGCAAAGTGCTGCCGTTGCTGATAATAAGCCGTCATTCAGGCAAAACTCCTGATGAGCTGAAACTGAGGCCCAAACTGACGCTGCACCGACAAAAAAAGCTATATTTATTAATTATTATAGTTAAGCACTCACATATCATGACATTTATTGCAAAATTATCATGAGTTATTGAAATAAAAATGTTCAAAAAAATCTGCAGTTTTCAATAATATTTTTAAACATTTTTTTTTATTTTTAAACACTTTTATTACAAATAAATTCATAATTCATATTTATTAAAAACTTTTTTTCTTTAATTTGGCACTAAAAAATATTATTTTATTTCGCTTTTGCAATTTTTTATTTTTTTTATCTTTTTAACTTTATTTTCTCCCTGTGTAAACTTTCATAGTTGGACACGGCATACGGCTTTTCATTGCGGTTACGCATACGCCGCGTTGCCCCGCTGGCAGACGTGCGTGCCATAAATAGCGGATGGAGAAGGCGGGGGGCAGCCAGGTGGGAAATGGAAGTGGCAGCAGGACTCATCCATTCCACTTGCAGCGAATTGCAAGTCAACGCCAAGTGTCTTAAGTATGCAAAAAGAAAATCTGCGAAGGGCGGGGGCGGGGGCGGGCGAACTGAACGCTGAACTCTTAACTCAAGTCTGGACAGGTGATTTAAAAGCCATTTGTCAGCCGAGAATGGAAGAGAGGGGCGAAGGAAGAGCTGGATGAGCTGGTCTGGGTGATTGGCTTGGGTCAGTGGAATTATTCAAATTATCCCTGGGAAGATTTCGCTGTCAGGATCCAACGGCAGACGACTGCATTTGTTGTTTGGGGGACGGCAATCAAATGGCCTTAGTGGCATTCTTTTATCGCCCATCCGCATCCGCGTCTGCACTCCACGCAATCCTCCAGTTGACAGCCAACAGCCAGGAGCCAGGAGCCCAGATCCAGCATTCAGTATTCAGAAATCATGGGCCATGGTCCCCATTTGTTGTCGCTGATGGCAACCGACTGGATATCCCATCTATTATAAGTGCTTACCACTCGCCGACGAGCATTGACATTTGGCTAATGGCGAAAATGTCACCGAAATGCAGACAAACCCAGACGCAGACGGGCAAATAAACAGCTCTCTTTAGAGGGGGGCGTGGCCCAGCTTAACGTTGCACCCTCCCTCGAAAATCACGAAATCTCGAAATAACAAGGGAAAATGAAACGGAAATCATAATGCTGCAACCTTGACCCATCCGAACTTTCAATCAGCTTACCTATAATTTCGCTTTTTCAGGCCCATCAATCATTTTTCAACCATCAATTAAGGAAATGAAGCTGTATTGCTGAGAGGTATTAAAGCATACATTACCTACTTTTAGTACAGAAATATCGACTTTTAATATGTGGTTTAAGGTAAAACTCTCTTTAAGGAAACCTGTTTAATTAATATTATTTAATTTTAATTTATATATTTTTCTTTCTTCCTGTGTATTTTAAAATTAACTATGATTGGCACTGCATGGGCTCGACTATTTATCAAATCTTATCAAAAACCAGCGGAGGGGGGTCAGATTTCTTATCCACAGTCCCGCACATAATTCATTTAGCAGCGGGAAGTTGTGGTTGTGAGTGGAGCAAATCAAAAGCAATCATAAATCAAATCATTTGATTCATTGATTACATAACACATGCAATGCTGTGCGTTTGTGTGTGTGGCAGCTGTCTTAACGCGCCTATTTAATCAACCCAAACCCAAGGCCTTTTTCCATCACCCAGCCGAACCCAAGACCATATGAGGAGAGGACCCCATAGAGTCAAGGGGCCCGACTATTGATTAATAACAATGCCCAGCATGGAGTAGCGAAAGAAAATTGCCTGCCTGGATTTGCTAATGGGGCATAGCCCGCCTTTCCACCGGATTTTCCCCTGCGATGATTGGAGGCCCACAACTTAAAGCTGTTACAAAAATATGGCAACAATTAAAACTGCTGTGGCCCATTGTCTGAGCACACACAAAAGCAATTAACTGTCCGATTTGATAACAATGACAAATATAAATATACGTGTGTGCACTGAGAGAAATGGTTCAGGGTTCAAAATCTATCTTGTTTTTATAACACCTATTAAATCTCTAAGTCAGCTACAGAAAGTGCGAAGGAGATGAAGATATGCACGCAACAAAGCGACTGCTTGCACTGCTTGCGCTGCTTCAATTTCATTATTTTCTTATAACTTTTAAATGAACCGTCCGATTTAAAAAATGTCTTCTACATTTCAATAGGTATTAATAAACACAACAAAATTGCATTTATACTTTTTCAAAATCTTTAAGCCCTGAAACAATTTTTTAAATCTACATTATGTAATTCAGCTTTCAATTCTTTTCTCAGTGTCTGTATGCTTTGGCCGTAATTGAAAAGGACTCGATGCAGCCAGGGTCTGGTAAATGACTAAAAACATACAAAATATACAAAATACAAGGAGCGGGCGGGGGCGATGGCGATGGCGAGGACGAGGGCGAGACGGAGGTGGCACGTCCGGGTCGCAAATGTTATGACAAGTGATGTCGTCTCTTGTTTGCTTTGCCAGCATGCTGGCAAATTCTCAAAATTGTTTTTTCATCACACACACACACTGAGGCAGAGGCGAGGAAAAATCAGGGCGACCGAGCAGAAGTCTGACTTTTGGCCTCTACACCAACTGCAGTTTGCTGCACTTTTGCCACTTTGGAGACAATAACTCATTAACATAACATTTGGAAGTCACTCGCTGGAAGTCACTGGCAGCCTGAAAGCAACATATGCGCCAACATTTCACGCTGTCAATCAGCGAGCAAGTTTCGGCGACAACTGAACACAAAACATTTTGACATTTTGGCAAATGTCAGCGGCCCAGATGATGAATGCGCCCCAGATCCCGGCAACTTGGTAGCCGCCTCCTCAAAGGCGACCCAACAAAACGCACCTTTTTGCATTCGGCAATTTAGCAGACGAAACTCTAAAACAACAGACAAATGACCACAGAATGTATTTTATTTTCCCCATACACTATGCGAGGAGTAGGAATGCTTTTGGGGAGTACTGGAATTTATTCATTAAAATGCTTTAAAATGCGATTAAGTTGGAAATGTTATGTAAAATGTGCTTGCTGCTTTGATACAGTTATCCTTTTCTTATTTTCTCCAAATCCTCTTATCCTTTATTCGCTGCAAATTAATCTTATACCAAAATCATAACAGATATTACCAATGGAAAAGACAGGGCATGAGAAAAAGTGCAGCTTATAGAACTTTGAAGTAGCAATTTCAAAATATTTTTTTTATTTTTTATTATTTTTATAAGGAGAAAATGTGATATATAATTTGGAAAACCTAATGATCTAAAATTTTTAAACATTTATCCTCTATATTTTACAGAGTACTTCTATAGTCATCCCCAAAAACCATAAAGTTCCCAGTCGCTTTTTGTTTTATGTCTCTAAGCACTCGCGGCGAAGATGAACGACAACAAAAACAATGACCAAGAATAATTGCATGAAATAAAAAGCGGATTTGCATTTTAGATTCCCAACGTCCACCTTTTGCAATACTGTTGATTTTTGTGTTGTCATTAGAGTGTTGGGCGGCTGGGTGGTTGGTTGGTTGGCACAACGAGGGGCAGGAAAAATATCTCAGCTTGCCCGCTGACAGTCGAGCTGAGGGACCAAAAGTGGAAACTGCTTGGTCTTACCGATAAGAAATGCAGCCACCGAGGGAAAAGCGGGAGAAAGCCACTCTGAGTAAATGTCACACAAAACTAATACTCAGGACCATTTTTTATGACAGCCTGTGACCAGACCCCGTAAACCTGAGACGGGAAGATAGAAACAAAAAGAGATGCACAGAGAAAAAAAATTTGTTAAAAAGGTGCTGAGGTTGAACAGTGTGAACCGGGTATTATAATTAAAATTATAAGAATTCTAGAAAAAATAAAAAAGAGTATGGTATATCGATTCTTATTGCAAACTTTAAGTCCATTTATAAAAGTATAGAAACAAGTTTGTTTCTAAATTATGAAAGGTTAGAAAAATCCCAGTTAAAGATAAATATTAAATCATAATGAAGAGATAGCTTTCATATAAATGAAGGGACATTTTGATTAAATATATTTAAGAGTTGGGCTCTATCTACTTTAACTATTTTATTTTTCTTAGTTTTTCTCACGGTGTGCGATTTAAGTTTTTTTTGTAGTCCTTACATTTTGTCATTTTGTGTGTCCTGCGCCCACGGCTCAGTTTTGAGTTTTTGGTGTTTAGTTACATGTTTGTCTTTCAAGGAGACGAGGCTCTCCGTTGATGAAGTGCCGGCTAGCTTTAAAGTGGGCAATATATTTTTATGATTTCCCCGCCGCTGCGGAAATTTTGATGAGATTTGCCTGGACAAACTTTTTCTGTTTCTTTGTTATTTTTTTTTATTTACGCTCATTTCACATAATGCGGGAAGTTTGATGTGTTGTGATTTGCTTTTGATTGTTGGCATATTTCTAGAGGAGGTTCGAGGAGGGGCAGCAAAAAAATATGGCAATTAGTTAGAAAAGAAAGCGCGAAAGGAAAGGAAATGCGAAAAGTGAGTGTGAATATTTTAGCTAAATTTTGCAGAACGAAACCGCAGCGCAAATAAATGCGAAAATCCCCATCCCCATCCGGATCCCCCCCCCCCCCCCCCTCTTTTTCGCCTTGTATGGGACAATGTAACATGCAAATTTTGTGGTGAAAGACTGCACAAAAAGCGAAGCAAGAAGCAGCAGCAACTATTTGCGCAAACAGAACAAGCGAACGAACAGCTTGTCTAATTGTAATCCGAGTTGTAAGTCGTTTAAAACAGACAACGAACGATGGGCGGTGGGCGGTATGCGGTGGGTGGTGAATGGTGGGCGGCAAGGGCGGTTTAGAGGGGGCGTGGCAGGAGCTGGACGAACGAACGCTGGAGTACTCGAATTAATTACCCTCGGAAGTTGCTTGGTTAACAACGCGCAGCGAAATGGAACGGCACACGGAAATGCCCAGAGCAGCGAGAACAGAGAGCAGAGTGCACTGGGAGAAAATGCAACCATCATTTGTCATCAATTTAATAAAAACTTAAGAACTCTTTTCTGAAGGATGTAAACATATCACTTCGATAATTAAGAAATTAAAGATAGCATAATTTACTTTATTTAATTGACCTTCTTCAAAAATAAATAAATCATTCTTTACATTTCAACCTATAGCTTGTGCATATTTTAAAGATTTTTTCAAAAAATAATCTGATTTGAATCATTAAAGTGGTATCAATATTTTAATAACTCAAAGTATGCGAATTATATTAAAGATACTACTTGAATTTTGTTAATAGGTTAGATGGTTTTTAAAATAAACTATATTTACTGTATCTATCTTAACTATCTGACTACTATAAATCATTTTATAAAAGGTTCACACTTTAAAATCCAATTTCATTAACCAAGTACTCTTCACACTTCTCCTTGATAAAACTGTGACAATAATTTCTTATAAACTATTAAAAAATAAGTAAGTAAGTATTTGTATAATATTTAGAATATTTGACAATAAGTTAATTCCTTGCTGATAATGGCTTTAAATTATTTAAGTTATTCTTGATACTGTAATGATACGTTTCTCCCAGTGCACCTACCAAATCGGACACTCTGCTCTGTGGACTTTGCGTTCGGGAATGTCATCATCAACGCTCAAGTTCGCGTGCACAATGTGGCAGTGGCAGTGGCGCTAGCTCTAGCGATGGCACAGGATCTGGGAATGTCCTTATACTGGCTCTGTTTCTGGCCAGGACTTGTGGCCGCAATGCAATGAAATTGCGACCACACCATCCTCCCACTCCGACTCTCTTTCGCACGTCGTGCAAATGAATGCAGCGGAAATGAAATGAATTCGTTAGAGCCGCAAAAACGCAGCCAACGAGCTGCAATGAGAGCTGTGAACATTTCACAAACGGTTTGCAATTAATGAGTGCGGACGTTCCAAAAAAAAAAACACTCGCATATATATGTACGTACGTATGTATGCCAGTGGAAAATCTATAAAGCTATGCGTAAAGTGTGGGCAGCGATGGGGTGTGGGCGTGGCAGTCAGTCAGGCAGCTTTCGAGCTGTCAGAAACATCAATCGGCAACTTATCGCTTTGACATTATGCCAGTGTTTTGGCATGTGAAGCCCGAGATTTTCCATTGCACGGATGCGTATACAGAATAGTTGAGTACCCGAGAGTCAAGTCCAAGTTCCTTCTCTTTGAACAGAGCTTAACATAATGAGCTCAAATTAAAATCTTGTTAAAAGTGCAAAAGGCGCAGACACCGAAGACAAAAAACAAAAAAAACCAAAGGAAGAAGCTTTAGTAAAAAAATTTATAGAAATTATTCACGACATTTGCACGGCGCCGAGACACTGGAACTTGGACCGAACTGGAGAACTGGAGACTCTCCACTCGCTGCCTGCACTTGACTTCCAGTTAATCCCGGCAAGCTACTTAAAAGTCATTGCAGCAACAAAAGCAGCAACAGGAAGAGCACAAAGTGGGGAGGAGTGAAGATGCAGCTGCAAAGGAAAACTTAATTAGAAAATTATGCGCGCAAGTCGAAAGAGCAGCATTAGAGATGCGGACGAGCGACACTAAGCCTTCTCCATTCTATATCCCCATCCTTATGCCACTGCGCTGATTTGCATATTAAATGTCAAGAAGTGATTTTCTAATGAATCAAAAACCATCAAATTCGGCTGCACTCCACTCAACTTCACGGTGAACGAGTATCTCCTGCAGTTTTAATGATGGCTTCGCATTAATGGCTGTCAAAATTGTTGCTCCTTACCCTGCACTTAGACACCAGAGCACACATACACTCCCACGGCTTGAGATGCTGGAAAAGTTATGTGGATCTACTTATGCAAGATGTTGGCTTAAGCTTTTTTGGCCCGTCCTCGTAGTGCTCTTGTGTCTGTGTGGGAGTACATACATATCCTTCGGCATCTACCACGTTTTTTGCGACTTTGTCAAAGCCAAAGCCATGCGAATGGGACTGATAAGCATTCACAAGTACAGTGCCAAACAGCGCTATATGGCGACCCTATAGAGTGGTGTCTCTATTAAAATAATCTAAATTAAAAATGCCCGCTACATAATGAAATCATAAATACAGAAACACGAACATGTTTCTACATAAATTTTATTGGCGCCCAACGTGGGGCCATTACTGACTTTAAGTGGCGCCCAACGTGGGGCTACTTGAGTTTCTAACTTTATATTCAAATCAAAGATTTTAAAGCACCATATAATAGAGTCAATACAATATTATATAATTATTTCGGAAAAACACACAGATTCGTCTTATGCTTTTGAATCTGACTGTAACTGTAGATACACTTATGTGTATAATGTGAATTTGGCAAGACAAACTTTTCTAGGAGTTGGGCGGCGGGAAACGATAATTTCACACACGACAACAACGAATCATAATTTTCTCGCATTGATGTTGATTAAGTTGTGCTTAAAGTTTGCCATCAAGCGACCCTCGTTACCCCGCCCCCGACTACGACTTTCATCCGCTTTTCACCTGAAAGACAGTTGGTGCGTCAAGCTGACTGACGACATCCTCACGTGCCAAAAAAGGAGGCGAAAACTTTCCCGCAGGACGAAGGATGGGTGGAGATTTTCCGGAGTAGAGATGGAGATAACGGAGCACTAGACCAGGCGACAGTCGCATCAGAAGCCAATAAGGGCAGACATTAAAATTCATTTAATGGTCAATGCACTCGCACGAGGGCGGCAAATCGCAGTTGGTTGCACCATCCACATCACCATCGCCATCGTCATCGTCATCAACGGGATCAAAACCAGACGAGCAGCTGACTAAGTTTTAATTGAACTTTAGTGAGTTCCAAAGCTCCAACTTCGCAACAGCAAAGCCACAAAAGCAATGAACAAGCACACAGAGCAGAGACAGAAAAGTGGGAACCGAAAAGGGGAAAGATGGCGCTGAAAAATGGAAATGAAAAAGGGATACAGCCAGGTAACAGGCAATATTACTTTAATGGAATAATTAAGCATGTTTGCCCAGCACAATGGCCAAGTTTGTTTTCTTAGTCTTTGTTCCCCAGCTATTGTTAGGGGTAGCGGAAAAAGAAGATGAAGAAGTACTAGTAAAATGAGAGGAACAAGAAGCGGCATCAAAGGCCCGCAGCTGAAATTTCTGCCATATCCTTCTTGGCCATATTCAATATGCAAGCCGCAACGCAAGTCGCAATCGCAGTCAGCGCCAGATTCTCGACCATAATCATATTGAATGACAAATAATTGAGGTTAGTTTAGCCATTGACCTGTGGGATCTGCAAAGGAGATGGCGAAGGAGAAGGAGCACTGGTCCCAAAGAGTGAGAACTACTCGACGATGTCAAACACGTTTCAGGGCTCATGAGCAGGCCAAGTGTTGATGGGCGGCGGTCCAGTGGGTGGAACCACCACAAACCACACGTGCTGACGTCGCCACCAAAGCCGATGGCACAGGGACACTTGAAACATTATCATAGTAATAGTATAGACATGATAGATTATTATGATTAATGTCTAGAATAATTGGAAATATTTTAAATCGCATTAAGAGACATAAGATGAAAATATTAAGATTGAGATAAATAATAATTTCAGTATGTATAACACAGAAAAAAGTATTCTCAACATACTTACTTTTTTTTTAAAGAAGAAAATTTTTAAATTTTTTTTCAAATTTTTTTCAAACAAAAATGAAAAATTTTATAACAAATAGTAACTATTTATTGTTACTATTTGTAATCAAATTTTCCTTATTAAGTAGCAAATGAGTAGAATTTTCTCGATGTGCACTTGCCCCACCGCAGCTGCTATCGCTTCTTCTTCTTCTACTGCCGCTGATCCAATACAAAGGCGAACAATTTTCTAAAGAAAAACTTTTTGTAACGGAAAAAGCAAAAGTTTTGCCTTCGACACCGCAACGAGGATTGTGTTTAGCAGGCCATACAAAAGTGTGAAGCAGACAGCACGGAGAGAGAGAGAGAGAGAGAGAGAGGGAAAATGGGGTGAGAAAGAGATGGGTAAGAAAGAGACGATAGAGACGGAGATAGAGTGCATCGCACTTCCTGCTCCTGCCGACTGCTAATCCATAGTCATAGTCACACTTGGCTAGTGATAGTTTTAGGCGTACGTGTGGAACGTTTCAATTTAGTCCGACGGAGTCGCGTGCGCAGCAAAAATTGAATTTATTATCATTGGAATTGATTGTAAGGAGCCGCATCAGCATCAGCCCAGCTACTATTTTCTATTTCCACTTTCCCACAAAGCAGGTCTAATAAGTGCGAGAGCTGCGGTCACAGAGTGTCAAATTTACAACTGACTTTGATTTATTCGTCTGACGAAGGGGTGGTGTAATTGAAATATCGTTGATTTAGCTGCGAGTTCCCTGCACTGGGAGGAAATGTAAAAGTTTGCTGAATGGAAACTTTAATTTTCACTCAAAAGGGTTTGGGTTGAAGTAAATATATTACATTTTGAATACACTTTGAATGCAAAGCATTGCGAATTCATTATTGAATTATACAATTGAATTATTAAACATGTAAACACACAAAAGAAACGGTTTTTAAAAATAATTACAGATATATATATTTACAGATAACTTTAATTATAATTTACAGATTTTTCAATTAATTTATTACTACAATTAAACTGAACTATTTAAATCCAATTAAAGAAAGGGTAAAGTATCTGTTGAATTATAAGTTATCATGTGTTTCTGCCATTTATTTCAATAATTAAAGTGAACAAAACTGTTTAATGAACACAGTGGTTTTAGTCTGCTGACCCCAGTTCGATTGTTTTAAACAAATTTATTTTTCAACCTCTACTTTTTTTTTGGACTTTCGCTGATTACACTGGAAACAGACGAGGGTTTCCTAGCGGAAGTTGTGTTCACTTTGGCAGCCCGGCCAAAGTCGTTAAAGCTTCATTTCCGGCGCAGTCATGCATGTAACCGAGCATTGACCGTAGGGTGTGAAGGGGGTTGGTGGGTTGGATTGGTCCAGAAATTGGGGGCTAGACAGAGAATCGAGACTGATGAGCATCCATTGTCTTTTCGCCAGCTGCGATTGGACTCCTTTGGCAAGTCCACTTCCCTTTCCTTCCCTTCTCTGCTTCGCCCTTAAAGTGCATAAATTATGCAATTTAAATTAATTAAAAGACTCGTCAATCCGACACGTGCGCATTAGCAGCTTCAGTTGCAGCGCCAATTTCCACGCGCCAACTTGCGGGCTGGCCGGAAAATGAGAGCCGGGAAAGTCCCGCACAGAGTGCGATTACTGCCAACACTTTCATTAAAATTATTACGGCACAAAATGCTTTTTGCTGTTTGCAATTGTTGCCACTCGTCTCGCGCTGAACCTGAAGTTGCACCCGTAACAGTTGCTCCCCCCACCCCCTTTTTTACCGCCCTGCCCCCCTCGACATTTACATTCGTTGCCTGCATTGTTGCTGCTTGTTGTTACTGTCGGCCGAAGGCGGAAAACTGAATATCCATCGGTGCACTGGGCGAAAAAGTGGAATCCGAATGGAGGAAAACGTACTTTACAACTAGGTTTTATTCGTAGAAAAGTAACGATTTTTTTAATCCATTCACAAAGATATTAAAAGGATTTTTATACCCGTTACTCGTAGAGTAAAAGGGTATATTGTATTCGTGCAAAAGTATGTAACAGGGAGAAGGAAGCTTTTCCGACCCTATAAAGTATATATATTCTTGATCAGGATCACTAGCCGAGTCGAACTAGCCATGTCCGTCTGTCCGTCTGTCCGTCCGTATGAACGCTGAGATCTCGGAAACTATAAAAGCTAGAGGATTGGCATTTTGCATGCATATTCTTGGAGTTCCTACGCAGGGCAAGTTTATTTTAAAATGGTGCCACGCCCCCTCTAACGCCCTCAATCTCCCTACACCATTTTTTGAAAGGTGTCTGGCGCCCACACCATTAAAGATTTTGGAAAACTAAAAATGCAGTTTTATTGTGACTATCAATACCTATCGAAATGTAGAAGAAATTTTTCAAATCGAACAATTCGTTAAAAATTTATGCCCGATCAAAGATTTTATATATCTATCTCCCTCGCACTCCCTTAGCTGAGTAACGGGTATCTGATAGTCGGGGCACCCGACTATAGCGTTCACTCTTGTTAATAAATATTTTATACATTCAATAGCTTACTGAACCATTTTGGACTTAATCAAATCAAATCAAAGAAAGTTTAAAGCAAGTACTGAAGACTCCTTTGGCCATTGAAATTTTTATCGCCCTGGAAAACTTTTCTTTCAGTGTAGATGCCAGTGGAGTCACCGGGGAGAATTGGGGGGAATCCGAAGTGTGTGTGGCTGAGGTGTTTGTCTGCGGTGCTGCGTGTGCTGATTGCTTGGCTCCTGCCAATGCCAACGGCGGTTGGCAAGGGTGCTGGCCAAAAGGGAAAAGGAGCGGGAAGCGGGGAGCAAGGAGCAAGGAGCGAGGAGCAAAGAACGAGGTAGGGGCGCTACATGAAAATGCAATGTGCTCGAAATGAAAACATTAAAAATTTAATTGCGATAATACAAGCGCATAAAATGTTAATGGAGTGTATGTAATCTGACACAGCAGACGACGATGAAAACTCCGAGGACTCCGTGGACCCGAGGACGGCAAGGACTCGCCGGGGTAGCGATGTGGAACGCAATGAAATAGCCAAAAGGAAGCAGCTGTAATGAAGGATAAAAGAAATTAAAATGCTTTGTATGTTTGCTTGTTGGCAACAAGGATCTGTGGAGCAGCAGCAGCAGCTCTTTCGGCTCTTCGGTGGAAGCTCCGTCAGAAGCTGCCAGTCGGACTGTCAGTTGGGCCAGGACTTAGCCCCGGTTCTGGGAATCGGGTTTCCACCGACTGGACACACTGCAGTCGGAAATCGGGATCCTTGGCTCAGGATGATGTGCCCCTTTCAACGCCAAAAACCAACGAAATGCCTGCTATGCGCATTAAAGTCGTTGGCCAACGAGGATCTGAAACGAGGGGGCGAGCGAAATAAGTCGGTCCAAGACGCCCGCATAAAGAAACACAAATGCAAGCCAAAGGAGAAATGTTGAAAACAAGCTGCACAAAAAAATCCTGACCCACGGGGACTGCAAGACGTCCTGGGGATACCCTGGAAAACGAGGAAAACTTTTCAATTTGGCTTACTTAAGACGGCAAGTTTCTACAGGGCAGATCACCAGCAAAGTTTGATATTGATGGGTAAGATAAGTATGATAAAATATTGTAATAGCTTAAAAAAAAGTAAGATCGATTTTACATTATGTAATATCAATATTAACTTGATATGCGGCTCCGTAAATTCGATATGCTCGAAATGAGTATTTCATGTTAAAACGATATGCTTAGTGCATAACCAGAAATTTTTATGCGCATATCGATTTTACGGGACATGCTTTTTTTGTGTGTTGAAATATAAAAAAATATCATATAATTCTTATGAAAATTATAAAAATACTTTTTAAAACTATTATTATTGGTATTAAAATATACAAAAATTTCACACAACTCAAATGTTCTTTTCATATATTTTGCTATACTTTATTTTCCAATCCCCTTTTCTCTCTAAATAAATATACCCCTATGAAACTGCATTCAATGGGTCTGCCAACAAGTTGAAGCATTGCAAATTCAACTTGACAGCGTAGTCGAAGGTGCTTCGTCGCTTCTTGTATTGGCAAAACAAAAACAGGAAGTGCTCTGCGTTGCGCTTAAGTACTTCCGTTGCCTCATTGTTGCCGTACACCTTCCGCACAAGAGAGCGGCGAAGCCTCGCAGGTGGAAATTCCGACTCCGCCGAGAGTGCAAATAGTTCTCGCATTCGCCATAATTGCCGCAAGCTGTTTTTCACCCACCCACCTTTCGGGCAAAACAGCGGCAACAATCAGAAAGTTATAAAGCACAAACATACACCCCATGGATTCTGGATATACTGGATATTTTGCATATCGAACGCTGAAAGAGAAGGTTTTCCGTCCCGCGGCAAAGCAAACAAATTGCAGGGGAGCACAGCGCACAGCACTCGTTTCGCATTCTATAATCAGTAATGCCCAAACCAGATTCACAAAATATATTCGAGAGAGAGAGAGCCCAACTCTGTGGCAACTTCATTTTAGCCATATGCCAGGGCCACCTTTTTAAAATGCAAAACAAAACTTTCGGTTAACAATACTAATCCGGCAATTTATGCAAGGGATTTCGACAGCTGGACCACAGCTGCTTAAACAAACTTAGTGGCTTGGGGCAAACTACAAACACACCCCCAGCGGAAGGCAGATAGAGATGATGGTGGGGCCATGGAATGCGACAAATACAAAGCGCCGTGCCCGGGTGGCTATCATAAATAAGTGGCCGGTTCGGGGCAGGGCCGAAAAGCCTCGGTGGACTGGCCGAAAGATGCCCCAAATTATGCCAGCAGCAGCAGCTAAAAATAAAAGAGAAAAAAAATCAAAAAACCGGGAAAAAAGAGAAGAAAGCCGAAAACAAAGCAGCAAAATTATATGAGGCGCTTACGGAACTTTGCATCGCCCATTTTCTCCCGCCCCCCACCAAACGCCCCCGAAAAGTCTGGCGGTGATGCATGGCGTATACGCAACTTTTGATGCCGCTCAATGTAAATTTCCCTCGTTAGCTAACGCCACTCGCCGCCCCTTGGCGTCGCCTCGGAAAAACAATTCATTATAGAATTAGAAAGTAATTCGAACGGAAATTTTACTTGTGGACCGTTGCACAGCAAAGTTGCCCCGTCGACGGGGGCCAAAGGAATACCGTTATCTGTGTGGCCAAAAGGGAGAGGGTGCGCACCTCAACATAAAATTTAAGGCGATTAAAATGTCAAACACGACAAAGCGTGCGGTATTAAAAATGCCAACAACGTGGCAACAGCCAGAACAGTGAGTTGTGTGGTGGGGGGTAGAGGGTCGGGGGAGAGGAGTGGCACTCATGATACCCTGGGCCAGTACCCTTGACCATCAGGACTATCTTGACTATGAAGTCCAACTTGCCTTTCACTGAAATACCTTATCCATACCATAACTCTTGTGCTATCAAACCTAAAATACTTATAATAATATAATATTAAATATTATAAGGTGCTACAGATACCATTAAACCATTCATTCTATAAAATCAGAACAAATTTGATTGCAATTTTATTGAAAGAAATCTCGTTGAAGAACCATAAGTCCTTGAAAACTGATTAAACTCCTTAAAATGTATAACAAAATGAGATAGGATCACACAAAAAAAAGCATGAAAAGTCGATATGCGCATGTAAATTTCTGGTTATGCAATAAGCATATCGTTTTTACCTGAAATACTCTATTCCGCATATCAAGTTAAAATTGATATTACATAATGTAAAATCGATCTACGTTCCATATCGATTTCTGGTTATGCAATACGCATATCGTTTTAACATGAAATACACATTTCGAGCATATCGAATTTACGGGGCCACATATCAAGTTAAAATTGATATTACATAATGTAAAATCGATCTACGTTTTATATCGATTTTTTCTTGGGTGCTCTATAAAATTATATCAAATTTAGTTGCAATTTAAAGAAACTTAAATCCTTGAAAACTGATAAAACTCCTTAAAATGTATATAAATATGAGATAGGATCCAGTTATCAATAAAATATTTCAAGATTAAAAACAAATTTTAACCTCTATCTGTATTTTTATTTTAACCCAAATTAATATTTTTAGATCCCAAATATGTAGGGTGCTTTAAGCCTCGATTTTAGCCTCGCTTTTCCCCACAATTTCCCAGCTGCCTTTCTTTTCTATTTTCGGCGAATGTGTGTGTGGGCAGTGGGCAATGGCCACTGGTCCTGGTCCCCTTCAATTTTCAGCTCCTGTGTTTGCCTTTGCATAAAATTCCCTTACTGTTGCCCTCGTTTTTGCCGCCACTGTTGCTGTTTTCAGTTTTCATCTGGCTGTTGGCTGCTGGCTGTTCCCGGCTCGTTGTTCGCTGTTTGCGCTCAGTGTTAAGTGCTTAACGGCATGTCAGCGCTGCTGGTCAGACAGAAGTCGGAGGGTCTTAAAAATCGAAAGCTCGCTTTCGGTTTTTGCCTGTCAATTAGTTTTCCAGCAAGTGGCGAGACAACTTCAAGCCGCATTCGAGTTTCATGCGAAAATAGCACTTTAAGTCCGTTGGCGATTCGCGGTTTTGTTCGCCATTCGCGCGAAAGAAATTTCGCAAATTGTGTGACAGCGTGTAAAGTTGGCACTTTCACACATAACTCATAACTTTGGTGGCAAAACTTTCGCTTTGTAGAGGGGGGGGGGGGGGGGATTAAATTCGCTGGGAGCCAAAACATTGGCGACTATTTGGACGCTCTCATGTTCGACTATTTATCTCGACAAGTGTATGTGGGATTGTGAACGGCTAAATTCTGTCTGTGTCTGTGTCTGGCGAGCCCTCTCTCTTTCTCCCACAAAGTGCCTCCTCTCTTTCACACCTCCTTCCAGTCCTCCAGCCTTCTCTGTCTTTTTCCTATGTGGTGGAGTTTTGACAGCGCACATAAAAGACCATAAAACAAAAGTTTTTGCTCAACTTTCAGCGCTGCAACGCTCAACTTTAACGCCTACAAAGCGTCGCTATAACCACTGCATTGGCTGGCCAGAAGGAGATGGGTATAGGGGGTGAAAGAAAGAGATGGCTGGTCTAAACTATAAACTCTTTGCGGTATTAGAAACGCAGAGCGTAGCGCAGATTTTTTTCCTCCTGCTCTTTGTTTTTTCCCTATTTTTGAGACTCCTCTTTGTGTTTGTGCGTATGGGTGTGTGTGTGTGTTTGAGCCAAGCAAACGTCAAAAGCAGAAGAAAGAGTGAGAGAGAGAGAGAGGGGGGATAAGGAAAGAAAAGGGAAGGAACGAGCCATGAATTATGAAAATTTAAAACGTTGCCAGCATCAACGCAATGAAACTTTGTTGCCTTTTTTAGCCTTTTTACAGCTTAACCGGTTTTTAGGAGTTGTTTTTCTTTACGCTTGAAATTAACTGGCAAATGCCGAGTTTCAATTGCCAGGCACACAGGCCATAAGTGCACCACCCCACCACCCAGAGCCACCCACCGTTGACATCAATCATTGCCTACTTATGGGAGTCGGAAAGTCACGTTAAAAAAAGAAGCAAATTTCAAGATATATTGAAATTAAATTTTCAGTCGGAGAATATGTAGCATGCTTTTGGGCACTTGAAAAAAAATGATTTTAAATCTCAAATTATTGTTTATTACTCTTTTGTGAAACGTTTTTTTAAAATTTTAACATGAAAATAATTTTATACATTATTTTATACATCGTTTTTTTCCTAATTTTATATATATTTAAATACAGGTGTTTTTGTCCGTACTAAAATGCTAAAAATATATTTCTATGCAAAGAACTGAAAGAATTTATAATACTGCAAGCAAGATTGGTGGATGGCAAAAGCTTCTACTGCATTTCGTGCTGCCTGTTCTAATGAAGTAATAGAAAATGCAAAGTGCTGCATAAAAAATGATGCACATTTCTCAAAACGCAATTATGTCGGTTGTCTAACAGCAATGGCCATGGCGCAAGATCGACGGGAAAAGCGGGTGGAAACGCAGGGAGGAGTGGAGAAAAAGCCATCATCATCATCCTGGGGTGCTGCAGCTAATAATAATAACAGCTCATGAGCACTGACATTTGACAAATGGCGAAAAACAAACGAGGAGCGCCCTCAGACACAGCCCGCCCATCCATTTAGCATGCAAACGCAGTGGCATTGCAGCTGCAACTCCCTCAAAAACCATTCCATTCCAACCCATTTCCATTCCCATGGCCATTAACTTAACCAAGGGGGAACAGGGGACGCAGGAGGAGCAACAAAAGGCTCAAGTTGATTGGCCATATTGACAATGCCTTGTCGCACAAATTGTTTATTACCGGAAATGTCCAGGCAATGTCTGCCAGTTCAACTTTACAACTTCTGGGCCACCCTAAAAGTCCCCCCCCTTCCCCTATTTCTGTCTCAGTTTCAAATCAAAATGACAACGAAGCTTCTTTTCATTGTTGTCGCTGTCGATGACACAACACAAACAGAAAACAAACACAGAAAATAAAGTACAAAAAAATAAAATAAGGCAGCTGGCAAACAAGTGAAAAGCGTGGAGAACTTCCATCCGCAGTGTTGATTTTTCCTTTTGGCTCCCATTGCTCTGGTTGTGTATTTATTAAAAAACTTTTGTAATTATAGCAATGCGTCTTCTGCCATCGGACACCTGAGTGCTGGACATTTGTCTGTTTGAAGTTAAGTAGATTGCCATTCTGCACAGCTCGAAAAGTGAGCCTTCGATGGGATCTCAATTTACTCGAAAATAGCTGCACAAAAAAAAAAACATGTTACCGTAAAATCGATATGGCCATGTAAATTTCAGGTCATGCTAAACCCATAAGTACTCATTTCGACGAAGTCAAATTTACCTGGTCCCATATCAAATTGATCTTAAATAATGTAAAATTGATCTACGTTTCATATCGATTTTTTTTAGGTAAATATAAATTTATGGTTGTGCAATACGTTTTAACATGAAATACTTATTTTGAGCATATCAAATTTACGGGCCGCATATTAAGTTAAAATTGATATTACATAATGTAAAATCGATCTACGTTTCATATTGATTTTATTTGGGTATAGCAGAGTTCGAGCATATCAAATTTACGGTGCCGCATAATAAGTTAAAATTGATGTTACATAATGTAAAATCGATCTACGTTTAATATCGATTTTTTTTTTGGTATAGGAACCCTAGCAGAGTTCTAAAGTCAATTAGATAGAAACTGGGGAATAGGTGAAAGCACTTTTCATTTACAAAAATATGAAGAGAAATATAACAAGCCTGCAGGAAAATAACCAGTTAAATAGCAGCAACATCAAGTGCAACACACACACAGCAGCAGCAACATGCACTTTGCTCTCATTGCCCATCAAGGCAGCAACTTTCGACACTACATGAATTTAATTTTTACCATTTTTTCTCCTGTTCCCTCTGAGCTCTCACTGTACTAGGGCGAAACTATTGTAATTATTTTGAACAGCCAATAAGGGCAATGAAGCCGCACCAACAGCAAGTGCAACATCGGCTAATGGTCCAACAACGGAGTCCTGTTTGTCCTTGTTGCAAAGAATTTCCCAAAACTTGTGCAGCACCATGTCTATATAGTGTCCTATAGTCTCCCCTTGACATTACATTCCTTGGCCCCATCCTCGTGTTTTCCCTAAGCCTCTCTGCCTCCTTCCTTACCCATCTCACTGGAAATTTGTTTGTTTATTCCCATTCTGTGGAGCATTTTGTGCAACATTTTTGGGCAAATTACTTAAACAAACTTTGGGGACGGGTTCCCCGTATATTCCGTATATTCCTGGATGGATTGGCACCCACTCTCTCTCTCTCTCTCTTTATCGCAAGGCAAACATTCCGGCAGGCAAAAAGTTTAGCTTAGGTCGCCCAAAAATGTAGTTTGATTTTGGGGTCTCATTCGAGGTAAACGTATTTATTTAAATATTAAATATTCATCGGCTTTTAAGTGCCTTAAATGCCTAGCTCTTATATGGCTGCCATTTTGGGGAGTTGCCATTATTTTATCATCTCATTAAAATCAGGTTCTCATAAAAAATCAATTTATAGTTTCCAATGGGGATTATGCTGCCGATAAAAAGTTAATTGAACTCAACACATTTAAAGATAAATTATTATAAATGTAAATTTTTCTAATGAATAATTACCCAATAAATTCCTTTTAAATTCTGAAATATTTATCTTTAAATATTTGTATATAAATTTGGTTTTGGCAAATATTTAACGTATGTTCCTTAATGTTTAAGGGTTCTATCGTCCGTATATTAACTTGCATAATTATGTGTATTTGTGGCTTTTCTCTGGAAGACTTCCCTTGGCAAATATTTGAAATTCGCTCAATTTCGGCATCTCATTAACGCGGGGAGTCGGAGAAAAATGGCAGCTCGCTAACTGGCGGCTATGGGAAATCGCACACATGTAGCCATGCGGCAGCTAGTTAATTTTAATAAATTGGCCACAGACTTCGCAGCATAGAAATGGAAGCCAGATATATATATATAGCAACTCGATTGTCTCAAGGACTTGTATAATTTTTCGGTGCTGAGCCTCCACGCAAAACCGAAAATTAAATAAATCCTGTGCCGTCAAATTAGCGCACGCAAGCCGAAGGAGTGTAGGTATCAAAGTGTGAGTGTGTGCCTGTGTGTGTGTTAGCCAACTTGACTGTGGCTCTGTCTGCTTCTTCCGCTTCCCCGAAAATCCCAGCGACTGACAAAGTGCCGCATATGAATATTTATGTTGGCGAAATTGATGCCGCTACAATTACCGTTACCGCTAACTACACACATTCGCACACGCCGAACATGGCTAACACACACACACATATGGAGCCACAAAAACAACTGTGAGCTGCCAATTTACGGCACTTTGGCCGTAAAGTTTTTGCCCCTGCGCCTATAAATTATTGACAGCTTGTAAATTTCACTAAAGTCACTTGCGGTTCGCACTCCCTCTCCCTCTATTTTGGCCATTAAATCGGTTAGATATATGCTATATATACTAGATGGTATAAGCCTAAGCAAAGATTTATCTCCATCGAAATCTTTAATGTCCAGTTTTAGCCCCGTTTTTCAACCCATTGTCTAATGCACCAAAAATTTGCATATAAAAGAGGAAAAAATGGGGGGAAAAAATGGAGAATGGCTGGCGAAACATTGTAATGGACCTCGGGAAAATCCCAGAGCGTTAATTTCTTTCGCTTCCGCTCGCTTTTAGTGGACTTAATTCCATTTGGAGGGAGGAGGACCCCGTCCCCAGTCCGGAACCCGCTCACATGAGGAGCGGATGATGTCGCTATTAAGGACACATTAGCTGGACACTTTTCTGGAATTATGTGGCCGTCGGACGTGCATGCTAATGTCCTGTGAGCGAGAGAGATTGCATTAAATGCAAACGAATTCGCACAATGGATATGCTTATGCTGTGCACACACACTCTCTATATATCCGTCTCTATGCCTTTTAATGGCGCCATCTCTTTCTGGCCATGACGACTTCGGAACCGGGAACTGGGTTAAGTTTTTAGGCACTGCCACTTCAAACGTCATCGATGCGGGGGGCCTTTCGTAGCCCTCTTCTGGGCCGCTGAACGCCTGTTCCAATGGCAGCCAAGACAACATGGCGTCGTTTCGGAAAATGCCAGCCGAAAGAGAGAGCGGGAAAGCGAACCGAAGCTTTCTCTTCGCATTTAATTGAAATAATACTGTCGAGCAAATTGCAGAATTGATTTCGTTTTATGTCGCCTTTAGCCGGCATATTTAAGCGAAATTAATGGACTTTCCGGGATGACGACACGAAGCGGAAAATCCATTTCCGTATAAGAGAATGTGAAAGAGTAAAAGCTAAGAGAGCCGGCGGAAAAGCTCTTGATTTGACGTGCTATAAAAGTCTAAGCTATCTACGATATTCTGGGGATATAACAGTTACGCAGTGCTAACATTTTTGGTCTCTGTTAATGGCCAGGATTTCTTTGTTTCTGGTTTAAGGAAACCGAAAACACGGAACGGGGGGAAAAACATTTTCAATTTGTTTGCCCGCCTGACTTCCGGCTTGTCCCTGATGGCAAATTTGCATACTTAACGTTAATTAAAAAAGCAACAAACATGCCCAAATCAGATTCGATATTTCCTTCTTCCTCTTTTTTTTTTATTTCATTTTCGTTTTTCCCGCCGAACAACTTTAATTTACAACTTGGCAAATGAGCGTGCCAAGTGGCTGAGAAGTTTTGCTCCTTTTTTCTTCACCACGCTCGGCTGGAAGGGAAGAACTGAAGGCAACGCAACGCACAAACCGGAAATAATAATCAACAACAAACATCCACTTGGAGAGTTTGAGATGTCTATGAACTGCCACGACAATGTTTTCATTATATATGAGCGAGCGAGTGGATGTGGATGCGGACGAGGATGTGGATGTGGATGTGTTGGCGTGGCAAACAAACGAATATTGTTGATGAATACTCGACATCACGTACGCCCGAGAAAAGTACGTGTTCGCATTGTAAGGAAAGCAGCCAAGACAAGTCAAGTCAAGCCCTTCCCCCTTTCTTATTTTTGTCCTTTTTTTTTGGTTTCGTCCTTTTCCGAATTTTACACCGAACGCCGGTGAGGAATGGGCTACCAGGGAGGCAGACAAAAGAGTAGCATAAATTTCAGCGTCTACGAATGCGAACTAAAAATGGGGCTTGAGCCAACCGAAAAAAAAAAAGATGAGCAAGAAGTAAAGACGCTCGCGGTTATGCGGATCCAAGTGCCAACAAGCCGAAGAGACAAGTTTGCTAGTACACCCAAAGAAAAATATCAAGTGTCTAAATGGGGCTTAATGGGCCTTAAACACCTTATAGAGGTTTAAAAAGTTATGTGAAAAAAATTATTTGTCTCTTTGATTATTTATATCGTAGCTAGAACTTAAAAAAATATTATTGCATACTTTTAGACACCATTTTAATTGATTTATAAACTCTAAGGATTTTTGTGTTATCAACACAATTTGATATAAAATCCCTAGAAATATTTAATCGATCTGTAAAATATATTTCTTTAATAATACCAACATATTTTGAGATTTTTTTTAAATTTTTCAAGAGAATTTTGAGTGACGACCAAGTATTTTTTTTTCAAGACCCACTTAAGATCCTTTTTTCTCAGTGTAAGCTTGTATGCGCTTGTGCTAGTGTGGGCAATACAAAATGCCATTTATCATATTCGTACGGGTTTTCGCTTCCCCAGTTTCCCAGTTTCTGGATCATGAGTGTTTTATTGCAATTAATCATTGAGCGCACGCACGCACACAGAGCCACTCAGACAGACACACACCCAGATACAGATACGCGCACGCACACATTTACAACTCGTTACAAGTCCGCATTTTCCCCCGAAAAACTCCTTTCCTTACCATTTCATACCATTTCGTTCCTTTCCCTGCCAACATGTTAAGTTGATAAACTGCGCTTCCCTCTATTAACTGCTCCTGATTGCTGTTGTTGTTCTGGCCACCTTTTGTTGCTGTTTTTATTATTTGTTGTGCACAACATGTCGCAGTTGCCACAACCACCCACTCACCCACCCACCAACCATCCATAAAACTCCCCCCCAAGATCCTTGGCGGAGAGATAGCTTTATCACAATTAAAGGAGCTCAGTCAGGAAGTCGTGAGGGAAGAAGGCCAGGTGTCTGCTGCTGTCTCTGTCTCACGCCCCCACCAGCGCTCTCTTTCTATGTGTGCTCATGTTTATTACGCAATTTGTTTAGTTTTCCTCAGCATATGGCAACTGGAATCTATATTTATGCTGTGTAGCTAAGCGAAAGTGCTATCTTGATTTGTTTCAGATGGAGGTAATTAAAATAATTTTGGCCAACACAAGGTAAAGTTAATAAAATAAGTTACAAAAAAGTTCAAGATAAACTTAGATTAAATATTATATGGGAGATTATATGGAGGTTCATGAGGTTCAAAAAAAAATGGTTATTACTAGAACATTGTCAGAAAAAAGCATGTCGCCGTAAAATCTATATGCGCATGTAAATTTCTGGTTATGCAATACGCATATCGTTTTAACATGAAATACTCACTTCGAACATATCGAATTTACGGGGCAGCATATCAAGTTTAAATTGATGTTACATAATGTAAAATCGATCTACGTTTCATATAGATTTTTTTGAGGGCCGCAAATCAAGTTTAAAGTGATATTACATAATGTGAAATCGATCTACTTTTCATGTCGATTTTTTTTTGGGTGTATCGTAGCATTTATTTTCCTTGAACCATCATTAAAAAAAATGTACCACTCTTAGAAGATTTATATTTTAAAAGAATAATTCACCTTCTTCATGTAATGCTTGGTAAAATTCAAGCAAATTTAAATGAAATAACATCATTTATGCTAATTTTCCCACAAACTCTTAGCTGACTTTAAATCCCCGTAGATTTATGTGGTTTCCATAAAGATTTAAATGCTCAAATTACGTTAAATCTGAGTTAATTAGCACCGTAATTCAATTATTTCTCAACCTCACAAAATAAACCCATGCTCAGGTCAAAGAAGTAAACTCAACCTCAGGTTATTTTAATTAAAATCATATTAGACAAACCTCAATGGCAGCACTTTATGCCCACTCCTGGCATAATTAACCAAGTAAATTCATCTTTTGTTTGGCCAACTGGTCAGGGACAAGTGGCAGCCAACAATAACATTTCATTAAACCCATTAGCAAAGCCAAATATTTGCGCAATTAATTAGTTTTAATTACAATTGTCGGTACTTTGGCCAACGGCATACACGTCGTATGCGCAATATATTTAATGCGCCGCGTGGAACGCCAAAGTGGAACAAATCAGCATAATTAAATTTAAACCCTTCGAAAAAGAAAAGAATCAGCTCAGTCAAGCGTTGGCCCAGCATTAAATTCAACTTTAAATGGATTTGCAAACAGCAAATTAAATCCCAAGGGAGAATCCCCGAGAAGAAGTAAGACAAATGAGAGCGCTGGAGGGGCAAAAGTTGAAGCGAAAAATAGCAAATAATAGTGACATGACGAAATACAATCATAATCATGGCACAATGCGACCGCACAACAACAAACTGCCGGAGAATAAAAAGCAAAATGGAGGAAAACTTTTGCCATAAACAACCAGGCAAAGAGGGAGAGGGAGAGAGAGACGGCATGCTGCTGTCAGAGGGAGATGGAGAGGGCGAGGGCGAAACAGGCAAAACAAGGAGCATAATAGAGCTTGGCTGCCAGCTGAAGCTGAAAGAAAAACTAAGATACCATGGCCAGAAGATGATGAAGAAGTAGCAGTACAGCATCAGCAGGACGACCACAACACAAATAATAATGGCATATAAATGAAGTAACAAACATTGTTTTCCTTTGACATAACTCATTAACCATCGGAGACGAAATGGCAGGGAAAGGAAAGCAAATGAAAGGAAGCAAGGAATGCAGCTCCTTGGGACCAAGGACCAAGTACCAAGGACCCAGGCATTCCGAATGCTGCACATTCCTGTCTGGCTGCCGCTGCATCACGTGCCTCGCTCAAATTAATGGCAACTGGTGGCCAACTCATTTTAATAGACCTCAAATCCACCAGCCAGAATTCCCAACTAAAATTTCTTAATTAATACAATAAGCAGGAATAAATGCCGGGATGCTGGCCTGTTGTTGGGCTGCCGTTTTTGCCTGGGCCACAAATGTCTGCAATTATTTTTGCATGGCATTTAAGGGGGGGGGAGGGTTCACAACAGCAGCTGGCAAAAATCTAAAACCCAACATCGCGACCACAACCGCAACAAGCCGTCAAGCGGCTCTCCCCATCTCTTTTGGCTACCCTCCTGCTGCCATCTCCCTCTCTCGCTTTTGGCCCTGTTGTCTTTGCCATGTCAGCAACTTTCACCACAAACCGTCTCCTGTAAATGAAGAAATTCCTCGTGTCGCCCTGTTGTCTTCAGCTGTCTCGAACTCAGACTTAAACTCAGGCCCTCAGCTGGAGCTTCAAGCTGATTGAGGTTTTCCTTCGGTACACTGAGAAAAAGGGGTAGAAAGAATATTATTAACTAAATGTCTAAACAAAATGATCTAGGATAGCCATGAACTGATATATAAACTAAATTAATTCGATAATATTTTATAAATGTTCTATGAAAATGAATAGGTAAATGAGATACTGTGATCCTTAAACCATCATCAAATAAATAACCAATTAAATAAGTAAAATATTTAATTTCATCCCCAATATACTACGTTATTTCATTAAAGAAATTCTTTAAAAAAATTATATTTTAGTAATTTTAAAAATATACATTATAAATAAATAAACATTTAGTAGGTTTATATTCCTGGAGAACACGTTCTCACGTATAGGGTAAATCTATAAATAACATCTATAACACTTCTTAAAATTAGAGTGCCAATGTATATGTATTATACGTATACCTATAAAGAAAAACCCATTTTAATCAAGAAAATCAAGGAATGATCAACAAAATATTGAAATATATACTTTTGATTTAATATTTTAAGCCAAATTAAATTTTAAATATTCCAATTTGGTTTTTTTTATTTTATTCTATTAATTAAACCTTCTATTACCTTTTCCACCTATAAACCATTCTTCTCCGTGCAGCTTTCGTATGACAAATGAAACCTTTCGTTGGATAGCTCGTGCTGCAGTTCCGTTGATTTGACTGCCATGAAATGGCAGAAAGCGAATCGTTCTCTGGGGGCCACCTAATTAGGCCTTAAGCTTTCGGACTCAATCAGCGTGTAAGCAATTGCCAATACGTGATTTGCCAAAAAAAAAACCAAGGGAAACCAAAACTTTCACACACTTTCTACCCCGACAGAAAGAGGGGGGCGTGGCAGATCACAGCTGCGTAATCGATTTTCAAGTGTGAAAAGCGGCCCTACTTTCTGGCCCAAAGCTATTTGCGGCTATTTTTTAATCTACACTCGAACGCCTGGCTGGCATGCGGCCGTATTTGCACAACGTGATGAGATTTTGTGGTCTATACCCCCACAACTTTTCCCCCATCCGGCGAGAACTCTATTTACATTTTTTGCTGGCATATCGATCTTTGGCCAAATCTTTGACTCCCTTTATGGCTCGAACTCGGGTTTGTTGGTTTCTTTTAACGCCCGAGAGCAGACAACAGCCAGTGCCTCTAAGCTCGAGTAATTTTTTGCTGCCCCGTTGGTTCGTGCTTGTTTTCCTTTTTCATCCTGGTGTGATGCGGATGGGTCCAAAACACGCAACAGCTGCCAGCAGCCGGCGGAAGGCGGAAAACTTTTCTCTCTGCCCGGCCAACGAACAGCAGGCGGCTGGGAAAATACCTACAACAAAAAAAAAAAAAGCAAGTATAGGAAAACCAATTTGAAAAAAGAGTGTGCTCAAAAGTTTCGGATTATTATCAATATCAGATGGGCTTCTAGCGCGAGGATAAGAAAGCTTTTTGCTTTGGCCGCCTGACTTTTATGAGAGTTAATGATGTGATTATTACCATAAGTTTCTATAACTCATTTTTTCTACATGTTACCTAGTGAAGATGTAGTTTTGATCTTGATTCTGATCTTTAATATACACCCAAAAAAAAGGATATGAAACGTAGATTGATTTTACATTCTGTAATATCAATTTCAGCTTGATACGCGGCCAGAGAATTTCATATAAAATCGGTATGCGTATTGCATAACCAGAAATTTACATGCGCATATCGATTTTACGGCTAAAATTACAAGATACATATTTTAAGAACCTTTAAAATATTTAACCTTATATTAAAAGTCTCTACACAGGAAATATTTTTTCTGAGCCTTCTTTAACATAAAGTTTCTTATACAAGAGAGTATTTGGCCATGTGAGACTTTTTCCTTGACGGGAAGTAGAATCGACCAAGTTCTCCTTTCGTTTTGCCCCCTCCCCTGTCACTTGCTAACCTAGCATCATTGCCATATTTTTTGGGGGATTTTCTATTAGGACATTGCATACACAAACACACATATATCAAGGCAAAGGCAAAGTTTAGTCTAATGCTCTTAACGCTCATGTCTAACCTCTTTCCCACTCTTGCAGTCTATTTGCAGCTGCGGTGTGGATTTGTCGCCTGTCTGTTTGCCATCGTCTTAGCCCACTGCCACGCCCCCTCCTTCGATCCCACCCATCTACTCACAATTCTCTACTTAACACATCCACTAACGACAGACGTCGCGCAACTTTCGACATGTCTCCCGAGTTGTAAGGCGCTGAGAGTAGTTCCATGTCCGAGAGAGATTGCCTAGCTAACCCCGCACCTCGCTCCCCACACAGGAAAAAAATATAATTATTTTTAATTTTTATATGTTTGAAGAGAGAATACTTTTTGAATTGCAGTGTAAGGAGTTCAAAATCATGCAACTTTTTTTTTTAAATTTAAATACGCCCTTAAAACCTACAAGTACAAGTTCAAATCCTGTAAAAGTTTTTTTTATAATTCTGTAAAAGTAATTTTCAAAGATATTTCTTTTCAAAGAGTTCTAATGAAAATAACCCGTTTATTATTAAACTTTGAATTCTTCACGCATTTCATAAACCACTATTTAACACAAAAATCTCCCCGTTTCTCGCCGTGCACTTTGGCAGTTGTCTGACAGATGATACATAATTTGATATAAATGCATTTTAATATGCAACTGCTGCTCATTGGAGCTCTGTGTCGTCCTTGCTGCGGCGAATTTATGTTTTTGCCGTAAATCAAATGAATAATTTAAGCTCTCTGCATGGCCAGCGTCTGTCACTTAAAAATGTCAGGGCTGCCATCAAAAATTTCCGTCGTTCGCTTTTCGTTTTTTCCATATCTGATTTATATCAGCCGCTGCGGGGGAGACGGGAGCCCCAAAAATGGGCAATGTAAGCTTTGCGTAATTGCATTAAATGGCATGGAACCGAATCCATCATGCAACAGAACAAGAAGCGGCCTTATAGAGAGGGTGAGGGGAGTTGGAAACGGAAAAGGGAAGGAAAGAATGGATAAACAAAAACAAGAAAGTAGAAAGTCTTAAAAAGACCGAAACTTGTACTACCCTTTGATAAATACGGGAAATATAAATTAAATATTGGAGATTCAATCCGAAAAATAAGTAAATATAGTCAACGAATTGTTAGAAATATTTTTTAAGGTTTTTTGAATCTATCATCGAAGTTAAATGACCTTTAGCAAGGGCATAAATACTCTCTTCATGTTCAACATCAGCGCACAAAATTCCAATTTATTTTAATTGATTTATTAATGATTGAAATGTTGCATAAATGTAGCAATATAAATGTATTTTTCGGCTACCCCGATCTCATCTCCACCCACTTTTTATCAGTTTCGGTGTCTGATGAGCGAAATCAATTTTCAAGATGAACTGAGAGCCCAGACATAAAACCGCCCAAATTACAAATGATCAAAAAGGTAAAAATAATGAGAAAATTACAATGCATTAAAAAGAAAGAAACACTGATATCCAATCATTTACCATGTTAAATGTAAAATAGTCTTGTGTAGTTGTGCATATCTTCTGCTTTTTTCGAGCAATGATTTGCATTCGAGAGGTTTTCTCAATTAACAAGCCTTCAAAGGATAAGAAATGTAAGCCTAGGGACAATCGCAAAGGGGAAAAAAGCAGGAAAACAGTATCCATTTCCTACTGGAATCTTCTTTCTCTCTGCTCGTAGATTGCACATTTGCGGATTGCCCTCAAGATTGGGCATAATTATGCAATTTCCTCTTTAACGCTCAGCCAGACAGACACAAAAAGAGTTAAATTCAATAAAATTTGCATTTAACCACAAAAACAGCGACTCCGCCAAACTCGAGAAGCCAGCAAGAAATATAAAAGTAGGCAAAAGTTAAGATGAACGTCGAACAAAGAGATGGAAAGACAGAGACTTATGTAAATTGAAATTCAAGAGCAGAAAAACCAAGAACAACAAAAGCGGGGAAACGCAGGGAAACTCTGGGAAAAGCGGGAAAAACAAGAGCATCAACAGCTGAAAAACCGACAGAAGGGACAAAAAGAAATTTTCATTCATTTCGAATTACGCTGTATGAGTGTCAAAATGGCGGTGGTATGCTCTTCCCATCCTCTGCCGCTGGCATAATTGAAGGCTTAAGGGGTGGATGAGGGGATGTGTTGTTTGTTTTTTTTTTTGTATTTTTGGAAGGAAGGCCTGGAGGTCACCCGACAATTGGCCGGGCTTTTGTCACTTGTCGCTTCTGCTGGCGGTGCAGACCGAAAATTCAATTTCATGCCGCGTGACACAAAGACAAAGCGAAAGCCAAAGCCACCAAAGGCAGACGCTTTCCCGCTCTTCCCGCTTTCCCTGGTCGCGAAAATGAGGGCGGGAAAAACTGCGGCTGCTGCATTCGGGAAGACGACGACGTCGACAACGACGAAGGAAAGTTGACATTCAAAAATGTGCGCACTTCGCTCAAAAGAATTTCAAATTAGCCACTTTTCGCTTAACAATTGGCGCAGGCAACAAATTAAAAGGCAGCCAAGTGGGGAGTGGCACCGCAAAATAAATGGATAAATCGGGAATGGGAAAGGCGAGTCGACTCCAGTCGAGAGTTCAGGTGGTCACAGAGCATCTGGCGACAATTTAAAGTCAAGTGCAGCGTTTCAGGGTATTGAGCAAAAAAATAATTGCCGCACAAAATGCACTCGAAATCGCAGACAAGTGGGCAAAATGGTATGCTTTTGGTTCAGGTTCAGGTTTGGGTGGAAGGTGGTTATAGGATGGTGGCTAGTCGGTGGCCAACTCCCAACTTCGATCCGGCATTAGCGTCATTTACACATCTGTGTGCACCACGAACTGCGCTTAGTTAACAATGCTCTTGCCGCCGTCTGCCGCACTAAGTGGCAAAATTTCCATGGAAAAGCGAAGTAACCGCAGGAGCATTGCGGAAAATCCCCAATCGGTATCCGAACGCTAATGGCTCGCAGTCGAGTCAAGTGCCCGACTTTGGCCATATGGAAATCTCGACGAACGCCGCATCGGATCAAGAGATGTCCAAGATGTTCAATTTGCTAAGTGAAGTCCTGCCCGGCAGGACATGCAATTACACTGGAGTTCACGTATTGCGAAATCGAAGGAGGGGGTCTTTATATTACATCAATATAGTTCTTGGAAATATTTTACAAAATAAAACGTCAATTTATGGGGATGGAAAATCAAATCATTTATAAGAAAACCGCTCTAAGCTTTAAAGATAAAGATAAAATATCTACAAAAATAACTAAAAATCTAGATTTTCGACGTAGGTTAATCTTCTAGCAAATATATACGATAAAATCCTCCCAGATTGTCTATCGTAATGACATTTTTAATAGTATCCACTTCTCTTTATTTTGAAGACATAAAACATATATTTTAATGTAATATTTTTCTGATAATCGTTTTAACCCATATACCACCACCGGATATTATACAAAACCCTACGGCATTGGCTCATTATACTCCTTTGGCGTGGTGACCTCCACATCCTTCCCAGCCACGGTGATCTGCTCCTGCTGTTTCATCTGCTGCCGGCACAGGTGGATTTTAAAGGCTGTCTCGCACTTGTTACTGCCACGGATCATGTGGCACTCTCGTTCGGGCCAAATATCGGCATTACTAACGTCTGAAAGCAAACCAAAGAAGTCTCGGTCCACAAAGACGCCATCGTGCATGAGACCCATTTGCTCGTAGAGACAATGGGTGAAGCACTGAATCGATTCCGAGGGATCCGAAAAGTCTTCCTGCTGTAGCTTGTGCAGGTCCCTGAGGGAAATATCCGTTTGATCGCCACACAGTCGAATCATGTCCTCGGTAATCGTTTTGGGGGATTCATCGGCCACAGTTAGTCCCAGATTGATATTCACCTTGGCAAAACGGGACTGAAAAGAGGATGTTTTTAACTTAAATATACTTTTCTGATTCCAAAGCTCTCAATCACCTCTCCCATAGCCAGCACTTTAAGCACTACCAGCAGAACTAGACCTCGATTCATTTTGTTTAATAAATTTTTCACAATTTCTATTGCTGTATCTAGCCAAAAACCCAGTGCTTTTATAGCGCTCATCTTTCAATCATTAGTAAAACTGCAAAAACATTTTAATTGCGAATATCAATTCAATGAGCCGAACAGAATTCGCGGTTTCCGTGGCCAACAACCTGAACAAGTTGGTTTGCAGTTTGAATAACCCAAAAGTAACAAGCCAAACCAAGCAGAACCCAAATCGAAGCCGAATGCCAATTGGCATACCGAAAGTATCTTAAGAGCTGCTTCAACAAATCCCGAGTGCCAGCCAAGTTTTCGTCTCGCCCAGAGGGGAAAAAATACACAAGTTGCAAAACAAAATTTTAAAAACAAAACTAGAAGAAATCGTTGGGGCAGGCATTTATTTTCGAAACCGAAGAATTCATACTGTTATTTTAAAATAATATTTAATTAAAGGGTTCTGTATTATAAACAAGCTTGAAAAAATCTAAGGAACTCATAAATTACCTATAAAAGTGCGTAAAGTATTATCTTTTTCAAAAAAATACAAGCTATCAAGGTTTAAAACACTTATTTTTTATAACTAGCAAAATATATATTCATATAATAGTTGGTGATTTTAATAAGCATCCAAAAATAAATGTAATAACTTGGTTTCGTTTAAGTAATATTTCTGTTTTGATATAGCTTGGTTTCAATAATATCCTAAGCCCACAAAATTTAATCTTCAAATCGACGTACTCTTTCCCAAACTAAAATACTAATAACCAAAGTACAGTCAACAACTTTGGATATTCTTATTTGAGTGTGTGTTTGTGTGTGTGTGTGGGTGTTTTGGGCACTTCCGTTTGGCTGTTGCGCCATTTTGACTGCGACTATTTCCGCTGGTCGCATTAACTGCAGGCGCATAACTTTTCCAATTTGCTTTTGGCAATTATTGATATAAGCCAGCAACAGCAATTTGAACGAGCTTCTGTCTGCCACTTCAGTCGATCTGCCTCTCTCTCTCTCTCTCTCTCTCTCTTTCGCTTCTACAATCTACCCCTCTCTATCCCCCTTTTTGGTAGCCATCTCTTTCCAACACCCAATCACGTTTGCATTGGTCCAAGCATATTTTCCTGCATTCTTGCGCATATTTGTGCAACATTCCAAAAATTCTTGAACAAAGTTTCGTTATTATTGCCATTTTGCCGACTCTTGGGCTCTTGGGTACTTGCAGTTGGGAGCCTGCCACTTTGATTACTTTTGCAGTTGCCGTTAGATGCAATTAGTTGGTTCATTAGAAAAACAACAACTACCCCCGCCCGATAGGAATTCGCACACTTAATTAGCAGTCTCGAATGGAAGGGGAACTCGGCTCGCAACTCTCACTGATTGCAGACAAATACACTTGGAAAAAATCCATTACCTTATATGTTCTTAAAGTAACGAACTATTCAACCTACTAGAATTTACTATAGTATCTATTATATCAATAATTATTTCTAAGAAAATTAAAAGTAGTGGTTTTGGACAAACACACCCAAAAAAAATAGATATGAAACGTAGATCGATTTTAAATTATGTAATATCAATTTTAACTTGATATTTCATGTTAAAACATATCAATTTTACGGCGACATGCTTTTATTTGTGTGGACGTATCATTGAATAATATCATATAATATAGCTATATTTGCAAATTACCCCTTTTTTTAACTTTAAAAAGTCTAATAATTATATTGATTGGGATTGGCCTAAAAATACAACTTTACTGATTAAATTGATTCGACATTAGTGATTTCCTAAGAAAGGCAATATATATTTTTGGGTAATATATTTTTGTTCAATAAATTCCACCCGATTTGGGATAAATATCATCTTTGAGTGCAGGCAAGAAGTTGTATCTTTGTATCTTGAAGATGCCCGGACGGCTGCTTGAGTATGCAAATCGGTCAGCAAACTCGTGCTGAGTGATTTGGCCAACTCTTTTGGCCCTCGGGGGTAGAATTCGCCAAACGCCCCCCCTTTTGAAGAATTTAGCATGCAAGCGGTCATGTGACCCGAGGCTCTGAGCCGTCTCTGTTGCATATTTGTTGCATAATGCCAACTTATGCACTGGCACATTGTTGACCAGTTGTCCGGAATCTCTTCGCTCACTCGGTATATCCCGTATCCCATATCCTATATACCATATTCCATATCCTCCGCCCCCTGGGCTTACATTATTTGCCGCTGTGTCCACTGCCAAAGCGTTTTGGGTTGAAAAATCTACAAATCGCATGCCGCAAACAAAAGCAAATGCCAGCAGAAGGATGTGGATGACTGGATGGATGGATTGAGGAATGGATGGATAGTTGGATGGCTGAACGCTTAGAGGAATAGATGGTTAGATGGCTGGCATACCAGCATTATTCCACGTCACCGGCCAGTGCACATTTCAAATTGGAAAGGAACGCTGCAAATACTGGGAACTTGGCTAAAATTCTCGGGCAAACTCTCATTCAATGCGAGATAAATAAGTAAATAGTTGAGATGCTCTCGCCGCTGTGACAATTTGGCTTTCTTTATTTCTTTTATTCTATCTATCTTTGCGGTTTAATTTTCCCATACCGTCGGCATGCAAATCACATACAATCAGAATGAAGTAAACGTGGGCCAAAGGCAAATATGACATTTCAGTCAGCCAAGTAAATAAATGTTAGGCGGCACAAATGGAACGTGCCAAAGCCGCTTGTAGAGTACGAGACCTCAGACACTCGACCCGAGGAGTTACCTTCACCTGTGCTCCGAAGGACTCTTCATCTGGCCCACAGGATCCCCTTTTATCCCAGCTTTTTGCCTTTTGCTCTCTGCCCCTTTCAATCCTCGGCAAACAACTGTGAGGAGTCATTTCGCAGCCCGAGAAATGTGAAGCTCTTCAGATGGATCTTTTATGCTTACGAGTGTCTGGTTGAAAAGGAATGACCAGTTTTCGAGATTTCATATTCGGAGCAAGCAAGCAGTTAGAAAATTAGATCTATCATATAAACAAAATTTTTTTTAATTTTAATTTTTTTTTTTTATTAAATAAAGTTTATTAGTTCGGGACAAAATTACTATTTATAAGACTTTAAACTCAATGAAATAATCACATAATTTTATTTTATGAGATGCCTGAAGGTTTGAAACTTTTCTTGATAACTAAGATACGCATTTACTTACTACTCTCTCTACCTTGATTTATTTGGAACGAATTAATGTTTAGAGCATTTTAAACCCAATAAAACAATCATTTAATTTTAGTTTATTAGATGCCTGAAGATTTAAACCTTTTCTTGATAACTAAGATACGCATTTACCTACTACCCATCATCAGACAATAATGCAACAGAAAACATTTTGAAGATGGGACTTCCAACTTCTTGCCAAAGACATATAACCATTCTTGGAGTCGTCTTGGTCTGCTTCGTTTTCCTTTCTTTTTAGCCTACAAATAATTGCATTAAAATGGGAATTTTTTCAATTTGAGAGTTTGGCCTGACAGGACTCTACTCCGACTGCGACTGCGACTAGCGGACATGTGACAGCCGGGACACGGAGCGAGACAGACGGGAATGAAGTTGTGGCACGCATTGTCTGAGACTCCGAGGAAGGGGCCAGCGACATTTTAGCCGCCAACCATGTGGGACTTGTGCTCCGCCGCCTTCGCAGGCTCTTTTACCCCAGCTTTTCCTAGTTGGCTGGGAATTGTTTGATAATGACACTGACATGATGCTGCACTGACAACTAGGCAAGAAACCGGCTGCAGGAGTCCAGGAGTCCTTGCCACCCAGCCGCCCACTTCCGCATCCTGTCTGGCCCACGGAATTATATACGAAAATTAGTTGAAGCCGCCGCCGCTGGCAAATTTTCTATGTGAGCTTTTCCTTCTCTTATTTTTCCCGGACGTTTTTTTTTTATTTTCCCGTTGATTTGGTTTTCGGTTTCGGGCCTTATTTTTGGGAGGCCAGTGCAAGCGGCGCTCTAAATTAAGTTTTAAGCAACATGTCTGCAAAAATCATGCCCCAGGATACTCGTACTCCTCATTCTCATTCCCAGCCTCGTCCTCTCGTCCTTTCTGCTGTCGCTGGCAGTCGCAACGTTTTATTCTTCACCTCCTCTCGTTGTGTTTTTTATTTTATTTCCCTCTTCTTTTTTGTATGTATTTCTATTTGAAGAATGGAAATTGTGTTTTGTGTGTGTTTGCTGCAGTAGTGGTCTTCCTTGTCCTTCGTGCAGTTCCTTGAGGAGCTGCAGGACTATTTTTTCGTATTTATTTTTTTTATTGTATTTCGCTGGCCGTGCTATTTGCACTGGCGCAGTCAACAGTCGCCGTCGTCGGCAGTTGCTTTTCCTGTGCCTATTTATATAAATATATATATATAAATATATATATCTGTATATATATTTGCAGTAGCTTTGCTTCTACTTCTTCTTGGCTCGGAATTTGTATTTGTGTATTTGTCTTTTAGTTTATTGTGCGGCAGCTAGGCAACTTTGCCTTTTGTATTTGCGCTCCATTGAGGCAAGGAATTCAATTTTAAAATCCCCCAAACCAGGCAAACGAAGCTGGGACTTGTGGTCCCCTCCTGCTCCTGGCTGCATTTGATTACAGTTTGGCTCCGTTTTCAAATGATCGGCGGACCCGGTGCCTCGGCTTAGCTAATTAAACGTGGCGTATACTTGATGGGCGCCTAGTCAAGTATACGCCACGTTGAGCAAACAAGCAGCCAGAAGCGGCGAACGGCGGACGGCGGAGCTTAGACAACCGACTTAATAGGGGATAAACCGGCAGCCGGCAAACACTTGGCTGGCAATTAATTAAAAGCCACCGAACAAGCAACCAAATATTTGGTCCTTCGAAGCAACAACAAGGAACAAAGGCGGCCGACTTGGAAAATCCGATTTTATTTCCGACAATGAGCACCAGAAGCTGAGGAAAAATCCCTACATATTACTAAGCGTCGCACGAAAGTCGTGGATCAGCTGTATTATGGCCACCGTGCAGCCGACTGTCCCGAAAATCAAACCAATCAGTATGAGCAATATATCGCGAATCAGTTTCCACATTAGCCGGCCATATCCCACGCTATAGTTGAGGAACACATCGATTAAGGCTGGGCACAATAGATTCAGGTTGCTCAGCGAAAAGGCGCCTTCCAATTCCGTGAGAGCCGCCAAATTCGGCACACCTACAGCCACTGCACCTGGATAATTAAAAAGAAATAATTTTTAAATAAAATACAATTAAATAAAATGAATAAAAACCCACCTGTGAGGAACAGAAACGTTAGGCGAACTATATACTCAATCAACGTTTGATGCTTTCTTCTCTCATTGGAATGTGTGTAGTCGCTAAAAATCACAGTGATCACTACAAAGCCATTCAGTGGATAACTGAGGAATATTCCCGACGCTATGAAGACCTTAATGAACTGGGAAAGGCTAAGTGGAGGAAATACATTAGAAATTTAAAAAAAAATTGTATTTTAAAGAGTAGAAAATAAATTAAAGAATCATCAATAGAAATAACTTATTCAATAAGGATAAAAATATTTAACTAGTATTTAAAATTAAATAAAAATTATATTAATAAATAATATTAGTCTCTATTTTTAGTAAAATATATATTAATATTTTCAATTATCAGAAATATATGTATTTTTAAAGCAAGTAATTATTTTACCTACATTTCATTCTTGGGAATATTGAGGGTGATGCTCGCATGGACATCTTCACCAAACCGCCAATAGCCCATAATGCCAAAGAACATGTTAGAGAGCAGGATGAAGAAAACAGCCAGGTTAAGGACACCAAAGATGCCCAGATAGCTCTGCGGATGTGCCATGTGGGCCTCAACGACGAGCATCTAGGAAGTAGATCCCCTATAAATTTATAGATATTTTACAAGAGATTTCCCGAGCTTACCGAACCCACGGCTGTGAGCGAGAAGGCGGCAATGGCGAAGAACTCAATCCATTCGGCGGGCGGCGTGGCCAACTCACGATCATTAATATCGGGAAGACCGCTGAACAGATAGTACATGATCAAGGCAAATCCAGCATACAACAGGAAGTTGGAGACCAAATTCAAAGGCACCAGATACTTCAGTCGGCGGATCATAAAGAGCGGCAGGAGCAGCAAACAGGCGCCCAGAACATAATACCGCTCATTGTACTTCTCCCCATAGTGATCGCCGATCTCCTTGAAGTTCTTGGCCACGAAAACCAGGTAAACGGTGCACAAGAGGAACTGCCCGAAGACCAGAACGCAGGTGGTCAAAAAGCCGGCTGCACGGCCAAAGCAATTGACCCATTTGGGACCCTCCTCGTAGGCGATTCTCACCGCCTCGGGCATGGAAACTTGAGGAACCTGGCGCCTCCGACAGCATTCCGTCATGCCAGCGATCTGTTGGTCGTGCGAGTAATTAACACGGGGATCGGACATCTCGAGGTAGCCACTTACAGACCAGCAAGTGGATGGAGTACGTCAGTAGGATCATCAGTAGAATGGACATCACGGCACCCACCACAAATCCCGAGCATCGGAAGGCAAGCGGCATTGCCAGGATACCCGTTCCAATCACACATTTTAGCAGGGAAATGAACGCATCGCAGTTACTGAATTTTTAAGGTACATAAAAATATTAATTTAAAAAAATATGTATAAATAGATTTAAGTTCATAGCTTAAATTTTAACAAATGTGACTAGCGCTGGACTATAAAATAAATAAAGACGTTGGTTTTTAAAAATAAATATTATCTGACTTTATTTTACTTTTATATTTATTTTTTGTTATTTATATCACAATATATTTATAATTTACATAATATGTTACATAATTTTTACATTTATGTTAGTAATTGATCTAAACTTTTTAAACTTTTTTTCGTTACAGCAAAAAGTTTTTTTATTTTTTTATTTTTAAAAATTTAGTTTTGATCTTCAAGTGATTTTTTTTAACTCAAAAAAATAATAGCATGTTTTAACTACACAGCCTAAATATTTACTTATAAATTACTTATAAATTTAATTAAATAAAAATCAATTTTAATCAAAGCGATAGAACTTTAGGTGAAAACCAGATTTTCCCTAGAAATATTCAATAATAATTTTAAAAATAATTAACAACATACATATATATTACTTATAAAACTTTTAAACCTGAATAAAACTCACTTCAAAGGCACCTCCACACTGCGCTTCTCGTAGGGATTGTAGATGTAGAACGATGTCATGGACTGGCTGCAAGGTAACCATAAATTAAACCTGAGGAAGAACACAGTTCCATGCCAGGACGCACTCACACTATGGTCAGCGGCTCATTCTGCGCGCCAGGATCGTCCCGTTTTGGGGCCTGATCCTGCTGCTTGGGCTCCATTCCTTTGGCAACATCAGCGGCAGCCAGGCAATGAAATCAACTACACCGAAAAACAAAACACAAAAAGGCAACGAAAATTGCCTCGCACTTTTGACAACAATTCCAAATTAGTTTATGCGATTGCGTAGCCCCTTTTCCTTTGCCCTTTTCTTTCCTTCCCTTTCCTTTCGTTTCCTTTCCCATTTCCGTTTCCGCTTTGCAACCCTGCAGCTGCGCACATTCAATTCACTTACGTTTGATAACTGGCGTTGCATTTACTATTTTGCCACTACAATCCTGCCGCAGCCCAATCAAAATGGCTGCACATGCGCGCCCATTATCATAATAAGCGCAACTTATAGCCCGTTTCGCGGTCCTGCAGCACATAAAGTTCCCAAACTAACGGCAGATTGCTCCTGCGGTCGCAGGATGAAGGTCCTTTGGTTTCCAAAGGGGTCAAGGGTTCGAGGGAGCAGGGATATTGTTGCGATACTGGCGACAATTTTCTGTAGTTAGCTACGGCTAACACAAAATATAAGGGAATCATAAAGCTAATTAGGGGGTTATATTATAAAAAATATTTAGTTTTAACAAAAATATGCTTTTAGTGAAATATAATAAATTATTATTTCTTTAACTACCTTAACTATATTATTATCTATTCAACTTTCAAGGTGAAAAGGATTATTTAATTAATATATTCAATAATCCTTAATCCTTAATAAAAGGATTACCATCTAAAATAATACAAATGCTTATTTTTCATTTAAATTAAAATATTTAATTGAACTTATGAAGCCTAGAGCCATTGTAAATGTTTAAAAAAATGTTATAATTAGGATTAATTTTCTAATTTTTACAAGCACACTTTTTCCTGAACTTTCTTCTTTTTATTATATTTCCAAATAATACTTAAATAATTATTTAATTATAATTAAAGTATAGTTTGCATACATTTTTTAACCTTTTCAAAGTACAAATAGTAAACTACATGCGAGAATTTAAGAACCCCATAGCTCTGTTTAATCATAGAAAAGTCGGTAGGTATTCTAAATACCCCCTAATGTAATCACGATTACCCTATCCTGGCCTTCCTAGTTTTCCCCCTAGCTATGTCCTCACTGTATCCCTCGGCGGATGGTAATCTCCGGCTGCATCGCATCGCCTTCCCTACCCCCCAGCTGAATCCTGCGACGATTGTCATGCCAGAATGCGCACTTCCGCGTCCGCATTTAGTTAGTTGTTGTGTCTCTGGGTGAGTTTAACAGTAAATTGAATTAAAATTTATTGTGCAAATTGCAGAATTCCGAAATCGCGCTGCGATGCACACAGGACTCGCCGAGACAGCGGCGCAAATCCAATACAAATAAAATTAAGTAAAAATGCACAGAGCTCTAGGGTGGTAAAGGGGTTACCATGGGGGGCTTAAATATAAGTATACGTATGTATATACGACTGTGTGTGCTGGGACAGAAATATGCAAATGCGATATTGTCGCTGGGCGACATTTACAACAATTACAATAACAACGAAGGCACCTAACTGCGTGCGACATGTGACACGATATTCAAATAAAGGCGGTGGGGGCGGGGCCATTTATAGCATATATTTTGCATAAAGGGAAATATGCAGCAAGAGCTGTAGCTGCTGGAAATAAGAAGAAGTGGAAACGAGCGCAGCGCAGAAATCAAATAAAACAAATTTGGAATTTTACAGCAGACAAGGAGCCGAGGAAGCCAGAAACCCAGGAGCAGAGCGTAGCATCGAAGGAACCAAAGAACTGCTTATGTGCGACAATGTCCTGCTCCTCGATTTCCTTCTGCCTCCACATGTTCCTTAAACTGTCAGCAATGTGCGAGTGCGAGAGTGCGAGTGCCAGTGTGTATGTTATGGAAACAAACAGACTGACATTCAATTTAAATTCCTATACAAATAATTGCATGGCATTGGCGCGGGTCAGGATGGAGGGACTGTGATTGCCGCCGCCTGCTAACGATAGATTGCAGCCGCCGGATAAAATAGAACCCTAACCTGAACTAAACCTGCGTTTTTTCTCCAATATTTATGCACAAAGGGAAACCAGGACACCAGGCAACTCGAGTGGCTGACAGGATTGTGGTTATTGTTGTTGGCTAAAATTAAGTCGGTTCTACACTGAGAGATAGCTATAAAATCTAAAAATCAAACTGGGCTCAGAACTTAGTAAATTTTGGCGCATTCTAAAATATTTCATATATCGTACACCCAAACAAAAATGAAACGTAGATCAATTTTACATTATGTAATATCAAATTTAACTTGATATGCGGCCAGGTAAATATTATATGCTCGAAGAGAGTATTTCATGTAAAATCGATATTCGTATTGCATAACCAAAAATGTACATGCGCATATCGATTTTACGGCGACATGTTTTTTTTGTACCCTCAGAAAAAAAGCGATCTAAAATCCTAAATCTCTATATCAAAAGTGAGATCTATTTTGTCTCAAATTCTCTAGAGGAATAAAATCAACAATATTATTTAAAAATTTCTTAGTTTTGAGAAACTAGCTCAAGAGCCCCTTTTTCATCATTTCAAGAAAGTTTCTTCTCAAATAATTAGGAAGATGCATTGTCCAATTAAAACCGAAAAACCTTTGCTTTTCTGTTCTCAATTTTTCTGGGTGTACTTATAAAAATTATAATTAGTAATTACTTACATAATAGCTAAAAATGTTCTTTGTATTAGGAAAATGCAAAGTACTTATAATCTTTGATGGTTTCTTCAATATCCTCAACGGGGAGCCTTCTGATTTGCCCGGCTCAATGTCAACGGCCAGACTGCGGCTGTGATATAGGTACCAGAAAGTCATCTGGCAAATAATTATAAATTCCCGGCGCTGCTCGTCTGCCTGGATGCTCGCTAGCTTTATCCCTTGCGCCATTATCCGTGGCTCATCATCAGCTAAACCGAAAATAAATGCCATTTCGAGCGAATTTCCCAATGCAGCGCACGCACAGGACGACAGGAGGAAAGCCACGACCACGGCCACAAGGATGTGCTGGCTTTTGTCCTTGCCAATTGGACCTCACCTGGCTGTCCTCAAGTGATGGGATAGGTACTATTTTTTTATCACTCTTAACTATTATATGTTAAAATACATTTACATATTGGTGTGATGACCAAAAAAAGGGATTTGAAAGAACTGTTTTTAAAGATATTTTAAAATAAACAGTTACTTGCATAAAAAAAAAGTTATGGATATTAAAAACATATGTTTTTAAAATAATATCAATAATATCATATCAACATGATATTTTATCATATCATAAAAAATACCAAATTTAGTATTTTCGGACCAATAATGTAAAATAAGATTAACATAATCTTTATTCATATCAGATCTTAATAAAATATAAAATTGACCGGCACATATCAATCTGATCTTTTTTGTAAATTTTTTTATTTGCGTAATGCTGGGATAAGCGTGAATACATAAGGTACATTAGTACTGCCTTTAGGTACTTAGAAGTGTACCCAAATAAATCTCTACCGATTCTTGCCAACACTACTACCCTAACTCACCTGAAGTGGGAGTTGGGCGCCACCCAAAACATTATCGCCTCGCTTATCGCGTCGTCATCATCGGCGTTATCAACAGCTTAGCGTCGCCGCAAAAACTTTGCAAGTGCGCCACGTTCTGCTGCAGTGACTGCCACGCCCCCAGCCACCAGCCCCCAGCTACACCGCCCCCGCCGACTTTCCCATTCCGTGCGCCTCAATAATTTTGATCAGATTTTCTGACGCTCTTGTCCAGCGGTGGTGTCGTGCTTCCTACAATATTTTTGCATTTATAATGCAATTCATCGTTCATTTTTCATACTTGCACAAAGTGGATTTTTATTAGATTCCCTTTATTCTCGGTACGCTTTTTTTTTTTGGTTTTTTTGCCTTTGCCCCTCGGTTGCTTTGTGAACTTTGTTTTTGCTATGCGTATCCTGCACTCTGCCCGGTTTTAATGTGGTCTGGCCATATGGAGCGATGGGCAGCTGGAAATTTCAATATCATCGAACTGGGAATGAGCAACAGAAACCAATAAATTCCAAATAAGGATAAGAATGCATTCGCAGGGAAAACTATTGGCAGTGGGGCTTGAGATACTTTTTAGTTTCTGTGGAAAGCAAGCTACCCTTCTTTAAGTGTTTATTTTGAGTTTTTTGTGATAACTAGTATTATAATATAAAAAAATATTTAAAATTTTTAAAAAATGTTCTAGTTTTCCAGGAAACATATTCTAAACTACAAAGAATATTGATAAATAGCTTTCATTAATTTATAAAAGCATAAATCATGATATATTATTATTATAAATAAATGATATTAATCTATACCAATTTAATAAAATCCAGTTTGTCGAAGCATTTAAAAAATATGAATTAATTTCTAAAACAAAACTCTAACTTAATTTAAGTTCTCTATTTCAAGTCATCCCTTCGAAAGGAATTCACACGCTCTCAGGTTTTAATAACTGCAAAAGTTCAAAGTGCGTGGCTTCATTTATTATGCACATTTTCCGCACAATTTGTCAATGCCGTTCGCGGGTGTATGAGGCCGTCGAGGAAAAACTATTTGGCAAACAAACGCAAAACAGCACTCCACACACATTGCGAATTTTCTATTAAATAAACTGTCAGTCATTGACGTTGGTGCGTCGTCGACGTGCGGATGGGATGCGAAAGTCATACCCGATGATGTTCCAAATAATTGCACTTGGGGTGTGGGAAATAGAAATAGGATGGGAAATATTAACGGCATTTTTAGTGAGCGGCACGCAGACAAAGGATAAGAATAGCGGCCATGCCACCGCAGCATATTATTTGCCCGTCTGGGCCGTAATTGAATGTTGCACGTAAAATATTGCGAGGAAAGTGAGTTGGGTTCATTACGGGGTCACACAACGCGAGCGTTGGGGAACACATACCTCATATTGAACGCATTGACAATGAGTGGCAAAATGGAAAGGATGACTGAATACCAGAAAGAATTTGAATTTAGAATACCCGTGGGATTTAAGTTCTTATTTTAAAGGCCTGTTGGTAACAAACAAATAATTATAAAGTTGGAAAATAATTAAACATCATTGATCTAGCCATTTTAATACAAATAAACGTAAGTTTTAGGTAAAAGAAGAATAATTTAAAAAGTAAAAGTTGTATATCAGTTTTCAAATTCAAAAACTTTGGAGCGACTCCTTACAACTTCTACATTTATTTTCGATTCCATTTTAAAAGACTTTAGATAAACCTTTTGATACAATGTTATAAAATGTGATTACTTTTACTTTTTATTATTTTTTATATTTATTAATCATAAATTGGCATAAATTGTTAAATCGTTATTCCAAACAGAATTGAAAAATTGAAATTTTTCAGGAATTAAATGAACCGTTATAGGTTTAGGTTCAAGTATTCGCTATACGTGGGACCATCACTCTTTTTTAGTATTTTTACTGGTATAAAGCAGCCGCTCGGTATTTTTCACCGCAACCACATGCTGTCACACTTTTGCATCCGCGTGTTTATAATTTTGTAATTGTTAATTTCGCAAACTAAACCATGGACGACGAGGCTGAAACCTACAAGCTGTGGCGCATTCGCAAGACCATCATGCAGCTGAGCCACGACCGCGGCTATCTGGTGACCCAGGACGAATTGGACCAGACGCTGGAGCAGTTCAAAGAGATGTTCGGCGACAAGCCCAGCGAAAAGCGGCCCGCTCGCTCCGATTTAATCGTTTTGGTCGCGCACAACGACGATCCCACGGATCAGATGTTCGTCTTCTTCCCGGAGGAGCCCAAGATCGGCATTAAGACCATCAAGACGTACTGCACCCGCATGCAGGAGGAGAACATCCACCGAGCCATCGTTGTGGTGCAAGGAGGAATGACGCCCTCCGCCAAGCAATCCCTCGTGGACATGGCCCCCAAGTACATCCTGGAGCAGTTCCTCGAATCCGAGCTGCTGATCAACATTACGGAGCACGAATTGGTCCCGGAGCACGTGGTCATGACCGTCGAGGAGAAGCAGGAGCTGCTCAGCCGTTACAAGCTGAAGGAGAACATGCTGATGAGAATCCAGGCGGGCGATCCGGTGGCCCGCTACTTTGGCCTCAAGCGCGGTCAGGTGGTCAAGATCATTCGGTCCTCGGAGACGGCTGGGCGGTACATCTCCTACCGACTGGTGTGCTGAAACTGCTGGACTTACGGTTTACCGAACCACGATCTTTATATTTAGCCTAAGAACTGTATGATTTAAGGAAAAGGTAGCGAGTTGTGAACGTCAATAAATCGCATTCTTTTCGAAAGGTGTTACAGAGTTACTTATTTATTTGGGCTAAAAAAAAAAAATTAAAATATTCTCTATTTTAAAACTTAAAATATTTTTTGAAGAAGTGCATTTGGGAAATGTTTTTTTTATTTTTTGTAGGTCAATCAGCTGCTTCATTAAGCGGCTGTGTGAATAGGCTATAACTGCACCCGCTGCTTAATTTCGTGGACCAGCGAGGGTCACACTGTGGAAAACCAAAAAAAACACAGAAAATACACAATTCTAATTATACAACCCGAAACGAAGAGCGACGCGAAGGAGGCGTGTGTCTAGAGAAGCGTAGGACTCGGCGGAGGTGACCCCCAAAACCATGGCCATGCTGACCCGTTTGACCAGCAGCGGCACTACCACGGTGGCAGGAGCACCTGGATCGCCCAAGGGTCTGCAGCGGTTCCAGAACTACATTTCCGCCTTCTTGTGGCCCGGGACGCAGCGCCAGCGGCGAAAGTCCACGCAGCTCGATGCCATCGACTGCTTCACCAACGACCTGGTCACCAGGAAGACCCAGAAGTGGGAGGAGCTGCGCGACAGCCTGATGAAGAGGCCCAACCAGGCGGGAAGCCAGGAGACGGATGCCAACAGCAATGTGGCGAAGGAGGGCAGTACCTCCACCAGCTTCAGCCAGAACGTGGGCCTCATGTCCAAGGGCATGATGAGCGACCTGAAGGCTCTGCGCTCTCCCCAACTGGGACTGGACATTAGATCTCTGTCGCAGGCCCAGCTGGACAACCTGCTGATGGCCACGTTGGAGATCAAGAACAAGTTGGACTTTCTTTACCTCATCCGCCAGTGCATCCGCTGCAACCTGTTACCATCGAACGAGGTGTTTGTCTCCTGTCTAAAGTATCTAAGTGCCCAGCGAAAGCTGCAGCAACTGGAGGCATTGGCGGATACATGCCGACAGCTGGAGCACCCCTTCTCCCAGACCTACGCCGATCTCGCCCCCTTCCGGGCCATTGCCCTGTGGAACAATGGCAATGCGGACGTCGCCCTGATGACCCTGCATCGCGGCTATGGGGTGAGCATGGCATCGGAGGAGGGCCGGCGGATGGCGCGAACCGCCTTCCGTACGATTTCCGAGGAGACTCTGGCCCAGAAGAGTGAGGCGGTTCTGGTTTCGCTGCTGGAGGTGGCCCGTGCCATTCACAGCGAGCACAAGGACATCTTCGTGGTGGCCTGCGTGTGGAAGCAATGCTTCGCGAGCGATTGGTTTTGTGACCAAAAATCGGCGGGCGAACTGTTCGAGCACTACAAAGAGCTGCAGGAGCTGGTAGAGCGGAGGTAAGAAGGTTGACCGTCCTTTAAAAACCGAAATCCTAACATTATCTACTCTTCCCTCCCAGAGCCAGTCCTTTATGCTCTTCATTCCTGGGCCGCAACAATGTGGATGCCGTGCATCGACTTATCGAGGTGTTCCTGCAGCACCAGCAGCGTTCGGCCTGCTCCGGCTGCCTCAGCCTGCTCTTCAACTATCAATGTGAGTCTCCAGATCCCAAATCAGACACCTGCTAAACTCCACTTTCCTTTTAGACATGCGCAAGGATCTGCGTGCCTGCGCTGAGATCGTCAAATCCTGCAGTGAGTTGGAGATGCCGCTGAATGAGCTGCAGAACGAACAGTTCCTCAGTCTGTTCCTCGACCAGAGCGACCCGTTGGACTCTTCGGGAATGGCCAGCAAGTACAAGGCACCCAAGTCCTTCCAGTACAAGTTCTAATTCGCCCCGTTGCGAACCTTAAGCCGTTGTCATCGTAGTTTTAGCACAAGAATGTGTGTGTTTGCACCATGGAGCAATATTGCAAGCCATCCCCATTTACGCCCCCCGTCCCCTAAGTATACTATTGCCTCTTTAATAAATGTTATTTAATGTCCAAGCTCAAGTGCCGCCCTCATCCCGCATGTTGCCCTCGGGCAACTGCTGGCCCGGCAGAATGCCGACGCACTCGTAGCAGCGGGAGATCAGGTGGTTGCCGCATCGATGTTGCAGGCACTGTTGGCAGCGTGTCCGGGATTTAGTGCCTCGCTTGTTCCGCGCACAGGGCTTGCACCTGCGATGCTTCTCGCCATAGCGACTGGCCAAGTTGACGCCCAGCGGCAGGCCCATTTTGTCTGGCGCTAGCACGCCCACGCTGTGCGTTAGTTTTGCCTCACCGGTCGCCTCGCTGAGCAGCCGCTGACTGGATTGTCCCAGTATCTCGCAAATCTGCAGCCGCATCACCAGCGATGTGCTCGTGGATCTGCGCTGAAGGCGTCGCTGTAATCTCTGCTGAGTGAGGAAGAGTCCCAACTGCCGCTGAAAGTCGCGCTGTTCCATCGCCGCATCGCCTTTGGGCGAAAGTCGCAGCAGAATCCAGGCATTTACGGCCGCCGCATTGAGTACAAAGTGAAGTAGTTGCAGGAAGGGATTAGCCTGCTTCCGAAGAGCAGCGGGCGTGGCGTGGGCTGTGCTGAAACGCTGCGAGAGGTCATGGAACTGCTGGCAGGCCTGCGAGGTCTGCTGATAGGCCTGGAGGGGATCCACTTGGGAGCTGAGACCGCAGCACAACACCGCTTCGCCATCGAGGGGAATGAGTTTCGAGGTGCCACTGAAGACTGGTGATTCGCAGGGCCACTGGCGCGGCCAGTCTGGCGAATTGGCCTCCAGTATTCCCAAAGAGCTGATTTGGCGCTTCGCCAGCTGTTCGCACTGTGCCAGGTTGAGATGCCGTGCTCCCAGCGTCACATTCCTGCCCGTCGTCTTGAAATCGCAAATCAGTTGCTCCACATCTTTGTCCGGACACCGCTGGTTCCTGCTAACCACGGCATTGGCCATGTACAAGGTTCTGGCATCGCAGCAGAGGCTCATCCGCGACTTGGCCACCGAGCAGGACGTTTCATCCACGGTGAGCCAACTGCTGCAGCCGTAGTAGGATCGGCAGTTGATCAGAAGACGCTGCCAAAGCTTCTGGCCCTCGGACCAGCCGCAATTCCCCGCCAGACACTCGGAAATGCTCTCGTATCGAGGCAGTGTCATGGAGGCCCGAAATATGGCATTGCCCAGCTCAAGGGTCCACAGCTCCTCCAGTGGCCCACTGAATCGGGCATTCCGGAACACGCCGCCGAGGTAGCTTAGGCCCAGGAATGCCCGCAGCTCCACAATGTCCAGCGGTCGATGGACCGTTGTGGGCGTCCTGCGCTTGCGCATCTGTTCGTTGACATGGCGGAGCAGAGATCTCAGCATTTCATCGTCGAAGAGCAGCATCCAGGCCTCGACGGCATTGGAAACACTGCGGGCGGGTCCCTTTCCGCAGGCCTGCTGCCCCAAGAGCGGCAGATCCTGGCCAGAACCCTCAGGGTTCCTGGTCACGCTCCACTGTTGGCCACCGGAAGACGAGTAGTTTCCGGAATTTAGGGCAGGACGTCCACGACCCCGCTTGGGAGCAGGTGGCCGGAGAGACTCCTCCCTTTTGAGCACCATGTCCGCCAGTTGGTCCTCGGTTATCAGCACATCCGCGTCCTCGAAGTTCCAGGGAAAATTACAGTTGCCCGCGGTCTCCTGCAGCGGATCGGAGTCCTCGCCGTTAAGGGAGGCACTACTTTGTGCCGTAGCATCGAGCGGCGGGAGCTGCTGCTCCTCCATCTGCATCTTTTCGTCATCCTCGTCGCCATCCTCCTGGTCGCTGCATTTTATATTGGCCAGCAACTCCTCGTCCAGAACGCATTCCATTTTGGTTTACAAAATTGCATCAAAACAAAAAACAACCTATTTTCGTGTGACCGCTGGTCGCTTTTGAAAATATACCATCAGAAATTTAAAACGTCTATTCAAAAGATTGGTTAAAAAAATGTTTAATTCTACTTACAAATTATACGTTTATACACCTATATAAACGTATACGCGACCAGGAGATTGGCGAAGATGACGAAAAGATGCAAATGGAGAAGGAGCAGCTGCCATCCGCCCGATCCCACGGAACACAGTGGTGCCTCCTAGAACGACCTGCAAAGGAAGCAGCTTAATAGCTTAAAATGAAACATCTCGGCCAAGCAAACTAAGTACTTACCACTTCGGAGGCGGGACTACCTTGTATGGGATGTGGGGACTGACCATCTTGCAGCGTCGCGAGATTTTGAAATGCAGGGGATCGTTGGCTTCGCCTTTTATCAACTTGAAACAATGGTAGCGGAACTTTTTTGGGTAGTCTGATTTTTGATTTTTGTATAAAATTTGACTTTTTATAACCTTTTTGAGCTGAACACTTTTCGTGCTGTCACCAAGGACCCAGAGATTAAACTAACTTTTTCCGAAGGCAGGCAAATCCTTCAGACACAAAAGTCATGGCTATCTAGGTTCGAAAACAGATGAACAGTCTTCAAATAATACAGTAAGCGGAAATTTGTTATTTATATAAGTTTTAAACATTAATTTTTGTCAATATTTAAAATGTAAAATAGGGGTGTTTGCTCAAAAGTTCAAGCTAATTATGATCCTTCCAGTAATTTATCAGTGTCTCCATTATCGGGGAAATCTTTTCCAAACAAAGATGGTTGGAATTTGTATTGATGAACGTAAGCATTCAAACCCAATTTGGTGGGACGAGATTCCTGTGACAAGTCCGAGGAAACTGGTGTATTCAAACAATGCTGGAGGTCATTTGAGTCCTAGATTTCCCTTAAAAGCGAGTAGACTCCGTAAATCAGAAAACAGTTGAATACTAAAATGCGCAAATATATAAAAAAAGTTTATCTTCGGAATTCCTGTGTATAGGATGAAAACTCACAGATAAGGGCCGGGGACTGCAGGATGTCACCGGTGACAATATAGTGGACGTCATCGTTTGTCATTACAAACTCCGTCAACTTTAAGCTTGCAATAATGGCCAGAAAACCAAAAGAAGAAACCGCCCCTAAATATATAAAAATGTTTTAAATTAATAAAAATGGTAATATTTAAAGATCCTTTGTTCCTATTTGAAGTTCGTTTGTAACAACAAAACTTTCCTAAATTATGGATTTTGTTTTTAAATGTAGACTGGGTTTTTTTTCTCAGCGCATAAGCTTCAAATTCTTTATCAACCAACGGCGTCTAAATTAAAAACCTATTAAAAAGGTTTTTTTAAGAGATTATAAACTTGTTGACTTTGTTGAAGTTTAATTTTCGAATTAAAATATGTACATTAAACAAACTGGGTTTTTCAAAATGGTCGCATTGCTAAATTGCTGAAAATTGAGGAAAAATAAGGAATCAACCCAAAAAGGATATTACTATCTACTAGCAACTTTTTAACATTTTAGCAGTCCCTAGCAATTTTTGTAACAAACGAATAACCGAACGGTCAGCTTCATATTATCACCAACATAATAAAGTAATTTTTAAAATAAAAATTGCGCCAATATTTGAATTTGACCGGAGTTAATTTCGAACTAGTGCCTCGATGTTCATCCAAATGGGCGCCCATCACTGATTTATCGCACCTGAGCGCCTATCGTACTTTGTTCCTCCCTAGTATTGTTGTTGTTTTGGCACGCAGAGGAAAAACGAAGAAAACTTTTGGAAAACCGTGTGGAAATTGCTATCCCCACGGTCCTGTTCAGTTCTAAAGCCCCCGAAAAGTTCCCGTCGAAATGCCTGAAACCCAAGGGTTCTGACGAACTGCCCCGTCATCCGATCATCCCAATCCTCATCTGGTTCGGGGTGCCGAGGGCTGAGACCCCCGAAAATAGAAAATCAAGTGTTAAGTGCAATTAAATGCCAGTGGCAAAAGTTCGGATACTGCAGGTAAATCCCCGGGTGCTCAAGATGCCCGTTATTTACGCGCCCAGTGAATTTGTCAAAATATTTCGGCTAAAGTGTCAATTTGACATGTTATATGTCATGGTCTCTCGTGCCAAAGCGATACCAGTGCGATAGTTATCGATAGTGAAACAATTTGTTTTAAACTTAAGTTTACATTAAATTTTAATTTAATTTATTGTAGTTAAAGGGGGCTGTTAAATATCTTCTAAAAAATATTACCGACAAAAATACATACAAACTAGTAGGCCAAACAGAAAATAACCGATTTATAATCGAAATTTGAAATCTGTTTTCGAACCCTAGATGGCCATGACTTTGGTGTCTGAAGGATTTGCCTGCCTTCGGAAAAAGTTAGTTTAATCTCTTGGCCCGTGGTGACAACACGAAAAGTGTTCAGCTTGAAAAGATTATAAAAAGTCAAACTTTATACAAAAATCAAAAATCAGACTACGTAATAATCGCTTTCAATCAGTTTTATTCATATTTCGGGCTGTCCTTGTTAAATGCATTTTCTTTTCTTCGTTTTTTGAAGCCTAAAGCATAAGCTGCAATGATCTCGCCGGAACAAGAAGAGGTAAACTTGGTCCTGGATCGCCATGTACGTCAGAATATCCAGGACATGATGCACGAGGCGCATGTCCAGGCGAGTCTGCTGGAGAGCGAAGGTGAGTTGGCGTTCTTGGAAGGCTGAATCCCCAGCTGAATCATGTCCAAATCCCCACCTAATTACCCACATCAGTTGCAGGTCGCGGCCGCTTTCATTCCGTCTCCAGTTTGGACCAGGATTCCCTCCACGCCGACGATTCCATGGCCGTGATAGAGACCCTGTCCGCCGACGGTATCGTGGAGGAGGACCTGACCAACGAACAGGGCGGCGTCGATGGCAGCGAGGTGCAGAACTACCACGACATGATGGTGGACACGGATCACCACATCGACATCAATGGATCGCTGCGCAAGCGTCGCGGCAATTTGCCCAAGCACTCGGTGAAGATTTTAAAGCGTTGGCTCTACGAACACCGATACAACGCCTATCCCAGCGACGCCGAGAAGTTCACCCTCTCTCAGGAAGCCAATCTTACGGTGCTCCAGGTGTGCAACTGGTTCATCAATGCCCGTCGCCGAATCCTGCCAGAGATGATACGACGCGAGGGCAACGATCCCCTGCATTTCACAATCTCGCGACGCGGCAAGAAGGTCAGTCCTAACTCCTCGGGATCCAGTGCGATGGGCCTGAATCCCATACACGGTATTCCCGCCTCGGAAGTGGTTAGTAGTTCGTTTGGCCGAGATTTTACTGCTATTAAGCTGTTTCCTTTGCAGGTCGTTGGAGCCACCGAAGAGGTCGATGGCGCCGGTGAGATCCACGAGGGTATCGCCAATGTGCTGACCAACTTCGAACAGTACGTGCAGGGTCCCAACGGGCAGATGGTCAAGATGGAGCCGGAGTACGAGGACAGCGTTATCTACAGGTACCTATCGGTCGCTCTGACCTTTTTTCTATAGTCGTAGTTACTTCTCCCACCTACCCCCATCCTCCTTCCTCCACCAAGTTGGCAACAAGCCATTGCAAACAATCCGATGGGCTTCCAAAGTCTTCACTCCTCGCTGCAAGCAACCATGATAGATAAAATCCAGAACTATCAGATGCGCAAGGCGGCGGCCATCGGAGGTTCGGTCAGCTCCAGCAGCGCTGGAACCTCAAGTTCCGGCTCCAATACCGCCGCCTCCGCCCCCATAGTGCCGTACAGCCTGTTTGGTCAATTGCCGCCGGAGTTCGATGAAGAGGAGACTAAACCAAGTCCCCCGAAGCGCGGAAGGAAGCGGCAGGCAACGGGAAGACTGGGAGAGAAAAGCAAGCAAGCAAAGCCGCAGACGGTGAATCAACCGGAGACAGTGTACTGCTATCAAGACGAATTCGGCAGCTTCGTGGTGGCACCTAGGTACAACTGCCGCTTCCACTTACCGATCTATTACCTAAGCCTGTTTTAGAGTACGTAATGCAATGCTAAGAACTACATTTAATTCTCAGGTCCGAGGGCGAGGAGAGCGGCCAGGGCTACGAGTCCTGTGAGCAAAACAGCGAGGAGGAGGTGCGTTTCGAGACCTCTGATGATTGGCAGAGTGTGATGAAGTGAGTAGTTTGGGTGGATATACCAATCCTGCTTCAGAGGTACTTGTAATCTGGAATTTTTCTGTTCCAGAACTGTTTTCAGCACTGAAGAAGTTACCACTTCCGCTGGCAACAATCCAAGTACTTCTGCCTCCAAGGGATCTGCTAAGAATGCTGCCTTCTGGAATTCCAGCCAGCAGATTGCCAAGCGTGAGGGTAAGTAGTAGTTGCACACTACAGAACTCATTTTAATTATATTTTAACCTCTTAAAGGCAACCAACAGCTGGCAGCCTCCAATAATGAGCTGTTAGAGCCCTCGGAATTCGAGACCATTTTGCCGACTAGCTCCAATCGACAGGAAATTGGTGATAATCTGCAGGCTGAAGATGTATTTATCAACGCCGAGGCGGAAACTAGTCAGAATCAGTCTTCGCCGCCGATGCAGAGTAAGTCAATTCATATTTATCCCACTGATTACCAAATCTTTATAATAATCCTTTACAGGTTCCAGTCGAGAGGAGCGTGACAAGTACAAGTGTCTCTATTATCTGGTGGAAACTGCAATGGCCGTGCGCCAGAACGACGACGTCCAGGACGAGGACTTTGTCTACATGGGGGACTAGAGCCTCAAAACTAACTAGCCACGCAATAGATCTCGACGATCTGTTGTACAGAAGCGTGTATATATAATATATTTTAGTGATTCGATTGAACAGCAGTTTCTGCGAGTGCTAGAGCCCAAAACCTTTGGCTTAGGCCCATGTTATTATGTTAATTAAGTAGGTTACTAACTTAATGTACAAATCATTAGATCAATTCACAATTCAATCGCCCAGTCGACTACGCATATCCGGCAAGTCAATTCACGAACCAATCGTCCCAGTTTTCAAAAGTTGGGCATGATTCTTTCAAACTAAATGATTGTGTATATTACTGGTGTTTAAATAAACCAAAAACCTGTGCATTTGCAATAAACCTCAACTCCAATTGTTGCCATATAAACGTTGGGGTTATTAGACAAATCTAATAATCACAGGATGGGTTGGGTGAAAGATAATATAGAGAGGTCTGTAAGTTGAAAGAAAAGTAAGTTGAAAAAGAAAAATTTGGCTAAAATTAATAGAACAATGTGATCAAATTAATTTTTAATTTTAAAATGTAAACAAAACAATTTATTCCATTGAATAATCATTGCAAAATATAATTAATAATTTAATTTAAATATTTAACGACTCACAATATTTATTTTAGTATTTTTAAACGAGCTGTGGTATTTTTTGAGAGGCCCTCTAGCATGGTATTTCAGCGCTTTCCTCGCACGGTCAGTCGCCGATTTTGTTTTTTGTTTTTTTGCAATAAATGTTTGCACCGCACAAGAATTAACGACGCCAATGGTGGAAACGGGCCGTGCAATTGTTTAATAACTATCCGAATGTTTGGCCAGCGGCAGACCGAAACCAAAACATTCGATGTAATGCCAGTTTATCCTAAAGTGCAGTCCGATTTTCCGCAGCCGCACATCGCCGTCTCGCTCGCTCTCACTGTACTGTCGTCGTGTGCATTTTGATGTGAATTACAGCACAAATAATAAGACGATTTCCATGGTTGAAATGTAACGCCTGCCGCCGCACAAAGTCGCACAAAAGCAATAGGAAGTAGTTGTATAGACTGCCATTTAGAGCCACGCCTGCGATACGAGAGTCGCACGCTTTTCCCAGCCGCCCCAGCAACACCCTAGGATCGAACCCCCGCCCCCCCCCGACTTCCAACCGGACCATCCTCAGTGGTCCTGGCAACGGAGGAAATAGGGACATGCAAAGAGCATTCCCATACGCAGTGTGGGTAAGTCTACTTATGTACATATGTACTTACATGTACAGACATACAGTACTTACGCGTATGTGTCTGTTTTGGGCTGGGGCTTACGCAAGGGATTCGGGAGGGGCTTAGACCCCCCGAGGAAACATTGGTTGGGGGTAGCCTCAAAAGAAGTAGCTTAGCTCCATTGGCATAGGCAATACACCTTTCAAATAAAAAACATATTTGAATAAGTGATTCGCATTACGGATATTAAGTTAATTTTAATTATTACTTAAATATATTTCTGTCAACAAATTATGGGAAGAATAGGTGCCTCTTTTTATCAATCTACGTAAATAATCTTTTATTTTTTAACAAAGGAATGAATTAAAAAAATATATACAGTACAAGCAGTTAAACAAATTGACAAGTTGGTTTTAAAAATATATAATTTTTACCCCGACAAAATTGTTTCAAAATGTTAATATCCAGATTTGTAAAACTATTTCTTATTATTTTACAAATTTAACTTAAAGATGAATAAACCAAAACAAAAATTTTTTAAATGTAGATTTGTCTTTATCTGAATCATTCAAGATCCCTTCTATATGGCCCTGCACTCTTCCTACGTGTACTGGAATATTTTTTGGCTAATTGGTTTTTGCACTTTTACTTTCGGTTTTCTTCTCTCCTTTGTGGCTTGGCCCAGTTGCCTTATATGACTTGCTTGATTTCTTGCTGCGGTAATCTTGACGCATTTGAGCTTCTTCATATTGACTACACCCAAAGAAAAACATTTGAAAATCGGCTGATGTATAAATTGAAAAAGTATGTTTTCGAAATTTAAAAAAATGTTGTATAATTTAGAAATGCTTTCAATAAAACCAGAACATTGTTGGAACTGCAATTCACTCAATAAAACATTCCAACTGGTGATATGAGCAGCGGAAGTGATATAGAACAATGCGACTTGTGAGCTTCACTTGGCAAATCAGAGCGCCCTATCAGCAATAAGCATTCCTCAGAAAAATATGTTACTTACTTTATCGAACCTTCGCATCTTTTTTTTTGTTTTTTGATATAAGCACATTCTTTATTAACACGCATCACAAGAATTGTTCTGGTTCTTATGTTATTTGCTATCTTTAAAAAATTCCGAAATTAGCGGGTAGGTGAAGCGTTATAGTGGAGCATGTCAGACTCCGCTTGTATAAGATAGTACTAAGAACATGATTGTTAGTATAGTATGTTACTTTCGTCTTATTGTTTTCAGTGTAGATAGTCGTTTAATATTTATTTCATTACTTTTTGGGCTTTCTGGATTTTAGGAAGATTATTTATTTATTGCATTTGTTTCTCTCATAATTATTTCACTTATTCAATTAGTCACAAAGATTTTATATTTTTTGTATATTTAATTGAATTACTTTATCTTCTCTTTTTAATAGAGAGAGGACTTACGATTTCGAATTTTGTTCTTACCACTTCGATCTGAATTTTTAGGTCATACCAAATGCCAAATGGTTTATATTTAGTGACCCAATGGAGTCTATTTTTAAGCACGTGCCTGGCACTCCCAGCGATGCTGAAGCGATGGCGATGGCGATGACGACGTACATAGATGATGATGATGATGACATCGTCGTAAGTGGCTCGAGTAGTTTGGCCCGATGCCCCGGCAGGAACACAAGTTTTTAAGCGGCAATTTGCAGCAATTATAAATACGAGAGGCAGTTGGCAAAGTGCTTCTACTCACACCTCACAAACCCATGCCATCAAACCTGAAATTTGCCATTCGCCATTCGCCATCGCCCATTCGGTGTTCGCCCTCGTGTGCCTCTTGTGCCTCTTGTGGTGTTATTAATAAATCGAACCGAAGGGGGGCAATGGGAAGGGTCAAGCGGCGCTGCGCAGTTTGTGATGCCACCTTAAAAAACACCCAATGCCGCCCAATCCCTCCCCATTGACGCCATGAGTTCAGCTCGGTTCAGTTTCATTTTCAGCTCTCGTTCGCTCTATTTTGTTTGCCCTGCACACACATGCACATTAGCAGGCCAGGCGTCTGGCGCTCTCTTTTCTATCATTTTTCCCACCCATTTGTCTCCCCCCCATTTCCATTTTCCCACCCATTTTCCTCGGCAGCAGCAGCCGCAGCAGCAGCAGCAGCGGCTGCGACTTGTTGTGCCGCCGTCAACGGCAGACGCATCGCTTTCAGTTGTTTGCAATTATCAACAAAGCGCGCTCCTCTTGGCCGGATCATCATCGAAACTGTGTTAATACGCCGCCCAGAAATCTCGCTGGCATGGCCACAAATAAACCAAAATTAAGTTGTTTGTATTTATTGCCGGTGCTCACGTGAAAAATTCAACGGAAACGTTTCAAATGCTGCTGACACGACGGTACGGGTGCTAAAACGAAATATGAAATTAGTAGAGATTTTTAGAAAAATAATAACAGACAAAGAACTGAGAACGTTTGATTGGGGTTGTTGCATACATAGATGTTGGCTTTAATGTGATCTCAAGTGTAACTTAGGCTCTGCCGTCGATGCATGCATAATTACATACAGTATACCCCACCACCAACACCACCCACTTAAGCAATTCAAGGTTGCATAAACGCCGAGAGCTTGTTGCCCCTGCACCTGATGTCAAATGAAATTGTGCACAATGATGAGAGCCAACTAACAAGTTTCTTGTTACCATTTCAATGTGGCACGAGGGCAAAAGAAAGGTAGTTGAGGGAAGCCGCCCCCCCCCCTTCGTTTTGTCATCGCTTGACCACACAGAAAAACAGAGCCGGCAATTGTCAACGATTTGTTACCCCGTATACCCTTCAATCAAGTTATCCCAAGTGAGGGGGGAACGGTGCGTATACTCGATGTTCTTTGAAGCTGTGCTGCGTTTGACCAAACTCTTGATGTATGTATTTTATATTTTGAGCTGTTTCTAAGTGGGCAAACTTAATATTTTCCAAAGCTTTTATAAACAGGGTGAATTTCTAGTAAACATTTTCTACGTATACTTGGTATCTGAAGTTTTTTGTTTTTCTTGAGTGTATATTTTCATTAACCTTTATATGGTTTATCTTTAAATGTAAAATATTTTACATTATTGCCTAATAAATTCACCTAACTAAACATTTAAGTTAGAGAATCGCTTAGCCGACCTGGTCACACTATTCCCCCATGAATTTCCCTTTGCTTACCTCATGCAAATGATCCAGACGAAAAGACAGAGACACAAACCCCTTGTTTGTCTGAGGTAAGTGCGGTGGAAGAGGAAAGCGGAAAATCGAAGGGGGGGTCTCTTATCTTGCCGCTTGTTAGCCGTTGTCTTTGACGATTTGTTTGCATGCCATTCTTTGCTCTGGTTTCGTTTTTTTTATCATCTCTCTGCGTTCCTCGCCCTGTATTTAATACAAAATCAATCAGATTGCGCTCAACCGAGCATTATAAACTAAAAAACATTGGCCGCGTGTTTTATTCAGGCGAAGGTTGCGGATTGAGGTTGCTTATTAAATCGCTTGTTGCTTTCAATTACAACTTTTGATTTTATTGATACGAGTATTCGAAACGAACATTTACAGGGATATTCACGCGCTTAGCTCTAAACAGTTAAACATTGAAAATTATTGTTTTCGTGTTTGCTCAATATGTTCCTTCTTATGATTAGAACTTGAAAATGCTTAGTTTAAGGGTGCTTAGTTTAAGTGTTCTGCTGCTTTATCATAATTATCATAAGCAGTTAAGAACCACTTAGATCATTGTGTTCCGAAATCCAACAGGTTCTTTTATAACTTTTTAAATAATATCTTCAAAACTTGACTCTTCCTCCAATCGCAACTTATCTTAATCATAGTTAAAGCACACTTGTGGTTTAGGTTTCGCTCTGCAGCCTCGATAGGCTCACACATAACCGCTGGACTCCAGTTTGATGGCTCCCTCGTATGTGGGCAGGCCCGATCTGTCAATGATTTTGCTCATGTCCAGGCTGATGATGCCGTTCTCGTTAATGTTGTTCAAATCCTGCTCCTCCTGCCGGCCCGTGGCCTGTCCCCCATCCCCATCCACCTCCACCTCAGCCTCCGTCTCCAGCTGTCTGCCATCGCTGGATGTGTGGGATGTTTGGGATATTCGGGTTGTTTGGGATGTGGCTGCTGGTGTTTCGGATGTTGATGGCGTGTCCGATGCTGCTGCGTTGTCATTTTCATCATTGACGGCGGTTATGGGTATGGCTTCATTTTGAGGTGGTGGTTCATCGTCGTCCACGGCGGGCAGCTCAACATTCCCATTGGCCTCATCCTGCAGAGCGTCGGCCGATATGTGGTTGCCATTATCGAGGTCGCTGGGACAGGGGCAAAGGGTCGGCCCATCCTCCTCCTCCTCCTCCCTCCGCCCGCCCATATTCAGGCCGCTCTCCACGGACAGAGCGGTCAGCGGCTCATCTTCCGGCTCACCCTCGTAGCGGAACTTGCCGCACAGCGGACAGCCGCGTCGGTAGTGGTTTCCGCTATGCTGATGGCTCTGCTGCAGGTACCGCCGCCCGAAGGTGTTCAATCTGATGTTCTGCGCCGGCTTTCGCACCTGCAGCGTCTCCATTTCCAGGCAATTTCCGCTCCGGGCAGCCACCGCCGCCGCCGCCGCATTCCACATGCTCTCCACCTCGGCCCGCTGCAGCGAGCAGCAGGATTGGGCATTTAGGGCCAGTTGCAGCTGCTTGTTGACCAGCAGACCACCACCCGATCCGCCGCCTGATGTCCCGGCCACTGCATCCACACTGCCATCGGGAGTTCCCCGGCCAAAGCTCGTGCCCGGCTGGCCGCTGATGTCCAAGGAGGAGCGATAACCGGGCGGCGGCGAAACGCGCTGCATCAGAAGTTGCTGCTGCTGTTGCAGTTGCAGCTGCAGTTGCTGTTGCTGCTGCTGCTCCAACTGCTGTTGGTGGAGTTGCTGCTCGTGGAGCACGACTGCATCGTAGGAGGGCGGCGGTTCGTGGTGCAGGGCGGGCATGGCGGACAGGCCATCGGTGGAGTCGCCCAGAAACAGGCCAGATGTCTCGTAGCACTGAAAGATACGGAGAAGTATTAAAGTCGCTTAGAAGAAGGTTAACAAAAAGTTATGAGATATAGGGATATTCTTTATAAATATTCCAATATTTTACTGCCCTAAGATTTTAATAATAATTTAATAACTACAAATTTAATTTAATAAATTAAACAAAATGGTAAATTTTATCACAGAAAATCGTAAGCCAGTAAATTGTAGGAATATCTTACAATAATATATCGAAAAGTTGTAGGTCAACTCATAAAACATTTTCTATCAACAAAGATCTCAAACTTTCCTTGCCTAAAATACCTTTTTTTCTGTTCCACATACCCCAAGGTTGTGAATAATTGCCGATCTCCGCTTGGTCGCTTCGTAATTTACCTTCTTAATGGAGACGCGCTGGACAAGTGAAATTTACGCGATCAAATAAAAAAGTTTAAATTGCACACATCATAAATTTATTTGTCTCTGCTGCGCAATCTGCAAACCCATCTTATTGCCATTTCCCCCCCTAGAAATCCCGTCTCCATCTGTCCGCAGTTGACATTTGTGCCTGGACAGGCTAACGTTGATTTACGCGGAGCCCTTTGCCGGCGTTTTTTGTTTTTTTGTCCCTCGTTTCCCAACGGCCCAACAAACAACAATGAACTGAATGATGGCCTATGGGGTGGGTGGATGGGATGTTTGGTGGTTAGTGGGTGGTTAGCCGGTGGTTGAGGGTCGGATTGGGAGGTCTTAGTAAGCTGTTGGCGGCCTGTAACTTAATAAAGCCCACGGCCAAGTGAGTGCGGCTTCTGGGCCACTTGCACTGCGGCTATGGGCCAACCACAATGGTCGCGCCCCTTTGGTCAACTCAACTCGCCCCTTTCCCGTGGTTGTCGCACCTGTTAAATGCGCCGCATAAATATCCATTATAGCCCTGCCCTGCCCTTTCCTTTCCCTGCTCTCACTTTCAGTTGGCGACTTATTTTCAAAACTGTCCTCATGAAATGTTGGCTTAAACTTGAAAAAGTACAATTACAGCCGGGTGGTTTTAGGGCCCAATTGGCTGAAAGATCAAACTGTCGGCGTAATTGTGATTTTTAGCCACTAATTGGGAAACGAGGTTGATTTGATTGAAGTTCAAATCGAATAATAAATGGGTGGCAGGGAAAGTTTATTGTGCGTTTTGCCTAATACCTTGTTTGTTTACACTCTTTTTAGCCAGCACTTAAGCTTAATAGCTGCTAATTGATTTTTAGCGTTTAATCGATTGAAATTTAAATAAGTTATTGTTGGGGCTATAGGTTTGTATTCATTTTGGCTTTGAAGTAATTCGACAAGCAAACTAGTATAAATAAATTAGTAGAGATAACACAGAGAAAAAAAAAATGTATCAAAGATCAGATTGATACGTCCTGGTCAATTTTATATTTTTTAAAGATCAAGTCATTCATATCACTTTGATATGAATAAAGATTTTGTTAATAAAATTTTACATTATTTGTTAAACAAATACTGAATTTGGTAAAATACCAATACAAATATGATAAAATACAAATATGATATGATAAAATATCATGTTGATATGTTTGAATCATAAATTTGACATAAATCATATCGACTTTTTATTGATATGAAATAAGGTAGAATTGACCGTATTTCTTATAGAATTTATTTTTCTGTATATGTCTTTGTACTCTTTTGATTGAGCTCTCTTATCATCTACTTATGTTCCTAACTTCCTAACAATTCAAATATTTTTTAACCAAAAAGTCACTTAATTGTCCCAATAATGGAAAAGCACAAATAAATTGAAATCCCTTTACTAGATTTAATTAAATTCCACTGGTTCAGCTGGTTTAGATTTCCCCATCCATTGAGGGCCAACTATTTGGAATGTCGTTGACGTCCGTTTGTTATTATTGGCTGGCGGACAACAAAGCTTCTAAAACCCCCAGGCACTAGGACATTGATATTGGGAGCCATGTATTTATGTACAACTCACCTGCTCCACGCTGTATATTTCCATATTGGGATCGCCTTCGAGCCACTGGTGCTGCTGCTGTCTGTAGGCCGCCTCTGTTCGCTTTTTGATATTCCGATGACAACAATAGCAGACCACACACAATACGGTCGTCACCAGGGAAAGCATCGCCCTGCAACAAATTGAATCGAGTTGGGGGACTGTGAATGCAATGTTATTCCACGGATATCGGCCACATATGTATATTTGTCGTACTGTTTGCTTTGGGTGCTGACACGAAATTGATTGCGGGGCCCAGATAAATGGCCAGCCCATCATGATAATATCATATTAATAACGTTTTTGGCATTTATTAATTTTGTCCAACAAATTGCAAATGTTTGTATATTTATTTATTTACTTTGGCCCGTTTGTGTCCTCTGCTTGCATATTGATAGCATAAATTGCCAGCAAAATGTTGACTTCAATACATCATCAGAGCGGAAATTACTTTCCTTGCCTTATGCTTTTAATTAGATGGCATAGTTTTCATTCTAGCTCTCAATTTAATTTCAGGCCAAACAAAAGGCCAACCAACTGTTGATAAGTTTGTAAGGAATATTGAGAGTATTGTTCTTAGCAAATTTGTATGTTTTTCTGATGGATATGCACATTAACCACTTAGTGACCTAATTTAATCTTAGAAACTTTAGTGCTTGGCCTATCTTATTGTTTTATTGAGTTGGCTTTGATTTAACGACAGAATTCCAAAAGGATTAGCAAACTTAATATCTATTCTCTGACAGCAAATTGTTTACAATAAGCCTATTATGTGTAAAAAGGATTAAACTTGAATGAACGCTTATGATGCTAACTGTTTACCAAATAATGGATTAAATAAGCAAACAAAATTATTCAAATTATTATAGTTGTAAAATAGGTACTGTGGCTAGCAGTGGCGGATCCAGGAATTGATTCTGGTGGTCGGATTTCTGAAAAAATTGTTGGTTGCATACTTTTTGAATACCACATTTCCTTGCACTTTTCATCCGGGGACTTATCTCCCATATAAACTGTTCCAGAAAATATTTTCGGTATTTTATAAAGGAGTTTTCTAGATTTCCTCTAGCTACTATTTGTTTCTGCGATAATTTTGAAAGGTGTAGCCATAACAATTCTCGAAATCCGTCAATAAATCCTAAATGCCCCCCACTATCAGCCTGATTGCCAGTTATCAAATTTTCCTTTTAGCGCTGTTGGCCAATTTGTGTCGGCTTATTGAAACCCACTGGTTTATTTAGTCGGAAATCGCTTCGTGTCGATTTCGTAGCTCGAGGCATTTCCATGACGTCAGTTAATCCACTTTAGAATGCAACATTGTGTCCCACTTGTCTGTCCAGTGTTCGCCCCCCCCCCCCTTCCACTCCCCCCTTTCGTCCTTTATGTTCTCTTTTTTTTACTTTTTTTTTTGGCTGTTCATTTTCCCCGGTTCACGCAATTTCTCGCATGTCAACAGTTCATTAAGGCCCTCTTTTGGGCCGAGTTCTTCCAACCTTTCCATTCCACAGAGGCGAAAAAAACAGACAACGGCGGCATGTGAAGCGATTTCCCCCCCAGCCCAAGTTTTTATTCGAGCTATTTTCAATGAACTGCCCGAGGCAATCGATAAAAATGTAGTTAAAATAAAGTTTTTCGGTTTGTGAGGAGCGTGATGTTTACAGACATCAAGAAAACCCCATAAAACTGTGTTGACAAAATGTACATTGTTGATGTTGGTTGGGTTATTTGAAATACGAAAAAAAGCTCGTGGTGCATACGAAATAAATTGTACTAAAACGAAAGGATGCTTGGGTTTCCACGAACAAAGAAAACCGAAAGTGGAAAAATTATAATTATTATTTTCCCTCTGCGCGGAAAAGCGAAAGCCTGACATCTTCGCTTGCAGGCGGCGAAAATGTTGATGTTTATTAATTTGCAGCCCCATTCCATAAATCAAGCGGTGCCAAGCATTATGATCTATGCGAGCTTCTTGTAATATCCTTCTTAAATGCTTACACAAACAGGGCAATTACTGCAGGCATTTCACTGGAATTTACGACCTGCTATAAACATTCGAATAATTGACTTGCGGTTCCCGGCAAACGTATGTTTTCAAATTATTTAATGGCAAACATAAGTACTTTTGGGAATAAGCTATTAGTTAGCGTGAATGTTCCTAATGATAACAACATTTTCTATGAATTATCTAAAGAAGTGTAAAATATTTAAGTGACGGTTTTTAGTCCGAGCTCTTTAGAAATGTAAATATTTGAACGGTTTTTGGGGCGCAAACTTTCCTTGGAAACTCTAATTAATTAATTGCCCAATGACTGTGGGGAATTCTTGGTTATTTGGCAAAAGTTGCATCCACGATATGTGCGCCACTCTTTCGCATTTCCCACGAGCCTCACCTTGGCTCATCTCTTGAACTTGGCTCTGACTGCTCCTTGCCATCAGTCAGTTGTTTCAGCTGTCAGACTTACCCGCCGAGCAGCAGATTCACATTGCCGTTGACAACATTTGCATATGTCTGGGGTCCACTAGGTCCTCCGCCGCCGCCCACGCCCGAAATGACAGATCCTGAGCCACCGCGCTGCTGATGATATTGTCCCAATCCGCCGGTATAGTAGGTGGTGTGTGTGGCAATCGAGGATGAGGACGAGATGTGCTCCTGGGACTGCTGCAGCTGCTCCTCGCTACCAAAACTTCCATACGATGATGAGGATGATGATGGAATCCCCTCCGTTGTGGAAACCACCAATGTCGGTATTGTGTTATTCTGATTCAGATTCTGACCGAAGGCCAGCAGAGTTGCATAACGCTTGAGAGACATATTTCACTGCGGCTGGAAATCGAAGCTAGGCGATTGCATAACGATTAGCACGGCGCACTCATTACACTGCCATTAGCACGCACACTTCAGCACCGAACGAGGCGCATCTAGCCTGGCTAGAAGCGAAAGCTAGGACTCTAGACCGCAGCGAGGACGAAAGGCGACTGCCAGGAGTTCTAGCAACAGAAATTCTAGCACGACAGCAACACAAGTCGCACGGCAACACTACGCGAAAATTAAATTTATTGGGTTTTTTGAACGACGTTTTATAGGTTTTTCACTTTTGAAAATATTTTGTTGTAACAAAAATGGCTTTAAAAATATTTTAAAAACCATTCACTTCTTAATTTTTTTTGTTTAAAAATATTTTAGGATATTTCACTTTCAAAAATAGTAATTAAATCCAATCTATAAGATCCTTTCGATATATTTCATTCATAATCATTTATTTAAATAAGATTAAGCAACTAGCTGTTTTAAAAAAAGCTTTTGATTTTTTTTTAAATATTTTAAAGAGTACTTTGCACTGCAGTGATAAATTCTTATTGATTTTTTTGCAAATAAATTCGATGTTTTTCCGTTCTAGAAATATGTAGTTGTTTTTCTAAAACATTACGATATTAATTTGTGATAGATTTTTAATCTACACAAGTGATATGATAACTTGATATGGATTCTTTAATTGTTTAGCTCAAGGAATATTATCCAGGTTTTTTTCCGAGTGCAGCTGTTAGAACGATCGATGGCCAAGGCAAGTCTATTTCCGTAACTCTTGGTTTTGGCCGCGAATCGCGAGTTGTGCGTCTGGGCAAATGCGTTGCGCTGCTGCAACTGAGCTCCGGCTTGACTTGCTGACTAGTTTGCTGGCTGGTCGTCCTGTCCCGAGGACTTTGGCTTGGCTTATCCTTTTGTTGTGAGCCCGACGAAGTTGCCCTGGTAACCGAGTGAGCGAGCCTTCGGCTTGGGCTCTGCACTTCGGGTGCTTTGGCTGCTGCCTGCTGAGGTTACTGGTTACTGACTGATTCCTGTTGCTGCTTGCTGGTTGCCTGTTACAAGTTGCGTTGCCCATTTTTCTGCAGCTTTCCCTGTCTAGCTTGTTCTTTTTGGGGGGCGGGTGGAAAAAGGATATGTCGACGACAAAGGCCAAGCACGGCCATTTGTATTGAGCTTCCCTTTGTATCCCTCTGTTCCTGCACGTTTCATGTCAAATTGAGCGCCAAATGCTTTTGTATGTCCCATATGGGTTGTCATTATTGCTGCTGTTGTTGCTGCTGCTATTCTGCTGTTGTTGTTGTTGTGGCAACCGTGCATGCCATTTGAACAACACTTGTCGCCAACTGACATTTTTCACGGCATGCGGCCATAAATAATAATGCGACTCAGAAGCAACAGTCCATGCCGCGCATATTGAGCATGCAACACATGCTGCACATCGTCACACGCTGCGTATCCGTGATGCAGCCAAGATGAAATGCAGGCCAATTATGTTGGCACAAAAGGGTGTTAAACTGTTGCATTTATCTGAAAAATTAGCAAGTAAAAATAGTTCAGGAAAGGCAAAGGAAACTACAATTATAAATTAAAATATTAAAGAATATCAGCAAATGATTCAAATTAAGCAATCATTTTATTTATTACTTTATCTCTAACAATGAAACTAAAATACCATTTGGTTTGCCACCATTTATTACACATTTCAACATACCCCTTCTCAAAAATCCGGAACAATATTAAAACAATTTGGAAAATGTATAACATTTGCATATCGGGCGCGCGTTTTATAGCACCCGTTTGCAATCATCATCATAATTGCCAGCCGTTAGCAACTAATTAAAATTCATGTATTATTTTCGGCAAATTTGCTTTTAATTTATGATGCACTCGCCTTGTACAAACATTGAAATGGGCATTTGCGCGTAGCGGATGGGGAGTGCCCAATATTCGGGGGCGGCAGTGTGGATTGGTCCTGCCAGAGCTCTATAGCTATAACTATAGGTATACCCATGCCAGGTGCATACAATCACAGGCACAGTCGCCCGACTTTCAAGAACATATGTAAATAGTTGCACGCCATTTTTGCCGCCCCGCTCTATTATTTCTGGTTTCTCTGCTGTGTTGCACAGAAAAATATTAATATGAAAAAATATTATATTTAACAAACAGCTTTTTAATAAAAATAAAAAAATATTGAACTTTTTGTCTATCTTATAAAATTTAAAATCGCACAAAGAAACGTAAGCATACAAAGCTTTCCTTACAAAAAATACAATTTTGAAAAGTTCTTTTAATTTATGGTATGCAAATTCTATATTCAGCTTTATTTCTCCCAGTGCACCTATCCCCCTCTCTTTCGCTCCGAGTATGTTTTTGGCCGTGCCAACTGTTTGTTGACGGCGTCGTCGGCGTTCGAGCGTCTTGAAATCCGCGCAACGTCGGCGGCTTAATAGTTACAGTTGGGCCGTAGTTGTTGCCAGCTCCTCGAGTGTCGCGCGCGCTTAAGAGCACGTCCGCGTGGTGGTTTCTATTATTTCTCTCGCCTTTTTTTTGCCGCTCAACGGCCGTGAACGACACACAAAAGTTGCCACCATTTTGTAGTTTTCCATCTCTGGCATAATTTTAGATTTGTGTGAAAGGAAATTTGTCAATTCAGGACACCCAGCTGGAGCAGGAGCAGCGGGCGTGGGTCGCCTTTTTGTGTGTCACGCCGCCCCTCAACAGTTGGCAGCTGGCAACTGGCAACGTGACTCATTAGAGCGTCTCGCTGTTTCGGGGCAGCGGTGTTCCAGGGGCACGAGGACATGCGGTGGCGCCCACCCACCGGCGGGCCCTCTGATGATGGATAGTTTCGGGCGCTTCTGGTCACTTTCGAGCACCGCTCTGCGCACGCGTTGCGGGTAAGCCGAGGGAACCGGTCTTAACTAAAAGATAAATAAATGGGATAAACTAAATTATCCGCAAAGTATCCAAAGAAGTACTATATTAATTTTTATGATTTTTATAAACATATTTTTATTTATTTATAGTTTTAATAGTCTAGAAAATCTGTTTTAAATAAACTCAGTTAAATATTTTCCATTTTTTCTGCAAAAAATCTTAAAAAAGCTACATTTTAATACGATTAATAAGTTTTTAAACGACTAGACTGGAATTAGTTTAAATCCTTTTTGTTTGTCAACCTTTTAAACCAATAACGATTTATCAAATACCTTTTCTTACGATCCGGCTAAAAGCATTCATGAACTTCTTGAATTCATTATACTGAATAAATCACTTTTAAATATACCTTTCAAACTAACTATCTGTGCAACTGGTTCAGTTCTTTGCGGGCCAACAAAAACGCTGTAATGTATGCTACACTCTGTACAAATATTTTTGACAGTCGTGTATGTGTGCTGTGTGTAAACTAATGAGGCTGTCACATTCAAGCAATCCTTTCCTCCTGCGCTCCTGCCCCTTCTTGCCCTTTTTTCAAGCATTGGCAGCATTAATTATGCATGCCTGTTGATTTATTATGCACGACCATCAAGGTAATGATGGGACCAGGCCACAACTAAGAACACGTTCATTGCATTGCAGCACCAGCTGCCAGGCTGCCACATTCAACCTCCCATCCGCGTTGCCAGTGGCAACTTGGAAAGAAAGGGTCCCGAATGTTGAATGTTCACCTGTGTTGCATGACCTGCGAAAGTATTTCATATTTTCACATGAAGCGTAATGAAAATTTTAAGGTCTCACCCATGCCCGTTTCGATCGTTGGAGTCGCACGCAAAGGTTGCAGGTCCTTGTTGATTTTGCCACTGCATTACAGGTGTGTACCGCCCACCGAAATCACCCAGTTGAGAGGGGAAAGCAGCGTCACGATACCCGGCGCCAGGCACCATTCTCCATTCTCCATTTGCTCCATTGGTGGCAAGGTCTCGCCCTCGTTCGTCGTCTATGCAAAGTTTAAAAGTGTCCGCCCTGAAAATATATAAAATCACATTTGGGTTTATGGGTCCCCCGCTCATTTGTTAAGTAATTTGATTTGAAATCGATAAGGAAGCATAAAACGTTAAATTACAGGTTACCTTACAAATATGATACGGGATGGGGATAGACAGGAATATGGTGCTTAGGGCTGACACGCAGGTTTCACTTACTAAGAAAACACTCTTTAAGAAGGGGATAAATCCAAAGTACTTAGGAAATCCAAAGAATATACAATGTACCTTACACAAAATATATATTTATGTAGAAAAAAAATTGCCAAAGTATCATATTTTTGTCAATTTATGTATATCATTTTAATATGAATGAAGATTATGATTATCTCATTTTACATTATTTCTTCAAAATATACTAATTTTGGTATTTTATTGAGATGATGAAATATCATTTTGATATGTTTAAATCGTACATTTGATATGAAATAAGGTAAAATCGACCCTATTTCATATCGAATTTGTTTTCTGTGTATATATTATGTATGATTACAAGATTTATTACTTGTATATTTTAAGTAACTATTTTGAGTAAGGCAAATCCAAACTTTAAAACAGAAACATCAGGACGCATCGTTTCCATTCACTACTTCTATAGTCCAACCAAATCAAGCAATCCTTTCATATCCAATCAAATTAGAAATTTAAAAACTTCAATTTATTATGCGATATACGTACGTTACGTATTTTTCTGCCACAAAGTGAGCTGCCATGTCGCGGTCCCGAATGTTTGTATACGGAACTGTCTTCGATTTTTCATTATGTTGCCAGCCAGGCGCCACTGGAGAACCGCTTCCCTTGCGTGCGGCAAAGGTGGATGTGCCATGTGTGCGTTTGTATTGGCGTGAGGACATAGCGGTCGTCGAGGACAAACAATTGCCACTAAATGGCATGTGGCGGACCCCGGCTCCTCGGGTTTCCTTTGATTTTATCGCTCGTCAAGCCCAAGTCGCGAACATTGATTAAAGTTCGATGTGTCCTGTCCCCCATGACGGGGCTGAACGATTTTCAGGGCGGGTCTGGTGGTGGTGGCCTATTGTCTTGCCACACGACCTGCTATTGTGCATTATTGCTTAACTGTCTCAGTTCTTTGAACCAGTTGCCAGCAGGCAAGCGGCCAAAAGCCAGATGATGTCAACTGGTGGGCGGGGGGCTAAGGCAGAATGTAGGTTAAATGTGGATCAGGGGAGTTGAGTTCCATCTTGGGCTATTTAAGTTTTCATTATTACGAAGATGGTTAGGATATGTGTCCCAATTTCAGTTATTGAATGGGGGTATTTTTACATTTTCTTATAGAATTTAGTTTAATAAAAAGTAATTAATTAATATTTCTTCCTTTTTTCCAGCCTACGCTATCTTTATAAGATGTCCCTGGCTGTATCGCTGCGCCGAGCTCTTTTGGTGCTCCTCTCCGGCGCCATATTCATCCTGACGGTGCTCTATTGGAACCAAGGAGCCAACAAGGCCCAGGCTTACAACGAGGCGCTGGAACGCCCCCACAGCCATCACGATGCCAGTGCCTTTCCCATGTGAGTGCCACACGCCAATCAGTCCGACTACCACTAATCACTCTTCGTTTTTGCAGACCCGTCGAGAAGTCCTGGACGTACAAGTGTGAGAATGAACGATGCATTCGGGTGGGTCATCATGGCAAATCTGCCAAGCGGGTTTCGTTCATCAGTTGTTCGATGACGTGCGGTGACATTAACATTTGGCCGCATCCCACCCACAAATTTGTGCTCAGCTCCCATACGCACAGCTTCTCCGTGGAGGATGTGCAGCTGCAGGTGGACACGTCGCATCGTGAGGTGCGCAGGCAGCTCCAACTGGCCTTCGATTGGTTCCTCAAAGATCTGCGTCAAATCCAGCGGTTGGACTACGTCGGCAGTTCATCAGAGCCGACGGTCAGTGAGTCCTCATCGAAGTCAAGGCGTCATGCGGATGTGGAACCGGCAGCCACGCTCTTTGGAGCCACCTTTGGTGGTAAGCAGGCCGGGGATTTGACCAGCGTTCAGGTCAAGATCAGCGTGCACAAGTCCGGAGACCTCTACTTTAGTCTGGACAACGATGAGACCTATCAACTTAGCTCCATAAGTGAGTAATCTGTAGAGGGCACTTATAATAAAATGAAATATTAATTCGTAAAACCCTTGAGCAGCCGATGGACACCGCCTGCAGGTGGAGATCACTGCAAACTCATACTTCGGAGCCCGCCATGGACTGTCCACGCTGCAGCAACTGATTTGGTTTGATGATGAGGATCACCTGCTGCACACGTACGCCAACAGCAAGGTAAAGGATGCCCCCAAGTTCCGCTATCGCGGCCTCATGCTGGACACATCGCGTCACTTCTTCTCGGTGGAGTCCATCAAGCGAACGATTGTGGCCATGGGACTGGCCAAGCTGAACCGCTTCCACTGGCACCTCACAGATGCCCAGAGTTTCCCCTACATTTCGCGCTACTACCCGGAGCTGGCCGAGCATGGTGCCTACTCCGAGAGCGAGACGTACACGGAGCAGGATGTTCGCGAGGTGGCCGAATTTGCCAAGATCTATGGTGTCCAGGTCATACCCGAAATCGATGCCCCCGCCCATGCGGGCAATGGCTGGGATTGGGGACCGAAGCGCGGAATGGGCGAGCTGGCCATGTGCATCAACCAGCAGCCGTGGAACTTCTACTGCGGCGAACCTCCGTGCGGTCAGCTAAATCCGAAGAACAACCACACCTACCTCATTCTGCAGCGGCTCTACGAGGAGTTGCTTCAACACACGGGGCCCTCGGACCTCTTTCACCTGGGCGGCGACGAGGTGAATCTCGACTGCTGGGCGCAGTACTTCAACGACACGGATCTGCGCGGCTTGTGGTGCGATTTCATGCTTCAGGCGATGGCCAGGTGAGGAGCAGACCCTCTAATATTAAAGAAAACAAATTAAATTATCATAACTCTATCCCGTAGACTTAAGCTGGCCAACAATGGTGTGGCACCCAAGTACGTGGCCGTCTGGTCGAGCGCCCTGACCAACACCAAGTGTCTTCCAAACAGTCAATTCGCCGTTCAGGTCTGGGGCGGCAGCACCTGGCAGGAAAACTACGACCTGCTGGACAACGGCTACAACGTGATCTTCTCGCACGTGGACGCCTGGTATCTTGACTGCGGCTTCGGCAGTTGGCGGTCCACTGGTGATGCGGCCTGTGCTCCGTACCGCACTTGGCAAAATGTCTACAAGCACCGGCCTTGGGAGCGGATGCGATTGGATAAGATGCGCAGGAAGCAGGTGAGCTAGAATGGAGGAGATACTGGGTTGTGTGCCCCACAAAAGGAATAATCCGAATACTTTCGATATTAATAATCAATTCGTATTCTTTCTTCAGGTGCTTGGCGGCGAGGTGTGCATGTGGACCGAGCAGGTGGACGAGAATCAGCTGGACAATCGGCTGTGGCCACGTTCAGCCGCTCTGGCCGAGCGATTGTGGACCGATCCTAGCGATGATCACGACGATATAGTGCCGCCAGATGTGTTCCGCCGGATCTCTTTGTTCCGAAATCGGCTCGTCGAACTGGGAATCCGGGCTGAGGCTCTGTTTCCCAAATACTGTGCCCAGAATCCCGGCGAATGCATTTGATATTACCTCTAAGAAGTAAAAGTAACCTCCTACAATCCCAATCCCGCGACCCCTCCCGAAATGTGCGTTAGTTAGTTGATAGTCTAATTGTTATTTTATACGGATACCTAGGCTTCGTTTCGCAAGGAAGCAGGCGACTGTTTGAAATGGTTTCTGGCATAAACCACGACTCGAATTTCGTTTTCATAGAACAAGCATAAAAACTCACCCATTACTAGTACAATCCATCTCGAAATATAGCGCACACAGACATTGCAGTTGGAACAGAGAAAATGGTGGGACGTAGGCAGAAATGACCTAGTAGGGAATCAAGTTGAGGTTGAACATTAGAGTTCTTAGATTTAGTTGTAGATTTCATACGCATCAATTCACTTACACAGACATAGGCTTATGATATATATGTATACATAAATTAATACGTAGCTTTAGATGATAAATCACGATTGAGAAATAACAAACTTTTTGATATTTTAAAAGCTTTATTCGCAGAATATTAAGTATTAAGTTTAAGGTGACATTAAATGATCTTTTCCTCTTCTTTTACTTATATTTTCGATTAGTTTCTTTTAATTTCGCGTTGCCTTAAGTTAAAATACATTAAATTACATTTTCAGTGATATAAACAATGTGACCTTAAAAATCAGAAAGAAAAGCAAAAGCTGCTAAAAGAGTAAAACTTAGAATTAACATTAACAATTAATCGTTACGAACATTTTTGCACGCATTGGCACACAACTGACACTCGACTAGAAAATCGATAGCTAATTTAGGATATACACTAAAAGGGGGAAAAATTGTTGGGGTATTCACAGTTTGTTTCGTTCAATATTTCTACATTTGGAATGATTGACAAAATCCCTATGTTGGCAATTTGTTTTCGTACTTAAGATTTTGCAACAAAATATCAAAAAACGAAAAACCTGAACCCTGAACCTACATTAGTTTAACAATTTCTGCTGTAACTCCAAGTCACTCTCGAAAATAAACTAAAGTCCAGTCTAACCAGCTTCCTGATCTCATGACTTTCTTGGGTGGCCATAGTTTTTTATATATTTTGAAGAAGGATCTCTGGAACATGAGAAGATGAGCGACATCAGCTGTTAGTACTTCTTTTGATAGTAAGTTTTGGTGCAGTCTGCTTGGTTATATCCCACTTATCCGTTTTTTATTTTCAGTTGATGATGCAAGGCGATAAATCTTCAGAAACAAACGCTATAGATTGACTCCTTTAACGTTATCCGGAGAATATTTTGTTCTGATGAGCCCAAACCGGATGCCTGTGGCGATCTGAAGCTGATACATTGATTAACAGCCCGTCTAATCAATTTGCCATATCAACGAGGACTGGTATACACTTTATCGGACCTACTACACCGAAGTGGACTACATAAATGCCCCTGAGAAATGAAACCTAGACAAAATCTGTGATATCAATGCTGTGGTACCGTTGTAGAGATCCCAATCTCGTATGCGATGAAGGACGCAGGCAGATCACACATTCCTCCGTGCTGAAAATCAATTATAATTAGTCGTAAGATACAATAAAAACCAATTCAACCTGCTGTTCGTTTATAAAAAATATAATACTTTAATCTGAGCTCTTATCGTTAAAACTAACATGCAATACTTATGGACAAAAGGATATGCTCTACATGTACATATGTGGGGGGAAATCTCTGTGTCGTATACATATTTGTGTGTGGTGTTCATTCATAGTGTCCGGTGGGTACGGGACTTGTTGAGGTCAGTCTACAAGAAACGATAAACAGAAAAAAGGAGAACCCCCAAATCAGAAACATACGGAAATAAATAAATGAGAACAAATAAGGTGTCTAGAAGACAAATCATGCAAAATACATTGAAAAATCAAGAAAGCGTGGAAAGGCAGAGTTTTAGGCAGAAAACTTCAGTAGAATATGTGTGTGTTAGTACTTTAAGCGAAAGAGGTGCAATTTAGCTTTGGGATTAGTTTTTGGACGAGGCATTTTTGGAAGAAAAGAAAGCTTTATACATGAGCATTGCATATACGCACCGTAGACTTTCGGTTCGCGATCGCAGCGAGTAGTCTTTTGAGGCGCGATGCCTGAAATGGAAATTAATTGGTTAAATGACAACAACGACGACAACAACAACAGCGAACAACTACAATAGCGCAGCCATAGCCACATCAATCAAATAGTGCAAACAGTGTAAAGCCAATATGTCGAAAGAGCCAGGGTTATATAGTCCAACAACAACAATGCGTTAGAATGCCAAATGAGTGCAGTCGCCTTCAATGATTGGTTAGCTTAGCGCTTAGCCCACCTGCGATTCTTGATGGAGCTGTTCCGATGGATATTCCTGCTCTCGCGCCATCTCGTTAATCGATGCCTTAACGTCTGGCGAACCTCAGAGTTTAGGAAGCAGTAGAACAGAGCCACAAAGAAACCCTACAAAGTATTCATAAGATTGAGATTTATGGTGCTATATGTATCAATGAAGAAAACGACAAATACCTGCGTGCTGAGGAGAAAGGCTCTTATGGCCTCGAAGAGATTACGACTGATGCCCTGTTCGGGGCCAGTTAGCACCAACAGATAGGTGATGCCAAAAAGAGGTATCAGCACTAGCAGCGCCTTCGAGGCCTTATAATACTGCCGCGTTTCCAGGGTATGAGCGGAACGCAATTTAGTAATGAGCACCTTCGAGATAGGAAATACAATCATTAAAATAATTCCTTTAACTTTGAGCTAAACTTTGGACTCACCCACATGATGCGTATGAGAAATACTAGATTAACCAGCAAAGCCAGTGAGGCAGGTACCTTGAAAATCCAGTCGATATGAGATTCACGCATCCATGTGCAATCAATTTCCAGCTAAGGAAAAAATCAGAAAATAGTTATAAAGTAGTCCTTAGTTTAGAACCATATACCTACCCCATTGAAGTGCTCGTTTTCGAGGTGAGGGGCAAATGCCTTGGCAATGGACCACACCAGAATGCATAGAGCCGGACAGCCCCAGCCTATCAGGGCGTAGATAATAAAGCTAATGTTATCACTGGAGAACGTTTGCACCACCAACGTGTACAGATAGAGGCCTATAATAAAGGGGAAATGATAAAACCAATCGAATTTAATCGAATACCGCCTTTGAACTCACCCTCCACAAACATCCAGAAAAAGTTGGTTAGATAGAAGTATTGAAACATGATGACCAGCGTTATGCAGCCAGCCTGACTAGACTCTGTGGTTATCTAAGTGAGTATTTAATTAATGGAAGACCAAATATATCATGGGATTCCACCTACCACTTGGAGAAATAATGTGAGTATCCACAGGAGGGCTGAGGTGATGTAGGTGAGGAACAGATTCGCATGAATGGTGTTTCGCAGGCAACGCAGATCTCTAAAGAATTTAATTTTATGATAATATACATATATGTAGAGCTAAAAACCCACTTAAAGCTGAGGAATATGATGAGGGCCACCACCAAGGTGGCGAAACTTAGAAAGTAACCACAGGCATATATGATGGCCGGCAGTTCGACGTTGGGCGAGAAGTCCGGTACTAAGGGTATGGAACCAGAGTTCTGATGACAGCGATCATAGTCCGAATAGTGATCCCAGGTTCCGTTCGGAAAGCAAAAGCGAGTGGCATTGTCTAGGGATGTAGAAAGATATAGCTTTAGGTATTCCATATATCGAATTTTGAGATACCCACCTGTGGTGTCGTAGTGAATGCCCTTGAATTCCTCGATACAGGGTAAGACGGCCAGGCTGCCGGCATTTGTTCGGGGCCAACAGAGCACCGAATCGAACGAGCTGGGACATTGTAAAATCTGTGAAAAACAACAACCGATTTCAGACTATGAATATACAAAGATTGGCAAAGAAACATAGTTTGGCTAACCTTGGGTAAACATTTACAAACGTTTAGTGCTGAGGCAGCACAGTAATTAAGTTCCTACCTTCTTGGCTGCTCTCTCCCTCTCTCTCTACAAACGAACCTGACCTAACCCAAAAACCCATTAAATCAGAGTACACGAGATTTATGGGCCAGAACTGACACAATATCATCATGATGCCTTTTTCGGCTTTGGTCCTGAACTTTTATATCTCTGACGCATGACGTATGAATGTATAGTAGATTTCCTTTTAATCAATTGAATTTCCAAATTTTATACACACACACAGCGTGGGCAATCTATCGCTTGGGTAGATTCGCAAAACGAAAAAAGAATCACCAGCAGGGTGGCTACCGTGGCTTTATTTATATATTTGCAATGGCGTGCTAAACAATTTCATACAGACGGATACACAAAGTATATATTAATGTTAAGTATACGACGGACCCGGCGATTGTTTACCCAGTCCAGTTCGTACCGCCAAATTAATCGCTGTGGACGATGGTGGCGGTGTTAGAAACAGAGCTTCCATTGATATTTTTATTGGCCTTATCAGGCGGACGCCAAAAACCGGAGACTCGTCGAAGAATTCTCCAGCGAAAATGTCAATTCTTCCAGGGGTCTCCCTGATAAGCCTAAGCTTTTGCGACAGCTATTGCGATCGGACTTAGCCACGCGACAAAATGAGCTGTCAACGAATAAGCCAAACATGCCGGGGGAACTCCGCCAATATTTGTCTTTGCACTTCTGATTTTCACTCATTAGGCTCTTCATTCCGATTTTATGACATTTCCGTGGAATTACGCCCTTGAATTTCGCTGTCTCGCCTCTTTGATCGTGCATTCGTGATAAACAAAAGCGCCCAGAAACGACCAAATGCAGCCTCAAGTGGGTTTCCTTGGGCTCCAGTTTGTTTACAGCCAAGAGGAATACATAAATAAATATCTGGTGCATTTTCCGGAAATAAAATGCAAAAATGTTTTCAAAAAAAAATTAAATCAGTAGCCGGATTTTCAATATTTTTGCTTAAAATGAAAAAGATTGGCATGTGGATGGATGGAAGGCAATTAGTTTCAGAAAGAAGATGGATCAATTAGCGAGCACGATTAATTGGGAAATCTTTCAATCGAAATAAATTCATTCCCCAAACAATGGGTAATTAAGCATTAATTTCCTCGTTTCTTATTTTAATTGCCTTTAAAAAGTTTATTATTCAATTGAGACTGATGAATTGTTATACAAATTAAACATTAAGCAGTTGTTCAATATCGCTTGACACATTTATTAATTCATTGGAATTTAAATATTTTTTTAACTTTGATATGAAAACGTATATTTTGGTGTATTTAGTAATTATAAGACTGAAAAAATTAAAAATTTCACAAATTTTATAAGTAGGTACTATTAAAATGAAATCAACTGTTTCTATAAGCAGCTAGTAAATGGATCAACTAAGTCGTCAATCAGCTTATCGATCTGTAATTACAGAGTTTAGTGGGGCGTTAAATAACTAAGTTGGTGGATTGACAAACATGACGATAGCTAATTAGTACTAAATATTCTATTGACGGATTGGCAAAATAAGTGGAGTACTCAGGAATAAATGCCTCATCGCAGGAACAAGGACCCAACCCAACCCAATATTCTCCTTGAAAACTTACCCGCTTGCCACCAGATGCGAGGGCCTCCAGGGACGCCTGCTCCTCCTCCCGCTGCTGCTGTTGCAGACACTCCTGCGTGCGGTTCTTTAGCTGCCCCCCGCTGTCCCCCTGTTGGGCGCCAATTAGGGCGCTGGCCCGCTGCAGCATGTCCACCGAGAAGTTGGCGATGACCTTGGCCAGGTCCTCCTGCGAGGCGTCGTCCAGGCTGTCGACCAGGGCCCTCAAATCGTCGTCGGCCATGTGGTAGCCCGAACTCTGTGATGGCTGCAATATGGATGTCAGCAGGAACCTGTCAGCGAGGCGTCTCCGCTCCTGAACTCTGGCACTCCGCGGGCACTTTCTCTCTCTCCGCCGTGCGATGCGCAATTAAACGAATCTGCGCAAATAATCCAAGTGTGGCATAAAAAAAAAACAAGAAACATTCTTTATCAGTTAAAGTAAAGAGTCTTGGCCACCGAAAAACCAGCACAAATCAGATTCCAAGCCTCGAGACCCCGAACCCCAAGAACAGCCTCCGTTTGCTCCATATAGAGATATAGATATGCTATATATTATAAAAAGCATTTATTTGCCTGCTGGTTAAATATTTTGGTTGCAGTGACTCAACAAAATATCTAGAAGGCCGAAACTCAAGGGTCCATATTGTGTTGATTGAGGAGAATGAATAAATAAAGCATACCCAATACCATATGTATTTTTGCAAAATAGTGGATAATCTTCGGAAAAACGCTCTTCCTTTCCTCGAAGGTGAGTTGTTTTCGTCTTTTATGTTAATGTATACAAATTATACAAAGAAATCTCTTCGAATAATACATGGGAAAATCACGTGCCTGAGTGGGTCTGTTTTATGGGAGTGGGTTCTCAGATAAAATGTAGATAACTACGGGCACAATCTTTATGGACAGCACAGTGGGTTTTTTTTGTTTTGCCGGTGGGTAACCAAAAGGGCAGGAACGAGGTGAAATACTTTTCCATGGCAAAAAGCCGCGTAATTGAACGGTTTATATATGGCGAACGGAACGAAAATCGCTCCAGACCGTCTGTCATTATATTTGGGCCGCACACCCCGATCAATTACAGGGTCGTCCAGGGTCGTTAGATCCCCATTAGCTGCCATAACTCTTGCCGGCTTGATAATGTTTGTTGTAAGCCGTCGTAATGGAGATTGCAGGCCAGAGATAAAGATACCAATTCAAACGGGTTTCAAAAATCTATCGCTGGATAGAACTATAACTTGATAATTCGCTTGATGATTATCTTATGATTACTTTAATGGCTAGGCAAAAGTTTTCGCATTTAAAACTTTAAACGTTATGAGTTTTTCGAGAAATGCGGGTTAACTTTACGGGCTTTACTTTATGGAACACATAAAAGCTCCAGTCACGCATAATCATTACATGCAACAATTAAGCAACAAAGTAATTAAACTAGCCGACGCCCGTAACTTTATCTGTTAATTGGGGGGCCAGGGGAGGCTGTGACAGATGTGTAGCCAGGTGCATGTGCGTTTCCACCTGGCAACGTGCTCGGAGGGCTGGGTAGAGATTTCATCCCCATCCCGCTGCCCCTTCGCCACGCAGTGATTAAAACAAAGAGTGTCAAGTTATTTATTAATGAACAAATACCATGGCAGCGAGCTGTTCCCCGGGTCGCCGACTCATCTCATCTCATCACATCACATCCCATTTCATCTCACGCACAGAGCTTTAACTTCAACCGCTTTAACTGCTCTGCTGGTGGAAGCTGGAAGCTGATGAGATGGCCAGGAGCTTTGTCAATGTCAAGTTGGGATGGTATGGTATGGGATGAGATGAGATAACATTTGAGCCCTGCATATCTACATATGTTTGCCGAATGTCAGGGTTCGTCGTGCAGTTAAACGAAGGGGGCATTCTGGGCCATGTCCGACCAGCTAATTACGCCCTATAAATAGCCGCCAGCCACTTTGATCTCCGACACGGGAGATGGGAAATTCCAGCTGCACCTGCAACACGTTGCTAGCCGAGGAATCCGCCCAAAACAATTTAACGTGGGTGGCCCTCTCCTCGAAATAATTTCCTTCTTTGTAACCTTTAACGTAATTTAAATGCTCCAAGAAAGAAGGTGAATTGGATAGCCCTGATTATATAAGGAAATGGATTTTAATGAAACATTTAACAAAAAAAAGCATGTTACCGTAAAATCGATATGGCCATGTAAATTTCAGGTCATGCAAAACTCATATCGTTTTTACATGAAGTACTCTTTTCGACCAGGTCAAAATTAACGGGCCACATATCAAATTAAAATTGATCTTAAATAATGTAAAATTGATCTACAATTTTTTTTAGGTGTATTGATAATTATCGTTTAACTATAGAGATTATAATCCCAAAATGATTTAAAAAATTGATCTACGATTTTTTTTTTGGGTGTATTGATAATTATCGTTTAACTGTAGAGATTGTAATCCCAAAATGATTTTAAATTAATGGACTTCCCAAAAACTGCCAATAAATATATTAAAATTCTCTGTGTTTAAGGGCCTAGTTTTTAAGCTTTAAAACCATAAGATAAATAAAATATGACAATGGACTTCCCAAAAACTTTTTTTATAACTTTTAAAATTTAATTTATTTAAAATTTTAGGTCTCAAAAGCTTTTAGATGTTTTCGCCATTGGTTATTTGTTTTCTCATTTTGTATTCAATTAAAATGAAAACAGATCCTGGGAATGGCCTTTACCCGACTCCACCCCCTCGATGGCCCCAAATCCCTCCTCCTTCGCTGCCTTTTCGGTGTGCAAATATTTGCCTTCAATCCCGAAATGGCCAAACATCTGGCATAGAAGTCGTCATGCCACAATCTTAAGCTCTCCATCCAAAAAAAGAGGCAGCGATTTATTTATGGGCTTGGCAAACAAGCGCATTATTTGGACGAGCGCGTGCTGGTGGTTATCACACCGCGATGATGATCATCGCCAAGATCATCGCAATAATCAGCTTCCATGTCATTTGAAGCCAATGGTGGGGCGACTAATCTGGCCTTTAAATGCGCCACAATTGGCCGCCCAGCAGCCCGAAAATAAACATTTCAACTGTTTGACCAATGTAAATAATAATAGCGGCCCATTTCGGATAAATCGTGGGGAAGTCGCGGTTTTCCGTTGGTGCAACAGGGCGTATGCCTAATATTCGCTGTTCCACTGCACACTGCTCTTCAATTCGCTGTTCCACTGCTGCTGCTGCTCCAATGATTTATGGAGTGTCAAAACAAATGAAAATTAATTGGCAATCGGCATGTGGGCAATGGAAAGGCTAACGAAGACGGACATGCAATCCGAAACATGCGCGTTGGCCCATCAAAATGGGCCGATTAATAACGAAACTATTGCATTGAAAGTGCAGGAATAGTACAATACAAAGAACTTCGCCAGGTTTTATACAACCACTGGCAGAAAATCATTCAACACATGTAATGGTTGGTCATCAAACAGCATGAATGTGTTTATTCAACCAACGATTCAGTTGTGAATTAATTTCACTGGAACTGCAGGATTATTATGATTGCTTCCTCAATAAAAACATAATTCAGTAGGTGGAAACATTATGATTTTAATGTGACAATAAAATATGGAAAAAAATTAAAAATCTTATGCACATAAATTTGATCTATGAATGAATAATGAAATCATTGCCCTGAAATTGCCGGAAAAAAGTCAGCATAATTAAAAGCACACAGAAAAAATAATAGGTATACAAAATATACATGTAAATTATGAAAAAGGACATTTATTTTAACATTTTATTTATTTAAATAAATCATGCAAATGCAGTAAAGTTACTCAAAGAACTCAAACTAAAATTTCCATAATATTTAAGGTATTAAAACCATAATGCTAGGTATATTTTCCAGTTAATTTCCAAATGCATTTCCCTCAGTGCAAAATGATACTATCTTTATATCAATTAAAAGACCTTAAGCCAATGCCAAATGACACTGTGCTGCGTGATAAAAACCACGTAAATTAAACGTACTGAAAAACACGAAAGGTAATAAAAATTATGGGCTAGCAGGAAGGCAGCAGCTTTATGAATGAACGAGTCCGCCCAGCGAAGCGTGTAGAAGTCAGAAGTCAGCGACGTCGTCAGCTGGCGGACAAATCAAATCGAATCGAGACGAAACGAAACGAATCGCATTGAATCGAGGCGAATTAAATCGAACCCAATGGAATAGCAGGCGCAGTCAGGCGCTATCATATCGATATTTATGGTCTTGGCCGGTCGAGAGCAAATAAATATACGGATTCCGAGCATCGTCATACGCCTCGTCATCCTTATCCTCTTGACCATCTCGACCATTTCGACCGTCACCCCGTGAAACCAGGCATTCTAAGGCCAAGCAAAACAAACAAACACCCACACGGACTTGGGGAAAGTTTACAAATTAAAAGAAAATTGAAACGAAACCAAACACACAGCTAGCGAAGAGGAGAAAGAAAGAAAGAAAGAAAGATCTTGGGGTGCACATGGCCAAAAAAACCAAAATCAAGCATACGCCGCGTTGCCAGACGACTTCATTTCATATGCTCACTAATTTTATTGGCTTACAACGGCATAACAAATTCTCAAGATGCTTTGAACTCGGTAGCCCAGTGCGCGGAATCGTAAAGTTGTTTTATGCCCAGCCCAAACAGAAAGTTGAATAAAGTAAGAATAAAACAAAAATATTTCCCTTTTCATTTGCAATTTTCATACAAGTTTTGGCAACGGAGCTGCGGGCATTTCATTGCCTGTTGCATGGCAGGTGAAGTGGAGTGGGTCGAGGGTCAGGAGTCATGGAGATGGCGATGGAGATGGAGCTACCCAAAACACGTGCATAATAATGCCACCCACTCACGCCCAGATACATAAACATGATGTAATTTTAAAATTTCATGAGTTTCATGCCAAGTTTGTTTTATCTGTTTTATGGCAGTGGCGCTCCCGGGGCCACTGGATGCAAAAAGGGGTAGATGATAGCCAAAGATACAGGTAGACAGGCTGCCAGCATCATGGAGAGCAAACTACGAGCAGCTGCTCTATGGGAGCAATCAATAGATATTAGAAAATTCAATTAGCTAACTGCGGGAGGGAGAAAAACGCTATGCAAACAATAGCTCTTAGCAGGGAAAAGTGGAGAAAAATATCCAACTAATTAAGAATTTAATCAGCAAAATTTACGGGGCATTTCAAAAAATATGAGTAAGTATTTTCATGGAATTATAAGAGATGAAAAATATAAATATACCTACTATTATTAAATGTGAACTATTAATGGCTAAAATGAACAAGATATTGCTTTAACTTAATGTTTTATAAATCAAATAAATACATTTAATATTTTTGACACTCAAAATAAGGCAATATTCAATACTGAAATAATCAGAACTGATAGAATAAATTATATTTCATGTCTGAGGTCGGACGCTACCATGTTTTCGCCCTGTGTACAACTCTTTGGAGGGGGGGAAATGAACGAAAAGGGCAAAGGAACAAAGTCGGCCACTTGCAAACACACAAAGTGCATTTAGAGTTAGTAGATCGAACAAAAGCCACTCGAAATTGGCGTGCTTACACTCGAAAGCCATTTGCTAATTTTAGCCCACCCCCCAAAAAAAGTTTCCCCCCCCCCCCCACTTACATACCTTTTTCCGTTCGCTTCGCCTGCTTACAATCGAGTATAATTAAATTTTCGTATTTACTTAACAATTCATATTCGAGAGTCGCAAACAATTTGCGCCCTGCTGGATCCCGAGCCCCAAGTCGGTGTTTTTATACCCTGTTTACCTTTTTCGGAGGAGCAATGAATCGGGGGAGTGCGAGTGGAACTGGCGAGTATAAGGGGTGAATATTACAAATGTTTATCTTTGCTCAATAGCAACAAAAACAACAACAACAAAGGGGGTGCCGTGCGGTGCACATATAAAATATGCATGAGAACAGAATTTTGCAATGCAGTTAAGAGAAAGCGAGAGGATGCCCATCCTGCCGGATAAGAATTAATTAAAAAATCCCAGTGCAGGATGCAGGGGGCATGGGTGGGGAGTGGAAGGAAAGCGAAGGGGGTACAAAACAGAACAGGACATGATGTCCCCGAGCACCTCGAGGCTCTCTTTATCCGGATAAAGCGAGTCGTAAACATGCAAATGGAGCACAAACATTTGCATATATGAGATAAAATCAGGGGGGGGGGGGGGTAAACTAAAAAAAAATACAAAAGAAATTCCATCCTAGACAGAGAAAACGAAATTCCTTTTATTACCATTCCAAATATTCAAATACATCATCGAAATGTAAATGTAATTTAAGTTTCTTTTACACAAAAAAAAACGATATGAAATGTAGATCGATTTTACATGAATATCAGTTTGATATGCGGGCGCGTAAATTCGATGTGTTCGAAATGAGTATTTCATGTTATGCATAACCACAAATTTACATGCGCATATCGATTTTATGGCGACATGCTTTTTTTTGTGTGCAGGTATTTTAAGATTTCAGCTTATCAAAATTAGAACCAAATTGAATTGGATTTGAATCTGTTTTTTTTCGTCTTTTTCAAAATATCTTTATATATTTGGAGATCTGTAAAACCCAAAATCTGAATGCACCTAGAAACACAAATATGATAGATAGACAAACTTTTAAAAAAGGCAACCAATGAAAATGCATCTTTAAAATATGGGGAATATTTGTAAACAAAACCAATAACTAGGTATGTAAATTGCAGTTTTCTCTGTGTATCATCAAAAAATACATATTTTTACCCCGCGAGCACCGAGGTTTCCCCTTTTTCCTCGCCCTCGGTAATTTGTTTTCGCCTTTTGTGAAGCTGGCAGCGGATAATCCGACGGCCATTGAGTCTAATCAGACGTTTATTCTTCAATTTAAAGTCTATTTGCGGACTTCTCCATTGTTTGCTAATGGGAGCAAGCTGCTAAGTGATCATCGCCACTTGGATTTTGATTTGGTTGTGGATTTGGATTCGGATTTGAAACCAGTGCGCCACCCCGTGGCGTTTTTTTTATTTCGGAATGTTTTTATGGCCCCGGCAGTTCGGTGTATTTGCCCAATTCGTTATGCACCGGCCGAGGAATGGGATCTTTGGGGATCCGCGGATGCTGGCAATCTTTAATCTTGAATCTTAAATCGGGGCTCTGGGGGTCAGGGTCTTCGGGTGCCACGCTCCCCCCAGAACTAACACCTCTCGCACTCACATGCGGTTTTCTTTTTGCTTTTTTGCACCTCTTTTCTTGTTTCGAAGCTTTAAACGTTTATCGCCTTTTTATCACTATCATTTATTTGTTTGCATTGCCTAGCACACACGCACGATCGCGGAATGACACATTTTTAGGAACTTGGGAACAATATACAGATTTAATTTTAGATGGCATCGAATCGAATACTTCCCGAAAACACCAATCGAATCGAACGAAAACACAGCGAAACTAAGACGAAAAACGGAATTAAGCCTGCGGCGCTTGTTGTGTTTTTTTCACGGAGCGGAGAGATGGCGAGATAATCGGAGGAGCATCAGCCGGGTGGCCACGATTACGATTAGTCCAGGTTAGTGAGACGGACTCTCGGCACACGCGTCCAAAGGCGGCCAAAGACAGCGCCAAACTGCGGCCAACGGGGCGGATGAAAATGCGAGCTTTGCGGAAAAGCACACCCACACACGGGCATTAAAATACAACAATGCAGGATACAATATTCAATTCACCAGTTGACTGCCGACTACCGCAACAAGTAGAAAAGCTCAAGCGAGAGAGAGAGCCGCCGAGAGAGACGAAGAGAGCGAGGGAGAAAGCGAAAAGCTCGCGGTGAGACCGGCGTTTTCTGCGGTATTTGCATTCAATTGACGATTGCAGCGATTGTGATTGTGATTGCGATTGCGACTGCGATGGCCTGTCAGCTGCAATTGACACTCAAGCTGAATGGGCCGCCAAATGGGTTTTGTCCACTTTAAACAGGAATAAAACATCTAATACCCTGCAGCTGGGGAAACCCTTGAAGGGCTTAGGCATCCTATTATAGATACCATTACATTTTTTTTCATTTTATTAAAACTTTCCCAATCCAATATTTATAAAAAATATTTTATTTTTATGGGATTACCCTATCTAAACCATGAATATATTAATACAATTCAATGCTACTTAATTTCTGTAAATTTACGTTGAACTTACTTAGACGTTTTCTTTGGGAATATTTCCTTTTTTTAGTTACAAACATGTTTATTCCAATATTAGGAATATTAAAGGTGAAGTGTAATAACACTAGTTTTCAAAATAACACTAGTATACAAAATATTTTTTTTAAAATACACCAAGAAGGATGATGATAGTTCCTGGTAGAGTTTGGTAGATCACAAACAAGATATAACATTTTTTTATTATATGTACATTTTTTTAAAAAGATTTTTTAACAAATTTTTTTTTACGTCTTACTGTCAAAAATTTAATTCAACACTTTTAAAAAAATTGTATCCTTAAAACAAATGTTGATATATTTTTTGAGATCTACCAGGAACTATCATCATCCTTCTTGGTGTATTTTGACTGTAAACTAGTCTAATTAACACATTCTTCCATTATTTTGCATCATATAACATTGTATATAAAACCGGACTGCATATACAAAATCTCAATTTCCGAGGAATTCCCCATTTGATCAGCATATATTTTGTGTTACATTTTATGGTTATGGACGCCACATTTCGCAGTGGGGAGAGTGAGTCGCCTCGCACTTAAAGTCGTACGCAAATTGACGCAAGTTGCCAACGCTCACGTTCACACGCTCATCATCCCGATCGTGGGCGATCACCGGCGGCAGGGATCCGCAGAAGAACTGGGCATAGCTCAGGTGGAACAGTTGCGGGGCGGTGAACTCGTGCTCAAATGCATACGGACGGTACTCCAAATTCCGGGAGTCATGATCCAGACCAAAGAAGGCGTCATAGGCCAGCTGGAGGCCGTTAAGATCAGCCAGTCGTTCCTTCAGCGAAACGTATGGTTTCCCCTCCGCACACTTGATGGCATTCTGGAAACCCTGCGACTCCCGAATCTCCAGACCCACAGGGGACTCGTTTCCGGCAGCATCGAAGAGTATGCCATCCTGCTCGAAGGCGTGGTTCATCTCGTGGGCCAGAACTGCTCCCAAAAGGCTCTGCTGGAAGATGGAATGCTGCCGGTGGTCGAACAAGGGCCATTGCAGAAATTCCATGGGCACGGTGATGGTGTTCCTTTCGTTTTCATAGAACGGGGAAGTTCGGGCCTTCCTCACATTGTCGTTGACATAGTAGCGCTGCAGATCCAATCTAGATCCCGGATCAAGTAGACCCGCATGCTGGAGACGGGATCGTAGGGCTAAAGCCTCAATGAGATTGCCCAGGAAACTTGACTCTGTAAAATTGGCAATCTCATAGTGGGTGTCATAGAACGCGGGGGATTTCTCCTCCGGTAAGTTCCCCACTTTTAGCTGAATACCATCTAGTTTAGCTCTCACATAGGCCAGTTGATGGGTCGTAAGCTGCAAACGATTGGCATCCAAGTATTTGCCAAAGGTTTTCTTGAAATTCGTAAGCATCCTCTGCAGCTGTAGGGTGTCCTCTTTCCGGTTTTGGTATATAAATCGATCGTAGATATAGTTTATTCCCAGGGGTAAAACAGCTCGCATGTGGTGAACGCAGGTTCTTGGATTTCGCCTTCTGGGTTCATATTCCTCGATGAAAGCATAGTGGTGCAGTCGAAGGTATAGATATTTGGGAAGTGGATCAAAGTCCTCTACGAACTGATAACTTTCCCGCAAATACTCCACATCACTGACCTCGAAAATCAGTCGATCGAACTCTTTAGCGGTGTGGTTCAAACCCAATAGTTGACTACAAATGTACTGCCATTGAACAGTGGGGATTTGTTGTCTAATTTCCCTGTAAGTCCATGTATATACAATGGGATTCTCTACCCGATATTTATCCTGCAGTTCCTGCAATTTCATTATTAATTGGACCGTTCCGTTATTATACCTCGATTTATTCAAACTTAATAGCTGCAAAACACGCAGGTTACTGTATCTGGCACTTGGTTCAGGCATCTTGATCTGAATAACCTGACGCATGGAATCGTTTGCGGCTACTCCAATGCGCTCATCGAAGAACAGCCCATTCAAGCCGCGCTCGATGAATTTCGCCGGATGCGCCGACCATACCATAAACTCTTCTGGAGGATGGGTCTCGTTCAGTTTTCTTGGATCTTCCGTACAGGCTTTGTAATATGATCGCATTTGTTTGATCAGTCGCGATGCCTGAGTGTCGTTTTCTCCCACACGACTCTCCATGAATTCCACCATCGCACTGGCAAACTGATCCTCGACCCACTCAAAGTTGTCCATTTCGAGGCACTGCTAAAACCTCCACAGGCGAAATTCCAGAAGTTCGAGCAGGGTGATGTGGATCTATTAAGATTCTGGTGAATCTGGTTTGCCGTAGCAACGTTGACATCCACTTCCGCCTCGATAAAAATGAACGATGCCATCAGGCAAGAGCACAGCAAAAGTAAACTTTCCATCTGGTTCGATTGATTTATACTGAGAAACTAATTAAACCACAGCTTATCGCTCCGCCGAGCTTGGACACCTTTGCTCTGGCGAAAGAGCTTCGGGACTGAAACTGATAACTCGGTCAAAGCTTTGTCTCTGAAATGTATAATGATTCCCCCGCCTATTGAAATATTCCAGCCACCTATACACGTTAAATAAACCCGATTCGTGACTACATTAATCCGAGCTTAGCGTTTATTGAATCTGATTGTTAATTACAGCACAATTTGTAGTTCAATCTTCAATCATTGGCTAAAACAGTTGGAAATATAAAAATATGTCGGGACTACCCCAACCATATGTCACAGGCTTAAAGGCTACAGTCTACTTAACCAAACTGGATCTAAGGTGTTCACTTCTTGAACTTTTGCTTCTTTCCTCCCGCACTCGCGCCCGTTGTGGACTTTTTCAGCTGGCCGATCTGCTTGGATTTTTGCTTCAGCTTGTTCTGCTTCTTGATGGGCTTTCCCTCCAGAAGCGGCACTTCGTCAATATCCACTCGCGGTGCCTTGGCCAATTTGGAGGGCTTGGGTTTTGCCTGCTGCTCCCCCTTGGGCTGGGGTTTCGCTTTAGGTTCCTGCTGGGGTTTCGCTCCACCTTTGGGTTTCGTCTGCTGGGGCTGAGGTTTCGCTTTAGGTCCCTTTTCTTCTGGCTTGGCAGGTGAACTAGTGCCATTGGCTGTTGACTTTTTGCCCACTGGCTTGGCTGGCGATGCCTTTCCATTTGCCTTTGCAGGTGCTCCTCCTTGGTTCTGTTTCTTGAATGATTTGGCATCTGACTTGGGAGCTGGGGCTTTGCCGTTGGCTTGGGTCTTTTTAGGCGCAGGTTTCGATGGCGCCTCGCTTCCATTTGTTTTCTCTACTGATTCCTGGGATTTCCTTTCTTTCTTCTCCACTGGCTTTTCCGGCTTTGGCTTTTTGGGCGCCTTCACGGGCTGTTCAAACACCTTGGCCACATACTTGGTCTTGCTCTCCTCTCGTTTCTTCTTCTTCAGCTCCTGCTCGATTTCGGTGAAACTGGGTTTGCCCGCTCGCTTGCCCAGCAGTTTTCGGGGACCCTTCTCCTGTGCCTCTCCCTCCTCGCCCTCCTCAGGCTTCTCGGTCTCCTCAGTCGATTCTGTGGTGGCCTCTGCCTCGATTGCCTCGTCCAGCTGCTTCTCATCCTCCTCCTGCTGCTCCTTGGTTATGGGTATAGTGTTGGAGAACTTCTTAAGCTTGGCCACGTAGAAACCGTCCATGTTGTGGGTGTGCGGATAGTAACGCTTTGTGAGGTTTAGGCTGGGATGGAACCGATGCTGCCGGAACTTGGTGAAGCCCTCGACGCCAAAGTCCAGGCCAGTGGGCACCAGCTTGACATTTCGCTTCTTCAACGCATAGTCGATTACCCACTCGTTCTCCTCAGGCAGCACTGAGCAAGTGGAGTACACAATATAGCCGCCGGTAGATGATTTCGCATCCGTGCAATCGATGGCAGTGAGCAGGAGCTTCCTCTGGAGGTTGTAGCACCGCTGCACATCCACATCCGACTTGGTAGTCTTGACACTGGGATCCTTGGAGACGACGCCAGTTCCTGTACAAGGAGCATCCAGCAGGACGCGATCGAAGCCGGTCATAATATTCCTAAACTTGGTACCATCTTCGCAGCTGACCACCGCATTTACGATTCCCAGCCGATGGAAGTTGGCCACAATAGCCTTGATGCGATCCCTGTTGGAATCGTTGGCGAACAGCACACCGGTGTTCTTCATGATACTCGCAATGTGGGATCCCTTGCCACCGGGTGCAGAGCACATGTCCAGGATGCGTTCGTTCTCCTGAGGCGCGAGTGCCATTACAGGCAGCAGCGAGGAGGCTCCCTGGATCATGTAGTGACCGGCCAGATACTCTGGCGTGGCACCCAGCGGCACTTGCGAGTTAAAGACGACCAGTCCAACCTTGGTCCACTTGCCCAGGGGATCCAAGTTGACGCCACGATTGATCAGAGCTCCGGCCAAATCCCGACGACGTGTTTTCAGAGTATTTGTGCGGATGGTTAGTGGACGAGCAATCTAAGGAATAGATTTTATAAATACAAATGCGTAAATCACACCTATTAACCAGAATACTAACCTCTGAGGCCTCCAGATACTCCATGAGCTCGGTCAGCGGCAGCATGTCCATCAGCTTCTCCATCAAGAACTCGTTGTAGCTGTAGTACAAGCACAGATCCTTGCGCAGCAAGTCGATGTACTCCCCGCGGGACCGATCCGCCTGGCGGTACTTCTTGAAATCGGAAAGAACCAAACTGACGTCCTTGATGCGCTGCTGCACTTCCTGCAGGGTGAGGTCCTTTTCGGCCTCTTCCTCCTCGTTGGGCAGCTGGAACACATCCTGCCGGTCAAAAGTTTCCAGCATTTCCTCGTCAGCTTCCTGGGCTTCCTTGGCCTCGCGCTTTTTCAGCTTCTTGTTGGCGCGCTCGATGGGCAGCTTGTCATCATCATCATCATCATCGTCGTCGTCGTCATCCTCCTCCTCATCGCTGTCTGCCGCGGCTCCACCTTCCTCACCGGATAGATCAAAGTCATCGTCGGAATTGGCCTCATCATCATCGGAGAGATCGGCCAGCTTGCCAACTTGGGCGGCGTCATCATCGGATTCGTCTTCTTCCTCGTCGTCGTCTTCCTCTTCCTCACCGGATTCTTCTGCCTCCAGGCCATCCTCGTCTTCGGAGTCGTCTTCCAACTCAACTTGGGAGTCGTCCTCCAAGTCCTCATCATCCTCCTCCTCTTCGGACTCGGTTTCCGCTTGTTTCACTTGCTTTTTCTGCTTTTTGGGCTTCAGCCAGTCATCGTTATCATCTGTAAAGCCCTTGGGTGCTGCGGATTTCTGGCTCTTGGGAGTCGGCACCAGTTGGGGCACCTCCTCATCGGAGGAAGCCTCCTGCTGCTGTGCCTCCTTCTCATCCTCCTCGGGTTCGCTGTCACTGTTGTAGGCCGTCTTCCGCTTAACCTTTTGAGGCTGGTTTCCCTTGGCCCGCTTCTCCTGCAGTTTGGCCTTTTGGACCACTTTCTTCTGCTCCCGCTTCACGAATCGCTGCTTTTGTCTGTGGGAGAGCTTCTTTTCCTCCTCCTCCATGGGAGCTGTGGAATATGAGACATTTTAAATTAACAACTGGATGGTCGCAGGGTAAATCTTCAACAGCACTCACCAAACGATTGTTTGCGGAAGACGGGCGCTCCCTGTTTGCGAGCCTTGCGGCCGGGACCCTTTTTCGGTTTCTCACTGTATTCAGCCTTGCGACCCATACTTTTAACTTAATTTATCCGGTTTTTTGGAGCAGAACTTTTTAAAAACGTGAGCACTTTGAGTTTGCTCCACGTGCGCCGCTCAAAAGACCGCGGAGGTTTTACAGCACTGCTTAGAGTCACTTTAGCCAGGGATGCGCATTTTTTAGCTATTAAATCTATAAATAAAAGATGGTTATTTAAAATAAGGGGACGAATTTATAATATTTATTTTCCCAGCTCATCTAAGATTGTGAATAATTAAAATATTCACTTTTATTTGCTTTTCAAAGACACAATTAAATTTTTTTATACAAAAGAAAATATATTCAAGCTATAAATATATTGCTACAAAGTAGCTATTTTAGCTACTTGCACCCACAATCAGCTGTGATAACAAACGTATTTTACAACACTGGTAAATTTAAATTTCAATGAAATATTTATAAAAAATCAACTTTGTAAATGCTTATCAACGTTTTAATACTTTTCTTTCTAACTCTAATTTGTTCTCAATTCAAACTGTTCAAAAAAAATTAACAAAAAACATTTAATTTGAGCCAATTTGAATTTTATTAACCGTTATGGGGACTGCCAACTTGCTACTGCTGGCAGTGCGTAGGCAACCCTGTCCGATATGTTTGTGTTGGTGAATGCCCGGTTTAAACAACTGCGCCCTTTTTGCAGTTAATATATTTTATTGCAAATCATGGCGTACCAGGAGAAAATAGCCGAATTCAAGAACTGGGCCACCAGTCTGGGATGTCCGAACACTGCCCTACCCACCGACGATGCCCTGCGAAAGTAAGTTATAGTGGAATTTCGAAAATCACCAACTAATAATGGTTGAAACCGGGATTTTCTGAAAGGATTTTCAAGTCCGGCTCTAGTTTGCTCCTCAACCAGCTGCAATCCCGCATCCAGCCAAAGGAAGTGGTGCGCGAGGTTCGTGAGAACCTGCTGATTGCCCAGGTGGCCCGCTACAAGGACAAGATGGTGCCGCTGGCTTCCCGCAGCTTCCAGCCACAGGAGCTCCAGAGGTACCAAAAGATGCAGGAGCTGAAAAAGCACCAGGAGAAGGCGGATCTCCAGCTGGCGGAGGACAGAAAGGAGTACCAAAAACTAGCCGCCCACAACAAGAGCAAAAGTGGGTAAAATCATAAGCAACCTAGAAACGAAACCAACTAATCCTGTCAATAATCCTTCACAGACATTCAAACCATTAGTGCCGATCACCGAACGCAAGTGCTCGACTCGAAATGCAATATCCTCGATCTGAAGCTGGAATCCCTAACCAAAAGCTACGATCAGGAGCTGAAGAACAAGGCCCAGATCCTGGCCACCACGCCCGTAAAGCTGACTGCGAGGAATGCCAGCGAGGCGCGAGCCACCCGAGCCGTGGAGCAGGCTCTCAAGCAGCTGGAGACCTTCTATGGGATGTGCGATGAGGGCAATGTGGTCCACTCGCTGGCAGAGGCCAAACAGCGCCTGTGGAATGAGATGCGCAGCAACTTTGCCGACATTCCCAACGCCCTACTACTGAACGTCATAATGAAGATGAAGGAGGAGCAGCTGCAGCACATAATGCATCTGAATGAAACCAGGGGCAAGGGCACCACTGCCAAGCCACCGCTGAACAACTACGAGGTGAAGTTGCTCAAGACCAAGGCCGATATGCTGGGTCTGGCGGCCAAGTACTTCGGCGCCCAAAAGGAACTGGAACAGAAGGAGGAGCGCTTCTGCCAGGACTACAGCGTCTTTGTGGACAAGCTGCAGACGAAGGTGTACAGCTTCAATGGCATCTGCTTGGGCGACGAGGACAGCGCCGATGAGCTGATCAGTGACTATCTGGTGCAGTACAACATGCGCAATTTCAATGGCGCCCAGAACGAATTCCTGCGCGAGCAAATCGAGCAACTGCGAGTGGAACTGGAGGCGGGCGCCAGGCAGCTGGAGAATCATGATCTAAAGCTGGGCTCTGTAAAGCAGGTGTACGGCGACATCAACTCGAGCATCAACCGCATCCAACAGGACATGGTTCAGCTGTCGCAGATCAAGGAGAAGATCCTCTTTTCGCGTAATATGATGAAGAATCTGGTGGAAGACATGCAGGCGGCCACACAAAAGCAGAACGCCAAGTCGCAGCTGATGAGCACTAAGCTTAAGGTCAGCAATATGTCCATGCTGGGAGCGGAGAGCTTCTGCCTGGCCAATGACAGTGTGTTCTCCAGCACCAAGGTGGAGTTCGATGGAAATTGCAGCGCAATGAACTCAACGATGCGTCGCAGCTTCGACAATAAAACCCTGATGCCGGGTGGGGCGGCATCCACCACCTTGATGTCTGCATACAGCGCCACTGTACCCGCGCACCTGCTGGAACTCAATACCTTTTTGGAAATGCCGCTGGAAAAGCTGAGCTGCATGCCACGCGCTTGGTGAGCACACATATCTCTCCTCTACAAGCATATTTCCAATTAATCAAGAGCTCGTTTTTTTCCGTTCACGGACAGCTCCTTCCTGTTGTCGGCCAATCCGCTCATCGTCGAGACCCAGGAGCTGGCCTCCACCGTTCAACTGGCTCCCGGCTATTTGCTAACACCCTTCGGCGCTCTGCAGGAAGTCCGCAAACGCATTTTGTGGGCGTCGTCAATTGCCGCACACACGTCTGACGTGAAATTGAATTTGCAGCCGTTAATTGGTAAGCTCAATTCAGACATTTTCGTTAATATCCGCCTGATTGGGAATATGTCCCTGCCTCTTAGTTGATCCCCACGATTTGAGGCTGAAGGCGAGTCGGCAGCACGAGGAAATTGACCAATTGCTGGACAATCTGATGGCCATTGGGGTGAGGACGCAATTGCAGCTGGAAAAGGCCGAGCGGATCTACCGATTCCTGCTCAAGAATCCCCTGAGTCGCTTTGTTCCCCCGGATAAACGATACAATAATGCCAGCTTTGAAGACTACGAGAACGAGTTCAATCTCTATTATCGCATGGCCATCAATGCCGGTACGATAAGACCACATCCCAATTAATCCTGTTATTTATACTTTGATACTACTTTATCGTTCTCATTTACACCGTTTTAAAATCAAATGAATTCCTTGTTGAAAACTTAAAATGCTGTTTGTTTTTGTAATATTTTTATTGATTTTTTTGTTCGTTTTTGTTTTGTGTTTTGTCGTTTTTTTTATTACAAAGTCGAAATGGATTTTACTCACACCCACACAAAAATTTGGGTAAAAATGTCTTGATATTCAAAAGAATTTCTCATTGTGCTTAAGAGCTAATAATGTACACAACTTTTGTTGCCTTTTATTCGAATATGGATTTTGCCTCGATTATGGGGGTTTCAGTTATTTTTTAAGGGGATAGTTTGTCGAGTTGTCAGGTTTGCGTAACGAAAATACTTTATTATTTATTAAATAAAAATAAAATATTCTCTCAATTGTCGAAGCAAAATCGGTAATGCCTGTGATGTATCTTGCTTAGATTAAAATTATTTAAAACATATACAGTGCCAGATCAGAAAGCAAAACGGACGGGATCGAGGTGAAATGCATCTTTTGCGGCTGCGCGGGATTCGAATTTCGAATTGAGTTTCGGCTCTAAGGTGCTAATAAATTATAGTTCTAGTTATCGTTGGCCCTTCACTTAGCATACTTAACTTAAGACATAATATTGGACGTACGAAAATTGGGCTGGACTAAACGGAAACGGAAACGTAAACGGAAGCTACAAAACGATTTCAAAACTGGAGATGATGGGTAAGTATGTATGCGGGAACATTTGAGACGTCTATTGCGCGGTTATACGATGTGGTTTTCGATATATCTATTTTATATATGTTTATGCATTCGAGGGCTGGTTGATGGTTTTGGACTTGGAGCGCTTGGAGTCGGCGGCCGTGGGCCCATTGGCTTATCTGGCGAAGAGGAGCGCCGCAAGGATGCCGACCAGGGCGAACGAGGTGGCAGCGACATCCTCGGCACCGGCGAAGTACGCCTGTCCGCAGGCAGGTGGGCACACGGGGATGATTGTCTCGAAGAGATTGACGCGCGCCTCAGCCTCGCCAAAGCGATTGGTGGCCTTGCAGACATAATCACCGTACTGGCGCTTCTCGATGGTGATCACACGGAGCGTCGAGTCGGTGTACTCGTCGGCGGTGGCGAAGTGGGAGATGCTGTAGTGCTGGTTGTTGGCCAGCTGGATGTCGTCCTTGGTCCAAACGATGGCCGGTGGCGGATAGGCCTCGATGTGGCACTCCAAGTCCATGTCGTACTGCAGGGCCTGTCCCAAACGCGGACGCGGTACAGTAATCACGGGGGCGAACTCCACCTCCACATTAATGTTGCGCCTGTCGCCCTTGCTCACTCCGTTGTCAGCCACGCAGTAGTAGGTGCCGCGATCCTCCCTCTTCACCGACTTGATGCGCAGGGTGTTGCCCACATAGGTGGCGCTGTCTGGAAACAAGAGATGGATAGAGATACTCGTTAGTAATTTTCATAAAAATTATCAAAGTATGTATAAGATTTGTTATAAGTTATAACTTATAAGTTCTAGTCATTCATTTTATATTTATTTGAATTATTTGATCAATTATATTTTCTCGGTTCTGAATGCCTATAATGCCTAAAACTACAAAAATCTACAAAGCATTCTGAATATATGTAGGTACAATTTATTCGATTTTTTTTAAAGAAAAATATAATAAAAGAAAATGTTGGTTTTCAATTGGTTTTCTTTTATAAGCCCCAAATGTATTATCTTGCATTCTGAGGATCCAGAAAAAGTGCTGGATAAAACAAAAGGCGCCTGATAAGCAGTATATATTCTGGGTACTGAATGCCTTTTATCAAAAAATGTTTAAGTACCATAAATTTTCAAAAACCTATAAAGCATTCTTGAACGATTTCTGTGACACCCCCGTATAAAACAATAAGCAATTAGTTTTCTTTTATAAAACCCAAAAATATTATCTTGTTTTCTGGAAAACTGCTGGTAGTGCTACAAAAGGCGCCTATAAATTTCCTTTAGGGAAATAATATGTTTTTGTACATATCGTATCTAAACAATTGCTCTTTTATTTCACTTCAAATCCATAATACTTTACATCAACAATCGCTAGTTTGAGTGTGGTGTAACCATTTCCATTATAGGTTTAATCTTATCCGCTGTTTAGGCGATGCGCGTTCAAGTGCAAACACATCCACTGGCCATTAATGGAGCAGCTCTAAACGCTGCCGGGGCTCTGAATCTATTGTGTTTGTGCACTGGGGGCGGCAGAGTCAAAAATCCGATTTTAATGAGCCAACCCGGAGCACATCCGTTGGCACTTGCGGGTGACCTTTTCCAGTGTCCGCCGCTTGTGGAAGGCGCCCAGCGAAACAATGGCCGCGTTAATGACCTCTAACAAGTAAAGCATTTTGTTTGGGCCTCGGCTCGTTTGCGTTGCCAACTAATTTTGAAAAACGGAGTATGCCAGCCACTGCACTTAGCCATGAGTGCACGGAAGGAGTGGGAGTGGTAGGGGATAGCTAAAGGGATAGGAATATAGGGGTATGGGATTGGGTATGAGTATGAGTACGAGTATGAGCTGAGCAACTGAACCGTGAACGTGAATGGGAATAGGAATTGCAGTGCGAATGCCAAATGCGAAATGCGAAAGGTGCTCCGGGTTCATAACCGGAAGTTGGCTCAGCTCAGCCGGGTGGTTAGGGGGTGTACTGTACTACACGATGCAGTGGAAAACGAGTGCAATGAGCCTAGGGATCTGTTACCTCATCCACACACACCGATACTCCTGTCCGCTTATGTGTGCGTGTCTGTGGCTGCTCTTCAAACATTTGCCAAAACAATTCAGGCTCAAACAATTGACACAAACTACATGGAGCAGGAGTACACTGGGAAAACTATCGGACACTTTTAAAAATATTATTACTTTTATTTTATAGGATTTTGTATAGTTCTTTTGTAAAAACAGATTGAAAAGGTAGGAAAATAACAGATCCATGTAATCTTAATATAATATTATTCCTTAATATTCTTAATGAACTTGTTATATAAAAAAAATTTATCAAAGTAGCTCCCAAAATTATTTCATTATGTAATATATTAGGATTTTCTAATATAATCCCCGACTATTTTCCAACACCTGGCGTTTGAAGTATTTTTCCCAGTGCTCGAAAAAGAGTTGCTAGCCGTAGAAACATCAGGAGCATTGACCAAAGCTCTGGAATGCCCTGAAAATATGTTTTATGCGAATTGCACATAAATGCGGGCCACAAGCCGAAAAGGGGGAGAAATTCGAGTGCGGCTTGTGCCTGCTCAACTGAAACATTTCAAATTAATTGCGCCTGGGAATCGAAGTAACACATTTCATTAAAATTGGATTGACAGCCACCCATCCCGCCGCCTTCCCAAAGCCCAGCAATCGAGATGTGATGGCAATGGGTTAAGGCGGTGGCCCAACGACAATTGCATCGGTTGACGAGCTAAAATGGCATCGTGATGCGGGCATCTCAGAAAACAACGCATCAAACTCATTTCAATATTAGAAAAGCACATATACAGGCCCAAGCACGCCTTCAATATACGTATGAATATATATAACCAGACTTTATAGAGTGGGAAGGAGGGAGAGAGCTTTGTTTAATTAGTCCAATGGAAAATGATTCACTTCGGATTATAGTGTCATGAGTAAAAGACATTTGTGTTTGTAAACCCAGAGCTACAACTCGAGGGGAAATCATTCCGCAACTAATAGAAACTAAAAGAAATTAGGAAGATCGGGGTCACCAAAAGTGCAAAACAAGCTAGATAAGGTAATTATATGTTTTTTCCAACTATAAAGACGATACATTTATATTAATTAATTTAATAGAGACGTTAACACAAATTTTTAAACAACTTTAGCCATATAGAGCCCGCAAAAAGTTCTCAGCTCTTGAAACAAAGGCTAGTAACTATAGTTAGAGTTGACTACTCCCTGTTCAGCGAGTAAGATCAGTTGTGTTTGTAATTTACGAGCGTTTACTGTGCCTGCCCAGCGAACACAGGCCCAAAACAGGTTCTTTCTGTATATATCTGGCTAGATAGCCCAGAAGTCATCTCGGTTTCTGTTTTTGTTTTTCTTTTCCCCCATCTACCTTGCAGCTAGCTAGCTCTGCGTTCAGCAGCATGACTTCAGTTCTATATAGTATGTATTATATATACCAGATAGCCCTTGATCGAATGCACTTATAGTTCACAGGCTACCCACTCGAAATAACAAATGCGCAGGCCCAGCATAGTGTTAAATGTTTCGACTATTTTTATTTCTTTTTTGTCGTTTTGTTTTGATGGACAACCGCGTATTCAGTGGACTGTGAAATGATATGCAAGTCAGGTAGAAAGAGAGCCTAGGAATTTCAGAACTTCAAACGTTCCCAAACATTTGTCGCCTGTAAACCGTTTTACCGTTAGCATGTAAGAACTCTTTATGTTTTCCATGGAGGTCGCGCATGCGCGTAATTGGGGCGTGGCAGAGAGTAGCGATATTTAATTGCTAATTAGTTATCCGACACAAGCAAAGAACCAGAGGGATATACATATTCCACAGAGAGTGAGTAGAGAGCGAATACAGCTGCCAGTTTCTTCTGAATACGAGACATTTCTCATTCTGTTCTTGTAATTAATGCAGAAAGAATGCCATGAATTGACTCCAGACTCGATGTTTGCGACACTTTTGAGGGTTCAAATTTTATGAACTAGACCAGAAAGTCATTGAAACAGAACACCCCTAATGGATGATGAATGGCTGGGTAATGTGAATTTGAGATATTCAAGAGTTCATGAATCGAAAACATTGTAATGGCTTCGAATTACGTAAAAACCAGATTCATATATCACTCGCAAACAAGCTCAAGGTAAAGGGGTTGGGTTTTGGTTGGGGTTCTAAATACCTTTTCTTCGATCCATGATCTATTCTTTATTCCTCATTCTCTGTTTGCTATTCCCCGAAGGCCCGTTTTCAATAACTAACCATTATGGATTGACAAATTAAGAGTAAACTCCAGCGCAATCAATCTAATGAGAGAGACCCGCATCTCAGGAGCCCACAAAAGAGTATAATATCAAGCGGAAATAGCTCTCTCTCTCCTCCGCATATCATGCACAGCCATCATCCATCATCTAAAGAATGGTGCGGAGTAATTTCAGTTACTAATGAGAGAATTAAAAACACTTTGCACCGGGCAGGATGATGATGATGGTGCGTCCATCTCTGACTCGGCAATCTCTGACAACTAATGAAAGGAAAACAGAAACAGAAAGGAAAAGATGGAAACTGAAAAGGTAATGAAAACCCCGACTTGGCAGGCGGGCGGGTCCACATTTGTTTTAGGCCCTTCCTTCGGGACAGGTTCCCCTGTCTGGAACTCAGAAACTGTGGAACTCTGTCTCCGCCTGCCATCATGCGAAATGAAAACAACGTTGCTAACGTTGCAACACCCTTGTTTCCCGATCTCCGATCCCTCTACAAACAACCAGAGATAAATTGTCAGTTGAAGGCAACGAAAACAGAGCCAAAGAAAAAGGAAAATTGTGCAAAGAGGTGAGAATTGAGTTTTGGGAGCAGGGGAAGGTGAGAAGTGGAAAGTGCAGGTAGATAGGGACAGTAGGATGGCCTGAAAGGATGCAACTTCTTTGTGCCGCTGCAAAGGAAATGGAAGGAAAATGGAAAATGCGGGGGAAAAAGTGCAAAGGACAGGTGTAGGTGTATATGGCTATATGACCCGCTAAATTCTAAAAACCCGGGTCTAGGTCTTGGCGCTTGGATGACTTTCAGCGACCCGTCAACTGCGCGCTGGCTTGGAAAATTTGTTACAACCATTTGGAAAGGGTTGGTTGCCTTGCTACCGTTTCTAATTTTTCATAAACTACTTAAAGCGATCCGCCATTTTGTGAGGTGGCAAAAACAACCACCCAAAAAGGCAGTATGCGTCCACCTCGGGAAAAAGGGAAATTGAGTGGCATGCAAAAAATGTATCCGCACCAATCACAGAGCCAGACGACTTCTTTTTCCGTACACCCTTTTTGCCCTTCGAGCGGGAAAACGTGTGACGAACATCGACAACAACAACAACTAACCGAAATAACATTGATGCAAGAGCGCTTTCCCTTTCCCAGGAAGTCTAGGCCTGCGGCCATATTTGTTTTTTCCCCATTTAATTTCCTGCAATTTGGCTATCAACTCCGGCGGAAAGTCTTTCTGGTCTTCCTGGCCGCACTAAGGAAAATTCAGGAAAGCGGCTCTTCAAATGTCAACTGATTCCAGCCGACGGTTCTGTGAACCGAACGTTGCCATGTGGAAATTATGAATGTTAATGCAGCACGTCTACAATGTGTGACTCATCATAATTTAAAACACGGACTGGCAAAGGCAAATGCAAAAGTCAAATGCCGAAGCGGGTGCGCTTTTAATGACGCTCCGCATTACTTGCGCCTGGTGCACACATCCCAACCGAAATGAGAAACCCGGAGAATCCAAGCCCAAACCCAAACCCATCCATCCAACATATCATGGCTCCAGGGCATGTCACAGATGGGTCATGTCTCTCGTTCCTCGTTCGCATGTCCGTATGGGTTGGCAAAAATCCAATTAAAAGAGTGCACACAGTGTTTTGATTCTAACACGATTTTCACTTTTTTTTGCGAGCTTCATTTATACGGGGATTGATTTGATTGTGATGTCTCACAAAAATCAGCAAAAACCAAACTGGAACTTTATTGCAGGCGTATCGATTATTCTGATTTTTATCTGAGAGGCTTTATATAGCTCTAAAATACTCCTATACCAAAAATGAGAGAGAAATCTCTGGTAAAAGTCAAGTTACATGGGTTATTTCACCATTCTCAACGAACTGAAGTGCTTTCTTGGCCCAGAAGTCAAGTGGTTTGAGTTGATTAAACCCGCGAAGAGCGTTAGCTCCATCCTTTTTCCCCCCGCTGACAGCGTCTTTCATTGATTGCCCAGGAACACCTGGTAAATGCAACGCCAGAAGCTGCAGTTCCTCCTTCCGTGCACTCTTATGGAAAAAAATTGCATGGCTCTGCAAATTTGTCGCCTCTCTTCCTGTTTTGTCACCCAAACTCATCAAGGAACATCAACATGGGGCTGATGCACATACCTACATGTCTGCATACACATATCGAGCATATAACAAGCTCTTGAGACATGTGAATGCACCCACTTTGGTGGGCCTTCGCCTTGAAACCGCACCGAGTGACATGGATCCACCCTCTGGAGTCAGCAGTCCGTAGTCCGCAGTCCGGACAGTAAACCACCCACCGACTGACAAAGCCACAGACGCTGTGTTGTTGACTTTTCAAAAGTGATTTTCCTTCTCGAGTAGTACATTATAGCTGGCCGAGAGTTATGCCGCCTGGCATGCCATTTATTGGATTACACTCCACTCCCCTTCACTGCGCAAGGGAAACTCACTCAATTGCAGACAAAGTGCAGACTGTACTTGTACTCTACTCTCTGTACTGGGAATCATAAATCAAGGAATTGTAAAGAAAACTATTAAAATAGCAATTATGCCAAAAAAAGAACTGGATAAGCGAGTGAAAGAAGGCTGACCGACGTAAATCCCTTGTGAGCCGAGTGCCTAAATAAATATTGGCCAAGTCCCAGGGCAAACAAATGAGATTGAAGGGCGGGTCGAGGGGTGAGGGTTGGATGGGATGGGATGGGATTGGATTGGATAGAGGGGGCTTGCTTCGAAAAGCCGCGTGTCCTTTTGTGTGAGAATGTGAGTGTGATAAGGATTAAAAAGCCGGTCTGAAGGTGAAACATTCAGCTAAGAGTGCTAAACAAATAAGGGAATTGCCACACCGAAAATGTATGTGAAGTGAAAGGGATTCTCTACACAGGGAAAAGAACTTAAGTGATTATTTATGTGGGATAGAAACAAATGTTAGATTATACATAAATAACAAGAGAGAACGCTATAGTCGGGTGTCCCGACTATCAGATACCCGTTACTCAGCTAAGGGAGTGCGAGGGAGATAGATATATAAAATCTTTGATCAGGCATAACTTTTTAACGAATGGTCCGATTTGAAAAATTTCTTCTACATTTCGATAGGTATTGATAGTCACAATAAAACTGCATTTTTAGTTTTCCAAAATCTTTAATGGTGTGTGCGCCAGACACCTTTCAAAAAATGGTGTAGGGCGATTGAGGGCGTTAGAGGGGGCGTGGCACCATTTTGAAATAAACTTGCGCTGCGTAGGAACTCCAAGAATATGCATGCAAAATGCCAATCCTCTAGCTTTTATAGTTTCCGAGATCTCAGCGTTCATACGGACGGACAGACGGACAGACGGACAGACGGACATGGCTAGTTCGACTCGGCTAGTGATCCACGGATAGTGATGCACGAATACAATATACCCTTTTACTCTACGAGTAACGGGTATAAAAATTGGTACCTACACCCAAAAAAAATAATATGAAACGTAGATCGATTTTACATTATGTAATATACATTTTAACTTGATATGGGGCCATGTAAATTTAATATGGTCGAAGGACTATTTCATGTAAAAACGATATGGGTTTTCCATAACGGTGACATGCTTTTTTTGTGTGTATGGAAAGACTTCTGTACTATAATATTATACTTTCTCGATAAGAAACAAATTCTTTTTAAATTTTAAATGTTTCTGTTTTCTATTTCTGTTTTCCAACTGTGATATGCTCATAAAAAGGGTAGTAAAATATGTAAAATGGCCTCATGGACTGAAGGAAACTGGGTCGATTTAGCCGAGCATTTCAGCTATCAACTAACATGTTATTACTTCGAGCTGAGTAACTGCCACAAAGGGCTGACTCTCGTTTCTCTGGCGATTCTCTTTCGATTCTCTTCACATTTTGTGGCTGACTGAAAGCCGCCAGTTGGCCTGAACTGGACTGGAATGGACCCATGTTGACCAAGTGGTCGTTGCCCCAGCAACCAACATTTACAAACAGGTTTTCCACAACGCTTTTTGTACGTCATCGGCGTTTATCGTTCTCGTTTTGCAGTTGCTGTTGCTTTTTGCCTTTGACTTTGCCACTGCCAAGTGAAGCGGCCATAAACAATGCAACCCACGGCAAACAGGAAGAGGAAATGGAAGCAGGACAAATAAAAACATACATATCCACCGTCAAAGGATCAAAGGCTCACTCCCCAGTCCATCGTCACTCCTCTAATTGCGAGTGTGCCAAACCTAATTGCTTGCAAATATTTTCCGCAACCCAAAACACACAGCTGCTGCCGCTGGCATCTGAGGAATTTCATTATGTACAATATATTTCATTTCCATTATGCATCGAAAATATGCAAAGAGGGGGGCACAAACTCAACTAATTTCGTGCACGGCCTGTTGAGATCTCGAGTTGAGCATCAATTGCGCATCGAAATGTTTTGGCTTAAATATATGATTAACATTAAGATTTGCACCCTTGCACTTTGATGGCGAAATTGGAATACTTGATCATGCTCACTTGAGTCTAATTCGCAATTTGCCAGGCGCGCAAACACAATTTGCATGAAAGTTAATCAAGAGTTTAGATGGGGGAGAGTTGTTCTGGAGTTCTGGAGTTCCGGAGTTATAGAGTGAGTGCAGACACCCCGAAGTGATCACTTCTCTACGGTTCCAAGCGAGATTCTCGCTCTCTCAATTGAACAATTAAAGTTAATTTAGCATGATCCTCGATCCCTCGCACAGATAATCTGAAGTCTCGAAAAGATGGCTCGCTTCCGGCTGTCGAACAATAACCCAAAATGTCGACAGCTGTCGGTATTTGTAGATTCAGCAAAAATTGAATTTTAATTCTATTCTTTTATTTGCTTTCTTTGCAAAAAAGTAGTCTGTTTTTTATACATACATATAATCGCCGGGCCAAGGTGAGGTTTATTATGGCAGCAGATTTTGCAGGGGCCAGCACAAAAAGCAGATAGCTCCAGGTGCCAGGTGCAAACAGTGCACATGTCTGTGTTTACTCAATGGCCATCTACTATCAACTTTGTTTGGCCCAAGCATGTGTAAAAATAACAAGAGGAAAAGAAAACCAATCGATTTGCATGGCAACGCACAAATTGGCATTGGACCCTGGTCCCTGGACCCTTCGACACCCTGGAAAAACGGGTAAACTGGTGAACGGAAACGGTTGATTAGGGGTTCCTCCTCTCACTTGGTCCCTGGGCGGGACTTCTACGGTAGGTCTTTCAGATCAGGGGTTGTTTAGAACGAGGGGCAACGGGCGAACCGCTCGCGGCTTGTTTGTTTGCATCTCTTACATTGTATTCGCCCCATGGAACCACCGACCTTTGTTTGGGTTACCTTTTTAGCTTGTAATTTATATATATTTTGTATACTTCGATTGTATTTTGCCGGCTATCAAAATAAGAATTAATGTAGCCGAGGCAGGAGAATGTTTTTTACAGGGGTGTGGGCCTGGGTGTTTTTCAGGGGGCGCAGCCCATTTGCCATGCTCTCAGGATCCGGATCCCTTTGTTTGCGTATGTTTGCTTCTCCTTCTCTGTTTCACTTTTGTATTTCACATTTTGTTGTTTTTCTATCCCACCCAAAAACCCCGACCGTGTCTGATGTGTAAGAAACAGCCCTTTGCCGCACCGTTTTTTTATTTTTTGCACGGGTTGTTTACGCCCGTTTCGTTTTGGGAGGAGTAGGAGTACCGGGAGAGCCAGGAGAACCAGGAGTCCCGGAGACCAGGAGACCATCAAACGGTCCGTGGAACGTTTTCAAGTTGCGGAAGCAATTGCGCGTGCTGAAGTTGTCGAATGCCTCAGAAACTCGAATGGGAATGGAAATGTGAAACGTGAAATGCGGCACAAAGAACTCCTCGTCAGCGGTGGAGTTGCAGTTCCACCTAACCCAGGGAAAACCCCACGATAACCCCCGGAAAAACATGCACACATTTGACTCGGCTCGTTGGCGCATTTCAAAGTGCTGGACGAGCAGAGTTTTGTTTGCCTAAGCGCTTTAAATTAGAGCGTGGAAAAGTGTGAAACTCCTGGCAAATACTGGACCAACAAACTCAAACCCAAGGGCCCTTTTGATTTATGGCGAACAAAATGTTAAGCCATTTCTGGACTGACATGGAACGTAACCAACGCGATGCGGTTGGGTTTTATAGCTCGTAGCAGAAGGCACGCCTGGTTTTTAGACCATAGAAGGAGCCCTTAATGTCGCGGCAATTAAAGATTGCACAAACCACCTTATAGATACAAAGCCCGAGAATTAAGCTAGCCCTGCGGTACAGTAAAGCCAGGCAGGGTGTGTCCGCCATTCGGTTCTGGGTAATAAGTAACTATCGGATTAGTTACACTAATTGCTTTTCGACTGCCTCCGAAATGACGCTGCAATCTTGTTAAAGAAAACCATTATGTCGGCCCGAGGGTCAGAGTTCAGGTAGAGATATCGAGATCGGGAACCCTGTAGAATAGCAGCCCAGCACCTGTACGGGATTAACCTTGTGAGAGAAGGTTCTATTGTACCATCTACCTGAGCACCAAATTATTTTAGTGTTTTATTAGCTTTTCTCTCCCGTTTTCTAGAATTTCTGGTAGGACAAAGAAACGCAAGCATTGGCACTTGTTTGTACGACCTGGAATTTCCCAAGAAAACGATCGTAGTTCTTGAAATGTGTGGAACTAAAGAGATAATAAATCATTTCTTGCAAAACTTACTCATTTTCTTTATAAGCTGGGGTATTTATAAATGTGACGCTAGTGGTGATAGCATTTGCACTTGTACAATCTGGGGTTAATAAAAAAGAACCCAAGGAATTTTTGTGAAACATAATTTCAAGATTATTTAAAAGTATAGCTAAGAGATAATATATTTTTCAATAATTCTTGAATTGCGTAAGATGTTTAAAATTGTATTTTCAAGTATTGTTTGCCTATACCTATGTATTTTTTGAAGAAACAGCTAAATGGCCAACTAAGTAAACAAAGAGTAAAGTGTACATACATATGCCTAGACAAAAGAAGGTGAAAAGCGGCCCAAAAGAAAGAGCAGAAAAATCAATCTTGTGTTGCGAAACTTAGCCCTCGAACAGGTTGGGAAGTTGGGGGCAGGGCTACCTTTGTATGAGCACCCCGCTTAGAAGAACAACAGGCCCAGTAAACAAAACTAAGGTGACGCCTGAGTGAGTCACGGTCACTCACACTCGCACTGGGAGCCCAGTTAAAAGCTAAAGCCAAAGCGGGACGGACAGAGCGACGGAGCCAAATGCCCAAAGAGAGAGAGAGAGAGAGCGGGAGCGCCAAAGAGAGAAGTGCCAGAGAACGCGCCCCAACAAACGAAAGCTAACTTACCCACCGTAACCCAGGTTAATAACTAGCAAATAACTACGAAAACTCACCAGTTGGCAGAATGGCATTGTTCTCGCGCCTCCAGGTGATGGTGGGTGTGGGATAGCCGCTGGCATAGCACTCCATCTGCACTTCGCTGCCCTCGCCGGCCACCACCGACTGCGTGGAGTTGTCCGAGATGACCGGAGGTCGCCTCACCGATAGCTTCACCTCGGCGCTGACTTTGTGGACCACCGATATGACCACCTGACAGGTGTAGGTGCCCGCGTCCGTCTCCTGGATGTCCTTGATCTGCAGCTTGTACGTGGAGGAGTTGGGATCGTAACGCAGCGAGAAGCGCGAATCCTTGATGACCAGCGTGGAGCCCGTGGAGAGGAAGACGGGATCACTGTCCGTCTTCAAGAACAGCACATTGTACTCTTTGGCATACTGAACCGAACAGTCGAACTCCACGGTTCCGCCGATATCCTTGATCTGCTCCTGCGTGATGTAGGATATGGTGGGCGTTCGCTGGGCCGTCGCTGTCTGGATGAAAACGGCCAGGAGCAGGCTGCTCCACACGCAATTCAAGATACTCGGGCGCCACATCTTATAAATTGACTTTTTTAGCACCACACCCTACCAGCGCGCGATACAGTAATATACAGTATTTCTCAAGAGGTGTGCGCTCCAAGATCTCAATCTTTCTCTAGATAACCAGAGAGAATGCGCGGGAGCGCGGCGAAGACGTCTCCAAAAAATGAAAAGACAACTATTGCCGTTTCTTTCAGTTGCACGGCTAACGCGGATGCTGAGCTGCAGTCTCCACAGACTTGTCTTCTCGCTCTAAGCTGGTTTCAGACTTGCTCTCTTTCGATCAGTCACGAGTTTTGGCCAAAACGGAGGAAACGCGCCAGATAGTCAACTTCACAGTTCGAAAGTCGCGGAACGAATGAAACACTGGCTTTGAAAATTGCGCCCTCAAGAGCGCGAGTTGGTTAGAGATGGGCACTTGAAATGGACCTAAATAAGGCAGAGCTACAAGACTGCTTATCGGTGGAGAACTTTGATAGACACGTAGTGTGGACTCGAACCAGAGCCATGTAATTTGACATTGACTTAGTGGCGACACAACCCTGCAAACCCAGGTGGCAATATTAGCCTTGAAACTTCGAAAAAACGGTTTTTCAGAATTGGTTTGTAATTCGGGCATATACTCGGGACCCACATCTTATAAATGGACTTTTTGCACCTTTCCTTGCCAGCGCCCAAAGTTCGACCCATTCAAAGTCATTTTTTGTGATTGTTTAAAATGCCTTTTTATTTAGTTTTCTCTTTTGTAATATTATTCAGTAGTTATGTATAAGTTCTATAAATGTCGGATTTTCTCTATCTCGTGCTCTATGCCGTTACGATTATATGGTATAACTTTTCTTGTATGAATGCATATTATAAATGGATAATATATAAATCGTGTTTAGTTTTTCGTTTTTAGTGTTTAACATTGGGTTTTTGTTGTGGCTCAAATAGTTGTTGGCTGTATCTGTATCGCATCTCAAAGTGTATAATGTTTATAATGTTTAGCATTTAGAATTTGATTTTAGGTTCTCAACAAGTTGCTAGTTATTAAGTACATAATATGTAAATGTCTATATCGTATTTGTATTACGCATTACGTGATTTGATTTTCGATTTGTTAAGTTTCATGGTAATAAATAACCGCTGGCGCGGGCGCTTACAAAATCTAAAAGCCAATTACGAAATCGCGGAAACCTAAAAAGTAAAACGCCATACCTCTTATTGCCCTTTAGCAGTACGATCGTAAAAGTTTCAACGAGATTCAATGGATTTGCGACTTCGAAGAGCAAGTCTTGTTTATCAGCTATATTCATATTCTTTGCTTCAATAAAATAATCATATATATGTGTTTACATTTACGTAGATACCAATCCTCGAAGTATAAATTATAATGATTAAGGTAGTGTAGGCTACGGCTCAATAAAATAATCAATAAATAAATTGCTCTAAGTCAACGTATGAGTTAAGGTAGGGTAAAAGCTAAGCGAGAGTTCGTCTTCATCCGTAATCCAGATGCCAGCTGCCTCCGGAGATCCCCAGTCCTGCTGTTTCCACTGGTCCACTGGTGGCGGGTACTTAGTTCTTTTGCGAATTAAGACTCCATTGTGCAAACTGCTCCTGCCATTGGCTATTCGCATTTGCCTGTGGAAACATAAGAAAATCCTCTTTAAGCATTGTCATTACAACTTATTATACTATTTAATCGTACTCAAGTTTAAGTCTCTGGCATGCAAAGGCAATTGAAATGTGGCAATCACTACACTAGCTACAGGATATAGATATATAGTTTGTTTATTTTTTGGTATATCGAGAGGAGAAAGATAAGTATGGATAGACAACGGCAAAGAACAACATCTAGATCAACAATTAGCAGGATTTCGTGGAGAAATCCTTTACCTTTTCGTTCCACTCTTGGTTATACGATTGAGATTCGTCGAAATCTGAAATTGATCAAGTTTTCGGTAAACATGTGTATTAAGTTTGAGGGCACTAATTAAGATCAGACAATTTATTCGAATCCTTTGAGTCAAGCAGCCAACGTGAATCAAATCTAGAGACTAACTAGGATGGACTGACTGAGATTGAGATAGAGAGACGATTGAGAGTGCAGCGATGATGATGAGAGCTATATAGTAGAACTATAGAAATAACTATTGATAGAGAGCCCCGACTTGATTGATCTACCTGCGTTGGAGCGAAGTGGAGTGAAGATTCGAGATTCGTGAGTCGAGCGAGCTAAGAAGATGGTCTAGAGGCAGTAGATTTGGCATATTTTACCTGATCGGAGAGTATATTTTATTTGGTACTTTGGTAACCTACGACACGAACACTTTATATATTGAGACTATACTTCATGATATAAGCGTGCATGATCAGCTGCAGTTCATCGATTGTCTCACCGATCTCGTGCAGCGCCGGGAAGCCGGCCTGGTCATCGTCGATGAACAGTTCCGGGTGGTTGCGATAGCCCAGGATGCGGTTCACCTGCGACAGCTCCTCGCCCTGCCCGAAGGTGTAATCGAAGTGGTCCTCCTCGGCGGCGCTAGTATACGGATAACCGAAGGGAACGGCGGCGGCTCCCTCGCACTCGAGATCCTCGTCGGTGCGGAAGACCTCCTCGTACTCCCCGCACTCGCAATCGTTGCACTCGCACTGACTCGAGTCCTCCGACTCGCCGCCCTCGATGTGTCGGAAATCTTAATCCGTTTTTTTTCGGGTGATTTTATTTGGTTTTTTTTTTTGTTTTATTTTGGATATGCAGGGCAGGGGGTCCCCCGATTTTGACATACAGAAGAAATGAGCGAAAATTATAAAGGGCAACTAACTCGAAACTGGGAGGAGAGCTCAATATTTGCAGCATTTTTTCTTATGCCGTCTATTGGGGAAATAATCTAAAATCAAACGGATGGAGAAAACGAAGAAAATAATAGGGAAAAGTGATCGCTTTAGAGAAGTGGGAACCAGCAGGAGGAGAAGGATAATCGGATCGATGCAGCCCGGGACAACTTACCCAGTGGCATGATGAAGCGAGCCTGCGGCAGTGCGCTGCTGCTGCTGCTCGGCGGCTGGGGCACCTGACCGGCCCTTCCCCGTCCTGGAAAATGGCGAGACCCAAAGACAATACGCACACCGAAAAAAGAACACGGATAAGCACAGAGTGAAAACATTCCATTCGTGGAGCAGGGATTGTGTTTTGGTGGCTCTAGAAGCGGTGCTACTACGAAATCTACTGGTGCTGGTGCAGTGCAGACCACCATTCACGAGCAACTTTTCTTTTTTGGGTGAGCAGGAGCAGGAGCAGCAGATGCAGATGCAGTTTCAGAAGCGAAAGCGGTTGGAAAGATCGAATCCAACGATTTACCTGCGTTCAAATCGCTGACCATGTGGGAAATGGCCGACGTTAGATGATCGGCGGCCTCATTGAGCTCCGCGTCGGGATTCGGATTCGGATTCAGATTCGAAATCGGAATCGGATTGAGGCTGGGAATGGCACTGACATGGGCAGTGGCAGTGGTGGTGCGCATTGGCGGTGGCGCTGCGAAGGCGAGGCGATCAAGAAACGAGTGTGTTTTTGGGCGTGAGAGCGTGTGATTTTGGTGGTGGTGATTGGTCAGGTGATTTGGTATATCAGGTATTTGGTTGTGTGTTGTTTTATTTTGGTGTTCCCGCAGAGTATACGATTAATATCTGTCTTAGCCCAGGCCTAAACTCTCGCGTTAACCAATTGCACACACAGGGGATCTCAAAATTTGGACATAACCGAACCTAACCAAAAAAGTAACCCAAGAGAAGGTACCCCTCCCCTCCTAATCCCTACTCACTTGCACTTCCGTTGGCGGCGAAGGCGCTGCGCATATCGCTGCTGATCTGGTTGAGCTGCTCCAGCTGACTCTGGCTAAAGGGACCATGGCCATGGGCCTGCTGCTGCTGTTGCTGCTGGAGTAGCTGCTGCTGGGGGGGCCTGCCGCCTCCTCCACCGGCCATCGGATGCTGCTGCATCTGCTGGGCGTGCAGAGCACTCATGGGTGAGGTGCCCAGGATGCCAGCTCCCCCGGGCATTGGTGGCGATTTCCCGGAGCGAGGACTCGAATTCGGCGTGGAGCGGGGCGAGGCTGTCTGCTGGTTCTTCAGCATACGCATCAGTCCCTCCAGTTGCTCCATCAGCTGCCGTCGCGAATCCTGCAGGGCACCCAGGTGACCCTCCAGCTCTCCCTTTCGCTGCCTAAGAGCACGCAGTTCGTTGATTAGCGCCGGATTCTCCGGGGCCATCTGCTCCGTCTCCTGCTGACGCCTCAGCCGCGCTATCTCCCGCATTATCTCCTTGTTCTTGGACTCCAGTTGGGCAATCAGCTCACGCTGGGCTCGCGAGTTGTCCGTGCCAATGGGCGTGGCACTGTCGGGCAAGTTGGAGGGCTAAAAAGAAGATTATCACGGATTTAAAGTTACCCAATCTTATATAAGTATGTACATTACTCACCGCTCGGTTTTCCTGGGCCAATCTGGCGGCATAGCGGGCAATCAGGCGGTGCTCCTCGTCGTTGGCGGAGGCAGCGGCCACGCGGGACATGGTGGTGCCGGCAGTGCCGCTGGCGCTGTCCAGACTGCGGCCTGTGGCCCGCGAGTCGAGCGTGCTGGAGCGATCGAATAGGCCGTGCTGGCCCGGTAGGCCCGGCAAGCCCGGATGCGGATGCCCGGGCCCGTGGTGGCCGCCATGTACGAGGCCCGAGGGGTCCGAGAAGCCGTTGTGCGAGGGCAGCGGCGAGGGCGGCACGATGTGCGACAGGTTGAGCGTCTTCTCCGGCTGGTCGGGGAAGCGCGGGAGCACCTGCACCGTCTTCTCGGGCACACAGCGGAAGCTCTTGCGCAGCGAGTGACCGATCTGTTTGCTGGGCGACTTGTAGCTCGAGTACTCCTTGACCTCGTGATCGTTCTGGTGGTTCAGCGATGTCTTGCCGTGCCAGAAGCACTCCTGACACAACTGGTAGGCGTGACACCGCTGACAGCGATAACGAAACCCGGTGAAGTTTTCCTTGTGGCAAACAGAGCAGACAGTCGGATGCACAATGGTCTCCACGGTGGCCAGCCGGTGCACCAGCGGCAGCCAGACGAGGCAGGACGGCCCCGGCTCGGACATCAGCGTGGCCATAAAGTCGTTCACCGTCACCTTGTTCTCGGCCGGGAAGATCTCCTCCTCGAGCCCCTCCTTGTAGTGGAATGTGGGCGACTCGTACACGGCCGCCGGCAGGGCCAGCACCTCGCGCAGGAACTCGCCCAGCTTCCAGGCCACCAGCTGGCCAGCGCCGTCCGAGATCTGCGAGAAGATGTCTGAATGAAGGTAGGGAAGGATTAGGTCACATTTGAAACGATTCCCTAGCTACTCACATCTTAGTTTGTCCACCAGCTTGCCGGAGCACATGGTGGCCAGGGCCACTTTGATGGAGAACACGCGTATCTTGCCCGAGTTATCACTACAAATCGTAGAAAGATGATTGGTTGATCAAATAGGGATCTAATCTTGTACCTTGTGTAGGCAGCCAGGAGCCAGTTGAGCAGCAGACCCGCCTTCGAGTCCACGGGCACCTGCTGGGCGGTGGGCAGGCGCTTGTTGAGATTGTGGTAGAGCGAGGAGACCAGTGTTTCCAGCCTGGCCACGCTAACCTCGCTCTGCGGCTCCAAGGTGTTCAGTCCGTTCTCGCGAAATGCCTCGATCACATTCCATATGTCCACCAGATGGAGATTCGTGGACTTCTGTATGTAGCGCAGCTTGGAGGCGGTGCGATAGGATGCGAATCGTATGGAGTCGAAGGTCTGTAGGCGCAGGTCCTGCAGGATGGCCACACGCGGCTCCAGCTCCATTGCGGTATGCCTGCAATTTAATTAAAAGGCATATATGCATTACAATCAGTATAATCGTAAATAGTTATAGTTATGCAGCAGTAGGATCTAAGTGGGTCATTGGTTGGGGGATTGGGAGCAGGAATGCCGGCTATAGAGCATTCAACAGCCACCGCAGAGGGATTGCCTGCTTGCGTAGGGAATCTATTCGTTCCACCCACTTTTTACACATTCCATTGTGTTTGGCGTCTGGCTTCGACAAACTCGTTGTCAATGCACTGGGAAATATAAGTATATTTAGGAATATCCAATGCTGATTTTAAAATAAATCACTATTGATGGGTTTATCATAACAGGAAGTACATTTTCTAACCATTAAACATTAGGGATCCAATGATAAATAACTTTTAAGTGGATAATAGTGATGATATTCTACTTTCCAAAGAGTCTATGGAAAGTCCATATATCATAGGATTATGATTCATTTTCTTGGCAGCTGTGCCTTCGTTTTGCGACACCCATTCCTGACTTTAGATTTTTTGCAAGTGTGACAATATCGACTGGTGGTTGGTCGGATTGCATCCCTTGCTGGCGGCAATCGCCGGAAGAGGAAGTGAGCAATCCAGGGAGTCAGACGGGGAATCCCCCACAGCTAGTTAGTGAAACAAAGCGAATTTAATAATCCGCCTACGCGATAAAAGTTTTTGCTCTCGCATAAACCGCTTTGGCAGTCCAATTAATCGACAAGTATGCCCCCTTTCTGCCCCCTCATCATCCGGCGGAGCATCCTCGTCATCTCCTTGAATGAAGCATAATTCCACGCCTGAAGGGTGTCGACAACTTCAGAAGTTGCTGTCACATCACGCTTCTCGTTCCCAAGTTCCCGCAATTGATTTTCCATCTTTCACGATGGGGGAGAATATAAAAAAAAACGAAGAAATGTCCTTGGAAAATGGCAAGTAGACATCTCTGTGAGTCATCATACGAAAATAATCAGAGAACTTTGCTGGGTGGATCTGGTTTCCATTTCTGTCTCACAATGCCAACATATGTATGTCCCATCCTGTCCTGCCTGCCATGTCCTTTCATCAGCCACATCCAGATCCAGATTGCTGGCCAATTTAAACAAGCATTCTCATTTAAATGCCGCTTCCTTTTTCCTGCTGCCCTCTGTCAACTAAATGATAGTGTTATTACAAGACGGGGAAAATGCGGTGAGAGGATGGTGGAGGGGCTGCCCAAACTGAAATTCAATTTCAAACTGCAAACTATGAATGGGACTGGCGACGAGATGATGAAGTAGATGATGGCAATGGGAGTGGTGTGCACTGTGAAAAAAAACCTTATCCTACTAAGGATTTACAAAAAAATGCTTCTAAAATCCTTACAGATTTAAAGTATTTGTTTTGTTAGCCCAAAAGTAAGCTTCATTTACTTTAAATCGCTTAAGCATTTAAATTATTTTTTGTAATATTTTAATTAGTTTTATTTTGAATTCAAATTTCCTGTAAAAAGCTTCGGAAAACTTTTTTAATATCTTAAGAATGCCAAAGGACTTTATACTTGATTTCTCAGGCTCGTTTGCATCTCAATGTGGGGATGGTTGGCGGAAAGAATGTTTGGAGATTGAGGATGATGAGTCACAAGGCACCGGCGTTCCTCTGGTTATCCTCCTCCTCTTCCACCTCCTCCTCCCGTCCCACTTGGACACACGTAAATAGAGCAACAACAGCCGTTAGGACATATATAAATATGCGCACACACCCCACCCCACCCACTCCCACACCCACACACTCGTCCTCGCACTAGCACACTCACAAATTCTTGGGGCACGAAGCGAATGCTCTGCAAACATTTGCGCTCGAAAGTATTCAACAAGACCTGGCCGAATAATTTTAGTTTGGCCAGGAAAAGGAGGATGTGGATGAGAAGGAGGAGCACCAAGAAGAGGGCAGGGCGGGGAATTCCGCATTGCCAGCGGCTGCTGCAGTTTTGATGCTGCCACTCGCCCGGAGCGTTGACATCCTGCTGCTCTTCGCATGAGCGTCTGCCAAGTGGCCACCCACCGATTATACACACACAGAAAAACTATATCGATTCAAAAATGCGCCTAAAAGTATGCAACGAGATATTTACAATGAAAAAGCTAAGAGGAAAAAGGCAGCCAGGCGGATTTCCAATTTTTACTGCATACTTTTAGACACCTTTTTAAGTGGTTTCAAATCCCTAGAGATTTAAAGTGTAAATTCTAAGCTCGGATTGTACATCTTTTAATAAAGCTACAAATAATTTCTAAAAATACAAATGTTTTGTATTTCATTTCGACCTTTTTTTCTGACAAAACAAGTTCAAGTTTAGTATAGTTTTTTCTCAGTGAACATAAAGGGGGTTAAGGAGGCTAGGGGGGCGTGCAGCCTTATTCGTGTCATTCAGAGATCTCTGCACTAAGAATTCTCTTTTTTCCGTGTCGACAGCATATTAAATTCCATTGCAAAAGTCCCAAACACCTCCTCGTTCTTTGGGGATTTTCCCAATTGCAACCGCAATTGTTGGCAGCTTTTGTTGTGGTCAGCCAGCAGCTCAATTCATGCAGATTTCTTACTTGTTTTCCATATTTGTATTGTCTATTGTTTATATTTTAGCACTGGTGTTTATTTACACGCGCCATTTTGAAACTTTTCTAATCCAGCAACTCCTGCTGGCGACACTTTTTGATGAGACTTGGCCGGGAAATTTAAGTTGAAGTCATTAAACTCAGTTTGTATGCCAGAAGTTTGGACCTCATTACCGGCAAACTGCAATTTGCGATTGAACTCGTGCTTAAGTTCGGCCTTAAAAGGGAAATGGGTCGGACTCAATGATGGGTTGCCCCAGAAGGCAGCGAGGAAATCAGACAAATATATACGTAGTATACATTTTATTTAAATGCGAATGTGTTTAAAAATGAGGTCAGCATTTACCGAGAGCTGGAGAACGGTGAATGCAAAACATTTGTGTGCACCTATTAGATAATCTGGTAAGCTCTGGGCTTTCAATATTGTTAATTAAATGGAAAACAGAAAACCAGTCCATCAGATGCAAAACCAATATCTAAGTTGAAGCAACAAAGCTGCAAGCTAACATTTAAAAGCCTTTCGATGTGTATTCTCATCAAATATTTGGTTTAATTCCCTATTAGTCTGAATCCAAATTTAGTTTTTATTTATTTGCAATTATAATGATGTGACTGTAACCTTTCCTTTTCAGCTTATAAAGTTCTTTAAAAGTGGTCAAAATAATCCCTTCAAATCCATTTAATTAGCATATCAGCAGAAGTGAATAATGTTTTTCCTTTTGCGGCAGGAACTTTAAATCAGCCGTCTAAATAGCCAGCCATCCGACCATCCATCACCTGCATGGGTGACCCCAGGTGAACCCAAAAAGAACTCCGGGGACAGGTAAGTCAGCCAGGACTCACGTTGATGCTCAATTTACTAACTGAGCAGAAAGAAAACAGATAAAAAAGAAAATGGACGAGAACGAGAACGAGGAGCAAAGCGAGGAAACCGCATGGATGAAATATGAATAGCAACAAGGACGAGGACGATAGCGTGTCCAGGACCTGCATCAAAGTTACCTAGCCACCCATCAGCCCACCCTCTTTCACATTTCCTCCCTGGCTTTGCGCTTTTCCCGCAAAACAGAACAGAACAGAAATTAAACAAGTTTCAGCTGCAAAAGTCCTCCGTGTCCTGGGATTCCTTTTCCAAGTCCTGCGAGTCCCGTGAGTCCCGGGTGCTGCTGTTTTATGCCATTTGCGTGCCTGGGAAATCAAAGCCAAACAACCGGCTCCAACGATGATAACTGGGCACATAATTTGCAATTTCAGAGCGAGGGGGTGACCAGGATTTATTCCGTGTTAATTCCGACTTTTCCGTTTTTGCAGCAACAGCAGGACAACAGGAGATTGCATGTCTGGCCAAATTGATCAGCTCAAATCGCTGGCAACCGAGGCAATAACCTTTTGTCCCAGGTCCGAAAATCGAAATATGGCTAAAGGTAAGAGGCAAAAAGGCTGACTGCAACTACCAGGCAAGTTAATTGAAAAATTGAGCCAACAGTGGATGTGCATATGCTCCATTTGGCATAATGGATGGGCCTGCAAAGGAAGTCACATAACTCGGCTGGGCTCATTTATGCACAGGGAAAAATTATACAAAAATAATAAGAATAACTTTAGGTGTCTAAAAGTATGCAACAATATCTTTAGAACTAAGAAGTATCATGAATTCATTCAGAAAAACGAATGTTCTTTATTGACTGCATACTTTTTGAGACTTAAAGGGACTTTTATAAGTGAGATTAGTGGTTTCTTAAACAATGGTAAATGAGAAAGGACCTAACTACAGTATAATTGTTGATATATATCGTAAACTTTTCTATTATCCGTGTTTACTGCTTTTCTAAGCCATAAAAACCAAGTGCTGAAAACATTATTATCCGTGAAATGTCATGCTGATATGCCATATAGATAATACCGTGTATGATAACCAATTCTGTTGATATTTTTTCAACGAGCTTCAGCCATCAAAGCCAAACGAAATTAGTCCATGAGCACAACAAATGCTGGGCACAAACGGGCGAAGAGAACCCCAAGCTCCCGATGGAAGGAAGTGGTGTCCCAGTTAGACGAGGCAACTGTCATCAGCGTCGTCAGAATGCGCAGGCGGAGTAATTATGTGTACAGCTCGTAATGGGAGCATGCAGGAAGGGAATGGGAATGGGAATGGGCCTTAGATGGAATGGTGACAGGGGTTCTGTGCCACTTACTGCACTACATATAAACTCAACTGGCAGAGCCAAGAGCGAAATGCACATTCCACGGCACCACAAAGCGCCATTAGTTGTCGCCGCTCAAGGATTTCCAAAGGGATTGAACCACCGAGGAGGCAGGTGGATATAAAGTGTACACCAAAAAGCTTAAGAAACGGAGCCATTCGCTTTGTTTGAAGTTGTGTAGTGGCAGCTGACGCCCGCTGAAGAGTTTACTGTGGCCATAATCCTCCAGAGCTCTCGGGGGATTTACCTGTCCGCTCGTTGTCCGTAAGAAAGTGCTGACAGCAATGCAGATGATGATGCTGGCTGGTGTTTGCCCACAGCCACCTGACCAAGGTCAGATAAAGCCCTCTTGAGAAAGGCGATAAAAAAGAGGGCTTGCAGTGTCTTTGACTTTTATTGCATTAAACTTAAACTGTCGGATGAATGTGAAACATAAACAGGAATATAAAATAACTAAATGGGATCTCTTTCTATTATAATTAAAATAATGCATTTTATCCATAGAGAACAGCTAATAAATGCATTCATTCTAAATCAACGACTGACTGCATTAATCAACAACCTCGCTCTCAATTAATAATAATACATGTTTTAGAAAGTTACTTGGCAAATAATGTAACCAATGTGAAATCGTCTAGAATCTCATTAATCAGCTAAATGTTTAATCAATCTGTTATGTAATTTCTCTCCACTGTTTACTGCAAACAATCGAAGTTAATCAAGCGCAGAAGGCAGTAAACCGTAGGGTAAATTAACATTCGAGGGTACATATAAACTGCATTATTCAGTACTCGAAATAGTACACCCAAAAAAAAAATCTATGTAATGTATCTATGTAATATCAATTTTAACTTGATATGCGACCCCGTACATTCGATATGCTTGAAATAAGTATTTCATGTTTAATCGATATGCATATTGCATAACCAGAAATTTACATGCGCATATCGATTTTACATGATTTTTTTGTGTGTAGTAGTTACGCATTTGTTAAATGACCTGCACCTGCAATTCACGACACCCAACGCCCACCGCCCACAGATTAATAATTGGCAAACTAGCCCACACTTACGAGTGGTTAGAAATTCCTCTTGAAATATGCAAATTCTCGGCTGAGCAATTCGTAATTGATTGCAGTGGATGGAAAAGGGGAGATTTGCAATCAGTTACCTCAGCTTATAGATTCCAAGCATGGGGTGTGACAATTGTTTCGACACCCGACATGATCCATCCATCGATGACAAGCCCCAGTATAATTAGCACAGATGAGCGAACGATTCGCAGTAAATATTTTCCACTTTATCACCCGAGTCACGCCCTATTTTTGGCATACGAACGTGCGCTTTGCAGCGGAAAAATCGAGGGAAAAACATAAACTGAAAACTAAGGCCGAAAACAAAGCGAGAATTTGGGAATCGAGCTAAATGGTCAGATAATTGGCCAAACGAGTCGAAAATCAGCAGACAGAATGTCGCTCAAAGTGTGCCAAAGTGTTTTGCACAAGGGCACTAAAAAGTGGGGGAAGTTTGTGGGTGGTTTTCTTGTTTTGGTTTTCCTTTTTTCGGTTGGATGTGTTGTAACCGAATATGGGAAATTATTTCTAGCTTCTGCCCACGCAACTCGTAATCTCTTACGAAACAGAAGGGCAAAGCTGCACAGACATTAAAATAAACATTTGGTGTGGGCAGTTTTTCTCATTTCACGATCCATTTGGATGGCGTTCCCCTATCTCGAAAGCGTTGATAACGATCTGCAAAGCAAACAGACCGTAGTCGATAAGATATATTCAGCTAAACCGAGCGAATCTCGTCTGGGGGGGCTGGAAAATTGTGCAATTTCTATTACAGTTCTCCTCTTTCTGTTTTTTGATTTCTTTTTTTTTGCCATGTCAACGACAAAAGTCAAGTCAATCAACTGCAATCGAAATGGGAGTGATATTGGAATTGGAAATCGAATCGCAGTCAAAGAGGTTGCGGCAAAAAGGGAAACGACAAAGAAAAAGCCCCACAAATCAATGCAGGCCAGGGCTAAAGTGGTCAAAGTGGACAAAAAACACCCATTCGCCATTCCTCGTAGGGAAATCTGCAAGTCTGGTGCCTTTCCTTGGGGTTTCTGCTTACATTTTGCATAAATCTATAATGAGATTTGAAATGCAACTGTCACACATAATGGCATTGTCCTCAACGACAACGTCGCTGACCAATCAATGCAGCTTAGCAAAATGCCACAATGATGATATAAGCATGGGGGAAAAATCAAGAGGAAAATTAAATTAGGTCTTCGATTTCAACGGCTGAAATCAAAATTCCACTCATTATGGCTTCTCAAATAAATACCCAGCTAGTTCCAACAAATGCTTTTCAAATATATTAAATATCCATGGGGTAAACAATATTCAAAGCGGAAGTTGGATGCCCAAATATTTATTAGCCATGAACACTGTTTACAAACAAAACGCGCCAGATGAAATGATCGCCGTATATTAACCCCCTACCCCCAATATAATGCCATACTTATAGACTATACAGTTGGCTTTTGGCGTTCTAGGGGAAATTACGAAGCAATTGTTGGAGGCGATTATCGAAATTCTACCGAATAGAGAAGCTTTTTGCTCGCGCCCAGTAAAGTCCAGAATGTGAGTAGTTGATCTTTAGTGTCAGCCCCTTGATGGACCTTCGATATCAGCCAGAGATCATCATGTGCCACTGTGGGCAGTTCAATCCGTTCTACATTGGACCCTATCCGGAATGCGCCTGTGGGGATTGTCCCTACGGGAAGTACTCGGGATTCACGCGATGCGGTTGGAGTGGTGGAAACGGACCCTTTGGCACCACCTTCTGTGATCCCTGCGGCGGGGATTCCCGGTATGGAGGGGGAGGTGGTTTTGGCGGAGGCTGTGGACCCAGCTGGAATCCCTTCTCTGGTTCTAGTTGTCGTCCCTCCTATGGATCCTCCTGCGGTCCCCGCTGTCCCCCATCCCGTGGATCTCCTTGTAGAGCAGACTGCTGCATGATGGGCTCCAGTGGATTTGACTGTGGCTATGGCCAATCCTGCAGCCAATCCTGCCGCCCATCCTGCTACCCTTGCTGCTGATTATTATGTACTCATATTCCTGTGGCCTCTGGACTTTACTGTGTGCGGTTAATTGGTTTCTTGAGCAAAATTGATTGTAAAGCACGAACAATTATGGTTAGCCCTTTGGGTTTTGTGGACGACGGGTGAACCGATGGGTTTGGTCTAAAAATAACCAGATGCTTTCCGCTCCAATCGCCAGCTAAAATCCCCCTGTAATGGAATGCCCATACATGACTGCCTCTTGGTTATGGAATATAGCTGTCGCTTTCGATATCCATGCCATACATCAAACGGGGGAGAATCACAGGGGTTTTGGAGGGGGAAAACTGGAAAAAGGAGGTCGGCGCCGCTAAATGCGATTACAGCATAAACGATTAATTTTATTGCAGTTAGCCGGGACGCTTGTTCCGTAAACTAATTAAAGCACAGTGGACACAGTCCGTGGAGGAGGCGACTTCAAAGAAAGGGTTAATTGTAGTAGAATGCCCCCCTTCTTTCTTTCCGCTCTCTTGGTTTTCTTTCTGCATTTTTCCTTTGTCTTTTCCGCAGTTCTTCTTTTTCGTCCATTTTCTAGGCCGAAATTACTCCGTGGCTGTAGAATTTACGGGCCCCCAAAGTTCTTGTTCTCCTTTTCAGCGTTTCTATTGCCATTGTTGTGGCGGCTGTCATGTTGTGGGTGGCCGCACTCAACTCTGTTTGTTTTCTATGCTGCACTACTGGGTGTTGTTTGTCGCTCTGCTCTTGTTTTCCTGCGTTTTTTTCATGTCACGCCTCATTTAGCTTTTCACAACATTTCCACATTTCCACCCACATCGCACATACACAGAAAAAAAATTGATAAAAGATCAAATTGATATGTGATGATCAATTTTATATTTTTTAAAGATCAAGTAATTCATATCATTTTGATATGAATTGAGATTATGTTAATCTTATTTGTTCAAAAAATACTAAATTTGGTATTTTATATGATGTGATAAAATATCATGTTGATATGTTTGAATAATAAATTTGATCGGCTTTTTATTGATATGAAATAAGGTAGAAATTACACTATTTTATACCGATTTTTTTCTGTGTAGCCCATACGTACATACATATATGTATCACATAGTCTCGGAAATATCTGGGGATCTGGAGCAGTGCTGCCTAATACTCTCCACTCTCGGTTCTTAGCACACATCAAAATTAACCGAAATAACTAGTGGGGTGTGTGGATGCGTGTGTGCCGCGTATCTGTGAACTAGATCAAGCTTCTTCGTCTTGAGATTGGAATGCTTCTCCTAATGAGCCGCAATATGTTCGAGTTAATTGAATCTGATCGAAGTTGCCGGGGCAATTATCAACAAATAGCCAATAAATACTTACAGAAATGGGGGTACTTTATATATGGAAGAGCATTCTTTGCATTCCTTATACATATTTAAAGTATTTTCTTTTCAGGATTGGCAAAATAAAAGGATAACCCTAGAAATCCTAGAATCCCATAACAAAAAACCCAAAGTATAGTTTTCTAGAGAAGTTCCCCTTTTGAAAGAACAACTCCCCAAGTTCTTTGATTTATGTAATCGTAAAATTAAGAGATCGTTAACAGGGCAATGGGTCGTAAAAACAGCCCAATTAAAGCAACTGAAAATCTGGCAAATTTTAAGCGCACTTATCTTGGATACTCAGCGAGAAATATGGCTGCGAATCGGCTTTGATTTATTACCCTGCGATAATGCGCTTTATATATGTACAATGTACATTGTACATACGGTGTTACCCCCTTTTTGTTTCGGATCGTGTTTAATGTTTTCTGCGATTACTGATACGAAATTATCTGAGCCCGAAAGTGAAATTCGCTGATATCGGAAGACCGCTTCGATCTATTTGCGACTTGTAGGTGTTTGGAATGCCGAATGAATGGCTTCGGCTTTTGAGCTTCGTTTTGAACTTCGGCTTGGCGCACCTGCCCCGTGCGCTCGCCCTCTCGCTCCCACTCGCTGAAACCCCCTCCCTGGTGGCCTCTCTTTCGCACCTTCGGCTGTGTTGGTTTCGTTAGTGGGCCGGGTGAGCAGCCGCCGTTTTTCAAATGCTAAAATTGGCGATTAGTCAAAATGATGTCACCGAGTTATTTTGATTGTTTTTTTTTTATTATTTGTACGTATTTATTTTGCTTGACTTTGGCATTTTGGCGACATGCTGACCATAAATTCAGTATTATTGTTTTCCCTGTCGATATTACTGATTGCTTAAAAAGGTGGCGAAAAGGCCAGAAAACGATAGGCGATAAAATGCTCTGACCCGCGGGCTCAAGTTATGTGTGAATTTTCATTAGCACGGCAGTTCAATTATATTCGCCGAGTTAATCATTCCACCGCCGGCCAAATGGCGGTATATGATCTAATCTTAATGGGTTTAAGGGTCTATTAATTAAGGAATGTGTTTCAAATTTGATATGGAAATTTTTTTCGATATTAACTTTGAACTAGTACTTCATTCTTTTGATGATCTTTTATCCTGTTTATGATATAAGAATATTAAAAGGCAATAAATTATAAAATTATAAAAAAACTTTTAAGAATTTTTAAAAAAATTAAAACCCAATTTATGTATAAATATATTTATTATTCTTCATGACAAACACCCAAAAATTTTGATGAGTTAGGTGTGCTGGAGAAATACGAAATAGGGGCGTGGCGCAACCAATAGGAATATTCAGTAGATTAATATTTAAAGTAGGGTTGACATATGTATAGGCCAAAAATAAACCAACCAAAGCCCACTTACTAGACCCACCAAACAAAAATATTTGTAAACTAAATTCCAGCAGGCACCGCAAACAGGGGTGGGTAAAAGGGGGGGCCTTTTGGGCGGCGGGGGGCGTAAGGGGGCCAGACGCTTTTTATGAATGAACATTTTGCGCTGCGTCGCCAACGCGACACTCATCTGAGTTTCGGTATCGTGGAAATCTACTACGCAATTCGAACGGCGAAAATGACAAATCTTTGCCACATTTTATTGCTATTGTTAATGGCTGCTTGGGAATTCGGATAATGATAGTCACCGGATTGTATTTTATTCGTTGTTTACCTTTTGTAATTAGCAACCTCTTTTTATGCGTCACTTTTTGTTGTTCTGCTGCGCGGAGTTGGTGCTTCTTCTTCTTGCCTCTTCTTTCGCCTTGCTCTTTGCACTTTCCTTGCTTTATTTTCACCTGCTGTTTGGCTGTTTACACACAATAACTGGAGTTGCAAAACTCGCATTAGCGAACGAACGAGAGAGCGAGAGAGATGGAGAGCAAAGAAGATGCTGCGCCCTTTGGCCCTTGGTAAAAAATATGGTAACAGAAAAACTTCTTTTTTTCCGGGCTACGCTTGTGGGCTTAAAACACATACACACCACCGACCGCACGCATACAGGCACACACTCGCAGGAAACGGAGCCTTGCTTTAAGCCGCACTTTTCACTGCACTTCAAGTGGGCTTGCTAACGGTAAATGTGTCGCGCAACTACCGGACTAACTCGTGCGAATATCTTATCAACGGATTTTGTTTACACAAAATTCACTTGCAACATCGCGCCGCGACACTGCTTCATCGACACCCACAAGCCAGCAACAACAAAAAAAACGTTGGCCGCAGTGTTACCAGACGGGGAATTGTCTTTCCCCTCGAATGCTTGAATGCCCTAAAAAACCCAGCTTTGCCGCTAATTTCAAATTTTAATTTTAAACTTGCTATAAAATTGTATATTTTCGTTCATCAACAAACTTCCGCAAAAAACACAAAATTATTTAATGGTTTTAGAAAACCAGTTTTAATCTTTTAAATCTAGGAGATGAAAGCCCCTAACATAAATTCCAACTAAAAGGTGGCAACGTTGATTGGGTGAATAACTTGACTAATCAAAACATGACTTTTTGGGTGAGGTTCTTTGATAAATAGTTCCCCCAAAAAGTTTTTTAGTTTTAACAAATTTAATTTCCCAATAATATAGTCTTAGTTTTAATTTTAATCGAAAAAAGATAGTATATTTTAAGATGTTTATTTATATTTGAATTTAATTAATACAAGCCGTAAGCTTTGCAGACAACTATGACTAAATGGCAGAAAATCTATTTGATTATGCTATCCTGAAAGTACAATTCTCACAGCTCTGCTTATGTTTTTAACAGCCTAAAGTCTAAGTTTAAATTCTATTCCGCCTTGACATGTTGTGCTGCGGTTTCCGATTCCGTCTTATTCTGGCGTTCTTTTCGAATGCGCTCCTTCAGCTGGGCTGTTTTCAAAGTCACCATTAGCTGTGTGGAGTTATACAGCCAAGTGCCCTGAAATCGAAACAAAGATTATTTAAGTGTTTCCTAAAATAAACTCATATTACTTTAACTTACAATCAACAGCATACAGTTGAGCAAAATAGGAATTGAGAAAACTGTCGAGATAAAAAGGCCGTTGCTATCGAAGTATTGTTGCTTGGAGAAGGAACTCCAGTTCTGCGCGGCGTACTCATTTATGCTCTCGGTGAAGTAAACCGCCAGCACTGCGGAAGATAAAGCACATGCAAAAATCAGGGGCATTAATGGAGGTATCGGGGGAACCACAAAGACCACGTACGCAGTACTAAGAAGAGGAAAACCTGGAAATTCGTATTGTTGCGGCTGAGAAGCGCCGTTGTGGTGGTTAGGATGTGCACCAATATAAGGCCAATAAGCCACGGATCCTTCCAATCAATCTGAGAGACATAAACATTTAGCCAAGTTAGAGGATTACAAGTTAGAAAAATAGGCAAAGCACTCACGCTGAGTAGAAATGTCCAATACCCATTGACCTCGTTGACCTCGATTTGACCAGGATGCATCGTGTGCTGTTGTATATCTATAGATTTTCTTATCTGCAAAATGTGTTTATTTCCAGAAAAGTTCGAAAGCCGAGTCAAAACAAATATCATTGGCCATTCGCAGCGAACGGCTGTCGTTCACATGGCAACGCCTTCAGGGCGGCCTAGGCACGTTCAAGCGGACGTTGGGCTATCTGGCAACACAGGCGATTAATAGCTTACATTTTTACCATAAAATTAGCAAAAAATTAACTGCCAAGGTGACGAAATGATTCAAAATTATCTTTGTTTCATCCCATTTCACCACCAAAGTTGAATTAGAGACGATATTAAGGCGACTCATCTCACCCCTGCACTATCGTGCAGAGTCGCCCTGAACGTCATGCAGTCTGAACGTCTCGATAACGCTTTCACTGACTCAGTAGACAACATTAACAAAAATCCGAAAATTATCACAAAGAATTCGTTGAAAAGCAGTCTAAATTGTAGTTATTAGGGCGAAACGCATAACTCGCAGGCGACCAAGACAAAGGGACATCGAGTGTGCATCGAGCCGGGTCTGCAGTCGACCAGGAACAACCCGAAAAAAGGGGCCTTAGATGTGGCACGGGCCACCGACCTTCTTCCCGTGCACCACATTCGTCTAGGATTCGGCGGAGCAAGAGTGAGCTGGTGCAGAAGCAGCTGCAGGCGCAGTTTCTGTCCGGGATCGGGCAGGGATCGAGGTGCACTCGAGACCCCTCGCAAGGTCGCAGTCACAACGTAACGACGACACGTAACGGAGCGCGGTTCAAGGACACGCGGCTCAGACTCCTCGCTCAGAGTCGCAGGCTTCGGAAAAGCCGCAGTGTTCGGGCGCTAGGCAAGCCGAAGCCTCCGTCCCCCGGCAGCTGGAAGCTCCAGTCGGCCCAGTGGTCCACCAGCCTCCGCGCCCCCCACGTCCACGCCCACGCCCGACGGCGACTGCTGCTGCGCGAGATGGCCGTCAAGCAGAACAACAGCGAGGCGGGCGACGCCTCGGAGAACTCGGGAGGATCGGGCAGCGGCATGCCGCCCAACGCCAAGCCCTCCAACATGTCCGCCAGCGGACTGAAGTTGCCCGACGAGAACGGAGCGCCCGAGGGCTTGGGAACGGTTGGTTCGCCAGCCGGCGAGAGCCTGAACTCCAGCCGAGCTGGCAAGCGGGACATCAAGACTCTGTTGGCTTACCTCCATAGCTTGGACTTGCCGGAGCAAGGCCACAACGTGATGGCCATCTGTGAGAGGGCCATTGTGGATCTTGCCCGCCTGCAGATCCCCAGGGAGAGGGCCTCCTGCCCACGTCTCAAGGAGGACGTGCTGCAGGTGGGCGCCTTTCTGGCCACGCGCAATGAGAAGTTCCACCAGATGTTCTACCTGCGCGTCGTCTACGAGCTGATCACCAAGCACTCATACGAGCCGCCGCCCTTCTGCGCCGTGGCCATTGTGTTCCAGCTGTTCAACTCCGATCAGATCCTCGAGGCGGTGCACTCGCTGCTGGAGCAGAATGTGCAAGACTCGAGCATCCGGAAGACGGTGAATCTGCTCTGCGATTGGATCACCTACTGCACCTTCTGCAGCAACCTCAACCTCTGGGTGCTGGCGCTGCTCGACGGGCTGCGCGATCAGGGCAAACGGGTGCTCCTCGACGAGATAGCGCTGGACAACATCGAGAAGCTGTTCCATGTGATGATCTTCCCAGCGCTGCGACAAAAGGCCGCCCCGGTGGTGTTCCGCATGCTGACGACGATTAATCAGATGCCCGAGGTTTTCCACAAGGTGAAATAAGCTTGAATTAACTTTCCACATTCCTTGAGTGACTTTTTGCTTTTTCTGTCCTAAGATCTTGCCACGAATCCCACTAGTGCTGCAGTACATGAAGAGTCAGTCGTCCACCATGGACGAGATTGGCCTGGAAACACGCAATTGTCTGCAGCAGCTGGTGGATCTCACCAGCGCCCTTATGCTTCGTTTCTACGATCAGGATGACCTCTATGTGGCCGCCAAGAAGGCGCTCCAGTCGTACGAGCCATCGCCAAATTGCGTGGCTTTGGCGCGAGCAATGCACGAGAATGCCCAGCCGTGGGGTCGGCGAAACGCGAGGGTCGGATTGGTTAACCTGGGAAATACCTGCTACATGAATAGCGTTCTTCAGGCACTGGCCATGACCAGCGAGTAAGTAAAGCCAAATGTTTCAAGGTTTATTGTTCTAAGATTGAATTTCCGCAATTACTGTTCTGTTGAAAGCTTAAAATGTAAATATTTAGATTCCCTGCTTTCAGTGGGACTTTTTGTTTATAAACTGGTTTAAGATTTCAGTTTCATTTAACGGAATCAATCAGCAAGGCCATATACTTTGTTTAAAAGGGCTTCTGCAACGTAATCATTACTACTCCAACAGTTTACAAGTCTTTTATATCCGTTTGTATATATATTGAATTTCATGTCCACTTTCCTCTTCCAGTTTCAGCAGGCAGATCCTGCTTATCGAGTGCGATTCGCCGTTGCTCATGAAGATGCAGCAGCAAATCGCTCTAATGCACCACTCGCTGCGCTACGAACTGACGCCATCCCGAGTGCTAAATGCCACCCGACCGCCAGGCTTCACACCCGGCCTTCAACAGGACAGCTCCGAGTTCCTAGGATATCTGCTCGACCTGCTGCACGAGCACGAGATCAACAGCGCCTCATCCGCTGGCCGCAATGTAGCTTCTCCGAAGGCCAGCGCGGCGATCGATGATGTGCCCGCCCTGCTGAGCGAGGATATAGTGAGTAGCGGCGTGATCCCGTACAACAGCAAGGATCGCGAGCTCAGCAGCGCAAGCAGCAGCAGTGGCAATTGTAGTCACAAGCCCACTCCCACTCCCCCCGCAACACCCACCAAAGGCACAAACTGCTCGCAGCAACAGGGACAGCCGGCGATTCCCGCAAAGCCACCATCCACCATCGACAAGACGTTCGCCGGTAAACTGTCCACCACCTACCGATGTCTGAGCTGCGGCTGGGAGAGCCGGAACGAGGACAGCTTCCGGGAACTGCAGCTGTCTTTTCCCGATGACAAGGACGATTGTGGAGCCACCAACTACTCGGTGCAGGACCTGATCGAGTACTACTGCTCGCCAGAGAAGCTGGACGGTGACAATCAGTACTTTTGTCCACAATGCAAGAAGCTATGCGATGCGGAGCGGCACATCGGGGTCACCCAGGCGCCCAGAAACCTGATTCTCACGCTCAAGCAATTCAAGTACGATCAGAAGTATCACTTCCGTACTAAATTGATGCATAAGGTGTTTCACGATGAGAGCGTAAGTATCCGAGATTGTTTCTTTGTCCTTTTAAAATAACTAACCTTTCCGCATCCCAGGTCACTGTGAAGATGTCGGCCACGGACTCGCTACAGGAGATGTCCACGGTGCACTATGATCTGTATGCCGGAGTTGTGCACGCCGGCTACAGCATGGATTCCGGTCACTACTTTACGTTTGCGGCGGATCAAACGAAGAACTGGTACAAGTTCAACGATAACTTGGTTACCCACTCAAAGCCGGAGGAGATGCACAACCTCACTTCGCCCAACACGCCCTACATCCTGTTCTACAAGATGTGGGGCCGCTCCAACGAGTCGAACGGAGCCTCGGCCAGCTGCAGTTCGAGCATGGTATCGGGATCGAGCCAACAGGTGGTCTCGGTGCCACTGTCTCCGCCACTAACGCTGGAGGAATTGCCGCGCCAGCTGCGTGACTACGTGAAGAAGGACAACCATGTTTACAACGAGGAGTTGAAGATGCAGCGCTTTAAGCGCGGCAGTGGCGGTCACGGCAATGGATTCGCCAGCCGTTACACCTTTGGTGGCGACGGCGACGAGGACGATCAGGCGCCACCGCCATCCGGAGGATGCGGTGGCAACGGACTGGGCATGAACATCAACCGCTTCGTCTTCTGAGGAAGTGGGAGCAAGGGTAGCGAGCACTCCGGAGGCCACTAGAACATATATTTGTCTACTTTATAAAACACGCGCATACTAATCTAAATGTTACATATATATATATATAGCCAGTGCATAATCAATCGAGATATATACGGCTCCGTATATCGAGTGTGTGAGAATAGCTGGCTGCTGCGCCTTTCGTTCGCTCGTTCACTAGCTCTTCCCGTTGTTGTCCATCTTTCCGCCTATCCTGTCTCCTCTCCACGATCCTTCCCATCCCCGAAATATCAACATACTCATCCTCTCATAAAACGCAAACTATCAATGTATTTCCATTTACAAAATTGTTATGATTTTTTTGTTTTTGTTAACACAAACCTAGTTGTAGAACGAGCATATATGCGTACACATACATATATAATTATAACGATTAAAAGCATCAGAATTAGCCAGAGAAGAGAGCGATATACTCGAATCCGATTCAGCCGATCTAAGAAGACCACTAACTTCCAAAGCAGTAAATCAGAAATGAAAGCACCTTAGTTTTTTAACACACTCTTAACAGATCAGAGTAAAATCATATCTCGAGTTGCAATCGAAATAGCAAGAAGCTACAACACAGATCTACGCGACAATGACTTGTATAAATAGTTGCCGAAAGCGAAATCGAAATCGGGCTATAATCCCTCGGATCGTACCATTAGTTTTCCTGTTAATTTTGTGAATTTTAAAAAATTTGCCAATGTGCGACACGAATTTGTAATTGATATATAAATGTATCTCTTTGGATCTGGTGAGCAGAGGTTGCGATGATTTTTGAATGTTATTGCAATTAAATTGGAATAATTTCAAAGAAATTTGTATATGGTGTATGTCTATTGATAACCAAAATCTATACTATGCTATGCTATAAGTGTATCAATAAAGAAAAGAACAAGCCCAAAAATCGAAATTGTTGGAGTGCAAAGCGGGATGGTGTGCTCCCCCCTTTGAGGTGCTAGGGGGACTTTTTAGGGGGAAAGTTTAGTGGCTTTTCTTCGAAAATTTGATTACCCAAATGTTTGGAAAAACATTAAAATATGTGATTTCCTAGAACATTTCAAAAATATCAGCAGATTCTGCGTGCCTATTTAAAATAGTGTTTTTAAGTTGTCAAAAATCAAAACCCCTACTTCCTACAAAGTTACAATGAATTTTCTTATATCTGTTTGATTATTCCTATGGGAGCCTTAAGATATAGTGGTCCGATCCGGCTCGCTCCAACATATGTACTACCTGCGATAGAAAGAAGACTTTTGGGAAAGTAGCTTTAAAACTGAGAGACTAGTTCGCATAGAAACGGACAGACGGACATGGCTAGATAGACTCGGCTATTGGTGCTGATCAATAATATATATACTTTATGTGGTCGGAAACGTCTTCTTCACTGCGTTACAAACTATACTACACACGACTTTCCTTTCACAGATTTTTCCAGTCCTAACATTTCTACAACGTCATATTGATATATTTCTTATTTTATTGTACATATTCGAAAATAACTGATTTTTTTAATGTAGGGTGAAAACTGGATTTTTTAGGGGTAAATATCGACTGTTTGAGATTTTTTAGGGGGAAAGCTAAATTTTCATCTGGCAACACTGCCCTATCAGAAGCGCCAAATTTTTACGTTTATTAGGAAAATAGTCTTATTTTTATTAAACTAAAAGAGAGGATTAGCAAGCCAGCCTTTAGGAAAGGCATCCCAAATTCTCCGGCAACGCATCATTCTTGAGATTTCCGCACCATGTCCTTCTTCGGAGCCAACACGTCGCTGGGAGCAACAAGCACGCCGCAGAAGAGTGAGTCGCCCCAAACAAGACCTCATGCCCTCTTCTCCAGGTATTTGTGGGGTCCGATCCCACTTGGCGGTGGCTGCAGCAGCTTCTTGGCGTCCTGCAGGCTGTGGATGCGGATGTCCTTGGGATCGATGCTGAGAAAGTGGACAGAACATGGCCTTTAGCTCTACAGTCTCGCACGGCAAAGATGCTCACCCCTTCTTGTGGACCACATAGGCGACATATCCCACGAAACCCAGCACGAGGATCAGCAAAATGAAGATCACAGCCATTGTCCACGACCAGTTTGCGTTCAGCGCTCGAAACTAACTAATAAGCAGCTTAGAGTTTCGGTACCCGAAATCGCTGATAAGATCCCAAGGCAAAAGCCTAGTTTCCTAAACATTGACCTAATTCTCCGCCCTCTTATCTCTGCCCGCAGCAACTGGTGGCCTCTTTGGATCGCCGTTTGGAGCACAACCGGCAGCCAGCCAGCCAGCACCCGCTTTTGGAACCCAGACCGCATCGACATCGGCCTTTGTCACCCAACCGGCTGCATCTGCCTTTGGGGCAGGTTCCGCCTTTGGTGCACCCGCTGCCGCTCCCGCTTTTGGGGCCCAGGCTACTCCGGCTTTTGGAGCCCCTACATCAACTCCTGGCTTCGGGGGCTCCGCCTTTGGCAGTGCTCCGGCCTTTGGAGGGGCTGCAACTACAGCAGCGGGCACGGGACTTGGTGGAGGAGGTGGCTTTGGTGGATTTGGAGCAGCTCCGGCAACGAGTCAGGCCAGTTTATTCGGTGCTCCGGCGACCAGTGCAGCACCACCGGCTTTCAGTGGATTCGGCCAGCCTGCTGCGGCGAGTGCAGCGCCATCAAGTGGATTTGCAGGCTTTGGGACAACGACAACATCGGCACCTGCTTTCGGCGGCTTTGGTGCCAACCAGTCAACTGGCTTTGGAGGCGGAGCCTTCGGATCCAGTGAGTTCAATTAGCCAATTTGTGACTTTTGTTTTGTATTCCTAACCTGGTTCATGTTTCAGCCTTTGGAAAGCCAGCGAATTCCACAGTGACGCCGGGATTCGGTGGTTTCGGTGGCACCAACTTCATGCTTGGACAGCCACAACAGCAGCCAGCGCCCATTTCGGCCGACGAGGCGTTTGCCCAATCCATTCTGAATGTGTCCATTTTCGGCGATGACCGGGATAAAATAGTGGCGAAATGGAACTACTTGCAGGCCACATGGGGCACTGGGAAGATGTTCTACTCCCAGAGTGCGGCGCCGGTTGACATTACGCCGGAGAACTTGATGTGCCGGTTTAAGGCCATCGGTTATAGCCGAATGCCGGGCAAAGATAACAAACTGGGATTGGTGGCTTTAAACTTTTGCAGGGAGCTGTCGGCCGTTAAGTAAGAGTTAGCTTAGCTACTTTCAAACAACATGATATTTATCACCTTTACCTTAGGCCACATCAGCAACAAGTGGTTCAAACCCTGCACAGCCTGTTCGGCAGCAAGCCCAACATGCTGGTTCACATTGACTCCATCAAGGAGCTGGAGAACAAAAAGTGCCAGATGGTGATCTACGTGGAGGAGAAGCTGCAGCATGCGCCCAACGAAAGCAAGCGTATACTGGCCACCGAACTCTCGAACTACCTGAATCAGGCATCGCTGAAACCGCAACTCAACAACCTTGGCATTGGCGAGGCCTTGGCTCTTGTTCTGCCCGACGAGGATCAGCTGAAGGAGTACCTTGAGAATCCCCCTCGAGGCGTCGATCCGCGCATGTGGCGCCAGGCCAATTCGGACAATCCGGATGCAAGCAAATTTATACCAGTGCCCATGGTGGGTTTCAGCGACCTGAAGTGGCGCGTTAAGTGCCAGGAACAGGAAACGGACACGCATGCCTTGTACATGAAGAAGGTGGAGAGTGAACTGACGGAGTTAAGACAGCGTCACGCCACGGCCACAGCCAAGATTCTGGAGCATAAACGAAAATTAGCCGAGCTCGGGCATCGCATACTCAGGGTAAGAAAATTATATGCCTTAGGAATACATTCCTTACATTTATGAAATCATTTATGATCCACAGATTATTGTAAAGCAAGAGTGCACGCGGAAGGTGGGCACCTCCCTGACGCCCGAGGAAGAGGCCATGCGCACTAAGCTCCAGAACATGCAGGCTGTCGTGTCCGCTCCCACCCAATTCAAGGGTCGACTTAGCGAGCTGCTCTCCCAGATGCGCATGCAGCGCAATCAGTTCGCCGTCAACGGAGGCGCGGAGTATGCCATAGACAAGGAGGCCGAGGACGAGATGAAGACCTTTCTGACCATGCAGCAACGCGCCATGGAGGTGCTGAGCGAAACGGTCAACAAGGACCTGAAGGCATTGGATGTTATCATTAAGGGACTGCCCGAGCTGCGGCAATCGTGATATAAGGCCGGCTGATATGTTGAATAAATCCCTCATATGTTGAATACAACCCGACGATTTTGCGATGATCATCGAGTCAACGAACAAGTTGTGGCCGTTACACTTTTGCCATTATGCCGTCGTTTAGCATTTCCTGCAGCTTTGAACTTGCACTTTTACGGGCAAATGAGTCGAAACAATCGAAACGGGTTCACACATTCGTCCCCATTGCTGCGGAAATAATTGTGTGGGTCAATGCACTTGCCGTGAACAACTAGCTAGCTATTTCGGAGCGCCCGACTTTTCCCTGGCCACTGCCTCAAATTGGACAATTTCGACGGCCAGGCGGCAGGCAATCGCTTGGACTCATTATGAGTGACAAACGGTTCGTCTCTGGCGGTTCCAGTTTGTTCAACTTCCAGCATCGCTGTTACATTAACATTATTATGCGCTCTGGCGTGTGCATACATGTGCAGTCTAGTTTGTCTCGTTACATATTTATTTCTCGTGTGGGAAACTAGTTTTCTCCCAGCCAACCAGGCTCCGGGGCTGGTTTGTTGTTGGCCATTGATGGCGAAGACTTCCGAGCTTCCGTTTCGAGCGCGTAGCGCCAGTATAAATGAATTGGCCAGGTCCAAGGAGGTCTCACTTCGTGTGAGATCTCTGAAAGTGAAGGTGGTTAAACTGGAGCATTGCCTGTGAGAAGCCGAAAGTGATTCGATCGGAGCTATTGGATTTAAATTGGACATGAATGGTTTACTGGTTGTGAGTTTGTGGGGATAACTGATCAGTGCGAAAATTGGACTAAGTTCTTGCATCCTTGCAGCTGCTGTTGTGCGCCTTTTGCTGCAGTGTGGTCGCCAAGCCTCCGGCAGCTCGGCGGGCACAGCTGCACGACGATGTCCAGCTCATCCATCCGCACATCATAACCCTTGAGCGTTTGGAAAACCTGCTGCGGCGTGCTGGCGAAATCTTTGGTCCCGCCGTCGAGGAAGATGCCATGGCGGAGGCCAGTAGCCAGGTGCAGGAGCAAGTGCAGCCCCAGCAGCGAATGCTGCCGCCCACGGAGCAGCCGTATAACTTCTATTTGCCGCTCTTCGACTACGTGGAGCCCAAGCTGGATGCCAAGAGTCGGATGATGGAAAAGATTGCTCCGCCGCCGCAGAAGACGGAGCACAACTACTACGCGGACAAACCAAAGAAGAAGCCAAAGAAGTTCAACGCGGCCAACAAGCACATCAACCTCAATCTCAAGTGGCTAAACACCTACGAGAAGGCCATGGGCGGAGCGACTGCCCCCAAAGCCATGTATCTAGAGCAGGACGAGCGCAATCGGATCAACTTTGATGACTCCTTCTTCGCGGTGGACATGCAGGTGAAGATGCCGGACAATCAGCCGCACAAGGATTTGGTTTTGCCCGGAGAACTCCTGCAGCACGGCGAGGAGCAGGCGGAGGAGGATCTGATGGCCGCTCCGGCGCAGTTAGCCTTCAACTTCAAATCGCCCGTCCAGGACGAACGTCACACATAGATGGGTACTCTTTTTTTGGATAGGTTTTAGTCAGTTGTATAAAAATGCTACAATAAATGCCCTCCGCGTGTGAGTAAAGGCTAGAATAAAGCTTCGGCTACTGGGCCTCCTTCTTCTTGCGCAGCTCCTTGCAGAAGGTCTCGGCAGCAGCAGCCTCTTTTGAGACGGGCTGATTTTTAAGAGCTTCCTCCTCCTCCAGTTTTTTGACGCCCTCGCGAACCACGCGCTCAATGTCGTCCAGCAGTCCGGAGGCACCAAAACGGAACCTTTCGGGTCGCAGCCAGCGGATGCCCAGTGTTTCGTTGACCAGCGTCATCCAGACGATCGCATCTCGCACTGTTTTAACTCCGCCAGCTGGCTTTAGGCCCACAATCTGGCAGGTACGCCGCTTGAACTCCTGAATGGCGAATATCATGACTAGGCCAACGGGCAGGGTGGCATTGACGGTCTCCTTTCCAGTGGACGTCTTGATAAAATCCGCTCCAGCCAGCATGCAAACCATGGCTGCTTTGTAGACCTACAAAGAAGGCATGGGATTTAGAACTATTTACAAGAATTAGGTGAAGATATTCATACATTTTCCATGGTGCCCAGCTCTCCGATGGCAAGAATGGTCTTCAAGTGAGCCCTCTGTCCACAGGCACTGCGCATGAGCACCACCTCGTTGTACAGCGCCTCCCAGTCGCCCACCAGCGCCAACTGGCGATTGATCACAATGTCGATCTCGGTGGCGCCGGCCAGGATGGCGTGGCTGATCTCCTGCAGGCGCGTCTGCAGGCCGTACTGGCCGGTGGGGAAGCCCGTGGCCACCGCTGCAATGGCCACCTTGTCCAGTTTGTCGTACTGCTGGAGCGTCGTGTACGCATCCTTTACCCTGGCCGGATAAACGCAAACGGCGGCGGTGTGCATCTCGGGGATGAGGGCTCGATCGAAGAACTTGTCGAAGAACTGCGGCTCGAAGGGATAGCAGGCGCGGAGGCACAGCCTGCGGACATTGGCCGCCGTATCATCGCCGGCCAAGGTGGTCAGATCGGTGAGCATGAGGGCCCTCAGTGCCCAGGCGATCTCGTTGGCCCCGGTCACATGGCATCGCTGGGACACTGTCATGGCGATCTCCTCGATCTGGCGCAGTGATATGTTCACCGTCAACAGGGAGGGGTCTGAAAATGTATATATATTTAAGATCTTGATTTGTACATATTGGATATCTTACCATAGGGCAGGGTTTTGTTTACTTCCAGTTCCTTGACATCCATGTTGCTTATTGCTGTCAAAAATCGTAAATTTCGCAGATTAGTTTCCACTTGAAGATACAATCGATCACTTGTTCCTGACCTCTAATCTTCTCCTGAACCTCAACCGAAAAAACATGGGAGAAATCTTATCAATTTTATTATTGAACAGCTGATGGCAGCGTTGCCAGACTGCGCCGATTAACTGATAATTTTAGAGTTCGAAACCGTTACAAGATCACCGGTGACAAAAGTTATTTTGAAATCCCAAAGTAGAGATTAGAAATACAAATATTGTGTGATTTAGAGAAACACTTGGGTAACTTGGTCTGTTTTGTTTATTGCTTTAATACTTGCGAAAGGCACCTAATGTAAATATTGCATTTTTGATAGGGGGTTTGATAAGTACAAGAAATTTTAGTTGAAAAATTCCACGACACCGAGGTAGAAAACAAATAATTTAATTGCGCTAATTGAACTACTGCTTTGTGAAATGGGGTTTCAGCGATGTTTGGCCCACTGCTCCCAGTATTCCCGCTTCTGCATTTCGTAGAGCCGAGATAATGTGCGATCGAAGGCGAACAGCTCTTCCTCACCGGTGAAAAAACTGGCTTTGGATTCGTTCTGTCAAATAAAACGGGTTTTTATGGTATTCAAATTAGATAGTTCAATATGTGACCACTCACTATTTTCAAGTCATCCATTAGTGTCCGCTCAGAATCCGAAAGACTATTGGAACCTCCAGAAAAACTGAATAAACTTTCCAGCGGGACGTCGGCGGATAAAACCACACGCACTCTATTATTGTACAGGGTATCTATGAGCGTAATAAAGCGTCGCATCTGAGCCTTTATATCAAGAGTCATTTGGGGCACATCTCGAATGAGGACGGTGTGAAAGAACTGCGAGATCTGCAGGAAATCACTGCCAGCTAGAGGCTATATAAACATATTTTAAGTAATCATCAGGTATTAAATTTGTCATATGCTTACGCGATCACAGAGTTCGGCGAAGGTGCTGTCCAGCACCTGTCCACAAGTGCGATTGAACGTCAGGTCCCTTCCAAAGTGCGTCAACGTACGCGGCCGGATAATATCGTTCTCCTCGGCGCACAGGATCTTGAACATGCGATTCATGCTGCCCTCCGCATCCGTTTGGCCCTTGACAAAGTAGTTGGTGTCCCCGGACTGAGCTATCCGCCGGTAGTCAATCGAATCCAGCTGGGATACCTTGCATCGCTTCTGCAGCAGTCCAATGAAGGGCAGGAAGTTAGTGCGCTGCAGGCCGTTCTTGTACAGATCCTCAGGATGGCGATTACTGGTGGCCACAACCACGATGCCATGCCGGAAGAGGTGGGTGAACAGGCGCTTCAGCACCATGGCATCGGCTATGTCCGTAACCTGGAACTCGTCGAAGCAAATCAACCAGGACTCACTGGCTATCAAATCAGCCACCGGTTTCGTGGGATCGAAGGGGGTGGGCTTTTCCGAGTTGAAGGCCCGATCAACAGGTCCCTGTTTCTGCTTCGCTTCGTGGATGCGGGTGTGCACGCTGTTCATGAAGGAGGTGAAGTGGACGCGCTGCTTGCGATCGATCTAAAAGGCAAACAGATGTTTAAATTGGTAATGGACAGTGCTAGAGCTAGCTAACCGTGGTGCAGCAGTCGAAGAACAGGTCCATCAGCGTGGTTTTGCCCACGCCCACACTGCCATAGAGGTACAGGCCCTGGGGTGCGTGGCTACCCGCATTGGGATCATCCTGATCGTCGTCGTCGCTGGATTTCCGGCCGAAGAGGGAGCTGAAGAAGCCGCCACCGCCAGCGCCACCCGCCTTGTAGCTGGGTCTATAGCCCTGAATCTTGTGATACAGTGCATCCAGCTCCTTCATCGTCTGGAGCTGCCGTTCGTCGGTCATCAGTTGGCCGGAGCTGACACGCTGCTGGTATTCCTTCAGCGGACTGAGACCCCTCATGTGGCAGACGGGCGCCCACAGCAACAGGGGCTTCTGCCGCGCGCAGCGGACCACGACCCCGAGGTGGTAGTGAAACATCGCAGAGTGGGACAATTAGCGCGCAGATCGGAGATTAATCCTCGTCACCTAAACATTACATAAAACTAGAGACTTCCGCGTTTCTGACCGCGAATTTTGGCTGTTGGCCGTGAATTTTTCAAGACCAGGGCTGCAGACGAAAACAGCTGACTTGACAACTGTTCGTAGAGCTGCCGGACCGATTGGAGAGATGCCATATTGTTCTGACTTAACCGTCGTTTTAAATTTAAATAGTTTGATCACTTGTTAAACTTTTTTTAGGTGGGGATGTTAGGATGAAAGTTATGAAATAGTATCATCGAGGTGACCACTACTATTTTTACTAAAGCCAAAAGCTAAACCATGAAGTCGCAGTACTAAAATATGTAAACTTTTGTATACACACAAAGATTCCTTTCGATTAAATAACAATCGCTACTTGACAATAACAAGACTTAACATACGTAAACGTCTAATCAGGAATGCAAGGTAACAAAAGGATTAATAAGCCCATAAAACTTGTTAAGATTGCGCTTAAATCTCATGACTAATAAAAATGGGTAATGATCACGTTATTGTGCCACTTCCTGGACAATTGTAAAGTTTGCGTGATTGATTCAGATATAGTCAGGTGTTTTACTTGGCCAGTTTTCCCCTATTTATAACGGTACTTAGGGGCTGTTTGTCAGTGGGGACTTGGGATTTTCATTTGCTTCGATTTAGCATTGAATGAGGATGATTAGATAAGTACCTTTCTGAATTCCACTTGCACACTTACTCCACTTTTAAGCATACCTAAATTCCCTGTAAAGACAGTTGAGTGGACTTAGTTTGTGGTATTACCGGGAATTTCAGTCAAATGGTTGGTGTTAGCCTACTGGACTTTTTCGCAGACTTTCAAAACAAAGAGGCGGATTAATGTATGTACTTAGATTAAAGACACGGGGAAGCTTAAGACTTTAGAGCAGGGTATAAAATAGTCATGGCCCAGGCCGAAATCTATGGTTGCACTATCTGCAGCAAGCACAGATAAGATGGTACAGGTGTTGGCCACTTGCAGTGGATCCACTTAAGGTGTCTATCGAGACTGGATTCCCAGAGTTCTAGCTCCTTATAAATAGAACTGCACTTAGCCGCGTTAACCACAGTCAACGGCACTTTCAAACAGCGAGCATTATTTTTTTGAAGAACACACAACATGGCCATGATACCCACCACCTACAACGAAAAGGATAATGTCTGGAGCGGAGCCAAGCGGAACTCCATGTACAACTATGACACCTCCGTGGGCAAGATCATATTCAACAACATGAAGAACTGGCCCAAGAACGTGTGTCAGGTGAGAAAGGCCCTCTACATAGGGACGAAAACTCAACTAAAATACAATCCAACAGATATGTGATGTGGATGGAGTAACCGTCACCTTCGAGGAGGGTCTCACCTGGGCGATTCGGATAGCCCAGTACCTGAAGAAGCGGGGTCTAAACCAAAAGGATGTTATAGGCATTGCAGCCAAAAACTCAACCTATGTGATGCCCTTGGGAGTGGCCTGTCTGATGAATGGCACTCCATTCCATTCGGTCAATCCGGTGCTAGACGATGGTGGGTATAGTCTTTTATAAGCTGATTACTATATTCTAAATACATTTCATGCAGGAACATTAACCCATGTGTTCTCGATCACCAAGCCAACTCTGATATTCTGCGATGGACATGAGTACGATAAGGTTCACAAGGCTACTGTAGGTTGGCATCCGGAAATCCTTACCCTCACGGAACATGTTGAGGGTGTCCAGGGAATTGAGACCCTGTTGGATCCTACAACAACTGAAAAGTTCTACCAGTAAGTATGAAGTTTAGAGTCTTATATGTTTGATAGCTAATTAAACTTCGTATAGACCGGAAGTCTTGAAGGAGGGAGGTGATCAAACCGTGGCCATCCTGTGTTCCTCTGGAACTACTGGGCTTCCCAAGGCTGTGTGCATTTCGAACAGCATCCTGATACAGGACAGCATGTAAGTTAATCTGTGTGACACTCAAAGTATAAAATCTAAGGTTTAATTCTCACCAGGTTGATTACCAGTCAGTCGGTTATCTATGTAGGAAGCTGTCTGGACTGGATTACTGGTCTGTGGGCTTTTGTCTTCAGCACCGTGTTCGGTTGCACTCGCATCATCAGCAACAAAGCCTTTACCCCCGAGTACTTTGTGGGTCTGGTGAAGAAGTACAAGATCAACTATGCCGTACTTCCACCTCGCCATCTATCTGCTCTGATCACTTGTCCGGATGCCAAACCGGAGGCTCTGGCTCCCATTACACATCTTAACTACGGCGGAGGTTCGATTTCGCTGGCCACCCTGCAGAGATCCCAGGAACTCTGCAAGACAGCCATGTTTAACTCGGGCTACGGAATGACCGAGGTGGGTGCCATTACAATCAATATTGGTATCAGCAACGTCTCCTCGGCGGGCAGACCTGTGCCGGGCATAAAGATTCGGATCGTGGACGAGGACGGAAAGAGCATGGGCTACAACCAGGTGGGTGAGATCTATGTGCACACGGGTCAGGCGTGGAATGGGTACTACGGCAATCCCGTTGAGACACGGCGCATGCAGGACTTCGAGGGATGGTTCCACACCGGCGATCTGGGTTACTTCGATGAGCAGAACTTCCTGTATATAGTGGACCGCAAGAAGGAGATCCTCAAGTACCAGGGTCTCCACTACTGGCCCACCGAGATCGAGAGCGTTATCTCGGAGCTGTCGCAGGTGCAGGATGTCTGTGTGGTGGGGATCTACGATGAGCGGGAGGGTGATGCGGCCGGAGCACTGGTGGTCAGAAGCAAGGGAGCCACCATTTCCGGCAAGGAAATTGTGGACCATGTGGCTAAGCGACTGCCCGCTACGCAAAAGCAGCTAAGAGCCGGTGTCCAGTTCACCGACAAACTGCCTGCCAATGTCAATGGCAAGACAATGCGAAAGACGGCACGCGACGTGTTTGTCGCCCAGAGCGGAACGGGAAAGTGAGATCTAAATCATCCACACGATCGATCGAGTATAGTTTTAATCACAAGTGCAGGGGGAGATACTTGAAACGCTTCAGAATTACTACTCAAGTGCCCTGGTTGAGGAGGGCTCTCGACAGCGAGGTGACCTTTGGAGCCGAATAAATTGTATTGTACCTGGAATAATCCCTAATAATCCCTTTTGAGTTTTCGTCTGGTCGGGACTAAAGTAGTTAAGGGTTCAAAAAGGCTTGGACTAGGGTGAGAACAAGTCATCACAAGACGCCGATCTTCATCTAGCCTTAATTAATCAAAACTTTTATGAAAATAATCAAATGATAGATTTATACATGATTCACAATTCGATAGTCATTTGACGTCAGTAGCATTTAACGCATTGTTTTCTTATCAAAATTACTCGTACGATTCTTAGGCAGTCCTTCGGTTCCTAAACCCCTGAATTCGATTAGGAAGTTTAGCACTTTTAACGGAGATCGATTGACTTGTATGATTTTGTATTGATAAACAGTTCAAAGAACAGTTCAATAGCCAATTTCTTCGATTAGATAAGTTGCGTCACAAAATGATCATTAGTCTCAGGTCATCTATTACAAGCAGTTTTTAAGCTGAAGTCGACTATAAATACGAACTCTCCCCGCTAAAATCATCAGAACTGCTTTTGACTTTGATCGGGAAGCAAGACACTGTGAGGCCTAAAGAATGGAAGGAATGGCAACCAGTTATGACGCCAAGGATCGGGTCTGGAGTGGACCCAAACGAGTTCCTATATACACCGATGAGACGTCTCTCGGGAAGGTAATCTTTAATGGTATGAGAAATTGGCCGAAGAATGTTTGTCAGGTGAGTCCATTCGGTTAAGATAACAATAGTCATTCTCAACGATAACGCCCTAAAACAGATTAACGATGTGGATGGTGTGGAAATGACCTTTGAGCAGGGCATAACATGGGCTATTCGTATTGCTCAGATCCTGAAGAAGAAAGGACTGAAACATCCGGATGTAATTGGCATTTCGGCCAGAAACTCCACATATGTAACGCCTGTGGCAACAGCTTGTCTCTTGAATGGAACACCTTTCCACGCGGTGAATCCGATATCGGACAAAGGTAGGTGTTCAAAGGTTATTAGCATGTATAATAATATTTTTGATTTTAGCTACCTTGACGCATATTTTCTTCATAACCAAACCAACTGTGATATTCTGCGAGGGACAGGATTACGAAAAGGTTCGGGACGCCACACAAGAATGGGAGCCAGAGATCTTTACAGTCATTGATCAAATTGAAGGAGTGCCCCATATCGAAACCCTTCTGGAACCTACTAAAACAGAAATGTTTTACCAGTGAGTCTTCTAAAGGAATATTTCCAGTAATTGAAAAATAATTAAAAATAATAATCATTGTAGACCAGAACCTTTGAAAGAAGGAGGTGATCAGACTGTGGCCATTCTGTGTTCTTCTGGAACAACTGGATTGCCCAAGGCTGTCTGCATATCTAACAAAACTCTTTTCATGGACTTCCCGTAAGTTTTAATACCAATTTATTAAGCTATGGCTAATGTTTAACTTCTCTTTCAGTATGATAAACAGCGAATGGGTTCAATTTTCCGCTAGTGGTCTGGATTGGTACAGTGGTGTGACTGCTTTACTCTTCAGCACTGTGGTTGGTTGCACTAGGATTATAACCAACAAACCCTTTGCACCAGACCATTTTGTAAAGCTCGTTGAGAAGTATAAGATCAACTCTGTAATACTGCCTCCTCGTCATATGAGTGCCCTGATAGCATTCCCTGGGGCCACAAAGGAGGCCTTGGCCTCCCTTCGAAGTGTAACCTACGGAGGAGGATTTACGTCTATGACCACACTTAAGAAAGTGAAAGAACTCTGTCCGAATGCGATACTGACCTCAGGTTACGGTATGACCGAGGTGGGTGGAGTAACCATGAATTTCGAACTTGGAAACGTTAACACTGCAGGCAAGCCACTGCCAGGTGTAAAAGTTCGCATTGTGGACGATGATGGCAAGAGCCTGGGTCACAATGAGAAGGGCGAGATCTACGTCCACACAGGTCTTCCCTGGAAAGGATACTATTTAAATCCCGTGGAGTCTCGTAAAGCACAAGATCATGAAGGATGGATTCACACCGGTGATGTCGGCTATTTTGATGATCAGAACCTGCTCCATGTGGTCGATCGCAAGAAGGAGATCTTCAAGTACCAAGGCATGCACTATTGGCCCTCCGAGATCGAAGGCGTTATATTGGAGATGCCCCAGGTGGAGGAAGTATGTGTTATAGGCATCTATAATGAGCTGCAGGGAGATGATGCTGGTGCACTGGTGGTCAAAAGAAAGGGATCCTTAGTCACCGCTCAGGAGATTGCCGATCATGTGGCCAAGAGACTTCCGTCCATACAGAAGCAGCTACACGCAGGGGTTCAGTTTACGGATAAATTACCCATCAATCCAAATGGAAAGACATTACGCCGTCTGGCTCGAGAGGAATTCGTTTCAAAAACAGGAACTAAGAATTAAGATCTTAGTAACATCTTAAAAATGGATTGGTTCATTCTTATTAACAAACTCTGTCTAGTCTGGACTTTGTTCTGTTCAATGTTATAATAAAGCTACTGCAATTATATTTCAAGTTATTTAAATAAAATGATCATAATATAACAGAAAATAAAATACTTTCTTAAGTTCATGACAACCCTAGATAATTTAGTTCAAATAATTTGACCGTAGCCCAATTGTAGTCACGAGACTTTGTTTAGACAGATTAGATGGGGTTTACGTTTATTACGTTTATTTAATAAATGGCTTTCTTATCGTAGGAGAGTACTACGATTCTTAGATAGCCAATCGTTTAAAGACCTCCAACCAATTAAACTTTTCTGATAAGATATACTTTTATTAAACATTCATTTAATAAGTTTGATATGTTAAAAAGTGCTGAATAAGAATTATTATTTTATTTGTTTATATTAACACAGCTATCATACTATATTTGACATGGGAGATTTGATTTTGATAAACACTACTTCATCACTCCATTGATTAGTACACTCAAAAAAAAAAAACAGCCCGAAATCGCCATTAAATCAAGAAATTCGCCATGGATTTCAGTCGATGGCGATTGACCTTATTTTTTAGAAAGGAATGTTCGGAAATTTAGAAAAAAAATTCTGGAAAGCAGAAATACTTTTCTAAAATCAAGAAAAAATGCCATGAAATTGAGGAATTTTCCTAAAATCCAGAAAGTACTTTTCTTGAACATAGAAATTTTTTTCTTAAAACAAGGAAGGACTTTCTTTATTTTCAGAAATTGTCTTTATTCAAATAAAATGCATACATATGTACATATTTATTTTACTATTTTATTTCCTATACAGAAAAGAGAAAAGAAAAAACAAGAAAATATCATTATAAATGTTTCCTAAGCAAAAAAAATACAAATAATATTATAAATATTTTAAAAAAGAGAAAAAAACAATAAGAAGATAAAAATAATATTATAAAGATTTTCTAAAATAAAAAAGAGAAAAGAAAACCAAAAAAGATAAAAATAAAATAATTAATAATTATATTAAGTATTTAATACATTATTATTCATATATATTTACTTACTTACTCCCAAATCATCAACAATACCTGAAAATGAAATTATTCCTTCAATAAAAATAAAAATTAATTTGAGGGATCGCACTTTAACTTTCTTTATACATAGGCTCAACGCAAACTTATCACTTCGAAATGCTCATCTAAAACTGAGCACTAGGGTTCAAGAGGTAGCGCAACGCAAGCAACTCTCTCGAGAGAGACTGCATTTCCAAAAAAACAACGCAATAAAAGTTACAGCTACGCACAAGAAAATTCTCGATCATATACACAAACGCACATAAACATACATATGTATACATACATATACATACATATACATACATACATATATACATGTATACATACATATGTACGTCAAAAACTGTCGTTGCAACGCGACGCGGACTAACCGCATGTCTTCTTCTTTTTTCATTCGAAGAAGGAATAAGAATCATAAAAGAGATAACAAAAGTATTTCTAAAATCTATGGCGATTTTCTAATTATACTTTTCTAGATTCCAGAAAGGGCTGAAGAACATATTTTCTTAATTTAATGGCGAAATCGCCATTAATTTAAGAACATTTTTGGAGAGCCAACTAGGAAAAATCACCGTTAATTTAAGAAAAAAAATCATTTTTCTAAATTTGAGAAAAGTTTTTCATAAAATTCTGTTTCCATGGTCTTTTTTCCTAGATTCAAGAAAACAATTTCTTAAATTAAGGAAATTTTCTAAAATTAAGAAAAAAGTTCATTCTATGGCAATTTTCTAAAATTTAGAAAAAACAATTTTTTGAGTGTAGTTCTAAAGTCCGCCCATTGAATCCGCCCCTGTGCACATTGTTGAAATTGTTCCCGATTAGATAAGTTTTTAACAGCTGGGCAGTTGATGCGGGTCATCTATAACATGCAGTTTTGTTTGAAGCTCTAGCCCACTATAAATTCAATCTCAATCGCCCCAGACAGTTAGTTTTGATTGTGACTGCGAAGGAGAAAGTCGAGCTACCTGAAGAATGGAGAGAATACCAACAACTTACGATTCGAAGGAACGGGTTTGGAGTGGAGCGAAACGGGTGGCTACATTTACCGATGAGACCTCTCTCGGAAAGGTAATCTTGAATGGCATGAGAAACTGGCCGAAGAATGTTTGTCAGGTGAGTCCATTCGGTTAAAATAACAATAGTCATTCTCAACGATAACACCCAACAACAGATTAACGATGAGGATGGAGTGGAAATGACCTTTCAACAGGCCATTACTTGGGCTATCCGGATTGCCCAGATCTTAAAGGAAAAGGGACTGCAACATCCGGACGTAATTGGCATTACGGCCAGGAACTCTACATATTTAACGCCTGTGGCAACAGCTTGTCTGTTGAATGGAACACCTTTCCACGCGGTGAATCCGGTATCAGACGAAGGTTTCTGCTCAAAGATTATTAGCCTATTCACAATCATAATACAATTTTTGATTTCAGCTACCTTGACACACGTTTTATCCATAACCAAACCAACTGTGATATTCTGCGATGGACAGGAGTACCAGAAGGTTCTTGCCGCAACGAAAAGATGGCTGCCGGAGATTTTTACAATCACTGATCCCATTGAAGGAGTGCCCCATATCGAAACCCTTCTCGAACCCACTCAAACTGAAATGTTTTACCAGTGAGTCGTCAAATGACTGTTTCCAAAAATTGAAAATTAATTAAGTCTTATTGTAGACCCGAACCTTTGAAAGAAGGAGGCGAACAGACTGTGGCTATTCTGTGCTCTTCTGGAACCACTGGATTGCCTAAGGCTGTCTGCATATCCAATCGATCCCTCTTCATGGACACCTCGTAAGTTATATTGGTATATTTTACTTACTAGAATCGTAATTGTGAACTTCTTTGCCAGTTTTATGAACAGCGAAATGGTTGCATATTCCGCCAGTGGCCTGGATTGGTATAGCGGTCTGACTAGTTTCCTCTTAAGCACAGTCGTTGGCGTCACCCGGATTATAACCACCAAATCCTTCGCACCGGACTTCTTTGTAAAGCTCGTTGATAAGTATAAGATCAACTCCGTAATTCTGCCTCCTAGCCATATGTCTGCCCTGATCGCGTTTCCAGGGGCCACAAAAGAGGCATTGGCATCCATTCGTAGCATAATGTACGGAGGTGGATTTTCGTCCATGACTACACTGAAAAAAATGCAAGAGCTCTGTCCAAATGCAATGTTGAACTCAGGCTACGGATTGACTGAGGTGGGTGGAGTATCCTACAATTTTGGACTCGGAAACGTCAACACTGCAGGCAAACCACTACCAGGCATAAGAATTCGCATTGTGGACGACGATGGCAAGAACCTGGGTTACAATGAGCAGGGAGAGATCTATGTCCATACAGGTCTGCGATGGAGAGGCTACTATGGAAACCCCGTCGAGTCTCGAAAATCCCAGGACCATGAAGGATGGCTTCACACCGGCGATCTGGGCTACTTTGATGATCAGAACCTGCTCCATGTGGTCGATCGCAAGAAGGAGATCCTCAAGTACCAGGGAAACCAGTACTGGCCCTCTGAGATTGAAGGCGTTATTGCAGAGATGCCCCAAGTGGAGGAGGTGTGTGTTGTAAGCATCTACAATGAGCTTGATGGAGATGCAGCTGGGGCACTGGTGGTGAAGAGAGAGGGATCCGCAATTACCGCTAAGGAGATTGCAGATTATGTGGCCAAGAGACTTCCCTCCATTCAAAAGCAGCTTCACGCTGGCGTTCAGTTTACGGATAAACTGCCCGCCAATCCAAATGGAAAGACGTTGCGACGGGTGGCGCGGGAGGAATTCGCGGCTAAGAAAGGGGCTGGGAAATAAGATTTTATATGTATCTTATAATAAAATTTTTACTACTGAAAACCGTAATGAAGTATTGTGTTTTAAAATTGGTTAACAGAATATACATTATTTCTTGTTTTAAAGTTGATTAGCTGAGTAAGGGGTATCTAATAGTCGAGGCCCTTGACTATAGCATTTTTGTCACTTTAAAAGTGATTTTCAACATTTTGTAGAGACAAGAATATGGACTTCAACCAAAAGTTTTAAGGTCAAAGATTCTAAAGATAAAATATACAACATTTTATAGAGACTCTAAAGAACAATATTCAAAGTCCAGTTAGCCAAATCAAAAAATAAATATAATGGAAAAAACAGTTAATCTTATCGTATTATTAGAGTATTATAAAAAATGGCAGTACAATCCGCCACATATAATGAGAAGGATAGGATCTGGAGTGTCGCCGAAAGGACATCAACTTATAGTCAGGAGTTCATTGAAAAGCTGCCAAGCAATGCCAATGGAAAAACTCTACGCAAGACCTCACGCGATTTGTTTCTTCCCAAAAAGGTGGCTAAAAATTAACCAATTGATACCGACAAACTCTTATCAAGAGTTCAAAGTTTTACTCATTTTATAGCCAATAGTATTTTTGATGAATGAAAAATATTAATCAAAAAAAAAAAGTACTGATAAGAAATCTGCAAAGTTCCCTAATCAGGAAGGCAAATCATTGTGAGTTTTGCTTTCTATAATATTTGTAAGAACATAGGCAAAAACAAAACTATATCTTATCAACTTATAAATGAAATATGTTATCAACGATATCAAACTTTTAATTCACTATAGCTTCATTTGATCACTTAAATAAAAACTTAAAAAACTGATTAATGATTGATTTTTTCATGGTTTTTAATCGAAGGTAGTTGGGAATGAACGGAATTTTATCGTCCATTTTTTTAAATCACGTTATGCCCCAATAACTAAATCTTGTACCTTTTTTTTAATACTTGTATCCTAATGTTTACTATTTTCTAAAAATAGAAAAATATAATTAAAATACTTACTTTTATTGTCCCAAAAATAGTAAAACCCCATTTGAACTTGGTATGTCTGCTTAGCTTTAATGTTTAAATAAATGTAGATAGCGAATAGCCCCTGAGTTGTGTGTTAGGTCAATCGATCCTAATTCTAAGTTCGAATACCCGGCCTTAAGCTCCAACCAATAATGAGGAGCAGTGTGAGGTGGCCAAGAGATCTTCGGGTAGCGCCCGCAGTGGAATCACTGGGTACTGGCGGCTCCGTTGGCTGGAAATCCATATCTGTTTCGGGAATCTCCTGCTCCCTGGTCACCTGCTCCACCTGCGGACGAACAGGACCATGGTGACGGATCTCCACTTTGGGCAGGGGAAAGCAGTAGACCCTCTCGACCTCCACCACCTGGGGCACAATGCTGTCGGAGGAGAGCGACGTTTCCGAGACGGTGAGTGGCACACAAATGGTTGGTTCCTCGGACGCATTGCGATCCTCGTATGGAATGCCCACCCGCGTTATATTCAGGGGCATTGTCTCGGGAACACTCAGCTCGCTGTGCATCTGGGCGGAGTTCAGGGAGTCCTCGTAGTACTTGTACTCATCCGCAGGATCCGAGACGCTCTCATCGCGTCGATCAATGTTGCCCTGGATACTCCCGTCAATCCGTTCGGTGCTCGCGATGTTCGAGGAACTGTCGATGAAATCAGTGGGCCAGTTGAGCAGTCCCTCGGTGGATCGAGTGGCCTGTGTGGGTGCCGGTGGATGCACCACCGAGGATTGCATAAATCCCGGAATCATGGAGCTCGTTGCAGGTGGCGCTGGCAGAGATGTCGTGTCGTAGGGATAGGGATACGGCAGGGGCATCCAGCTGTCGTCGCCGGAATGCTGAGAATTCCTTCGAATGTCCGTCGTCGTCGTCTCCACGGACTCGTTGATCTGCTTGTATATAGTCTTTAGTACCGGATCCGTACTGTTCGCCCTGACCACCTCGAATTGCTGTGGCTCCTGCTTTGTGCTTATCCGCCGGCGACCATGCTTCTCCGGCGATCTCTCGAAGCTGGCTGACCTGGAGAAGGAGGGATTTTGATAGCCACCAGGGGCAATCGGAGCGGTCTGCTCTTCACTGGAGCTCGATGGCTTGGCATCAATGGCTGCGGAATAAAGAAATATGTTGAATATGTCAAAGTTCTAAGATTCCAATTATTAAACCGAAACATTTCCGATTAAAGCCATTTCCTTAAAGATTAGGAAAACAATTTTTGAGAACTATTAAATTTGTTTATATTGGGCGAAATTCTGACTAAAGTTGCCCTTTGCAGGGCAATACAAACTCCCATTTTTATTAAAAAAACAGATCGCGATTTTCGAACAAAAAATAATAAAATAATAATAATAATTATGGATGGAATTAGGGGTCCGAATATGAAATCCTTGTTAAATCCTTATAAAATGGGCAATAAATAAAGAAAAGTGCACAAAGTTGAAGAAAACAATTTATTTTTCGAACATCAAGAAAGTGACTGGAATAAATTACAGCAACAAAGAAAAAATTCCAATTTCGGATGGTTGAATAGGTCAGTTATGCTCATCATGAACATACATATATATATGTGCTTTATGGGGTAACGTCTTACTGCGTTTTCGAAATGTGGTTTTAAATCATAATATTTTCTTCAATATCATTTAATGATTAAGAATAGCATTTATAAGATTCTATATCCATGTAGAAAGTATTCGGTTTGTATAATGATCATTCCATCTTACCATCCGCTGGGATTCCCATGAGCATTGCCTCCAGTCGCCCGTAGACCCTCTCTTTGGGCTGCTGATCCGACTCCAGTTCCTTCTCCATCTCCTCGGGCTTCTCCGGATGCTCTGGCTTCCAGTTGCCGTACACCACCGCCTCCTGACTGGGCGTGGCTGCTGCTGGTGGGAGGGGAAGGGGACTCTCCTCGCGCAACAGTGGAATGTGGGTGTGGACGGTGGAGCTGATGGGACCTGCAGCCGGCAAACTTGGCCAGTTACCCAAGTTTCCCAGGGACGGAGCTCCCGCTCCACCGGCAGAGGGCGGAATTTGCATATCCGCAATGCGTATACGCCCCCTGGGACGAGGAGGTGGTCCCTGCAGTTGCTGGGGGGCAATTAGCTGGCAACCGCTAAGGGCGACCAGCAACCACAGTAGACACTCTTTCCGATGACTAACCATATTGAAATTATGCTAAAAATCTCTTTCTTTTTTAGTACTTTATTTGATTTTTTTTTTTTGGCAGATGCTGTGCCACTTTTCAAGTTTACTGTTAGTTTTCAAAGTTTTTATTGATTCATTCTCGTTTTCAGCGGCCACAATAACAATCTATTGTTTGTGTTTCTTTCTCGGCTTCTGCTATTTCTGCTTTAACGGAGCTTCGATGTCAATTCAATATTCACATACATATCTATAACTCTTTACATCTTCACTGCTTTTTACTCCCCACACACTTTTGTCGGTTTAACGCTTCCGCGAATTCGATTTTTAGAGTTTGAGCTCAAAGATCTTGTAGACCAACGCAGTATTTCTTCGTAATGTTTCCCGGTTGTTGGCGATTTGCGATCTGCACGCGACGGCTTCTAAACGGCAACTGAGTTGGCCAAATCAATTCCAACGGCCGCGCAGGCCCACAAGAAAGATTCTTTCTAATCACGGGCCATAGAAATTTTCCTTTGTTCAGCTTCGTTATTATATGCCTTTTCTTCTGCCTTTTTTTTCGTCTTAATTATGCGCAAGAGCGTTGAAACTTAATGGCGAATAAACATTCTTCGGGGCCCCGCTTTTGGGGTCGGTTTCTGCGTTGGTGAAAATGCAGCGAAATTGATTTATCTTTAGCCAGACTTAACTATAACTATAGTATAGTATCTGTGTGTTTACGTTTTATGCAAATAAGTGGCCAAATCGTTTGCCGTTTTGTGGCCCAAAAGGTTTTCTCGGCTCTCTGTTTGTTCTTCTTCGGCTTGATGATGATGGTGGTTTCTATATTTGCGTAGCTAAGGGCTACTCTTTACAAAATACCAAACGGTAACCTATGGAATAATTGGCAGAGAATGAAGAGGAATCGAGGCTACGCTAGTAACCCATTGACGGACCACTTCAACCGGCTGGCAAACCTGAAGACAACTCGAATGGCACTGGCAAATCTGTTGTAATTATGCAACTAGCAACTAGCAACTTGCAACTAGCAACTTGCAACTAGCAACCAGTCGAGAGACGACTCCTCGCGAAAGAAAATTTCCATGGCGGCGATGTAGAAATATGGAAAATTGGAAAAACCCAACCTGCATGGAATGGGATCAACAAACTGACGACGCTCGTATGGGGTAATTCGATCTGCGAAGTAAACAATAAAGCAACGAAAGATGCACGGTAAATGGGGAAACACTACTATGTGAAAATAATGAGGACCCATAAACGCTTTGTCACGTCTGTCTGAACATCGGTGGATATGGTCAGCTGTAAAACGGAAAAAAGTCAGAAAAAAAAAAATAGAAAATATGGTAAATCCATCATCAAGTCGGTTCGGCATAATGGAAACGTTAGTTTTTCTTTTATTGTTTCAAAGCAGTGAAACTTTCACACTCGTTCATAAAATATTATTATTTTGATTGAGCGCCCCTGTTTATAGCTGTGTGTGTGTAGGTATATGGAACTTAGTTTGGAAATTAAAGAACAATTAAAGGTTTATCAATCAGAGTGGTACAGTTGATTTGGAAGAGTGAAATCACAGTCTTGTTGTTGGTGTTGATATAGAATGCGAAGGAGTCACGTAGTCACGTTTCCAGGATCATCGATTCGGTGGGGAGGAGAGGAATGAGTAATGGGATGGATGGATGGATGGGCGGAACTCTCGTCTATTGGTTCTCCAGCAGGCCGATATACTGGCCATTCTGGTTGGCCACCCGTCGCTCCTCCAGCTTCCTGGCAAAGTCCGGATCCGTCTTGGCCCGCTGCTCCAGGCGCTCCTGCTGCAACTTGATGCCGGCGTAGATCTGGTCCAAGCCCTTCTGGATCTCCTCGGGAATGGCCGGCGGCGTGGGAATGTGATCACCCGTGGCCCTGAATCCATTCTCATCGGCGGTGTACTGGACATTCACCAGCGTTCCCTCGGGCGATTGGTAAGAGTACTGGCCATGCTGCACCAAAACGCCATTTGGATTCGTATCGAAGTCCTTGAGGAAGCCCGTCTCTTCGTGGACAATGCTATTGCCCGTCTCGTATTCCGTCTTGTAGCTACCATCCTCGCTCTGCTCCTTGTTGTACTTGATTATCGGTATCCAGGTGCTGGTCTCTCGGTGATCTTCGTGGCGATGGTGATCGGGTTTGTCATCGCGCGGAATGTTGTTGACATTCGGATGTTGGTTGTGCGAATGGTGGTGTTGTCCCTGGCAGGATACGACCAACAGCGCAAGAAGGATCTGCAAATGATGGTTGCAGTTTCAGATTTCAAACACGTGCTAATGTATTTGGGCCCTTTACCAAGCAAATTTATGGTAGTGCGACATAAAAAACAAGTTTCTTAATTATTAAAAATTATTAATTTAAAAAAAAGTATTTTTAAAGTCATTGCTAGTAATGCAAATCATCCATTTCAAAGAGAAGAATTTTAAGAAATTTATAAGTTTTCACTTAATTGTCAAAGACCTCTAGATATAACAAAAATTAATCACAACATACAAGTAAAATAATTTTGGAAAACTTTAGAAAAATCTTGTAACATCTACAAATATCCTTTTATGCATTAAAGAATCCGAAGTGTGGCATGAAATATTTTTGTCAGCTTGCCAATAATTCTTTAAGATTCACTTCACCGAATTACAAACTCCGACAGGTTGGAAATAATATGGTTGTTTTGGCCACTTACGAGCACTTTCATTTCGCAAGGAGTCTCTGCTGCCTATCCACTGTATTTCACTGATTTGGCCCGCTTTGTCGCCCGTTTGGCTGGCACTGATCGCACTGGCTAGTGAAAGCAGCTCCGTTAGACACTGTGCCAAGCGCGGCCCTATTTAGGCCTTATATAGGCGATTCGCTCCGACCCGATCCGATCCTCCTGCTGCTGCACTCGTGTCCATACCCATACCTCTATCCATACCTCTATCCATACCCATACCCACACAGGTGATCCGCCATGGGAGAGCGTGCTTTTGCTGTTTCTGTTTCAGTTTCGGATGCAGATGCAGTCGGAGATGCAGATGGATGGAAGTGGAATTTGCCATAGTAGCTCTTGTTTTTGTTGTAGCTGTCTGATCCGACCGATCGGTAATTGTTGTTTGTAGGCTCGTCGACGCTTAAATGCTAAAATAGGAAAAAAAAACAATTCACTGTCGCTCTCGTTTGAGGCTGTTCCAGAGGCTTAGTTGATGGGAGATCGGTGCATATAAAATAATTCTGAAAATGTAGTACGATTGGCTTTATAACGGGATCATATCACAACGGCCACGGGCTTTATGACAATTTTGAAAGTGTCTTAACGCCCAATCAAAAGGTTTCATGGTGCTTAGACTTGCCGAACATAGCGTTCTTTCTTGGTATCTAAAATATTATCCTTCTTATTATCAAAAATTTATTATTGGCATAAGAATACTACGTTACAAAAAAAAAATAAATAAATATAATTTTTTTCATATACTCTATAATTTGTTCCTTATTTCAACTTTTTTTGTTTTTTTTTAATTTACGTTCATAGCTTTCAAACATTTTTTTTTAATTTTTGTGAAGACAAATAAGTTAACATTTCTACAAAATTATCAAGTTCGTTTCCTAAGTCTTTTGATTTTAAGGTACACAAAAATAGAGTAGGTAAGTTTTTCAACAGGAACTTCGTCGAATTACCTAAGTTAAGGCGGCTTGTTTGCTACTTCTGAGTCCCTCCGTCTGTGGCACCCACCTTAGGCCGGCTTATTGTCGCCGTTCGTATTTGGCCCGCTCGTAGGCCCGGCTCAAATGTCTGCGAAGTGTCCGTCCTCCGCCAGCGCGTCCGGTCGTTCATCTTCGCAGTGCCGTTATTTAGAAACAAGCCAGAACGAGTTTGTTTTTTTTTTTGCTTTCGTTGTTGACTTGGCCAAAAGCGCCAGTCGGCTCTCTCTCTCTCTCTCTCTATTTTGCTCGACAGAAGTGCATCTGAAGTGCATGCAAGATGCTGCTCCCCCACGGCATCGAATTCGGTTTCGGATTCATTTTCAGATTCGCACTCGGACTGAGATTCGGATTCGCATTCTTGTAATTGCGGCAGTTTGGCGGATCCAATACCAACACCAGCGAAGCGCGAATTGTTGTAACAGCTAAAATGCCTGGCAGATGAGGCAAGACGATAATTGAGTTCAAAGCGGGCCCCGTGTCTTGGCAAATGTTAATTAGTTGCCAAACAATTGGGTTAATCTACAGCGCGTTTTGGGCCAGTGAGAGAGAGAGAGAACAAATCAAAGGAAAAACGACAAATTCAAACAGAGAGGAGGACAAACTTGCTAGAGACAGCGCGAGCGAGTTGAACAACCGCCGAAGAGCCGGCGAAAAATCGCGAAATGCTGCCAAACTCCAACGCCTATTGCGACAAACGACCTCTCCTCCCTCTGGGCCATCGTGTTTTGGCCACGTCTTCGCCTTCCGCACCCACAACTCCAAGCCAAACGGCCGCCAAGCCTCCAGATTGCCAATGCTGCCGATGTTGCTGCCGTGTCTGCTGGTGTTGCTGCTGTTGCTGGTGATTCATTGCAGGTTGTGCAACTTTTTGAGATGCAGTTCCACGCACTGGCGAAAATAGCAAATAAAAAACGAAAGCTGGGCAAGGTTAGCTTTCGAGTGCACCACCACTGAGCCACTGAGCCATCATTTACCATCACAACCCACAACTTTGCCCCACTCACACACTAAACCGTGTTGCTGCCGCTGCTGCTGATGGCACAGGGAAATTGCAGCATCTGCAAATGTCAAACGATTTCACCCTTACATTCTTAGCATTTGTCGAACTGCTCGGCGGCAGCATTTGCTGTTCTTATGAACAACATTTGACATTTTGGTTCCGTTCGCCGAGAGCCAACTTGGCCAACAGAACCCCACCGCTGCTGGCCATAAATATTCAGGCTGCTGCCGCTGTCGTGTCGGTTGTGAAATGAAATGCCTTGTCGATGCGGCCAATCTTGAGCTTGACTCGTAAATAATGCTCCAGTGGCGATTTTGAGGCAATCTCGTCAACGGAACTTGACATAAAGATCACGTACCGCCGGGTGACAAGTGGCCTGGCCATAAAGCACTTGATTAATTCTAAATCGCTCCAAATTGCCTTTACGACTCTTTCCAGCTCGATTTAATCCTTGGATTCCATCTGGTAGCCGCTGTTAATACACATTTTATTTCAATTTTGATCATTAAGTAGTCTTTGACTTCCTTTTTATCGGATCGAACAAGGATCCCGTGAGAGTGGTGTTGAAAAGATGAGCATCAGTAGTTATAAAATTCATTTCGATTTTGAAATCGGTCTCCGGCAAGAAAGCAGGCATATTTTCGGCAATATTTATATTGGGGTATACGTAAAGACCCTGTGAAGTATATATATGAAAGAGATTTCCGGAGTAAACGGAAGCATTACCTTGGGATGCGGACACTTTAGCTGGGATCCCTGCTTTCCAAACGCTTTCACAACGATTGTCATGAATCTGTGGCCGTGAATTCCCTTGGCAAACTGGCATATGTCCACATTCACATCGATTACTTTCTGAAAAGGTCGCGAGGGCCGGCGAGGCATGAAAAGCTTAAAGGTGGCATTGAATTTGTTAACATCCTTTATGTAGTTCAGTTCCGCGGTAATCAGAGATTTTTCAGGCTCCAAAATCACACACTTGTGTTGGGAAATATAATTTGGATTCGCGAGACAGTTGAAAGTTTTCCACATCAGTTGCAGGCGTGCCTTTGAAAAAGTCTATAGAAGAGATTTAATTAGGAGTCTGAATCGGAATAGTTTCGCCACAAAAACACAAACCTTGGCCGATTCGCTTTGGCTGGCCAAGAAGATTAGCAAAAATATCAATGGAAATTGAGCCATGATGTTGTAATTGCGCCGCTGATCAATTACTACTGTCTGGCTGGAAAGCCTGGGCACGGGCTATAAGTGAAAACAGTCGCGGATAATGGTTCTCATAATTATAGACCAATAATTGATATTTTTCGTGATTGCATTTTAAGTGGGCTTCAATACGAATCGAGCGCACAGTTCTAAATTTTAGCGTTAATGTCTTCGTTTATGGGCGCTAAATGCGGTCAGTCCGTTAAAGTAGTCTATTAAGCATAAACAAACGAATATAGTTGGAATCGCAATATATATATTTATTTTTCGAGTATTTCTCCTCTCAGGCTAACGTTCAAGTACAATTGCCGGTGAGAGTAGAAGTCCACTTGGATGAATAGCTGGGCGGTGGGCACAAACATGGGTAAGGCATCTTCAATACTTATGTTGTGATAGTAAATTGTGCCCTGTAATACTTATATTGTATTATAAATTATAAAAAATAGTGAAGATATACGATAACCTCTTTTACGGGACACTTGCGGGGTTGATTGCTCGACTTGACGACCGCATTGAACATGTTCGATACCATGGTTCCTTGAACCATATCGGATATCACTTTACACCCATCAAAAGTAATGTCAAAGAACTTTCGATAGGGAAAGGTTGACTTAAATCTATTCGAAATTTTGATATAAGTCTTAATTTTGTCCAGTTCGGCCAGCAAGTTGAGTTCCACATTTAAGAGGGAGCGTCGAATGCCGCCAATCTGGCATTTCATCTGATCAGCATACTGCGGTCCCATCTGACAATCAAAGCAATCCCATCGTATTCGCCTCTGAAAATGTTTCGGCTTATTTACCATTTAAGTACTTAATTTATCAGTTATAAATTCACCTTGGCTTCGGTATAATGGATCAGGTGGATGAGTAACAAAATCATCCGTATGGAGCTCAGCCAAATGTAGAACATTACTGACGATCGGACGGTGGAAAACTAAATTTCGACGTTCACTGATTGAAATTTTATCGAAATTGAAGTAATTACTAATCCGAAACATAATTGCTTATTTTCATCATTTCAATTGTCAATCGGGCGTGAATATATAAAGTTGAAAGGTAGCTCGACATCGCCATGCTAGCAGTTTACTTTATAATTCTAATCGTTTAAAGCCAGTGATTTTCCATTCGCAAATCTGGAAAAAAAAAAAAAAAAAAAAAAGTCACTTCCACAGAAGGCAGAAGAGCAATGGTCCGGCTGATGTGGTAATAAAAGGTCATTTTGGGCGAGCGATCAGAGTGTGCTGGCACATTTATATACATTTATTCCGATTAATCAAATATCGTAATCTCTTACCGTTATCAGCTCCTCCAGCTTAAGCTGCTTTTCAATACGACTGCGATCGGGCAAGACAACCAGATAGCTCCTATTTTGAAATATTAATATGGTAATATCAATGCTAACACTTAGTATAAATATAAATATATAAAATAAGTATAAACCTAATAGTTTGACCTCGGAGGTGGCTTAATACAGAACGGATTATTGGATTTATATTTATAATCCCGTCTTTGAACTACCCACTTAGGTGTCCTGCTCCAGAATATGGCTGCCTCGCGCTATGCCATGGGTGCTGCAGGACTCGCTGCGAAATAGAATTATCTTCTTCTTCCTCATTTTCAAACAAAATTTAAATTTAGATACTTTACAGCACTAGTAGATTTATTCCAGCTGATCAGATTTAAGAAAGCACCAGCAATAGCACTTTGTCAACACTGTTAAAGTCAATGAAGATTTGAGATAAGATATTTTAAGATGGAAAAGCGCAAGAAAATGGAACTTCTGGAACTTCCTGCTCCAGAAATCACTTTGGTTACTGAGCCTTCATCCAAACGGCGCAAAACAATTCCAAGGCTGAATATGACTCCGAATCCAGGACCGATGAGTCTCACCTTGCTGGAGCTTCCTCCGCCAGCGATCTCCTGTCCGGGACATTTAATTTGTTTCCTGTGCAAAGGAACCTTTGCGACGATGGAGCTGGTGAAGTGGCACCAGGAGGAAAAGCATTCCGAGGGACAAATTTTCTGCGCCAGCTGCACTCTGCCGTTCACCACTCAGCAGCATTTGGGAAGGCACATCCGCTTGCACGGAGGCCCCCCACAGGGCCAGCTTGTGTGCTCCTTTCGTGGATGCGTACAGATTCTTAAAAGCAGTTCTTATATTCACCATGTTAATAATCATAAATAAAAAGCTATTGAAAATGTAATGTTTCATTCTTTGGTAAATAATTGGTCGTCCTGAAAAGGACGAGCAGCCGGGATGTTGTGGCTGCTGATGGACGTTCCTCGTGGACGATGGCGAAGTTGTTGATGATGGGCTAGTAAACATTGTGCTGAAAATTTTTTTAATCTTAATTAATTGAAAATAAATACTTTTATTTACTTACCACAGTGTTCGGGTTCCACGAAAAAATGAGCGCCAGGATCCCAAACATAGCCCTGTAAAAGGTGTCCCCCTCCTCGATCAGAACTTGGTCGGTGATCGTCCCGCTGGGGACGCGGGTAAAGTTCACCAGACACTTCCATGCCTCGCCGACAATTTCGAGGGTCTCGTTGTCGCCGTAACAAGGCAGGAAGGACTGGTGGGCCTGTGGTAAGGCGAAAAACCTCGCTACCGCAATCCCCAGTGCACTGATCTGATCCTGAGCACGTTGCGTTCTTGCCAGACTTTTAAGTAGGGTTATTTGGGAGGCGTGGTGCGCTTGTGTGAACACCGTGCGGTATGCCTTCCCAACCGCGAAGTCCACCGTTCCATAATATCTGGCATGCCAGTGCCGGAAGTGCACCATGCACCACAGATGTGGGACAGGGCACCCAGCCGGCAAGGTATTTTGATTCATGAATAAGCCATCGCTGATCAAGGCCAGCATGTATGGCATGAGGCCCTGCTCCTGAAAATGCTGCAGGATACCTGCGAGCGACTGGCGAACTCGTGCAGAGGTCATTTCAGTATCCACATCCAAGTGAACTACTTTAAAGAACGTGCCGTCCCAAGACTGCACGGCAAAGGTATTCGCCTTGTAACGTGCGTAGTCCGGCGTAACCTGTTAATAAATAATATAATAAAATTGTTGAGAAATAGATCGGTCATTTATTATTAATAAAAACCTCAAAACCTATATAAACCTTAATACAGTCCACTTCATTTATAAACAAATATAATATATATATACAAATATATATATCTATATATATAACTCAGGTGCATAAATGCAAATAGGTACCAATTAAATTAAATTTTTTCACCCTAAGATATATAAAATTAAATATTCCAACAAACAAAATTATAATAATATATAATATATAAATAATATATAAGTCCATTATATAAATAATAATAAATTTCTGTACCTCTGCCATGTGCAGCTCATCCATATGCAGATAGAACGGCCGCCTGTCTGCCACCAAGTCCTCCAGACAAGTGGTGTAGGGTACTGGCGACCCTGGCCAGACTTCTCCCAGCCAACTCCACATTGCCCCCAATCCTCGGGATACATGTTAACTGGCCCAACGTGATGGATGGGGAGACGGTCATCTCCCGCGGATCCTCAGGCTCCCCAGGATCCTCTGGCACCTTCCGGATCGGAATTCCGGATCTCTCCAGGGTGGTGGCACTGATCGTGGAGTCCGGCACTCGGCGTCGCATCGCCACTGCCTCTACCTCGTACTCCGATCCTTCCTCCTGGAGCAGCACCAGGGACGGCACTTGGGATTTGAACCCCAGTTGCCGCAGGATGTCCCTCAGCTGAGCCCTCGGCAGCTCGATGATCTCGTATTTTACGACGTTTACGTTTTGCATTACGAAAAACAAACACTTGAAACACTTGAACTCTTAAAATTTGCACTAAGAGGGACCAAGGATGCCATTTTCAAACTTAAGTTTGCACGCCAGAGTGACCAGACCTGCGCCAATTTTTATTGTTGGAGAATTGTTGGAGAATTGTTTTTTTTTTCAGCCCAAAAGTATACTTTTTTTCCAGTTTTGCGGCAAATTCGCGGCGAAAAAACAAGCTAGAGGCGAAGAGGTTTGAGGCTGCGCTAGACCCATCCAGAATACCGAGCATGTCAAACTGTCTTAGTTTTCACAACGAATATTTATTTATTATATTTGAATTTGTTTTATATTATACAAAAGTATGCTTTTTTTAAAGTGTAAGGTAAAAATACTTTTGTATTATTTTGATGGGTAAATAATTTGGAAATAATAGTTTAATTAATTATTCATTTTTCGTAACAAAATTTGAGTTAAAAAAGTTTTAAAAAAATATGGCAAATCAAAAGAATTCCATTATGTCTTCGTACTCTTTCAACAACTCAAACCCCTTCTGCAGACTAACACAAAACTTTACTTAAGAAAAGTGAAATGCCTTAAAAAATTAAGTTAACTAAAGGATTTTCTTATGCTCTTCTTCCTCAATTTCAAATGATAATGTCAAATTGGTAAGTAAAATCCATTTACCGATATCTCCAGCGAATTAAAGTTTCTTTTAAACATTTTTTATCAATATTTTTAAAATATCTTAATAAGTTTTGCTACCACAAGTTCTATATTTATTTAATGAAAGTTTAGTATAACACCATTACAAATATTTCTTTCTCCTGTTCTTCTCCTTAGCAATCTCATAAAGATGCCCGTGGAGAGTGACATTCATTACAATGGCCACCCTGGGTATAAAAAAGTCCAAGTTTACATAAAATTCAGATTCGGTTAGCATGGGCGGCAAATCGGTGACTGAAATGTTTCTGGACTCGAATTTACCCTGTAAGAATAGCAAAATCGTTTCTTAATATACAATTTTATAGAACCCCCATATAATACCTTTGGAAAAGGACATCGCCAAGCCTTTGCGTTGCTGTTCCTGGCCAAAGTGTTGACCAGAAGATCGATTAACATCGTCCGCTTGCGTTCACGCAACACTTTGCACACATCGAAGGTGATGTCGAATATCTGGGTTAAGACCTTTTTGGATTTGGGAATCGATACCCTTAGAGAACCACTAAAAACCGACAGCCTTTGCACGATATTCACAGATGCCTCCATGGTTCTGTTGTTTGGGGGCAGGATCTTGCAGTGCAGGTTGGCAAAATAATCGGAATTGCCCACGCAATCCATTTGCTGCATCTCCAAATAGTAGCCCAAGCTCTGAAAAATAAGTTATATATTTCCAGAAATTACTCTAGATAATGATTGGTGACTCACTGGAATCAACTTGACTGCATTTGCAGGATGTATTTGCAGCAGACTGCTAGTAATAATGCCGAAGCACCAGAGAATGGGCAACATTCCGGTGTCTCAATAAATGATGAACTGATCCCACGATTGTCCCACATTAGCCACTGATGAAGTGGCATAATACCCAACCTAATGACAGTTTAATCATTCGCATTATAGAGTAATTAGGTATTCTGGCTGCGCGTATGCGTATGCCCCATTGAGCTGGCCAAACAAACACACACTTGATACCCAATTCCTAGCCGTATACCATATCATATCAGCATCAATGTCGTTTGGTGCTCTGGAGGGCCTTTACCATCGGTGAGCCATCAGTGTAAACAAATCCGGCAGTTGGCTCATATATGACCATCCCATCTCACCGCCACTTTGCGATCATCAGTGTTAACCGCAAGCGTGAAGGGCAATTTGGTAATGTAATGTTATAGGCCACGCGAGGCTGAGAAGTAACTTCACTTCGGTTGTTCGGTTGTTCAGTTGCTCAGTTGTTCAGTTGTCGTTTTCATTATCATTTCCAATATTTATTTCTCTCTTTTTGCAGGCGATTCGGTGTGTGTGTGTGTGTTTGCTTAAGACTAACTACGGAATGTAGACATTTCAATTTCGTATGGCATTCAGGCAGTGCATAATACTTTCAAGCGAAATATTATAAGGAGTATATGGGATAGGTTTATCTAAACTATTGCGGAGCAACGGGCAGATGGTCACCCTCCGGCTGGAAACCATTCTCATCGGCCACGTAGTGCAGGGTGATGAGGTTGCCATCGGGATCGCTGTAGCTATAAGATCCAGTCTGGACGAGAACCAGCTCCTCGTGCTCATCGATCACCTGGCCGTCGGAGGTCTCCGTTTTGGGCACAATGATCTTCTTCAGGTAGCCAATGTTCTCCACGCGTATTCCATTCGAGGTCTCGTAGCTTTGGATAATATATAAAAGTTATTATAGCTATACTGTTTAGTAGTTGGAATTCTAACATACCTGCTATTGAAGCTCCCGTCGGCATTATTCACATTATCCTGCTTCACAATGGTGGCCGCTGTGGTAGTGGATGTGGGCGTGGCAGCTCCTGCCCGCTGATCCTGGGGTCTGGCCAGGACATAGCTGAGCAGCATGGCGGAGCAGACGAGGAAGACGAACTTGTACATGTTGGAGGTGGGTTCTGATATATCCTATCCTATCCCTTTTGACTTATGGTCTTAAGTGTGGGCGGTATCCGGCGAGCGACTGTTGACTGCCCGAACGAAAGCCGGGCTTTTTATACTCTTGGTCCGTGGCTTCGGCTGCTTACGATTGCCATTACGATGGGCGCACTAGATAAGCTTCGAAGTACTCGCAGAAATTACGAGCGGGCGCTGCTGCTTCTTTTTCTTTTTCGAATTTCGGTTTCGGTTTTATTGCCCCGCGATGAGTAAACATCAGATCGCACCGCCAAAAGAAAAGGAGATGAAGATGAAGCGACGACGATGTCAACAGGTGATAAGTCTTGAGACCTTCATCCACCGCCCCCTCGTCACATATCGCGGATCTTGACAGGCTACGTGATTTGTCTGAGCAGAATATGTATAATTCTTCGGGGAGTCGCGGTTCACCAGTTAGTTCCGTTGAGCTCCACAGTTCCTGGGGAATCCGTTAAGGATTTCAGTTGAGGGAGTGCTCTTTAGATATGTCAGAACTTTTCAATTAATTCCATAAGTCATAATGATTCCCCCGCTTTAGCACACCGATCACGTTTCAATTAGGTAAATATTTTTTTGGCTGGTCGAAAAGCTAACGGTTAACGGTGGAGACAAACGGGCCATAAAAAATGTAGAGTATTGTTGGCCATAAATCGAATTGATAACACGGCTAACTTACATATACCCAAAGTGATGGCTATATGCTGCGAATATTAACCACAATTGTGTCATAGAGAATAGACTGGAATGGTCAATGAACTTCGTTTTGGCCAGAAACAAAAGAGCCAAGCGACAAAAATTCTAAATCACCTGCGATACATATCTGATTAATTTTTGGAGCTAAGAGAAATGTTATTCAACTTCTTCCCGGAATCTCCAATGTTCTACGTGTTTGTTTGATTTTAAAATTTACATATTAGTGTAAATTAAAATGAGAGAATCCAAACACTTTCAGTTTCTGCCTGTCTTACATAATTCCCCCTGATTTTGTTTAGTCGCATTCCGAGTTCTAATGCTGCTACCTCAATCTGAATCTAGCTTAAACTTAAGCTGATTGCGGATTCGGCCTTGAGACTTTTGCCACTCTGCTTGGGCTTCAATTGCTTATTTAACAATTTAGCTTTCAATTAGTAATTGTTTAGCGAGATGGCCAGCAGAGCCGAAAAACTGCTAAGTAAGGCAAATTTAACACACATTTCCAGTCCAGTGGCTCTTCGAAGAGGGGATCTCAGCTGGGAGATTCCCAGCCCTAAATAAACAGTGAAGTCAACTAGTTGAACTCTTTTGTTTCCGGCTACCCAATCGCTTGTTATGTTTGTTTTTTTTAATATTTCTTTTTAATTTGTCTCAGTTCTTTTGGTTCCAATCACATTTTGGCTTAGTTCTTGTGGGATCTGCTTAGTGCTTTCCCGCTGGAGGCGTGTAGGGATGCAGCCGGATGTATTCCAGAGCCTTCAGCACGGACTCGGGGGTGGGTGGTGGCGTGGGCAGGTGGGCACCAACAGGGCGGTAGCCATTCTCGTCCGCCGTATAGGACACCACATAAGTCTCGCCATCGTCGGCGACAAAGGAGTACTTTCCATTCACCGATTCGCCATCGTGTTCGGAATTCACAGTCTTCAAAACACCATCCTGAGTGGCCTTGGAGCCGTCTTTCAGCTCATAACTGGGTTATTGGATTTTAATTAGTATCTAAGGTAATTATATCTCTCCATTAAACTCACTGATAATGGTATTTGCCATTGTACTCCACATTGGATTCCTGGGAAATGGGATCATTGCTGTCCGTCGCCAAGGCAGCAACCACAAACAGGCTGAAAGCTATAAGGAATTTCATGTTTCGCTCTATCGATATATCACTTAATACAATCCAAACTGGCGACTCGAGGTGACTGGTGATCCCCAGCGATAAACAAAGACTCTTATATAGGCAACGAAATTAGCAAAGCTCCAAAACACCAAGATACATAAAATTCCTGTACTAAAATATTTAACATGAAATTAAAATGTGACCAATAAATAATATTGAACTTGTTTCGCCCAGTTCCGTTCGTCGTTCATCGTTCGTCGCTGGCCTTTTGAAAAATGGGTGTGAAATTTGGTGCAGACGGCTCCGCTGGCCAGCCTCCACATTGTTTTTCAATAAATAAATAAATAATATTAATGTTTTGATCATCTTCTATGGGCACTCGTCATCGGCATCACTCCTATTCTGGTTCTCGAATTTCGGATTTCGAAGCAACGTGACCACATTTTTGGCAAACAGCCTGCGTCTGGCCACTTTGCATAAAATGAATCTATCAAATCTTGCCTTGAAGTGCAAAACAGAATGGAACAATAGAAAACGGACAGAATCGATGAATAAACGTATAGTCTCTGTGGTCTAAGATAATATTCCCATGTAAACTATATCCTCAACTTTTTTGTGCATCTGGCCAACAAGTTTTGTGCATTCATTAAGTCTTCTTAACGTTTGTCATCGCTGTTATTTTGGTGAATTGTGAGTCTAGATTTATGACCACGACAGAAGCTGGAAAGACGATCAGTGGGAGTGGAATTCTTTAAAAGCTGAAGCTGCTTTTGAAACCAGATACCAGCTATTGAGACTTTGACTATTAAGGATTATTAGAGGTCATTTGATTGCCCAATGAAACGATCGACTTGTTTACTTTTCGAAAGAATCTTTAATTCTTTATTTGCAGCTAGGGCTAAAGAATATCTTCATAGTTCTTTACAAGTGTTTATATCTTCGCTTAGACTACGTGTAAATCTTTCTAATTATACAGACTATTTACACAAAGTTTGCTGTGGATAATATTCCTGTATATTATGGTTTGTTCTTTTTTTTACATTTTCTTTGTTGATTTCATTGATAAATCGACGATATCACATGAGTCCGAAAATGGCAAAGTTCCGGCGACTAAAAGATCTGAAGAAATTCGCTTAGAAGAGAGTGTTTGTTTGCGGAAGAAAGCAAGAAAGCAGACTGGATTATATCTGTATCATCGTGTTGTGTTGTTGTTGTTCCGTGTGGTGTTGTCCCTCAAATCCGTTTGAGTTTCGTGTTCTTCAGTCAGTGGATTTGGCCGACCTTCGACCACCTCCCGAGTGAAGGAAGGAGAAGGAGGAGGCGGATGAGGTGGCTCCAGCCCTTGGCTTGTGTCTTATGTGTGATTGTCTAGGGATCTGGGGTTGTGGGGGTTGTGCAATAAACTTGTAGCAACAGCGCAGCATCTACACATTAGAATCGTTTAGTTGGTCATCATTGTTGTTGTTGAAAATCTAGGCTCCAATCAGCCTCCTAACGACGCTTTGCCGGGGGCAGGGCGAGCAGGTAGTCCAGAGCCTTCTGGATCGCTGGTGGGATTGGTGGCGGAGTGGGCAGATGATCGCCCTGCGGCTGGAAGCCGTTCTCATCATCGGCCGAGTAGTTCAGGGTGATGAGGGTGCCGTCGGGCGCGGTGTAGGACACCGATCCCCTGGCGATGATCACGTCACTGGAATCCGGGGAGGTGGCCTTCTTCAGAGTTCCGGTCTCCTCGGCCTTGATTCCATTGGCCGTCTCGTATCTGCAAGTACCAAGTACATATCATCATCACAGGCTTTAACCAAATTCACCTTGAAATCTTGCGAGTATATATCTTAAAAGCTCAACCTTGTTTTTATTCCGGCTGGCGCCAGGCAAATCAAATTAATATTCAATCAACAGTTTAACTTTTAGCATTTCTGTGCAGACCTCTATTTAAATATGGTTCATTAATCCATATTTCGTTAGCTCTATTAGCATATTCTTCTTGGGTTTTTTATAGAATAGCTGGTTTTGTTAATGGTCTTACGGGAAAGTGGTGTTGGGGGATAACGGAAAGATTTAGTTTAGCTTATAAAGATTGTCTGATGTTTATACACAAAAAGTAAAGTTACTTTTAGGGGCTGGGGCGAGTCCCCAAAGTATGCTTTAATACTTTAGTTTTTAACAACGGACAGATTTAGACGGCTATAACACGGAGATCTTTAACTGTTTCAGAGTTTCAGAGCCAAGAGATAATTAAAGGTTGAAGTTCAATTAGCGTGTAAAGCTAATGAGCTGACTAACACGTACTTAGATGACTGGCTAATAACACTTGTTAATAACACAACTGATTGAGATGTCTGACTATATATGGACTTTAAATAAAAGCATGTTACCGTAAAATCGATATGGCCATGTAAATTTCAGGTCACATATCATTTTTACATGAAGTACTCTTTTTGACCAGGTCAAATTTACCTGACACATTCAAATTGATCTTAAATAATGTAAAATTGATCTACGTTTCATATAAATTTTTTTTGGGTGTACGAAGTACGTACAATCGTCACTAATCACTTTCCAATTTGCCTTACTTACGCATAATTGTAGGAACCATCTGGTTCTATGTTGGACTCCTGGTTGATAATGGCGATCGGCTCCTCCGCTTTTTGGGGGGCAGCCTGGCAGCAGCTCACCAGGGCGGCGACCAGCAGACAGAGAGCAAACTGTCGAAGGGAAAACGAAATGAAGAGAGTTCCGCAATGTTAACCGAGCTAATAAACGTCTTGAGATCGTGCTATGAGTGCTATGGGTATTATGCAATGCCAGCGGGTCCGAGAGCCGAGATTTATTGCCTTAGCCATTTTATTTGCTGTTCTCACATACCGAGCTTTTTAGACACCTTTTGAGGTCGGCAAATAGATATAGATGGCAATTAAATATTTTCCACATTTCCACACTGACTCAATTAACTTGTACACAAAAGAGCATGGAAATCGCGGGGCGTGGTCCTCTGTCCCATCGGAGGTGTCTTCGTTTGATTTTTATTTATTTTTACTACTTTTTTTTGTTTTTGGCAACCCCGAGATCGTCTGCGACTCTTGGGCAATTGTCGCTCAACTAAACTGGGTTTTGGGTTTCCAATTTCGTGTCTGAACTTTTCAGACCGATGGACAGCTGCCAGGTGGTGTGGGTCCATTGGTCTGACTGTGACCTTTGCGTGGCGTACACGCTGCCTCGGAATCCGAATCCCAATCCGTTAATTGCCTTTGGCTTTTAAGCCATTCAAATGGCAAGACGTGTCTGCCCCCGTTGGCAATATGCTATGCGCTATATGTTTTTGCACCCGCCTTTATTGCCGGCGAAAAAAAACTCTGAAGGGCCTCTGGCGGTAATAAATGCCTCAAAAGCCATGCAGCTCACCTTAGGCGATTGATTTACGAGAGCTTTTATCACCCGAGCATTTATGGTCATATATTTTATACGTTCATGAGGGAGATTTGAAATGCCCAGGAAGTCTATAACTGACATACATATATAAAGGGAACCACTAATTTCTCAAAAACTTCTGGATTATTTGACTCGGGTTTGACCAATCGAACATAGTATAATCCACATTTATGAGAAAAACTGATTTATGCCCTAAGAGAATAGAAATAATTTATTGATTATTTTATTTTTTTAAAAAAGTTCTTTAGCAATATATTTTCTTCTACAAATTATTTGATTTAAAACCATTTTTAGAAGTTTTAAAAGTAATATGAGGTTTCTAACACAATACTTTGGAAAACGTTTTTTTTGTATTTAAGAATCCTTGAAATTGTCTACCACCTGCCATCCTATGAATTTGCCATTTCTCACATCCTTAACTTTAATAAACTACTGTCATCGGCATTTTCACTTTTTTTAAACACATTTTCCAATGCATCTTGCTTTGGAATATTTTATTTTCTTCTGGTTCACTCGAATCCTTTCGTTCACTTACGTTCTTCATCTTGTTCGAAGATCAGAAGTGTAATCCAAAAGGCACAAATATCCTTTCGACTGGGTCCTCAGCACACTGCAGTTGTTAATTGAACGAACGTTTTTATTTAATGATGCCCAATGCCGGCAGGTGAGTCTATTTATACGAAAATTGCACTGGCGAGGCTGCAAACAATTCGGTTTCAGTTGGCAAAGCGTTGCACACACATAGACAAGATGCAAAGCTGCGACACGAGTACGGCCAAAACCAACAACGAACAACTAACAAACAACAACTAACTACCAATGGGGTAAGCTCGAAGGGGGGTGGGGATGGCTGGGTGGGTGGGTGTCGAGATGGCTGACTAAAGAGAGAAGAAAAACTAAACTAAAGATTCAACGCCTAAGTCGCAGTCGCAGTTGCAGTCGACGTCACCGTTTCCAAAGAGCAGCAGAAGCGACAACCGCGGCAGAGACCCAACTGTTCTGGGCTGGAAATAAAGAACTAACTCTGTACTAAGTACACTTAATTTATGCAATTGTTTCAGCTTGTTTTTGCAGAGCGTCTATACACATTTAAATCTATTGCTTGGTAATTGCATCAGCCGGCGGAAATAGCTACACGGGGATAAAATGTGAAGAAAGAGTTGGATCTATCATATCATGGTTTGAAAAATTTATAGATAAAATATTATTTTTCCAATAAAAAAGTATTAGAGCATTTATTTATGGTTTTCTTGATAGATTTATCTGTACATTTTGTTTATGGAAACACAAAATTTAGAAAAACTTTCAAAAACACAGAAACAAATCTACTTTTGAAGTTCTATTAATCTGAGCGCTTCAAAAATCTCTAGATGGAAAGGTTTCAAGCGGTTATAAACATCACTACATTATGAAATTATACCCCATTTGATTATTTTCTTCAGTGTAGTCACTCAGCAAGCGACGAAAGAAGAACGGTCGATGGATACGCCCCAGCTAAATGATAATGATAATAAAGATACCGATCTTGGCCGCCGGCGTTGCCACCTGACTCGAAATGGGGCAGACCCCGTGCTTTTTTTTGGGCTGCGGAGTAAACCGTTGCATTTAAATGCGCTGCATTAATCGGTCGTCGCAATCAAAGTCAGGCAGCCATCGGAGCGGCTTTACTGGTACCCAGTATCTAGTATTCAGTATTCAGTACTCAGTACTCTGTATCCAGTACCCAAGCCCAAAAACCCATGGGCAGACCTCAAACTGAAGCCGTGCACGGGGTCAAAATGCCAGAAATTGCTAAACGCCAAGTTGTTGTCGTCGCTGCCAAAGTGTAGGCGCGTCTAATGAATAGCTTTGGGCCAGCAGATGGGGCCAGACTTTTAGACTTTTCGACTATGTCTGCAAACTCCGGCCCGAAACCCCATCCTCCACCTCCATCTGCATCTCCCCTCAGTGCAACTCCGACACAGACGGCGACAGAATTTCGTGACAAGATTGTCCCAAAGATTGTGGCCGTATTGTATTGTTATTGTCTTTGGCAACCAAAAAAAGATCGGAAAAAAGAAGAAAATCCATATAGTACGAACTTAGTTTTTGTTTTGAACAAGTTAAAGGCGAATTCGTCGAGGTGGAAGTCAAAATCTTTGGATATTCCCTCGCTCTTTTATTTCTTTTTGGCTGGGTCGCAATAATTATGAAGACATTCGACTGTATTAATTTTAATATTTATTGTACTACTTTTAAATGTGTTTTTATTTGCACTTTAAACGCCGTCTGCCCACCGAGATTTATGTTCTCGCCTGAGCATTTCCCATCTGGGCTTATTATTAGGCGGCGGAACCTTGAAATGTTACGCATGGCTTCGGCGATTATAGAACCCGATGCCACCAAATGTCAGTTGGCTATCCGCCGTCTGGTTATATGGCTATCTGGTCATATTCTGGTTGCCCCAACCAGTTCTCGCCCGCTGGCCACTTTGAAGGTCGCGGCGTCGCGTTCTTTACGGCATACAACGTAATTTGTTTTAAAGACGTTTTGAGTAGTGTCTGCAATTTGATACCCAGCAGGGGGACGGGCATGCTGGCCACGCGATAGCGCCGATCCGAGGTGTTAACTTATGTCTAATGTTTTATAATCGCCGGACAATTGGATTAGTTGTGTGATGTTCTTGGAATGCTCTACAAGTAATATCAAATAATAAGATATGGAAATTATAATAAAAATATTAGTTTTTTTCTGATAAATGTAAAGTTCGAAATCTTTAATTTAAGATTTTCTATCCTTTGATTGGATTGAAAATCGCCTATAAAAAATTGCATGTCATTGGAATTTTTGTAAAAGCCTACTAGCCAAAGTTCAAGAGATTTTTGTGACACCAAGAGTGGTTAAAGCTCTTAAGATATTAAAAAAAAATATATTAAAAATCTAGCCAAAATCCTTTTGAGCTCAAGATCAAATGTTAATAGCCAAAAGACAGATCTTCGGAGTGGCATCTCTGCAAATCGGTTGTCCGCATTGATTTAGCTGTTGCGTAAGAAGCTAGAGCCGCCTTTCGGCCAACTTGGTCTGCGGTCCAGCCTGGCATACTTTGCACTGGCTAATGCTAATGTCAATGCAGGCATAAATAAAAAATTGCACACCGCAGCAGAAGCCACCAATGGCGAACCAGTTGCCGCGGTTAAATGTCAGTGGTTCTGGTCATGTCGCTGATCCCAGCTACTGCACTTTGCTGGAAACGGGGTATTGGAGTGGGTATAAGCCAGGCGCATAAGCATAGGCTGCCCATTTCATGGTCAAGGATAGACATTAGCCAACTTTGCTCTGCTTTGGCGGCCTTAACTGGTTCGTGTGGTCAGGAAGGCGAAACTCTTAACTGGAGCATATAGTTGTATGTGATATGTGATATGAATCATATATCGAATCCAAGAGGCATTTGGCTAACTCTATGCTAATCCGTCTGGGCATCCGAGTGTCGTTGGGCTCAGTTTTATTAATGTGATTTATGCAAATTGACAGACATCTTAAATGGCAGAGGGATCGATCTGCAGCACGTGGGCGTCGTCGATTACGGCTCATGGTTAATTAATGCAAATCGCGGCCAAGACATTTGATATCCGATATGCCATATGCGAGTGGGAACTGAGGAACTCCCCCTTATATGAGAATTTGTCACGCCAATATTCTGACATCAAGCTAAACTCCAAGTAATCACTTACCTATCTCACATCTTTCCCATGACTTGAAGTTTAGCCAATAAAAAGTTCAAGTATATTTCTTACTATTTTCATATTGTGTTTAATTTATTAATAAATCCCCTTTTAACAGCATTTCCAGTTAATGGCACGAAACAAAAGTTCCAAGACAGAATCCAAAACACAGCAGAAAATGGTCAGTACCAGCAGATCTTTGTAATCCAGAAACTTGTCTCGGAATAATTGTAAACTTTCGGTCGTTGTCAAGCCAAAATAAAGGGCACAGGTTGTAAAGGCAACAAACTGCTTACTGATGAAAACGCAAAATCTTTTGGCTCGGGTCATTCGTGGAAACTGAGAGGTTTCCCTCCAACCGCCGGTGATAGGTTGCCAGAGTGACCAATTGATCCAGAGCATCTCAAAGTTCAAGCAAAATCGGTTCTTCCATTTGTCAAAGAAACGCACATCGCCACGTTTGTAAATCAGGGCAGATGTAAGTAATAGCTTCTTCTTGGCCACAAATTGCCGGGCGATAAAGACCTGCGTTTCGAGGGTCTGAATATCGTTCACCTCGATGCGACGGAGAAACCAACTTGGGAAACGGCCAGCGTTGTCGTGCGAAACGATAACTTTAGTGGGTATACGGATATCTCGAGTTCGTATCCAAAGAAACAAAGTGCTATTTGCGTTGAGAAATGGATGCTCGGGGTCCTGTTTAACTCTGATCACCCGCTCACCTTCTGATGGGTCAAAAAGTACCAATTTCAGGGATGCTGTGGTTCCGGAATTCAAACGACCTCCGGTCCTCAACGAGATTAGCAGATCATGTAGCTCCCCCGTATATGTGTCTTTTCTTTCGAATTCCGGAATAAAAATAGTCTTACTAGGAAAACGATTTCGGTAGATATATAACCATAGTATCCAGAGTGGTATCAGTGAAAAGAGAATAGAATAAAATGCAAGAATGAAGAAATTAATGTGTGCTTCGCTATAAACACAGCCTGGAACCTCAATACTAGGGATATAGTAAAGATAGTTGGTATATGTCCCCAGGACATCGCATATGCAACGAATACCCGATCTCACGCTAAGGGTCATCGCGGGATAGCATCCGTATTGCAGCCAATGTTCTTTATCCGGATGAGAGGAGTACGACCAATGGTCGCAGCTGCGAATTTGAAATGCGAATGCAAATTCAGCCGGTCCATTTTTGACCGGTGTACTTGGGCTATTCCGTATCGTAACATTCGAGCAAAGCCGCACTGCCATATATGCCCGTTGGGCCTGATGGCAGTTGTTCAGCAGAAGCAGGGTCTTACCTTTAGTCCTCGCAGGCACCGTGCACTTGGACTTGGAGATCTGACGAAACAAAGGCTTTGTTCTCAGTGTCAGGACAACCTGAAGCTTGTGAGTGGCCCTGCTAATGTGGACAGCCAGCATTGTGTGCTCCATCAGCATTATGCGGTAAATACGGACTGTCCGAAAAGTATGAAGTTCTGCCTCTCTCAAGCAATCCACGTATATCCCAGCTTTTGGAGTATCATCCGATCTTGAAGAGATCCGGCTAGTTTTAAAGAAAGTATCATTGTGATAGGTATTAACCGTCTTGTAGTTGATATGACTGCGATTTAGGGATATCGGAACTGGCAAGTTATCTTCGTTTTGATAGATGCGCACAGAAACTATCAGAGAGCTGGGCTTCTTCTCCAGTGGATACCACCAATGCAGTTGCTGTTTAATTGACACGACTTTAAGGCAGGCTCTTCCCTTATTCGTTCCCAGAATCTCCTCAAAAACGGCTGGCGTAATAATAACCAAGTGAATCTTATCGCTTGTATGCACTCGAATCTTTTTTTTTGGAAAAGTCTTAAAGCATTGAACATCCAGCGTAACTGCGCTTGGCGTCATCTCTCTTTTTTCACCAACATCTGTGCGGTAAATATTACCGCGAGGATAATCCAAATGGCGATATAGACGCTCTGTTTCCCAAGTAGAGTTCAGCCAGAAAATCCATGGAAAAATGGCTTTCTCGTTTCCTAATGTTCGAGTTCTTGCAACCAACTTTTCAATTAGAGTCTGTTCCAATTTACCGGTTATATATGCCTGGTAGTACTGTTTGTAAATTGGCCATGGTGGACGAAGAGTTCTTTTGCATAGCCTCTTCATTACTTCCAAAACTTCTAAGCAAGCTAATCTAATGCTTTGGAAAGGTTGTTCTGCAAGAAAGTTTACATCATCATCTAGGTATATTTCCTCGAAATTATCATTAATTTTCTGAGCCATCATGGTTAGTAAGATATCCTTTTTTTGACCTTCGGGATATAAACGGTGTGCTAATGTTAAGGTAAGGTTTGCCAATCTTGCAAGGGAAATACGCGATTGAGGAAGAATGGTTGTAAAGTTCCTTAAAAGAATTAATCCAGATTCCGGGTTACTCAGATGCTGTGTTATAGATTGTACGGTTTGCAAATACCGATGAAGAAGTCCTTTAGAAAGTAGGTTTGGGACATTGTAGGGAATATTTTTTAGTGCATTGATCTTAACGTTTATCCAAGTGGTGTGGCATGCATATAATGCGTCGCATATAAGCACTTTTATGACATTTGTGATAGGTAGGTAAACCTCGCAATTGCAGTCGACACAAGTACCGAGAAGAACTGGGCCGACATAATACCAAAACTCGATGGGATTGTTTGACGATACAAAGTTTCGACAACAAGGAAAAAATGCGGTGACTGCCTCGTCACCTTCTTTTGGATAAATCGAACAGTTTCCGCCAGTGGGACCCGAAGTTTTAATCAGGGTCTTACTTTTCCGGCCAATTCGACCATCCTCCGATGAAAGAAGAACACTAATCCGGGTCACATTCGATGATGTACGTATATGCATTATTAACTCACGGTTAGTCACCACAAGCTGGCCATCAATATACCATTTGCAACCTACATTTTGACTTTCGCAATTTAAGCATCTAGCATAAAGATGCACCTTAACATTCGCAAGAAAGTAATCCCTTTGGCAGTTCCTCACGCATTCTATCGTCACTTGTAGGATTTTATTCTTGATCACTGTAACCACTTGAACTTTTTGCGATGAAATAGTTGGATTGTCATCTCTAGTCACTTGCAAGCTAAAGATATATCTGCAGTTGTTCTTTAAGGAATCGGCAGGAACATAAAACACAGCAACTATTAAAGAAGTATAGATTAAAAGTACTTATTACGTCTCTAATGAAAAATCTCACCCGACGATATGTTTCTATGGCAAAGGGGATTACGACTATCGTCATATGACACGCAGTTCCAATTATACTTAGAAAACTGAATATCCCTAGTCCTTTTAGACAAATCGTAACTCATAGAGCCATTCATCCAAAGTTTTTCACTTTGTTGAGCCCGCCTAGATTTACCGCCCAGAATTACTGCTTCCACCTGACCCATTATCAATTTAAGATAACATCGAGCTGCAAATTGCAATCCATGCAGCTTTCCCTCGACTTGCAGAACATAGAAATCTCTCCACAATTCATGGGAAGTGGAAAAGCGCATTGCAAACGGCCGAATATTCAGATATGGAGTTTTTGTAGAATATGATGCAAACTGTGCTGTGGAAATGATGGATTGAAAAGGTGATTTAGTAAACTTGAATACTCACTTAACCCAACCGCATCCCTCACACTCCAATTATAAATTCCATTAATTGGTAGGTTACAATTTTCCAAAAATAGAGCATTGATAAGAAAGCCCCGAGTGTTAAGAACTTGTTTCGGGGATTGGGGATCTGAACAGGTTGGTATTCCCAGTTGCGGAGAACAATGCTGGGTAAGGGTTACCTCCACAGATAGGACTTTCTTTATTTCATATATCCTTATTGATTTCAAACGACCAAGTAGCGTAAGAAGTGTATTCCTTGCCGACCAAAAAGTAGCGGTTAAATTTGCATAGTATCCATCTTCATAGTCCGGTTTTTTTTTCGTCTTAATTCCGAAAAATGAAAGCTCATTACTGATCGATGAGGTTCTTTCAAATTTCGGCGGCATTTCTTTCGCAACATTTCCGACCTCAAAAAAGGCCAATAGGTAATCGGGAGTACTGAGAAATATCGTAATCCTGGACTTAACTGGTAGACTTTCCATGGTTATGACAATATGAGTTCTTCTTCCGTAGGGCACGAATTCATTGCAGTAAATCCTCATATTGGCGTCTCTAAGTTCATTTGTTTTAGCAAACGGAATAGTCAAATTAAGTAAGAAAAGTACAAGTATTTGTTGATTTATAGACATAAAGTCATTTTTACTAAATAAAATGATAGAAATTTCAACGATGAGGCATAGTTGAGTTTTCCAAACTGCTTTATTATCGAATAACTTGTTTTGTGACTTTAGTTATAACTTATAAGTGTGTTTAATTCTACATAATTTACTTTCCAACAGTTTGACGTATAACCGCAAAGAATCGGTAAGTAATGGTCATCAACTACGAAGCATTAAAAATTATAATTCAAATTCGGTTTAATAACGGCAAACTTACTATTTTAAAGGTTTCGAGGGAAATGATAATAATTCCCTTGGCCGATATCTCCGCAGGACGTTGAGCCTGCGCCATTAGAAAGAGTATTTTCTTTTTGTATCGCAAAGATCCTTCGTACCACTTGTTTTCGTAAGCAGCTTCAGCTATATTGGTACTCTAAAAAGATATATTAGTAGTTGGCCAATATTGTGCGCTTTACCCACCCAGTCGATGAGCATTTGTCCGTGTGAGCTGACCATGTAGAATTGAGCTGCTACACTAACAAATAGCATCATGTATGAAATGCCCTCCATATTAAAGCCCTGTACTACAGTATAGTAAGCCATGCAACAAAGTAAACTGGCGGTGGTAAACAAATTGGAGGCCAAGAGAAGTCCAAAAACATTATTTACATCCTTGTGATAGCTGCAAAAATAATAATATTGAAATTGTTTTGCTGTTTACATTAAGTGGTTCTAACTCACCTTAGTATCAATTGATGTCTTTTAACCAATCCCGCCATAAAATGGCAATCTTGTGTTTCCTTTTCTTGGTTTGGACAGTAGGAGGATAAAACCTTGGCCAAGTAGGCAAAGTGCATTGAGATCTGACTCGAGATGCACATCATCCAAAGATCTGTGCCCAAGCTCACATTCACTATTAATTGGCTATAAGTAAAGTCGATTACATAGGCAACCACATAACCTATTGGGGTTTCTGAATCGAAGCTAAGGCGCGTGGGAAAAATACGTTGATAGGAAAACTCTGCTTTTCCAAAACCTACTATATAGAGAATGCAGGACTGTATGACAGGCCCCAATGCCATTAGAACCATGGTGAAGTAATAGAAATACAAAACATATCGAGTGGTTCGTGATAGGTAAAATCTATTGACACCGTACTTCTTTTGCATCTGCTCATCATGTGGATATATTTCTTTCATGTTATTACTCAGCAATCGTAGGCGTTTTCGGTGTATCATAAATGCGACAAACTTCACTTGGGCAGTGAACATGTAAAAGAAATGCAGAGCCTGTCGCATGATTTTCGAGGGACTTCCGGCCACGGATTCCCACTGTAGGATCCTGAGAGTCACCATGGATGCCTCGTAGAAGTTGCTCACCACGCACACAACGAAATAGCCGCGTAGGAGGAGATTCTGCCACCTGGGTCTGGGTGAGTCGAATAGATCGTAGCCCAGAGTCTTGAACATCATGTTGGCCATGTAGGTGTAATCCTCGTAAGAACGTTGCTTTCCCATTTTCGGCTGCTTTTTGTCTGCTGACCTTTCCACTCTTCACTGTAACTGAGCTCTGGCATTCAAAGACTATTAGTTTTATAACCAAAAAGGACGAGGGGTGGCTCCATTCCCATTTATATAAATTGCCCATTGAATAATTTATGTTCTAATTGTTTTGTCACTCACGTGTTGAGCAATTTGGAGTGTGAGAATCTGATTAATTATTTAAGGTGTGGTTGCATTATACCAATCCCTTGTCATCGGTTGCTTCTTTTAAATTAATATGGGTACAGTCCGTATTATAACAACGGAACTTCTTCATTGGTCTTGATTACATGCTAAGTCTGCTGTTTAGCAATTTATCAAACCACAGACAACAAGTTTAGAAGCTCTAAGCCAACACCAATCCTCAATGAATATTTAAATAGCAAAGTTAAATAATTCGAACCAATTAATTAGACGACAAATATTCAGCGGCTCGTTTATGCAAATAATAAAGATCTTTTGTCTGACCCATAGACAGATCTTATTTAACGCATTCCTCTGAGCCGCGACTTCAGAATCGGAACCATAAAGTATACGAATTGCTTAGATTCAGACATTTATATTCGCAGATGTGGATTCTGTTTTGAATAGAATGGAAATTTGTTTTGGGTTAACTCGGATTGCCTATTGATCTCAATTTGTTTTGTTCTCAGCTATCTTGGCTATAAGAATGCTAATTTCGGCAGTTAAATAAATAGTATTCTCGTTTTAAGGTGCACATAAAACATAAAACTCGTCTTAAGTGGCACGTGACTTTTGCTGACTAGTGTAGACACAATTACATAGCTATTGTTGCACTCGTTGACTGCTGTCAAATCGCACGCGAAATGTGAAGGCCGGCGATGCAATCGAGATGAATTCCCCCTCCCCCTCCTCCCATCCCTCAGTCCCTCCTCCAAAATAACTTCTCCCCAGCCAACTCCAAACTTCATTCATATTTATTCATGTGCCCGGGTCTCAGTAGCCCATTCATGCTTTATTCACCTCAATTTCAGATGGAAACAATAAATTATAATCGACACAATTGAGTTGAGTTGCAGCGAAATCTAAAGTTTGTTGGCTATTTTATTGATTAACTAAATAATTACGTTTTCGTTTTAAATAAATAAACGATTTTCGTGCTGCAAAACCCATAGAAACCCATAGAAAGTTAATTAATCTGTAATTGTGGAAAATAATGGAAAATGTAAATCTAAGTTAATTTATTCACCGGCTTCTCGAATTTCACTACTGAATACAAAATATGTCTATAATCGAGATTAGCATTTATATTTTCATATGGTTAAACACGAATAAACACTTAACGCCCCCCAGCTGTGTTTTTTTATCTTTTGCTTGTTTAGTCAATCGTTTTGTCGGCTACTCTAAATTTTAATTATACAAACAAAAGATACGCAAATTATAATAAAAACCAATCTAAATTCTAAACGGAAATTGTCAAACTCTCTGGCACGAAAGTTTTTTTTGCTGGTCGCTGGCCGAATATAATGAATTTTATTGGCTGAAATTTGATGCTTATGCAAAATGGGTTGGTTGGGACTTAAAGTTGGTTATAAAACGTTTCGTGGCGCGGAAACTGTTACAGTTCTGTCGGACAGATCATCGTTGAAAGTCGCCAAAAAAACCGAAATGTCTTTGAAGCTGGTAAATCTGAGTGAACTCTCCAGAAATCCAGAGATGTGTTGTGATCTTAATTTTCGTGTGCTTCTAGTTTTCTTGCCTTTTTGTGCTCTCTTTGGCTGCCATCGCCTGTGAAGGACAGCCACAATACAATCCCTACCTTCGGAATCCCTACTACAGGGATCTGTACTACAGGAATCGCGATTTGTACAACCTGCGTCGTTTCTACGATGGTTTCTACAAGAGGTACAATCCCTACATTGCCGCTGCCCAGGCCAGGATTGTGGAACAAAAGAACGATGTGAACTACGGAGCGGGTTCCTATGCCTACAACTATGAGACGGAGAACGGCATCCATGGCGAGGAGCGCGGTGTGCCGGTGAACATTGGCAACCAGCAGCAGGAGGAGCAAGTGGAGGGGGCCTACTCCTTCATAACTCCCGAGGGTCTGCGAGTGGGAGTCAAATACCTGGCCGATGCCAACGGTTTCCGTCCCGTGATCACCTGTAAGTACTTATCTTCACTTTTGCTTAGAGATATCTGAGTAGGATTGTGTTTTTTCCTTTTAGATGACGGCGTTAACTCTGCTTTTTATGCCAAGCAGCCAGCTCCCGCCAATGTGGTCATCACCAAGCATTGAGATTCCTAATTAGATGATTAAAAAACGTGTGTTCAGCCTTCTTAAATTAAAAAAATAATTATTTTACATATTTAACAGAAGATTTACTCGAGTGTTTCGCCTATTTGAAGTCAGCCATTTTTTTGTTTATTTATTGATTAGAGACCATTAAGCTTGGTAGCTTGTGTTCACGCCTTAAAAGCTCTTTCTTAAGCTTTGAGCTTGTCTAGCTTTTTTAACTTGTCTAGCGGGTGCAAGGTCAGACTTAATATCAGCTTGAAAAAATTGGGTCAAATCCCGCTTATCGGAAATGTGTATACCAAAATGTATTCGGCGCCTACAGAGAACACGTACTTAGATTGAGACTTGTTTTGGTTTGGTCTCGCCTTAGTGGGTTCAACAAACCCATTAATTCTTAAACACTGCCCGTATATTGTGTATTGAAAATGTTGATTACATTTTTTTGGCAAAATGTCAGATACTCTCATTATCAACTGCGATTCGGCCTTTGAAACCAAATATGCGGTTCAACTCAAGGGCCTTCGGTGATCTTCAAAATCCGATGAGTGAAATCAAAAATTCTTGGTATTTTTAACAAATATTTAGTAGGTTTCATTTCGATATATCATAATAACAAATTAATTATCTTATGCATAGCAACATCGTCAAATTCGACAAGTTCGACAGATAAATAAATACGAAATAACATAGGAGCGGACTATATGTACGAATATTCTCCGGTTGCAATTCGATATGCTGACATTCTTCACCTTCCATTTCCTTTTTTTGTGGATTTTTTTTTTGCGGTATTGCGATGGCTTGTTATAGTGTTTGCCCTGATCAGCGGGGGATCGGCAAATGCATGGGGAATGTGTGGATTTGGGTGTTGGAATTTGGATGGACTAGGACTGTTTCTGGGGGCTTGGGGAACATATGGCTGTGGATGAGGCGAGTTGCTCGGCTTAACTCGCACTTAGTGTTGCTTGGCAGCCTTGCGGAGGCGCTCCAACTGGGCCTGCTCCTCGCGCTCCTCCTCCTCGGCGAGCTCCACCTCGTGCTCCAGCATGCGGATCTGTTCGCTCAGCTCCTTGGGCATCCTCTCCAGATGTATCGATTTGATCTGGGCTTTAATGTCCTTGGTCATGTGATTGATGCGGAAGCCGCGATGGTCGAACTGAGCTCCGCCGTTGGCCTTGTGCTGCTCCTCCACGTACTTGAGGGCACGGGCAATGGCATCGGGGATCGGATGGATGTGGTCGCCCTCGGGCATGAAGCCACCATCGTTGGAGGCGTAGTTCACGCGATACAGCTTGCCATCGTCGCCGGTGTACTCATAGAAGCCCTTGGCGTGGGTTCCTCCAGTGTGGTGAAGCTTGGCCTGTTCCTCGCCGTAGATTCCATTCTCAGTCAGGTAACTGTTGGATATAAGATAGGAAATTTGAATGGTGGGAAATATATGTGGGGACTAAAATAATGCTATCAAAAACTATTACTAATATTTTAAACAATATCAACGATTTTGAAGGACATTTTTATAAGATTTTGGAATATTTGTAATACTAATAATATTAGAAATCAAAATCAACGAATCTTATTAGAATAACTATTCATTTGTGTGGGCAGAAAAACAACTTGAGAATTATTAGGTACTTACGAATGATCATATTTGTCCTGCTTGCGGATCTCTTCCTTGTGCAGAATCTTGTGGCGACCCTCGTCATCGTAGTTGAACAGGATATTCCTTGGCGTGGTGGTGGTCGTAGTAGTTGTGGTCGTCGTCCTCTTGGTGGTGGTAGTGGGTTTCTTGGTGGTCGTGGTCTGCGAGTGTGGGTTTGTGGGTCGAATCATGTGATCATTGGCGTGATTTCTGATCGAGCTTGTGTAGGCATGCGTGTGTGTGTTGCATGGTTTTTGGTGGTAAAGGATTTTTGTTTTTGGGGGTGGGGGGTCATGCAGGATACCGTATGTGGGGGTGTCATGTAGCTCGGAATGTGTAGTTTAATTGCAGAGCCGAAAAACGTTCTCATTTTTGCTTGGATTGGTTATGAAAGCAGGGGTGTTTCGGGATTTTTTTTTATTTTTTGGGGGATAGGTTTCGCTGTGTTGGCCGGATGTTGGAATTCGGGGGGATCTTGTGGGTTCTTAGTGCTGTGTGCTCAGTTGGTGATGGGGTTCATGATCGGGAAAGCCGTACTCCAAGGGGATTTCTGGTACGTTAAACTCGGCGTTACTTACTGTGTACAGGTCGTGGCTGTAATGGAAGTAAGTTCATGATATAGAATACTTGAATTCCTTCAATCAGGATGAGTTACTCACTTGTAGGGCCTGTCGTCATGGACATAAGGAAGGTTCAAACCGGCATAGGGTCCATAACCGCCATCGTAGGGATTCGGAATGTGGTGGTAGATACCAAGTTCACGCTGATCGTCCACATGCCTGTAAGGCTGTGGCATGTGATGATAGCGACCTTCAGGGGAAGAAAAGAAATCAAATAGATTAGTTGGGTGCCTATTGGGTATAACTTCTGATTGTCTGAGTGCTTGGGTGAGTGACTATTCGAAACTATTCAGTTATACATATCCAACATTAGATATTTACACAATTAATTAGTTTCGCATTAGGTTTTTTGTACAAAGTAGGCAGTTGAGTCTAAAATTCTTTAAATTTAGAGTTATAAATTCGACAAACTACAGTTAATATACACAATTTTAATTTTGCCTTTTGACTGCTTTTTGTGTGGAATGAGTTTGAATTGTGTGATTGTGAGATCAATGTAACTCTCTTCTTTTCTTTCTATAGTTTACCTAAACCTTCTTGCGAACCACTCCTTCCTATATTACGAGTATAAAAGATTAAATGTTTAATATCAGAGTGCTCAAATAATATGTGTTCTTTGGTTAGTGATAGAAGCTCAGCTCAAGGCCTTGATATTCCGAATTTTGTTTACAATTTCGCTAATTTCAGACGTCAGCCTTGAGCTTGAACTTATTCGAGAGTCAGCAGATTATTCGTATAAGTAAGTGTGTTATCGAATTCGGTCGTTTATACAAATATACATGTGAGAGGTATAGTATGTATGTTAGTATCTCTGGGCAAGTCAAGCTTGCTTTTTTTTTCTCGATTCACATTGCTGGTGTTGGGTTAGTGGGCGGCGGCAGCGGCATGCAGTCAGTGGGCGTGGCACTAGGCACGATATTTCTATGATGGTCTCACGAAAATACCTTCATTCTGCGTGTTCCCATGGTACCGTCCATCGTCGCTGGGGCGATATTTGCCATCGCTAGAGGCTTGCTGTGGAACCGTATACTTGCCATTATCATCTGGAACGGGACTGGTGTGGCAGACAGCAAAGAGGGCCTGCAGGAGAAACAGGATATGATTTTATTAGCTGATTTGCCATTGAACACGACAGGAAGTGTGGATCAGTTGAATGCACTCGAGTTTTGAATTTATCTGCGGATGCTGCTAATGATTCAACGCCTGAGAAAAGGTGCAGCAGCCAAATAAAAATTTTAATTGTGCTAAAACTGGCTGGGAAACACAGAAAAGCACGAGGTAATTTAATTAATTTCGGCTCTACATTTTCTCTTTTTTTTGTTGGCGACACATGAGTAACTCTTTTAACACTAATCAGGATCTATATCCTGTCTGTCAGCTACTCACAACAACCAGGGTGAAGCTCAACATAGACTTGGTGAACATGATTATCCTTCGGGTAGTATATATCCTTTGACTGGCTGTCCGACTGAGTGACTGGGTAATCCTGCTCGGGAGGTGACTGCAACAGGAATGTTTGGTTTCCCTTCCAGTACACCGGATTTATATAGAAATATGCCAGGTTCGCAGTCGCAGCGCTGCTCTCAACGCATCGCGTCGCGCCTAAAATTCTCTGAGAGAAGATCCGTCGGTTCATTTCGGTTCATCAGCTAAATTTCTTGAAGCGATACATGTACCTCAAGCTGCTCCCTTTTGTTTTTTAGACAGATGATGAGCCGAATTCTTCTTGTCTCACCTTTTGTTTAGTTCTCTCTCTGCCTTTCTGACTCTCTGCCATTTTTAATCGCTCTCCGGTAACGATAATTTATATAGCGTATCAATGTCACCGGTAAACGTAATTACATATATTACCAATTACGCAATTTGTATTATTTGACAAATGTCGCTTTATATCGAGTTCAACGCCCAAAATATATTGTTCTTTCTAGAACTAAGGATATGGGGCCTTTGCCAACTCATCGTCGAGTTGTTTACTCTAGTTGTGAAAAAGAAATTCCCAGGTTTTCTCAGCGAATTGTCATCGAATTTCGTCTGAACAATAAGAGCGAATCAAGCTGATAATTGAAGGTGAAGTTCAGGTCAGCGCAAACGTCACCAAACCAAGATTTCCATTTTTGAAAAACATATAGGTATTATCTTTTTAGCATTTTGTTTTTCTGTGTCATTGGTGTGGGAAGAACTTTTTGATTTGGTGTCAAGGATGAAGGGAAAAACATGTGACATATAATAAAGAACTTTAAAACAGTAAATCCATTGAGGAAATTCCTACTATAAACTTTCTGGATAATTCATTGCAAGGAAGTGATATTCTTAGTAAACCAATTTTTAACTTCCCCAATTCCTAAACGACGTCTGTTAACTTCCCAGCTGGAGACCGAAGTTAACTAGTTGTGGCAACCGATGACAACATCGCAGATTCGTATCCCAAAACTACCTGGAGGCACTCGGAAGCGCCATAAAAGTGCCGTAATGAAATCATAAATTACGCACCAGCGGAAATACAGCAAAAAATCGTACAGGCAATATAAATAAAATAAGAAAATATGAAACAATTCAGACAATTCAGACAATGCGCACGCCAGTCGCAATGCGAAATGCATTAATATTGAAGCCGAAGATCGCGATGGAGATGGAGATGAGGATGGGCTTTCGGTCTGAGGTTGGGTTTTGGGGGTCTCGCAGGGTTCAAAACATACTGGCATACGTGCATATGTATAACCGGAATCGGATGGAACCGGCAAAAGAAAAATGTTGACAAAAACGAACTTAATTGTTTGTGGCAAACGTTGACACCGAGGCGCTGAGACTGACAGCTTGGGGATCGGCTTGGTATGTGTCCTTAACGGTTAAGCGTCGGAAGATGCTGTCAAGATTATAGTTGCTACCTAGCAAAAAAAAAGATATGAAATAGGGCTTAACCTCATACTACTTCATCACAAAAGATAAACTAGATCTTTAATTTCAAATCGATATATTTTATTATATTGTATTTATCTTGTTTACAGTTTATAACCTTTGTATGATATATAATTTACTATACTATAAGAGCAAGAGCAAAGTGTTTGATAAAAGGGATTTTCATTCATATAAAAGCCGAGATGTTCTTGTTTTCGTAGTATGAAATCATTGATAAAATTTAAGTTGAATTCTTTATTTTATATATTTTTTACTACTTTTTAGATAAATAACATTAAACTTATGTTAGGCTCGAACCCGATTGTTTTCAGTGCGGAGCCACATGGAGAATGATTGCCAGTGCACATTGGCGGGCATATGACGATTAATAATAGCAATCCACATAAACTGTGATTAAAACGCCGCATCTTGGGACTGCCGAGTATCCAAGTATCCGAGTATCCAAGCACCGGGCGTCGGACGCTGAATGCTGAAAGCTGGATACCGAGTGCCAAGTATCGATACTGCGTCACAGTCACTGCACTCCAAAGGTCGTACGCTGAACCCAGAGCTGGAGATCGCAGTGCAGATCAGCGGGGCGGGAAGGGGATGTGATCAGTGATCAGTGATCACCACATATACCATCTCCGCGATCGCCCAGCAGAGCAGATTGGAGTGTGAGTCACGGCGCGTGCTGTTATTGTTACTTTCCGAGGCGATTCGATTCGGGTGGTGGCTCTCGACTTCGGATTTTTGGCGATATCTATATGGGGGCATTCATTAAAGTCACAAATACTTAATAAATATTTAAATAAGATGACTTTTTAATCAATTACAAGTTCGATTTGTGATGCTGCGACGCTGGCCACTTGATTTGCATGGTATTCGAATCAGATATCAGATCTTCACACCGCAGGAGTGCTGCTGGTGTTATTTTATTGGTCCAGCGCCAGAATTATATAGTATTTGATATTTGACATTGACCTTGAGCCCGCCACAAGCTGGCCAAATCTCGCACTTTCTTCGATGCGTCACATTCCATATCCGACGGCCCCAGGTAGGATGATCGGTTCGATGTTAATCTCGCCGGCCGGCCGGTCAAGTATTTACGATCCATATCCAATGTCAGAACGAGTTCGTTTGGGTTTTGTTTGGTATCAGTATCAGTGACTTTATTGACAAGGTTTCACCTTTGAAAAGTGTCGCACATAAATCATTAATCTGCTTAAAACTATTTTTATGGCCTAGAGAGTTCCAGGAAGCGTTGAGTTGCTGTTGAAAAGCACGGGAACTGGGTACACACCCCGAAAAGTGTCGCCGACTAGACGGGAAGAATGATTTTTCCACAGACGAGGGCCAATAGGATCAGCAGCGGTGGGGATTTGCTGAGTCCTCGAACCGCTGAATTGCACATGGATCCATGGCAATTGCACTGTATTATTCTGTCCGCCTTCGTACAACCCTCTTTCAATTCATTTATTCTATACTTTTTGACCCAATCCTTTTCGACATACACTTGGTAGATTTGAACCTGTTCGCTACAGCCTCTTTTGGTCCTGGTCCACTCCTTTCCCTGTCCCATGGAATGGGACATCACAATGGTCGAGCACATCGTTGAGTTCGGACATTCTCGCACGTATCCTAGGGAATTTCCGGGAGAGCCGCACGTTGTGTCCGCATTGTTGCACTCGAAGCATCGAAGTACTTCCTCGCCTCCAGACGCCAGACCCGCGATCAGCCAGACCATACAGATCCATACTGGGAGCTTAGTTCCGCTGCCCATGATATCCGGACGCACACTACCCAGCGCGACTTCCGAAGTACCGAAGTGGAGGAGCTCGATAAATCTGAGGCTCGCTGAAGAGTTTCGTATTTTCGAAATAAAGTGATTAAGCCGAGAGAATAAGCATGTGTCATTGTGCTACAGGGCACTGCTGCTGATATGCAAGCGAAATTTCGAGTTTATCTCAACTGGCAATGTTTTCCATTGCCTTTGGAGGGCGTTTTCATATCTTTCAGGGCTGTGAACTAGAGCATTATGCTAGTGGAGCATGTTTTAGTTGCCAGCGGCCACTGAAGTAATCTAGTGGTAACTCTACCCCTTATCATTTCCATATTACGATTTCTTAGTGCTTGAAAGTATGAATATCTAAAATACGATACGGACATATACCAATAAAAGATTAGACTCATAAAAAATAAAAATATTTATGTTATTTAATAAAATTATTGTTAGTTTACATTAAAGCTAATAGACTAAGATTATAAAACCTTTTTGTAAAAACTATTATCTATTAAGAAAAGCTTTTAAAATTGGTGTGTTATGTTATTAAAATGTTTACTATCTCTGAATTTTGTATGGGTAGAAATGTGAGAATAACAATACAAATTCAAAATAATTTAAAAAAAATATAGATACTGTTAAATTTCCACCAGCTTTAACTTTAAAGATGCTTGCAAACAGATTACAATAAGAAATGGCGATATTTTCGTAACATTCCTGTTTGGGATCAAGAGACCTCTCCGCCCGGCTCCGCATATGATTTACGGGAACCTTCACCTCCTAATTCTTCTGACAGTCTTTAGCATTTAGCGCAAAACAAATGAAATCTTTATAGGCTGTGCATTCGGACAATGCCTATAAATTAGTCTCATTTTCGCGTGGGCTTTCGCACACATTTAGCTGTCAATGCTTCGAGTATCATTTTTCTCCGCTCAATTTCGGTTTTTTGTTTTGGTTTATAATATGAGAATTTTGATGTTCAAATTGTTCACCCGGTTTTAGCTGTCAGAGATTTGTTTAATTATCATTTGCTCTCTTTTCGGTATAATTAGTACACTTTGAGGCATCGCAGTGTCAGCTGCTGTTGGCGAATAAATCACAGTTGCACGTCTATAAATATTGGTAACTGCTGTTAGCCAGTTTAGCCACCGAATGCCAAGATAGATGGATCGCTTTTGGTAGCAAACGGCGCATTCACATTTTAATGGGCACCATTAAGTACAAGCGATTTATGCCATTAATGGCTGGCATTTGTTTCGCCCAACAAATTAATTTACAAAACGAAATTTGAAATTTCACTGTAAGGCCAAAATAACTTGGCAATTGGATCGAAGGCCTAAACAATGGAACAAATTACCAATCACAATGAGTCGTAATTAGATGCGGGTTGGCTGGAATGATATCAGAGTTCCCAAACCTGGATTCGGAATGGGTAGCCCTAAATAACCCGAGTGTAAGCGAGTTCAAAGCTCCCCCAAAATTATTGATCAATCTTGTAGCCCCTCTTGGAGGTGCTAAATAAAATAAATTTCAAAGCAATTTCATTTCGGCTCTTGTAAGGAGAACATAAAATTAATTTTAATAAAAAGGAAAAGTCGCGTATTAATAAATTTTGCAGCCTGACAAGTGCGAAAAAGAGAAATGTGACTTTATTTCACCGAGTGCCGGATGATGAGATCAGCGCAATGGAATTTTGATATTATGCCAAGTGAACATCCACTTCCACTTCCACAGAACTCCCTAGTCCCATCGTTGTGAGATAAATCCAGTTGGCCGGACCGCGGAATTATCGTTAAATATTTTATACTGCAGGCGCCGTCTGCTGGCAACAAAGTCTGCGGCTAAAATCAATTTATATATGTACATATATATAGTTGCCAATTGTCAGCTGTAAGTGGTGATAATTTGCGCACTCGCATAAATTGCCGTGCGAAGGACAATTTGTAAAATAAGGTTGCTGGGTTGGGGAATATTCAAACAAGATTAATTAATTGCCCACAAAACACCAAATTACGCACCATATTGTTGGCTACCCACAGCCAGGGGCAGTCGCTCTTTATTTATTTCAGATGAATAATTTAAGTCTCGAAACAATTCGAGATTTCACAAACCAGACTCCAAAGACAAAGAGGGATAAAGAGAGAGAGCGAGAGGGAGGGAGGGTAGAAATGTGAACCTGTTGGCTTATCAACAAGTTGCAATTATAATAGAATTTCAAATCCCCCATCGATGATCCATCCATTGTCTGGAATCGATTAAGTGAGCAACCCGGGTTTCTTAACCCCACGTGAATCATGAAGTATCTTTAATCGTTTAATCACTTCCTTACCATGATCGAATAATCCAAATATGCACAAGGTTCCATTCAAGAGTTCAAGTCGAAAAATAACCTTGTTTTGGGGGCGTGATTGCTTTCGATTTCTCACATATATCTTTAAACATTCTAGCGTCTGGGATCTACCGCGATGTTGGGATTACCAAAATCATCGGCTCTGACAAATTGATTAATGGATAACGAATCGGATGAGTTGACCGATCTGCCAGCTTGATTGATTGACAGCTATTATGGTTATTAATGCTCATTAAAGCAAAACGGGCGTTTCATTGTTTATGATGCGTTTTAAATTTGATTTAAACGACACTAATTACCTTTGATCCTATTGGATTTGCTGAAATGTAAACAAATTGAAACTCGTCTGACCCATCGATCTTCGATGAATGGAGCGGTTGAATGTCTTTTTCGGGGATTATCTCTTCTGGGTTCGGGAAGCTGATTCATGAATCGGTTAATAAAAAAGGTGAACGACTGCTGAAAAATGATTTAAGGCCGGTTTCTAACCAAGGAGCTAATATATTTGCATATTGGCTAATGGAAAAATAGGGTAACCTCATACGGTTTTTTTAATATAGTTCAGTTTTTTCGATTACTATATAATAATTGTTATAATAGTTTCATTTAATTTGGTTAACAACGTATTAGCAATTTGTAGGAATTTTGAATATACACGGACAAAAAAATTGATATAAGATCAAATTGATATGTTCTGGTTAATTTAATATTTTTTAAAGATCAAGTTATTCATATCTTTTATCTTAATCATACTTTACATTATTTGTTCAAAAAATACTACATTTGGAATTTTATATTATACGAGAAAATATCATCTTGATATGTTTGAATCATAAATTTGACATAAATCATACCGGCTTTTTTATTGATATGAAATAAGGTAGAAATGATCCTATTTCATATCGAATTTTTATTCTGTGTACCAATTTGATTAAGTTTTGAAAGACCAAATAAAGTGTAATTGAGAATACAACTAATTATGCTGTTTTATATGTTAAAATACCGTTATTGATTGCTTTTTACTTATACTTCTTAAAGAGGCAATTTGTCTCCTGCAGTTGTCGTCCCCAATTTTGATCCGGCTTGCTGCGACTTGCGTTCGAGAAAGGTTAAAGGCGAGATGTGTGGCTGCCAATGCAAACGAGTTGCCAACTTAGTTGATTCCGAATGGCTTGTTAGTATGCAAAGAATTCAAAACGGATGAGCTGTTATCGATTCACCAGCCACCGAATCAGCTCGCGACCCGCCCCGCCCATATTAAAGCCAATTGAACGATGTCGTCTTGGACATAAACCTTGCGATTTATTAGCAGAACAACAATCGTCTGTGGGGGGACCAAAACTAAAATAGTTAGCAAAGTGCATTGGGGTTGAATCAGACGTAATCAAGTAGTCGACATGGACACACGTTTGCTGATTGCACTATTGCTACTGGCGGTTTGCAGGGGTGACGATCGGGATCAGAGCCTTGATCAGGATCAGGAACAGGCGAAGCGATTGAAGCCCGGGCGATATGTGCCCCAACTGCATGGAGCCACCGGTTGGTATATCCCCGATGATAGTGGAAAGTACCAACACGATCCCAGACCCTATGACGGCGGCTACGGGGATCGTGGTGAGCAGTATTCCCACGATCTACGTGGCATTTTCCACAAGGCCCAGATGGAATTGGAGGCCAAGGTGCACGAAGCCAACGATGGCCTATCGCTGGGTCCACGGGATCACCTGCGCTTCATGATCGACTTCAACTACAATGGCACCGGCTGGCAGATAATCCAGTTCCACTGGGTGCGCGATGGCGACGAATCGGATCCAGATGCCAAGCGGTATAGCTATTTGAATGAGAACAAACTGTGGGATGCAGATCAGGCCTATGAGTACCAGCAGCCCGACGAAGGCTGCCAGATAAACTGCCAGCCGGAAGCTGCAGAATATCAGGAGCCACAGGAGCCTGTCCAGGAACCAGTCGTGGGTCCCATTGAGCAGCAAGATAAGCAACGATCGAACATCAATACAGAACAGGATGTAAGTGAATTGAAAAATATGTAGAGAACGAAAAGATCCTAAGTATTTTCTTTCTTCTTTTTAGCCTGTTAAGATTCATGACACCATCAGTGAGGTCCTGGAGTATATACAACAACGAATCCTTCCCAAGTTGCATTAGAATTGTTTAGTAAATCAAAAAGAAATAATGTTCATTCTAGAAACAAACAGGCACGACTTAATAAATTATGAAATATATAAGCTTTGTGTTTTTTAATCTTTGGGAGATTTGAATTTGGCATACTTTTAGGTTTTACTTCAAAACTTATACGATTTTCCAAACCCTAACATTTTTAAGGCAGATATTAAATCACTAAAGTAAATATTTTAGATATTGGAATTAAAAATCTAAAAAATCAGAGATCCCTTAAGAAAATAATTTTAATTTCGAATGGCACAACGATTTATTCTCTTTAAACTTCAGACATTAGCAATTTCACAATTTATTTCTTTTCCTTGGCATTGGCTTCCAGGAAGGCCAACAATTTTTCCACATAGGGCGGTGGAGGTGGTGGCGTCGGCAGGTGGGCGGCAACGGGAACAAAGCCATTGTCATCCGCCACATAGTCCACGCGATAGAGGACGCCATCGGGTCCTGTGTATTCGTAGAATCCCTTGGAGCGCAGGCCTTCCTCCTCGGTCAGCTTTTCGATGCGTCCACTTTCCTCGCCCAAAATTCCGTTCTCCGTTTCCCAGCTGGGGAATAAATGGGTTAAAGAGATATAATACTAAGGGGTAATACCCACAGATAGTGATAGCCGTCAACCTCCACGTCGTCCTCCTGGCGGATGATGGCCCAGCCATTGCCACCTTCGCCGGTGCCACTTCCCCTGGGCAAATTGGCAGTGGGATCGATCACCGCTGGCGGTGGTTCGGTAGTGGGTATTGGCGCTGGTCTGGCTGTGACTCTTGGCACGGCCACGGGTGCACCACCGCCTCCTGCCCCAGATCCTCCACCGCCTCCTCCCGTGTTCTTATCGGGCACATAGCGACCTTGATCTCCAGTGTAACCCGCATCAGGACGATTGTCGTGCACGTACTTGTTGTCCGAGTGGACGTAGCGTCCATCGTTGCCGCCAGTGTACCGACCATCGCCTCCGCCACGATAGCGTCCATCGTTCCCACCCGTGTAGCGTCCATCGTTGCCACCGCGATAGCGTCCATCCCCGGCACTCGCCTGCGTGGGCGGAGGACGATAACGCCCATCGCTCTGGGCCAAAACTGCCGCCACAAAGGCTAGAAGAAAAGCGATCTGCCAGAAATGCAGGTACTATATAGTAAGTCCACCGATTATCTGATATCCGAATCCAGGCGACCCACCGTTACGCGTATCCACATCGTCGAAGATGAGATGCAATGAAAAGATCTAGCCGATGGATCCCAGCTTTATATCTTTCGCATGCACCCCCACAATCACGCCCACATGGAACTAGTGGCTTTCTGAGTGGTTTTCGCCGTGTCTAATTGCCACTGCTCCGACCGGTGACTTGATCAATTAAGCGTCTTGGTTTACGAGCCGATTAATTCATAATTTGTTGGATGGCAGCTCTCCGATATGATGACTCTGCGGGAGAAGCGATTTAATGAAGATCCATTGCTGCGTTGTCGAGGGGCACTTTGCATGGATCTAACAGTAGTTGTTCATATTTCTTGTTGGTATCTTAAAGACATTTGGACATCTTTAGAAGTTACTGCATTTTAAAGATCCACTTATATCCAATATTATACGAAGATTAAGAAGATTTCATTAGACTTAGATAATACTTATAAATCCCTAAAACACATTTTGATGTAAGAGTTGTGTTTAAATTAAGAAATATTTTTCTTGATTTTTTTCTTTTTAAATTGAACTATTTTTTAATTTTAATAACCTTAGTATTATTACTTAATTACCTAAGGTTTATAAGAACTAACAATATTCGTTGAAAAGAGCAATATTTTATAACGCCTTGATTGTTTTGACTCACTTCATTCAGCCTGGTCGATTGAACCTAGAACTTTGCAAATCTTATCTAGTAAAATCAGGCAGGTTTTACTGTCCCCTTAATAGTCGGTATTCCCGATAAAATCAAAATATTCAGTACACATTTTGATTCACTTTGTACAGGTCAATCAGTTGGACCTACGAGTGCTAAAATCTTATCTAAATTTAGGCAATTCCCAACAGTTTTACAACCAAATAAAAGAGGACAAATACTTGAATACTAAACTTGTATTACTATTTCGAAAAAACAATACATTTTCTATTTTTTAAGAAATTGTGACCAAAAATCCATTTGCCAAAGATTTTATCGTCTCAAAGGCGGCAACTTTTGATTGCGAATTTTCCAGTTGATTAAGTTTATTAATGGACTGAGTACCACCAGCCAGTATTAAATTCCACAGCTAAATCATTGGCTAATCATTGAAAAGCTACTCGGCATTTTGTTGTTGTATGGCCAGTTTTATTGTTAATTCGTACACGATTTGTAAATGAGTAGAACCAGGTAATTCCAGTGGAGGCGAAGAGCAGTTATCCCCTTCGCTGGTTGTTGAACCCACCTCCACCCGGCTGCTCTTGCGGCGGCGGTGGTGCGGTGGCCAAGTAGGCCAATGCCTTCTGGATCGCAGGCGGGATGGGTGGCGGCGTCGGCAGGTGGTCACCCTGCGGCTGGAAGCCATTCTCGTCCGCCAGATAGGTTATCCGAATGGGAATGCCCTCGGGTGAGGTGTACGAAAAGGAGCCCTGTGCGACCTTTTCGAGCGGCAAAAGAGCAAGAGTTAATTTGGCAAATTTGTAGCTACCAAAATAAATGCCAAGCACGATTTTCGAAGCCCAAAACCCAAGCTCACCTGCCCGGCATTGTCGGTGCCCGGGTTCTTGAGGTAGCCCTCCTCCTCGGCGTTGATCCCGTTGCCCGTCTCGTAGAGATACTTGTAGGAGCCATCGAAGTTGACCTCCTGCTCCTGTCGGATGATGGGAATGGGTTCTCCTTGGGGTTGGGGTCTCACTTGTGGCTTGGCCTGGGCCAAGCTGAGCAGCAGGGCTGCTACAACGAGTAGCTGAAAGTCAGCCAATATCAGTAGGGAATATCTTAAGGGGTCTACATCCTCCACCTCCTCCTTACTGTGTACTGCATCTTGCACTCTATATATATCCTTTTTGATCCTCGCTTTCGATCGTCTGCACCGAGTCCGCCTCGATCCGTTACTGTGGCCAACAGAGGCGACTCTTTGCATATTTATACCAAATCGAGTGAACTTTTGCACACAGACACTCGTGCAGCTGGGGATTTACGAGTGAGTGTCTAGCATTTTGAAGACCCGCCGATCGGAAGCCTCCTCGGTGGCCTATGGCTGAGCTGATGCCATCTTCCCATGGCGCGTTCATGAACCGAATCGAATCCACCCACAAGTGCACGACCCATCCGATTTGTGTTCGCCGCTGCTGCTGCAATTTGTCGAATGAGTTGTATACATGACAACCTGTCGATGGAACAGTAGGGATGAACTAAGAAAGATTATAAATTAAATACATTTTTAAAGTGAATAAGAGTAAAAATTAAAACTTTCCCTTATAATCTTGATTTAATACTTGGAAGTATTGATTATCGTGATATAGTGATTCCTAAATACATACTAGATCATTTCAAGCAACACTATTAAAGTAATAAAATTGTAATAAGCCAATAAAAATATAGTTAGTTGTTTGATAATAATTTATTTTGAATACATAACTCAGTATTCATTTTACAAGATCGTAAAATTAGTCAAAGAAACTCATAATAGTTGTCTTAAATTGGTTTTCAATATTATAAAATTATAAAGTGATCCTAAATTTATCTCGTTTCGATATTACAACTTCTTATGCATATGCCTAATTATTTCCCAACACCTTCTACTTTAGGCAGTGCCCACTGTGCACCTGCGCATTCAGTGGGGCGTTGGTGCTTCGATCATCTCGAATCGTGTTGTACATGGCCGGCTTGGCATTCATAACTCTTCCTCGATCGCATGCGAGGGACAGGGACAGCCTGCTGCATTCCTTCATCAATTTGTCAGCGCAGCTATTAGACATTTAACTCAGGCCTCTGATGATGATCATCGTGGCGGGGATTATGACTGCCACCTGACCATGATCATGTCTGGCCAACTGACTTGCTGGCTTAGTGACTTACTGACTGTCCGACCGACTGAAGGTGGCAAGTGCCGCTTGACCTTTGTGGCAACCGGGCAGATGTTTTGTGGAACAGGTCCGGCCAAAGAGGCGGTAATGATCGGGGCGTGGAGGCGTGGTGATCGGTTGCCAGTTGAGCAAATGTCAGTTACCCCCTGAAAGTGGAAGTAGAACTCCCCAGCTGGCCAATGTTACGTGTGATAGTTAACCACGATTTTTGGGAAAGAGAACTCAAGAGGCTTTGTTCATGTTTGTTTTGATGTTTTTTTATTTATTGGCTATTCAGGTGATACGGATCGTTTCAGGTGGCGGCATCGTGGATCGGATGGGGTGGCTCTATCCGGACTTGTTCTTGTTGAACAGCAGGGACAGGAGCTGCTGCTTGAAGGGCTTCGTGGTGGTTGTGGAGGTCGAGGTGGTGTAGGTGGGAGTGGTGGTTGGGGTGGTGGTGTACGTGTATGTGGTGGTCGTGGGCGACGAGGACGTTGTTGGCGTGGATGTTGGCGATGAGCCGGAGGTTGCTGCCATTGCGACGGCCAGGATAGCGGAGAAGCAGATGAGAACAGCGAAGAACTTCATGTTGATTGCTTTTTGGTGGATTAGGGGAACTGCTGGCTGTTGCTGTTGTTGCTGGAAGAGCTGCTGAACTCTGAGTGTGTCTTTCGATGGACCAGGGCTAACTATTTATACCCGTATTTCGACTGCAATCGATCTGCAGCGTATGCCAGATAATGTTTGCACATATGGTTCCCCTTACCGTTAACCGTTTGCTCTTCCCCCCACCAACTTTCAAGCCAATGTTTGTCTAGCGGCACATTTCGAAATGCAGCATGCAATGTTTGATCCCCTTCTATTGACTTAGTGTTCTTATCATCTATCTTAGAACTATATTAGAATATATGACGCTCGTAGCTAGCAGGCCACTCCATGGAGAAGGCAAAGTCCGGAAGTGTGGCCAGGAACTCTACGCTCAGTGCATCCCTTTTGTCATGGGGACTCACATAATGACCGGACACGCCCATCTCGAAGACGGGCTCATCAAAGTTGCCATTGTCCTTCTACAAATCAATTAATCACTTAGTTAGCTTAGTAATATGATTTGAATCCACTGTAGTACCCACCGAAAACTCCACGAAAAACTCGAAGGGCGTGTTATCAATTCCGTATGTTAACATGACCTCCAGGGGAGGTCTGTAAGTGGCCGGATTATCCAACATCCCGGGGGCAAATGTCCATCGAAGCAATCTAACGCCGTCCAAGGGCATGAAGAACAGACCCATGTTCGGTGGTCCAGTCAGTCGGAACTCGAAACGCACCTGATAGCCGCCGGGAAGAGTGGTCTTGTTAAGAAACTCCAAAACCGTGGGATACGGTAGTTCCACGGGTTCCTCTCGAGCCAACCAAAGAGCATGTTTGCGGGCAGTACAATATCGGTAGCACGGAATTCCGCACATCAACTCTGAGTCGCAGTCCTCGCCAAGGAGAACCAAGTCGGTCAGATTCATGTGATCCCGGAGAGGAGCCTCCTTATTACGATCACCCAGGTGGAAATAGTAGCCAGAGTCCTCGAGGCTCATGGAGCCATCGTACTCGAAGAATTTGCGATGCACTTGCTGATCGGATAAAGATCGAATATATAGTGATCCAGGAGATCATACTTGGATTCCCCACTCACCATGAAGTCGGCACGCATCACATTCGTTTTGGCCCGATAGGGGAATCCCACATCCGAGACGGTAATCATGCAGAAAATAAACATTACCACTGCCAAACCTGCTAGCATGTAATTGGGTCGCCGGAAAATGTTGACCAGGGGAGCCTAAAAAAAACATAGTTTATTATATTTATTTAAAAAACTTTTAAAAGCCTTCTATTACCGCAAAGGACAGGGCCAAAATCGTGCCAAAAGCACAAAGAGCGCCTATCAGTAAATCGGGGTTTGTGGAGACCCCAAAGCGACCGGTCATCGGAATGAGAATAAGTATGAACATGTGGAACAAATAGGCGTGGTATATGAAGGGTATTATCTGGAAAACAATTAGCACCAGTGACCACGAATAGCCTGCACAATAGGAGATACACTTTAATCCATAATAGTTCTTTAAATTCTGATAATAACTTACCGCGGCAGTGAAGACGGGTCAGCAGATTAATAATCAAAGCAGCTACGTAGAATATTAGCGAGATTAGGAAGAGGTAGGCACTACGGTATTTCAGGGCCGTTGTGGCCAAACACAAGATGGCCAGGAGAACGCAGTTGGCATGTCCCACAATGTGCAGGTAGTAAGTGTGTGGTATCTTGTTCTGCAGTAAAAAAATATCATAGAAGATCAATGTAACATAACACTCCCCAATCACAATACTCACACTCTTCTTAAAGGTCAGATAGAGAGTCATTGGTAGAACGAGGCCAATTACCGAGGGGCAAATGTACAGGCCAATGACCAGCCAACTGTTGCTAAAGTAAGTCAAAGTTCTATTGCCCAGATCATAGAAGGTGGCCATGAGTAGGGGGAAAGCCACAGCGAGTAGTACACCTGCCAGGGCCAGGAGGAATAGAAGCCCAAAGGCACCGGCATAGGTGCCCAGAGTCTGCTCCGTAACCCTCGACATGCGCCACAGCGAAACACAGACCAGGAAAATGGCCCCAAAGGAGAAGGAGAGATTCAGGGCCAAGCTAGTCGACTCCTGGTAATGGACAAAGAACAGTCCAATAAAGTCAAAGAACACAGCATGCCCCGAAGCGTGTGCCTATATGGATAAATATTAGAAAAGATGAATAAAATGGAAAGTGACTTTCCGAAGAGAAAACCCACCTCAGTGTCATACATTTCCTCAGCACTTGAAATACTCCACACCAGGGCCAACAAATTATCGCCGGAATTCTGCAGGGAATCGCGGCTTATCACCGTGTATCGATCGTATTTCGTGTGGTAGACGAAACCATTGTAGACGCCAGCCATGTCCAAGCCTAGAAGAGAATACCCCATAAGTTCGGTTCAAGGGGTAATTCCAGGAATTCCTCACCTGGCACCACTCCAAAGTCCCGAAAGACTCGAAAATCGGTATCCGAAGGTATGATGCCAGCCTCGAACATCTCCTCCGCCGTCGTGGTGGCGAATGGGTGTGGGGCACTGTTTCTGTAATGCTAAGATAAGGCGAACGATTAGATTAATTGATCAGCAGCTAGACGGGTGATATCGTCCATATCGGAAGTGCGAAATTTATACTATGAATCACCAGATGCGTTGCAGACTTTCAGGGGATTTTTAAGCGAAAAACAAAATAACTTACTTCCATTAGCCAGGGATGATTGGGACCACCCTGAAATAGCAGATCGCGTCCACCAGCACCGGCAGAATCCAGGTTAAGAAGGGCCCTGTTTTGAGATAAGATTAAAAGATCTCTGCAGATAATAAACAAAGATAAACTCACTTGCAGTTGGCAGCCCATCGGTGTTGAGTGATGAAGCCATGTGAGCCCTGCATTGGCTGCTCTTCGGCCCCATTAAACAGAAATATAATGGGATGCAGAAAGGGATCCCCTGAAATGGCCACCAGTCGCAGCACCTCTAGCATTACGACAACCATGGCAGCATCATCACCGGCACCTAAAGATTGCAATTTACTTTGTAGGATCACCTGTAATTCAAAACTAAAGGTGACCTACCTGGTGATCCCGGCTTGGTGTCGTAGTGACTGTTGACCAGAAGGTAAGAAGTACTGTTCGAACTCCTCGTACTCAGTCTAACGATCACATTCTGCACTCCCTGATAGTGATTTGTGAGGCCTTTAATCAAGTACGAACCGGATGCCCGTTGCACTTCGACTTCCATTTCGTAGACATCGTCACGCAATACTTGGCGAACTTTTTCTATTTCCTCGAGCAGCAAATTCACAACAGTGACTTCATTGCTAACATCGCCCACCACTCGCGGTCCCATTTGACTGATTTTCAGCAGTATCTCCTGAGCTCTCTCGGCCACGAATTGTCCCGGCTTGTCCGCCTCCTCTGAGATCCTGATGCCGGTGGGCAGAGCTTGGAAGAGTGGGTAGATGACGGCAAAGAAGAGCCCCACCCAGAAGAGCAGATAGGTGGGGGCAAAGTACCAGGAATACTGCTTGCATCGCACCCTTCCCTCGTCGACCTCGATGATCAGGTTCTCAGAACCCAAAAGAGTCTAGGTTCAAAAGAGAATTTCACAAATGATCTTCCAACTTCAGTAGGAATATTGAGTCACACACCTTGCCGTTCCTTGTAGCGCCCATCTTTCAACTTCCAAGAGATTCGGGAACCGGCCAAGCAAGAGCACCTTCCACGACTCTCGACGCACGACTAACCTGCCGGACATCTCCATCCGCAATTTAAAGTTGTGGTTCGAGTTTATGATGCGATATGGTTGATATCTTCAGCATAGTATAAAGATATTCGATATTTATGACATTATAGCGCGTGTTATTCACGCTTTCCTATCAGCATACGTACATACTGTCGTCTATGCCATCGATAAATTCCAAACCCAGCGATCTTTTGCGGCCCTCGAGGGGCCAACGACGTGATTACCCAAACCAAAATCATTTCCCCTGACTTTGCCCCATATCGTAATCGCACATTTTGGCTATGGCGGATTTATGTATTTATTGTGTCGCATCTGGTCGGCAGTTTTCGAAAGTCAAGGCTGTAATTCCCAGCCATTTCAATCAGTTTAAAGGGAAAATAAACTTAAAACCAACAACGAAATAATGTTCTTGAAACTAGAATAGTCTGAAAGATATTTGACAAATTTTGAGTTCGCCAATCGAAAGAAATGTAATTACTCATGTCAATATCATACTGGATGACAAAGTGGTTTCTCGTTTTCTAATGATACTAGTTAGTAACAGTGGATTTATGTATTTATCACATCTAATCGAAGGCAAACTTTGATCAATGATCATTTAAGAGTTTATGACTTTCTTGCAATCACTTTATAAACACGATCATCAAAAAAGTAGCGAAAAGAAGTAGGTTTTTAATAATCAGGGATCAGGAAACAAAGAAAAACAAGAAAGGAAGCTAGCTTCGGCCAGCCGAAGCTTATATACCCTTGCAGATCATTCCTATTCATGTACAAAAACATAATATTTAAATTAACTTGCGTATATGTTACAACAATCCAAATTTTAGCTGCTTTCGTATTACTTCGGCATTAACTTTTTGATCCTTCCTATGGCAGCTATATAATATAGCCGTCCGAATTTTGTTAAATTTTATTCGAAATTTTGAAATGTCAAAGAAAAGTCATATCCCAGAGGAGAAGACAATGTAATAAAAATCAACAAAGATATAATTTTTTTCCTATTAATTTCCATTTAATTTTCCGACCGTTCCTATGGCAGCTATATGATATAGTGATCCGATTTTATAAAAATTTAATCCGAAATTCCAAAATATTTAATAAATAATATTCCCAAGAGTAGAAAGTAATATTTCAAAAAACATCAAATCTAGAATTTTTTGCACGATTTTTTTTTCGATCCTTCCTATGGGAGCTATAAGATATAGCTATCCGATCCGGCCGGTTCCGACTTATATACTACCTGCAATAAAAAGAAGACTTTTGGGAAAGTTTCATTCCGATAGCTCAAAAACTGAGAGACTAGTTTGCGTAGAAACAGACGGACAGACGGACAGACGGACGGACAGACGGACGGACAGACGGACGGACAGACGGACATGGCTAGATCGACTCGTCTAGTCATCCTGATCAAGAATATATATACTTTATGGGGTCGGAAACGTCTCCTTCACTGCGTTGCAAACTTCTGACTGAAATCATAATACCCTCTGCAAGGGTATAACAAAGCCTTATTGATTTAAACTTTTTATTAAGAAGCAATTCTTAAGACTATTTTAAATTGAACAATATTAGAATATATATCGTTCGTAGGAACTTGGCCACTCCATGGGATGGGCAAAGTCTGGTAAATCCTCGATGAATTTCTGAGTTGCCGCATCGCGTTTACTTAGATGGCTCATGTAGTGCCCAGAGATACCCAACTCCACTAAAGGACCGTCAAAGTTTCCGTCGTCCTTCTGCGGAATATAAATACAAGTTCAAATTCAATGAGGTGTTGTTAAAAAATAGATTAGCTACCCACCGTCATATCTAAAGAGAACTCGACAGCCGAGTTGTCGCTGCCGTAACCAAAGAAAATGTGATATGGCGGCTTATAGACCGATGGATTGTCAAGCATTCCCTTGAGGAAAGACCAGTGCAGCATCTTCACACCGTCCAGAGGTTGGATAAAGAAACTCATTCTTGGTGGACCATCCGAAACGATAAAGTGATACCGAACACTCGGGGCAGTCGCAGTTCCCAAAACAGTCTTGTTCTGAAGCCGCAATATCGGAGTACCAGGCAAATCAACGGGTTCCTCGCGGGGCAACCAACGTGCGTCTTTCACGGCTTGACACCAACGATGATTGAAGCAAGGCATGCCACAATACATCTCTGTTTTACATTGCTCATCAAGGCGAGTGAGTCCAGTGAGATTAATCTTGTCCACCAGAGGAGCCTCAAATCGCCTGTCCTGCAAGTCAAAGTAATAGCCACTGTCCTCCAAACTGACGGAACCATCGTACTCGTAGAACTTGCGATGTACTTCCTACAAACACATTAGAGAAATACTATTAAGTAAGGCATTTTATCTTGTCTTACCCATTACTAACCAAAAAGTGTAAACGCATCACATTGGTTTCGGCGCGATAGGGGAAGCCCACCTCCGACACAGAGATCATGCAGAAAATGAACATAACCAATGCCAGGCCACCAACCATGCACTTGGGTTTCCGGAAGAGGTTTAATAGAGGAGCCTGAAATAAGACTCTATCAGCTAATAATTCCTTCATCAAAAAAGAGATATACCTACCAAGAACACCATTGCCAGGATAGAACCCAGTGCACACTCCAAAGAGATCAATAGATCGGGGTTAGCATCCATGCCCTTGCGACTCGTCATCGGAATGGTGATGACCAGGAGGGCGTGAAACAGGTAGGTGAAGTACAGATATGGCAGCACCTGGCAAGCACCGAGAACCCAAGCCCAGAGATAACCTAAAAGCGCAGACGAAAATGGGTCAATGAAATCTCATTTTAATCTCATCTCTGGCCTAACCTTTATCATGAAGTCGACTAGCCAGGTTGATAATCAAAGCTCCCAAGTAGAAGAAAACACACATCATAAAGAGATATGCCGTGCGAATGCCAACAGCCGTGAGTAAAATGCAAAGCACTGCCATAAGAACACAGTTAGCATGTCCGACGATCTGTAGATGGTAGGTGTGCGGTATCTTCTCCTAAGTAGACAGAAGAACATGTATTCATTCGGAATAGAAAAGTTGTACTTCAAACTTACGCTGGGACGCAGGGACAGGTAGAGAGTTGCGGGTAAAACTAGACCAATAACTGAGGGGCAGATGAATAGACCAATGACCAACCAACTGTTGCTGAAGTAGGTCATCGTGCGATCGCCGGCATCGTAGAACACAGACATCAGCAATGGAAAGCCGAGGGCCAGCAAAAAGCCCAGAAGTGCCAAGAGGAACTGCATCCCAAAAGCGCGGGCATAGGTTCCCACTCTCTGATCCGTAACCCTTGCCATGCGCCACAAGGAGAGGCAAATAACCAGGATGGCGCCCAAGGAGAAGGAAATGTTTAGAGCCGTGCCCGTGGATTCGGTGTAGTAAACGAAGAAGAGACCCAGATAGTCAAAGAACACGGAATGTCCCTCGGAGTGAGCCTAATGCAAGAGAGATTTGTGTGTGAAGTAAATGTAATCCCAATAACTTCCTTTTTCTCACCTCTGTATCATACATTTCCTCGGCATTGGATATACTGCGAACCAGGGAAAACACATTATCGCCAGTGTTTTGCAGCGCACGTCGGGATATAACTTTCAGGCGATCGAACTTGGTGTGGTAAACAAAGCCATTATAGCAACCAGCCATGTCCAAACCTAAAACAAGATATGTTAATAAGATATAGTTATACCATAAGATGTATGAGAACCCACCTGGCACCGGTCCAAAGTCTCGGAAGATTCGGAAATCCGTATCGGAGGGTATCAGATCAGCCTGGAAGATCTCCTCGGCCATCGTGGTGGCAAACGGATGCTTGGCACTCTTTTTGTATTGCTAAAGTGCAAAAAAACGATTTTTATTGGATATATCGGAGCGTTAACGCAGCTGATAAGATAGGCAGTGCGGCAGTAAAAGTAATTTTTCAAAGTTTTACGAGGCGGCTATTAAGATAAAATTCAAGTGGAATGCGCGATTTTGACTTGCCTTCATTAGCCAGGGATGGTTGGGACCCCCCTGGAAGAGAATTTCACGACCGCCAGCGCCGGCCGAATCCAGGTTGACTAACGCTCTGATTTGGGTAAACAATATTATAAGTTGCCATGCAAGATATACAGTTCACTTACTTGCAGTTGGCTGACCACCGGTGGTTGGATATAAACGAATGAGATCCATGGAAGGGCTGCTCCTCAGCGCCATTGAACAGGAACACAATGGGATGCAGGAAGGGCTCCTCGGATGTGGCCATTAAGCGCAGTGTCTCCAGCATGGTCACAACCATGAGCTCTGCATCGCCAGTTCCTGCAGAGAACAATCAAAACTCAGTTCTGATCTTAGATCATCAGAATCTATCACGCAGAATCTCTTACCCACACTGCTGGGCTTCGAGTCGTAATGACTGTTAACCAAAAGGTACGAGGTGCTGTTGGAACTTTTGGAACTCAGTTTGACCACCACGTTTTGGATGCCCTGGTACATGTTTATCATTTGCCAGTGCAGAAAGGCTCCACTCGATCGCTGTACGTCCACCTCCATTTCATAAAGATCCTCGCGCATCTCATCACGAACCTTGGATATTTCGTTGAGGAGGAACTCAACCATAAGAACCTCTGTCACATAATCGCCTGCTATCTTGGGACCCATGAGATCCAGCTGAATCAGTATGCTTTCAGCCCGCTGGGCCACAAAGGTTCCCGGTGAGTTGGACTCCTCCTCGATCGTCACTCCAGTTGGCAGGTAATGGAAAAGGGGATAGCACACAGCGAAGAATAGTCCGACCCAGAAGAGCAAGTACGCAGGAGCGTAGTACCATTCCAGTTGTTTTGGCGAGCTGTTCTTCTCCCTTATATCGATTAGAGTCTCGTTGCTGCAACCCTCTTCGGGGTCTATCGTCTCGGTAACCAATTGCAATGCGTCCTTTTCATTCCCATTAGATGGTAATTCCACTTTTTCCGATAGCCTATCCTCTTCAAAACCTCCATTGTGCTTTTCCATAACGTCAGTTCGCGGATATAATCAGCATCAAATCACAACGAAGTACCGCGCGCGACTGAGCAAACCACTGCCAAGTTTATCAGATTTAAACCTTTTTAAGGCTGGTCGGGGATTGATATCCACCTTGGAGTCAGTATATTTATGGTGCTTATATAAGTTTTATTCCAGAGTCAAAGTCTTCGGCAATCTTCATAAAGTGATTTAATTTTATATCTCCGCATCTGGATAGTGCCCCTTTGAAGTGTTTATATCGTTTATCGCTGAATTCGGTTAGAATTTAATTGATATACATAAGAATTAATGCCGAATTAAGCGCTAAGCGATTTCGGTGACACCTTCAAACATTTTGAAATCATTCTTCCAACTTTACGCTTGTTGTTAGTCTCTCTGAGAAGAAGATCCAGTAAATTAAGATTACGTACTAGAAAAAAATGCATGGATTGTATATAACTTACTAATTAAAGTTAAATTTAAATTAAGTGTCGTACGATTTTTAAAGTTCCCAAATTTAGTCAAATAAGTTCTTTTAACATTCTATCTTAGATTAAATTGTAATCTAATAAGGGCGTTACACATAATTCTCTTTGGTCGAAATTCAGGGGAAATTCTTATGAACATCAATACAAATACCACCCGAATCCAGAACGAGGGGATTTCTGTGAACCTGATAAAAGTTAGCTTGATTAAGTTTTCGAATTAGTCTTTGACTTAAAATCCGATGCTTAACGATTACAAACAAAATATTATCGATATTATTTTGCCATCGCAAGCTCTTTCCATTGAGACCAAAATATATCAAGGGACCATGAATTGAAATTTTATAGCTGTATAAAGATAGCAAAATGGCGCCATAAATTTTGCATCGATTTTATAAAACCTAAATCAAATGCGATAAAAAGATAACATCCAGATAAGATACATAATCAGTATAAGTTGTGGGAGTCCCTATGAACGTAAAGGCAGTTCGAATGGGCGAAGAGATTTAATTTAATTCGAATAAATTTTAAATCTCTACCTTAAATTGAAAACAAAATAGATACAAGTCTGCTGAAATATAACATTTTATTACACTTTGTGTGTGTAGAGCTACAAATTTTCTAAAATATGTATCCCTTAAATATCGATGGCCATTCCATTGCATGAACATAGTTGGGTAGGTCCGTTAAAAATTGCTTCGCATCCTCATCTCTTTCATAATCGTAACTGACAAAGTGTCCAACAACTCCGAGTTCCATGATGGGAACACTAAAGTCCCCGTCAGATTTCTGAAATATAATCAAGTGTAAATATTTATTAATAATTTTTGTAGAAATTATCATATTACCGTTAATTCAACATAGAACTTCAAAGGACTGTCGTCCTTTCCATATGAAAAGAAGATAAAGTAAGGAGGCCTGTAAGTATCCGGTTCATCCAATAGTTTTCTCTCGAAGGACCAGTCCGTAACCTCAGCAACACCCACTGGCTGAATGAATACATTCATGTGGGGCGGTCCAGTGAGTTCGAATTCAAATCGAATGGTATTGCCTGTGTCCAAGGTAGTCTTTTCCAATAACTCCAAGGATATCTCTCCGGGAGTAACAACATTGCGAGGCAGCCAACCAGCGTTCCTCCGTCCGCCACAAAAGTAGAAACAGGGTGCGCCGCACATCACATACTTATCGCAGTCGGGCTCCATGGAAACCAATCCAGTCAGGTTAACACCGGAGTCCTCCAGCGGAGTTAAACCGCGTCTATCCTGATATATGAAGTAGTATCCAGAATCACTGTGACTCACCGTGCCATCGTAGTTGTAGAAGATGCGATTAGTTTGCTTTAAAAAAGTCAGTTATCTTGGGATCTTTCTAAAGCTGAATGACCTACCATAAAAGTGACTCGCATCACATTGGTTTCGGGACGATAGGGAAAGCCCACCTCTGAAACAGCGATCATGCAGAAAATAAACGTTACTACTCCCAGGCCGAGAAGAATGAGCTTTGGCCAGCGGAAGACGTTTATAAATTGGGCCTAAAATTTAGTGTTTCGAAATTACTTAAGACCAACAAGTAAAGTAGCTAACTTACCACAAATCCCAGAGCAAAATAGGTGCAACAACCACACAAAAGCGCTATTATCAGATCCGGATTTGAACCAATTCCATTTCTTCCCGTTATTGGAAAGAATACTACAAGCACCATGTAAAACAGATAGCAAAAGTAGCAGAATGGTAAGATCTGAAGTAATATCACAATCACGGACCAATAGTAGCCTAAAATATATATTATAGTTAAGAATAGTTCTTTAATTTATGATTAGATGATCTCTCACCGCGATCATGCAATGTGCTTAGTAGGTTTATCAGAAGAGCAGCTCCATAGAAGATCAGCGAAATGAGGCAGAGATATTGAGACCTGATGCCAACAGCAGTTAAAATAAGAATTAGCAGGGCCAAAACCAGAAAGTGGGCATGTAAACTCATCTGGATGAGGTAAGCATGGCTCAATTTATCCTGAAATTGGTTAAAGGTCGTATAGTTAGGTTTATACCTAGTTAAATAAGTGAGTAGCATTACATTGGGCCTCAGGGTGAAGTATAGAGTCAATGGAAGTACTAATCCGATTATGGCGGGAAATACGTAGAGACCAAAAACCAGCCAATTGCTAGTAAAGTAAGTTAGCGACCGATCTCCAGCATCGAAAAGCACAGCCATCAGAAGAGGCAGACAAATGCACAGTAGAGCTCCCAGCACGTCCAATCCCAAGATAATCAGGAACCAAATCAAAATCTGGGAAAGAGTTACCTCCTTCGACTGACGCGACATTCTCCAGAGAGAACAACCAACCAAAACTAGACTAATGACTCCAATGCAACAGTTCAGAATAATACCAGTGGTCTGCGTGTAGTAAACAAAGAATAGACCAAGGAAGTCAAAGAAGACTGCATGGCTATTATCAGTTTCCTAAAAATAAACATGTTCAGATTAATGGAATGAGAATACCATATTGAGTTAATACCTCTGTCTCATATAATTCACTGGCATTCGCATAGGCCCTCGCAAGGGCAAGAATATTATTACCAGTATTCTGTATAGATCGTCCTGGAATCACTTTAAAGGTGTCGAAGGCTGTGTGGTACACGTATCCATTATTAGCCTGGGCAATGTCCAATCCTGTTGGTACATAAAATATATAAAATATTGCTTACATCACTGCTTTAATAGCTAACCAGGCACATTTCCATAGTCGCGGAAAATTCGAAAGTCCGTATCAGAGGGGATAATTCCAGCCTGCCAGGTTTCCTCGGCTAGTGTAGTGGCAAAAGGATGTCTCGCATATTGTCTATAGTACTACAAACAAAATAAATTATTATAACATTTAACTAAGAATATTTCTTACCTTCATCAGCCAAGGAGTATTGGGACCACTCTGAAATAGAAGATCGCGTCCTCCGCTGCCACCTGATTCAAGGTTTATAAGAGCTCTATAATTAAAATTTAAAATCAAATTTAAAATCAAATATTTTCAATTTTAACCGAATTCCGACCTACTTGCAGTTTGCTGCCCATTTGTGTTGCGTAATAAAGCCATGCGCACCCTGAAGGGCGTTTTCCTCGGCTCCGTTGAACAGAAAGATTATACCATTTTCAAATGGGGTTGCCGAAGTCGCCATTTGACGTAGGACCTCCAACATTACCACAACCATGGTGCCATCATCTCCAGATCCTTATTGAATCCCGTAATAAGTCTCTCCATTTCGGATTTATTAAATTTATAACACCCACCTGGACTGCCTGGCTTTGAGTCGAAATGGCTATTGATCAGCAGGTAAGACTCCCTCTGGGAATTCTTTGAACTTAGTTTAACAATTACATTTTGGACACCTTGGTACATATTTAGCATAGAGCCAAACAAGAAGCCACCAGTGGGTAACTGGACGTCAACTTCGAGTTCATAAAGATCGTTGCGTAATTCCTTTTTAATCTTTTCCACTTCGTCTAAAAGAAAGGCAACCGTTTCCACCTCGTTCGCCTGGCTGCCCACAACTTTGGGTCCAATCCGTTCAAAGTCAATCAGCTGCCTTTCTGCCCGTTCCGCCACAAATTCTCCCAACTTCACTGGTTCCTCTGCAATGGTTATCCTATCTGGAAGTCGGTTGAAGAGCGGAATAACAATGGCAAAGAAGAGAGCCAACCAGAGGAGCAGGAAGGAGGGAGCATAGTAACAGGATAATCTCCGCCTGCCTTCACTTTGCCCTTTCAGCGATGAAGACTCCATGGCTTCTTCGTCGAAAACAAGTTCCTTTAAAAGAGCCAGTCAACAAAATGAGTTTCATATACCCTATAGCTCACACTCACTTTATCAATCTTCTCTTTCATGATAATATCATTTAGAAGTCGAACTGCTTCGATTGCAATTTCATGAGAAACTAACCATTTATTCCAGGAACGCATAGCCTCAAAGCTTCCCACCATTATTATTATGGACCATAAAGATAAAGTGTTCTATGGCTCTACAGTCAACGCGTCGGTTGGCTTTTCTCAAAGAAGAAAAATATTGCCTTATCATCCTACTTTTATCAACCCCACGTACAGAAAATTTTATGAATAGCAGTTTCCCAAAAGTGTTAATGGCATGGAACTTCGCTTTTTTCTAAACGTACAACCAAAAGTCTTTTATATGAAACTACATTTCTTAACCGAAATACTAATTTGTTAAATAAGAAGAGCAACTTTATTAATGGGATTCATTGGTCAGGTATTGTACATAATTAATAATGACTATAAATTACCTAATAAATATATCGCTTAAATATAGAAGGCCATTCCATGACGTGGACAAAGTCGGGAAAGCTGGCCACAAAATCTTTAGCCTCTGCATCTCTTTCGAACTCGTAGCTGACCCAGTGTCCCACAGCTGCGAGTTCCAAAGTGGGTGTATTGAAATCACCATCGCTCCTCTCCATATCAATGAAGAACTTTAAAGAGCTGTTATCTGTACCATATGAGTGGAATATCTGGTAGGGCGGCTGGAACTCCTCCGGTTCGTCTAGCATTTTCCTCACAAACGACCAGTCCTTAACTTTGGCGGAGCCCACGGGCTGAATAAATAAATTCATGTGCGGCGGACCAGATAGCTCGAACTCGAATCGAGCGATCGTCGCAGATTCCAGAACCGTCTTGCCCAGAAACTCGAGGTTGAGTTCTCCGGGTATAATAACCTCCGACTCGCGAGGCAGCCATCCATCCCACTGGCGCCACTTGCACCAGCTGTAGTAGAAGCACGGAATGCCGCACATCACGTAATCGTCGCAGTGTTTGGCGACCGGTTCCAAGCCGGTGAGATCGACATAGTCCTCGACAGGATCAAAGGCTCGCCTATCCTGATAGTTGAAGTAATAACCGGAATCGCTGCGACTGACCGATCCATCGTATTCGTAGAAAACACGTCGAGTGTGCTATAAAAAACAAAACGTAAGATAATGAACCATTATTCTGGAATGGTAACCTACCAAGCAGTTGGCTCGCATCACATTTGTTTTGGCACGATAGGGGAAGCCCACCTCTGAAACTGCAATCATGCAGAAGATAAAGGTGCCTACTCCCAGTCCCAGAAGAATAAGCTTTGGCCAGCGGAACATATTGATGAGTTGGGCCTGTTAAACCAAGGATATATATACACGATACATAATAAATACTTGAAGGAAAAACCTACTGCGTAACCCAGAGCAAAGAAGACACAAACACCACAAAGTAGCGCCACGATAAGGTCAGGATTGGTATTATAACCATTCCTACCCAGAACCGGAATGAATATCACCAGGAACATGTAGAATAGGTAACAGAAGTACGCAAACGGCAACACCTGAAGGCACATCACAATCAGGGACCAATAGTAGCCTGAAATATATATCATTGTCAATGAAAGGCGCATATTGATTAATGACTATAACAAAACTTACCACGATCGTGCAGCGTGCTCACCAGATTAATCAGGAGTGCACCCCCATAGAAGATTAGCGAAATGAGGCACAGATACTGAGAGCGCAGACCCATAGCTGTCAAAATCAGAGCTAAAAGGGCCTGAACAACCAAGTGAGCATGTAAGCTGAGTTGGAGATGATAAGCGTGGCTTAGTTTGACCTGTAAGGTATTAAGAAAATCAAGACAGGATCTAATATCCTAGCAAATTAAATGGTCTTAGTCTTACATTGGGCCTCAGCGTGTAGTAAAGAGTCAAGGGAAGTACCAATCCGATGATTGCGGGAAATACGTAGAGTCCAAAAACCAGCCATTTGTTGGAAAAGTAAGTCAATGACCGATCGCCAGCATCGAATAGAACAGCCATTAGTAGTGGCAGGCAGATGCACAGCAAGAATCCCACCACGTGCAGACCCAAAATGCTGACGAACCAAATCGATATCTGTGTAAGAGTCACCTCCTCTGACTGACGGGTCATTCTCCAGAGAGAACAACCAACCAAAACCAGACTAATCACTCCAATCAGGCAGTTTAGAACAATCCCAGTGGTCTCACTGTAGTACACAAAGAAAAGACCGAGGAAGTCAAAGAAGACGGCATGGCCCTCATCACTCTGGAAATATCTGCTATAAGAATTCCACATATTTCAGTATAATAATATTGATCTTACCTCTGTTGCATACAACTCACTGGCATTGCTATAGGCACGCACCAGAGCAAGGACATTGTTTCCAGAATTCTGTATGGATCGACCAGGAACGTTCTCATAGGTGTCAAAAACTGTGTGATACACATATCCGTTGTCAACCTGAGCCATGTCCAAACCTATGAAAAACCCCAAATTGTTATCTTACCCCAGATTATAAATGAGTCATCAACTCACCGGCGATATTCCCAAAATCCCGGAAAATTCGGAAGTCTGAGTCAGAGGGTAAAATTCCACTCTGGAAAATCTCCTCCGCCATTGTGGTCGCGAACGGGTGCTTCGCGTGCAGCCTGTAGTACTATAAAAAGTCGGTTTAGTATATCGGCAGTAAAATAATTGACCATAAATTCGGCCATAAAGTCTTTAGGGTAACTTGAGCCATAAGCTACTTTTTTTTTTGTTGAAAAATAATGATTCTTATTCTTACCTTCATGAGCCATGGATTATTGGGACCACTCTGGAACAATAAGTCACGTCCCCCGCTTCCGCCCACTTCCAGGTTGATAAAGGCCCTAAAATAAATTATAGTTGCACATAAAAAAAAATAATAAACAAAGCCTTCATCACTCACTTGCAGTAGGCTGCCCATTTGTGTTGCGTAATATAGCCATGGGAACCCTGAAGCGGATTCTCCTCGGCTCCGTTGAACAAAAAGACAAGGGGATGTTCGAATGGCGTCGGTGATATCGCCATTTGGCGAAGGACCTCCAGCATGACCACAACCATAGTGCCATCATCACCGGAACCTGTAAACCTTAATCAGTACGGGACATTTGATGATTTAACACAGGAAACTCACCTGGACTGGTTGGCTTGGAGTCAAAATGGCTGTTGACCAACAGATAGTTTTCACTCTGGGAACTCTTTGAACTCAGCTTGACAATCACATTGTGAATGCCCTGATACATGTTCACCATATCGATAAAGACATATCCACCCGTCGGTGACTGGACATCAATTTCGATTTCATAGAGATCGCTGCGCATCTCGGCACGGATCTTTTCCGCTTCATTAACAAGAAACTCAACAGTGGTCACCTCATTGGCATAACTACCGGTTACCTTGGGTCCAATTCTATCGTAGGTGAATAGTAGTCTCTGTGCCCTTTCTGCCACGAATTCTCCCGGATAAAGGGACTCATCGGATACGGTCAACCTATCCGGAAGTCTGTAGTAAAGCGGAATCACGATGGCATAGAAGAGGGCCAACCAGAGGAGCAGGAAGGAGGGGGCATAGTACCAGGACAATCTCTGCCTCCGGATGGGTGCTTTTCTCAGCGACAAGGACTCGAGGAGCACTGGATCGAGGGGAGTAGAGTCTTTTTCCAAATCAAAACTCACTTTATCAGTCTTCTCGTCCATGGTAAGATTGTGGGTAAGCGGGAGCCAAGTCAAACCCTTCTGATGCCCGATCAACGCATAACTGAACGTCTGCACCCCGAGCATATCGACTCGAAGCCTTCCGCCGAACTAGAGGACCATAAAGATAATACCGCTTGTGCCGCTTGATAGCTCGATCGCCGGCGGGGGAACTGCTTTGTCTTGAGGCGCTCCAGGGCGGCTGGGAGTGAACCGTGGCCACGGCCATGGTATCTAAATTGGACGGGTTTACGACTTAATATAAATATACATAAGTGGCGATTCCGACGCACGCGAGGGGCAGCTGCAAATTAAAGCTTATTCATTCAACGCCGATGTCTGGCAGATTAAGGTGACGTTAGATGTGGGTACAGAGATTAATATATTTTTGTTCCTTATCGATTGCACTATCGCAGCACTTGGAATGTCCCGAAATATAATGAATGCAAAACTTAAATGGCTGAGAAGGAAGTGGAACTTAAAAGACGTATCGCATAAATAGAGACGGCCATTCCATGGTGGTAACAAAATCTGGTAGATCCGCTATGAACTGAAGCGTAGTTTCATCCCTCTGGAAATCCTTGCTTACATAGTGTCCCGTAACTCCCAGCTCAAATAGTGGTTCATCGTAATTTCCATCCGATTTCTGTAAGATAAAAAGTAATTAAAGAAAAGTTTTAAGTCGTTCTGCAAGTTTAACTTACTGTAAAATCCATGTGAAACTTAAAGGGGGTCTTATTCAGGCCGTAAGAGAAGTATATTTGGTAGGGTGGTGAGTATTTTTCCGGCTTGTCCAGCATTGTCCTTATAAAGGACCAGTCCTCCACTGCAACCCCATCGAGAGGTCTTATATACAGTCCCATGTGCGGCGGACCAGTTAGTTCGAATTCAAATCTTTTGTATTTTCCCGTCCCCGAAATGGTTTTATTCAGTAGATTCAATTCCAGGGTTCCTGGTATATCCACATTCTTCTCGCGAGGCAGCCAAGCAGCGCTGGAAAGCCCCCTACACCAGCTACTCCAGAAGCAAGGAATTCCACACATCACATACTTATCGCAATACGCATCTATCGATGTAAGACCTGTCAAGTTTACGGCGTATTCCTTTAGTGGGCGAAGAGCTCGCCTGTCCTGGTAGTCAAAATAGTAGCCCGAATCATCGACACTGAGACTACCATCATATTCGTAGAACATTCGACGGGTTTGCTGTGAATAGGTTCAACGTTATAGTACATTTGCACCAAGTTATGACATATTTGTACTAACCAGAAAGTTAACTCGCATTACACTTGTCTTGGGGCGATAAGGAAATCCCACTTCCGAAACCGAAATCATGCTGAATACAAAGGTCACCACGCCTAGGCCAATCAATAAAAAGGTAGACCAGCGGAACATGTTGATCAGAGGAACCTGTTAAGTAGACTTATCGGGCCTGATGCTTATGAAGACCGATTCAATATTACCACAAATCCCAGGGCGAAGAAAGTTCCCACAGCGCATATCACGGCAATAAGCATATCGGGATTAGAAGAATCGCGATTTCTTCCCATCGCAGGAAAGAAAATCACAAGGAATATGTAGAAAAGGTAGCAGAAGTACACGTACTGAAAAAGCTGGATTATCTGCACCGTTAGTACCCAGTAGTAACCTGAAAATTTAAAGTAATTAGTACTTAATTATATTCCTTTTTACATTTGCACTTACCGCGATCATGTAGGGTAGTTAGAAGATTAATTAGCAGAGAGGCGACATAAAAAACCAAAGATATCATACACATATAGGGAATTCGTAGACCAATGACAGTCAAAACGATTGCTAAGAGTGCCAGAACTACACAATGAGCATGCAAGCCGATATAGACTTGATAGGAGTGGCTTAACTTTTCCTGAAAAAAAAAAAATATTAAGTATTCACTCATGTAAATCTTGATTATATATGTCCCCGCTTACATTCGGTTTAAATGTGTGATATATCGTCGAAGGAAGAACCATTCCAATGATTGCCGGGCATATGTAAAGACCAATTACCAACCAGTTGTTACTGTAATAGGTCAGTGTTCGATCAGTCGCATCGTACAGAACAGCCATTAATAGAGGTAGGGTAATGCATAGAAGACACCCAAGAAGATGCAGTCCCAAAGCTATGACAAACACAATCGTTATCCTTCCTGGCGAAACCTCAGATACACGAGACATTTTCCATAGTGAACAGCCTATGAGCAGAAGACTTATCCCTGCAAAGCAACAGTTCAAGATAATGCCAGTCTTCTCTGTGTACGTCACAAAGAAAAGTCCCAGAAAATCAAAAAAGACAGCATGTCCTGCACTGTGTTCCTGCAATTTCATAAGACTTACAGGTGATCATACCTTCCTTTTTAATATATTCTACCCACCTCAGTGTTGTTCAATTCACTGGCATTGGAAAAAGCTCGAACAAGTGATAGAATATTTTCTCCTGTGCTCTGAACCGAACGTCCAGGAACAATATCAAAACTATCGAATTCGGTGTGGTAAACATATCCGTTGCTAAATTGTGCAATGTCAAGACCTTTAAAGATTAATACATTTTATTTCGGTTTTTCTTAACTTTCCCTCAATTACTCACCGGGAATATTGCCATAATCTCGAAATATTCGAAAATCAGTATCGGAGGGTAGTATTCCAAACTGAAAGATCTCTTCCGCCAATGTTGAGGCAAACGGATGCTTGGAGTGCTGTTTGTAATACTGAAATATCACAGTTTTAACTCGATATATTTTGATTAGTTGACTTCCCTTTCATACCTTCACCAACCAGGGATGGTCTGGACCACTCTGAAAGAGAATATCTCGACCACCGCTACCGCCCACTTCCAAATTGATAACGGCCCTGGAAGGAAATATTTAAGATAATTCTGTGAGATGCGATCCCTAACTTACTTGCAGTTAGCTGCCCATTTGTGCTGGGTAATAAAGCCGTGGGAAGCTTGTAAGGGATTCTCCTCGGCTCCATTGAACAAAAAGACTAATGGATGTATAAACTTGGTTTCGGAAATTGCCATTTGGCGAAGAGTCTCCAGCATAACTACAACCATTGTGCCATCATCTCCAGCACCTATTAATAAGTAATCATAAAAATATTAAACTTACTTAATGAAAACCAACTTTCGTACCTGGACTTCCTGGCTTCGTATCAAAGTGACTGTTGATCAGAAGATAGGATGTGCTATTGGAACTCTTTGTGCTAAGCTTTACAACCACATTCTGGATGCCCTGATATATGCTGGTCATAGTTCCCACCACATACGAACCCGTTGGCTGCTGGACGTCAGTCTCCAAATCAAAGAGATCGCTGCGCATTTCTCCCCTAATCTTTTCCACCTCATTTAAGAGAAATGCAACCGTAGTCACCTCGTTCGCAAAACTCCCAACCACTTTGGGTCCGATACGATCGAATTCGTAGAGTACTTTCTGCGCTCTCTCGGCCACAAACTCGCCGGGTTTAAGTGGCTCGTCGGTTATTCGGTCTGGTAGCCGGTAGAAAAGCGGAAGTACGACTCCGAAGAATAGCACCACCCAGAGGAGAAGAAAGGAGGGTGCATAGTACCAGGGCAATCTTCTTTTCAACTCCTTTTCCTTCGTCAAAACATGAAAGAGAACGGTATCCGAGTAGCTTTCCTGTATTTCAAATGATTCATGATTAATTCTCATAGAAGAAAAGGTTTATTAATAAGTACTCGCTTTATCGCAGTCAGCTTGTAGTTCCATATTACCAGCGAAATTCTCCGGGGAGAGCCAAGTCGAGAACCTTTCCGATGCCCAACAGTAGCGCTACTAAATGTTTGTGGTCTGATTGCTTGCGGATCGAATTGGCACTCTTCAGTTTATAAAGATAGCCCACTGAGAGCCTTGATAGTAAACCGATGGCAACAACAATGTGCATGGAAAACCAATCATGCTATGATAGCGCCTATTTAGATTTATAATTTAAAATCTACTTGCAGGTCACTTCGGATCTACGCACCCAAATCTAATCGCCCAATCTACACACGCGAGTGAGCCCGAACTTTTGATTAATTTGCTTGTATGGTAACAATTAAAAATTTCCATTACACCAAGCAGTGCGTTTAATATTAGGCATTAGTCTAGGTTTTATAGCTAACAGAGGCGTTGTTTGGTGCAAACAAAATTAGGCGATAACTACCATCAATACACCAACTTAGAATATATAACGTTCATATAAAGTCGGCCATTCCATAACGTGGGCAAAGTCGGGAAAATCGGATATAAACTTTAGGCCAGCAGCGTCACGTGCGTAATCGTAGCTAACAAAGCTGGCAGAAAATCCTAGCTGGAAAGTTGGAGTGCTGAAGTCTGCCGAAGATTTCTATAAAGAAGGATATTATTATTAAAACGGCAAACAATAAAGGTTTTTCAAGAACTTACCACAAAGTCAATGTGAAACTTTAAGGGAGAGTTATCCTTTCCATAGGCAAAGAATATTTGATAGGGTGCCGAATACGTTTCGGGCTCATCCAGCATATTTCGAATGAAGGACCAATCCTCTACCTCAACCCCATCCAGCGGTTGAATATACAGGCTAATGTGTGGTGGCCCAGAGATTTCGAATTCAAATCGAGCCACTTTTCCAGATTCCAAGACCGTCTTGCTGAGAAGCTTCAGAGACGTGGCACCTGGAATGGCCACCTCTTGCTCTCGGGGTAGCCAATGACTCTTGGTGCGGGTCTTACACCAACGGTGATTGAAGCAGGGAACTCCGCACATCAGGTACTTATCGCAATCAGAGGCTGTGCTAACAAGGCCAGTTAGGTTCAGTGTCGTATCCTCCAGGGGATAATAGAGACGACGATCCTGGAAGTCGAAGTAGTAGCCAGAATCACTGAGACTCACAGAGCCATCGTACTCATAGAAAATGCGACGAACATGCTAAAAGATTGCTCATTAGAAATATTCCCATTTGACAATAAATAAACTTACCAAAAAATGAATTCTCATTACACTGGTTTTGGCGCGATATGGGAAGCCCACATCGGAAACCGCAATCATGCTGAATATAAAGGTAACTACACCCAAGCCGAGCAATGCCAATTTTGGCCAGCGGAACATGTTTATCAGGGGAGCCTAGGGTAACCAAAAATAAGATTTCATTGCGAGTAAGGCCTCTCCTCTCCTCTTACCACAAAACCCAAGGCAAAGAAAGTTCCCAGAGCGCAGATCAGGGCGACCAGGAGATCAGGATTCGTGCCATGGCCAAAACGTCCCAGCATGGGAAAGAAAACCAAGAGGAAAGTGTAGAACAGGTAGCAGAAGTACAGGAATGGCATCAGTTGCAGGATTTCCACAATTAACACCCAATAGTATCCTGTAAATTTGTAAATATTGATTAAGTTGTTAATGAATTTTATACGACTACTTACCGCGATCGTGGAGAGTACTCAAGAGATTAATCAATACAGCTCCCGCATAAAACAGCAACGACATCATGCAAAGATAAGGTGTTCTCAAACTTATAGCTGTGAGGATAATGGCAATTAAAGACAGGAGCACCGAGTGCGCATGAAGACTCATATGTATGTGATTGGGGTGGCTAATGTTCTCCTAGAAAATAAATAATCATAAACTGTCATATGCATAACATTTATGGTTAATCCAACTCACATTCGGTTTCAGGGTGTAGTAGAGCGTCAAGGGCAGAACCTGTCCAATAACTGCTGGAACGATGAAGAGACCAATCACCAACCAATTGTTACTGAAATATGTCATCGAACGATCTCCGGCATCGAACAGAACCGCCATCAGCAGAGGCAATCCGAGACTGAGGATCATTCCCAGTACATGGAGACCAAGGATTATGGCAAACCATATGGATATTTGACCAATAGAGACATCCGATTCACGAGCCATCCTCAAAAGAGAGCAGCCCACCAGAACCAAACTGATAACAGCAATGCAACAGTTCAGGATTATGCCAGTGGTTTCAGTGTAGTAAACAAAGAATAGGCCCAGATAGTCAAAAAAGACGGCATGTCCTTCGCTGTAATCCTGTGAGAGATACGATGAAGAATGAGTTATTAGTATGGGTATTTCAAGTGACTCACCTCTGGGTTGTGCATTTCACTGGCATTGGCAAAAGCCCGTACCAGCGATAAAGCATTCTCTCCCGAACTTTGAAGGGAATCCATGGGCACCGCCTGAACATTATCAAAAACAGTGTGATATACATAGCCATTGCTGATTTGAGCCATATCAAGACCTTTAAGCAACAAGTTTTTATAAAAAACCAAAACAATCAAAGAAAACCTACAACTCCAACTCACCTGGCAGTGCTCCGTAGTCCCGAAAGATACGGAAATCCGTATCCGATGGTAAAATGCCAGACTGGAATATTTCCTCGGCCATTGTGGTGGCAAACGGATGCTTCGCATTATGGTAGTAGTACTATGAGGAGTAAATAAAATAAATATCCGTTTATCACAAAGTGTCGCCTTCATCAAAGCAAAACAAAAATTTGCCACAATAAAGTTGCCGCAATTAGCTGTTAGAAATTCGATAAACCAATATAAGCGCCATAAATTGCAAATAACCGTGAGTCTAGTGAAATAATTTCCTCGAAACTATGGGATTCGTCATAGCTAACATACCTTTATGAGCCATGGATTATTCGGACCGCTCTGGAACAAGAGATCTCGACCTCCACTGCCGGCCACTTCCAGGTTGATGAGAGCCCTGTTGAAAGGTCCTTTTAATAATCCCATCGAATTCTATGAAATATCCAGCACTCACTTGCAATTCGGCGCCCATTTGTGAAGTTTAATAAAACCATGCGACGCCTCCAATGGATTCTCCTCAGCTCCGTTGAAAAGAAATACTATGGGATGTTCGAAAGGGGTCTCCGATATTGCCACTTGGCGAAGGACCTCCAGCATGACCACAACCATAGTGCCATCATCACCGGAACCTTTAAACAGATATCGTTACAGAACCTTTTTTGGTGTAAGCGAACGTTTTACTAACCGGGACTGCTGGGTTTGGAATCAAAGTGACTGTTGACCAGGAGGTAGGACGAACTATTTGAGCTTTTCGAACTAATTTTCACAACCACATTCTGCACGCCTTGATACATGTTCACCATTTGCCAGTGCATGTAAGCTCCAGAGGGCTGCTGAATATCCAGCTCGAGCTCATAAAGATCACTGCGCATTGCCGCACGGATATTCTCCACTTCCTCCACGAGAAAAGCCACCGTTGTCACCTCATTGGCCACACTACCCACCACCTTGGGTCCGATCCTGTCGTATTTGTAGAGCAATCTTTGGGCCCTCTCGGCCACAAATTGGCCAGGCTTACTTGATTCATCCGCTATCAGAACGCTGTCCGGTAGTCGATGGTAGAGAGGATACACCACCGCATAGAATAGAACCACCCACAGGAGCAGAAAGGATGGTGCGTAATACCAGGATAGTCTATGCTTCATCTGCTTTTTCTGCGATAACATATTGACCAGAGCCATGTCCGACTTGCTCTCAGCAGACCCCTGTAAAATAGTTTATTGATTAATAACTACAAATTGATTTTTAAAATCAAATCTTACATTCTCGTCCCTGAACTTCATGGCGATAGTTTCTGGTCGGTCGCTAAGAGTCGAACAGCTCCTTTGGCCAGTCGAGACTGAACTGAAAATGCCATTGACTTGTGGCAACTAAAGTTGAAGGTAGACGGATATTATCAGCAGTGATTCGCACTTTGAAGCCCATAAAGATAAATCGGTTTATACATGCAATATAGCGTTCGATGCTAACGAGAATGTCGCGAAAAACCCCGGATATTTTCCAGTCGCTTCCCAGTTGGTTTTGCCGATTTGGTATCTAAATAATAGCAGATTTATGGACTCCTATCTTTATGTCGCTTTAAAGTAATGTAAGAAATTGTTTTTCGCACGCTTGTTTGCCAGTCGCTCAACCTGGAAATCTTATCTTTATGTCTATATGCGGTTGCTGCGAATATATACGTCTCGGGCTACTTCAGTACCACATCTTATTGAGACCACAAAATGCTCAATTCGCCCTCTATTAGGGTAGATCAATGATAACATTAGCAGTTTGCAGTTCAGTTTATGGTAAGATATTTATTTTCATAATTAAAGGACATCGTGTAGACTTAGAATTATTTTAGACTCACAGTATAAATGAGAATAATAATAAATTTTTTTTGAGTACATTGGTTTATCGTTGTATTAAAAGTCCGTTTACAAAAGACACATATTATAAAAAAAAACAATTTTGTTATAGCTATCCTATTTATTTGTACTTTGTCAGTTCGTGTCCGTCCATTGTTTACGTTTATTGTCGCATCGACTCCATAAGACTTTCCAGCAACTCGGCGAGATCTTTTGCATAAGGAACGTCGGTATATTTATGCTGATTTTCAGAGTAAACCACTGACAACTCCACTCGGAGGCCGATCAGCAGTTTGAACAGTTTGGTGCCCCGCAGCATGCCCTTGTATTTGGCCCCGAATCCGAAGAGTTTCCACAGCATTAGGACAGCCAAGCGGTGCTCCTCGAATGAGTTCAAGTCCCTTTCTCCAGATCCAGTTGCTTTGTTAACGGGTTGATTTACAATATCACGCAGCAGATTAATGAAGTCACCCAGTTCCACAAGCTGGCTGCGATTGGGATTAAAGAAGCACATGTTGCGAAGAATACGAAGGCACAGGATCCTCTTCTGGTTCAAGGGTGGGGTGCGTTTAATGGTGTTTATGAGGGAATATAGATGACAAGCTTTGGCTCCCACATCGTAGCGGGAAAATACCTCCCAAAATCCGAGCCAAGCGTTTAAAACAAGTGGTCGCACTTTGGTGGCCTGGGTGGAAGCCTGATTGGCAGGCAGGATCGTATCGAACATGTCCAGTATGTGCATTTTAATCAGACTCAGTCGACCCTCAGCACAGGAGCAGCAGTTTCCCATTACCCTTAGGGCGGGCACCATGCTGAGATTTGGCTCCTTGTTTGGCGTCTCCTTCTTGGTGGTCTCGAAGTCGGCTACGCGAACCATAAGGGTTAGCAGAGAATGCGCTTGTCCGGAATGTAGAAGCGAAGTCTGTTTGCACATCTCGAAGGAGTGCTCCGTAAGGAACATAGACAGCTGCACGGTGATCTTCTTTAGATGCGTCGAGTGTGACAGCCAGGGCCACATGCGGATAAGGAGTCGGATGATTGTGGAAGCCATTGGGGAGTGGCTAATCACAGAATGATGCGAACTGTGCCACTGGGACATCATGTTTATGAGCAGCAATAGATTGCTGAGGATATTCTGCGACTTGTGAGCTCCCATGCGCTTCACATAGACGGTGGCGTTTCCGATGTTTGCGTCGTTGAGAAAAGTGTCCAGAAGGTTTACCACTCGTTCGAGTAGCTTCAGTTGACCGGCGGCATGCACAGCCCAGGGCGATAGCTTCAGCAGTACTCCAAGCGTCTCACAAATCTGCACATGACCTGAACTGGGGTTTTGCAAAAAGGTGAAGGTCTTGGGCGGATAATATTTGTCAAAGAGCCGATCCAGGCGGTGGTAGATTAGCACAGCCGCATTGGTGGTCTTGATACCAGCGATTGGGCTCTGGTTTCGGCGCTCCGTGTTTGGCGGCTGATTCTGCATGCATAACGATATCAGTTGCTTATTTATGGAAATTATTTCGTGTTTGTTATTCTGTACTAAATCCTCCTCTTCATTGGGTAAAAGATCATCCAATGGCAATATATATAGCTCCAACTCTCGCAGCAAACTCTCCTTTTCTGTGGCATTTTGCGCCTTGATGAACACCATGGATAAGGATGAGAGCGTGTAGCGCTGAAAGGGAGTATTAACGTACGACAAGTGCAGTCCATATAGGAAGAAATCCAGGAACAACGCAGGCTGACTCTTCAGCTGCTCGACTAGAAAGGCGTACGCATTCGAGTCCTTGCAAAATATCAGGAACAGCTTAAATAGCTGAACCAGAAAGCGCTCGGGGCAGTCCATATCCAGCACTTCGTTCACAAGCGACAGGAAGCTCTGCATCAGGACGGAATCCCGACAGATGCTCCTCTGAAGAAACTCAAAGTTATCACGATAGCACAAGGCGTACAACTCACATATTTGTCCGGCACACAGCCCCACAAAGGATGCCGAAACATCCTTTGGTGGCTTTGGCCTCTTCATCACATCACTGAGCCCGTTCATGAAGCTGTGCCCGCACAGCGTGGCACACCACTTCGGCTTGAGGACCACCATCTCAGTGCAGATGGCGATATAGCAGCCAATTATTTCGCACGAATGCTTCTCTCCTACCGGCTCCTTCCTGAGACAGGGAATTAAGTGCACCACTTTCAGGGCGTTGTTGGCGTCCTTGAGAAAGTTATGATGCCGCAACAATTCCACGCAAGTTTCTGCTCCAATGATCGGCATCAACAGAATAAAGACGCGGCCGGCCAACTCCCTGACCAGCATGATTTCGTACACATCCAGAAGCGTGGTCAAACAGCAAGCTGGTAATCCGCCGGGAAGGAAGTCCAGGCGAGGTATAATGTTTGCTATGCTGGAACCGCTTCCGGTAATCCAATTGGCCATCGAAACCCAGGCCAGGGAGCGAACTTCGCCATCGCTGTGCCCGCACAAGCCGAGCAAATAGCGCAGAACCTTTTGCGTGACTACCACCTCGTTCGTGGCATTGGCCTTGGCGGGTAAACGAGCTTGGTGCATGTGAAGCTGACAGATGATATGCAGGCAATCCCGCTGCCACTGGGCTCCGGTCTGCGTCGAGGTCCTCAAATCGCTGGACAACTGTATGAAGTGCTGACAATAGAACTGCGGTCAAAAGTTCGAAGTTAGATTTAAATAAAGCAATTAAATCAAAAGCATCAACTACCCACCGTCAACTGGACATCACTCAATTTCAGATCCAGCTCGCTTAGACGGCGCAGGATGCGGAGCATGCAGCGCACATGCTGAAGTTGGCGCAACTCAAAGTGCGTTTTGGCCAACGCACTCAACTGCATAAATAACTTCCCGTGCCATTCCATCTGAAGTGAACCCGCACAGTACTCGGAGGAGAGCAGGTGCGTCAGACACTGGCTAATCAGGTGCAGCGTTTCGAGCGGAATGAGGCGATCGTGCAGCATTAGATGGAAGCTGTGATGATGGTCCTTTTCGAGGGCATCGGTCAGTCCACTTATCACCTGGGATTGACTGAAGCGCAGGCAGGTGAGGCACAGTTCCAGCAGGGACTTGTAAAGCCCACGATCCGCGTCGTTGCCCGGCGCCACGCGGATATACTTGTGGATCAAATTCCACAATCTCTCGCCCGCTGTCTGACTAATCGAGCTGCGCTGCAGGACGAGGAATAGCTGAATGAGGGTCACGATATATTGCAGATCCTCGTGGTTGCTGCAGTTACTGGCTGCGGTGAGCTGGTGACCCAACTGCAGGTCCATGTCGGTGGCTTGCATCAAAGCCAAATCACCCACTTGTATCTTTAGCGACTCCCTGATGTCCAGGTCCCGGACAGACTCCAAAGTGATGCTCGACGGACACTGGCAAACGCGATGCGCCGTATACAGCCGCCAATGCTGGGCAGCTCTCACCTTATCTCCCCCGAAATGGGTATCCTGCAACTGTTGCTGCAGGGCCAGTCCTTCCGAGACAGCAGTGGCTGTCGCTGTGACCTCCACTTCGTATGTCACAGGCAAAATCAGCGCACCCAGCTCTATGTCCAGCACTAGCTTGTCCTCCGTGGAGGTGATTAAATTGTGGAATAGCATCTGGAACAGGCAGAGGCTGACATCCTGGCGCAATTGAGCCTCATGGGGAAGCATGAACAGGGCGCGCAGCAGGCACACGTACACTTCAAAAGTGTTGGCGATCTCTTTACGGAATCCGTCGTTGTGAAACAGCAGTTTCATCAGAATACTCACGGCGGGCACCAGGATGTCGGCTGGATCGTTGGCACTCTCCTTCTTCAAGGCGTTGTGCACGGACTCCAGAACCAGTCGATATCCATCCTCCTTCGTGGAGAAGTCCTCGCAAGCCTTCCAGTTTTGAAGCAACACATTTAGCTGAGTCATCGTTGACTTCCTGATAGTGGGCCTCAAGTCTTTGGTCTGCAGCAATCGGATCAAGGCATCCAAGCTGCGCTGTCCCTGGAATGGTTCCTCAGAGCATTCATTGAAAATGCTTTTGTAGTTGGCTGGCGGTTGGATCAGGCAGAGATCATTGGCCAGCAGATCAATCGGAACCTTAGCCATTGTTGGTTTATATTTCTTCGTGTAGTCCTGACACTGCAGCACGTAGGCGATCCTGGTGGCGGCTTCGCTCCTCATCTGGGAGAACGGGTGGAACATGTAGAAGACGTAGCCACGCAGCATCAATGACGGATCTAGATTGCTGGTGTCTGGCTCGAACATCTGCCATACCACCTTGTGCAGTTGCTTGTGAATCACCGACCGGCAGATCAGCAGTGGCAGCACAGGAAGGACCAGTTGGAACACGATATTGAAGTCCTGGGCGCCAATTACGCAGTTCAGCTTAAGCAGCATTGTGGGATAGTCAGTGCACCACTGCCGAACCTGTTCAGGAGCATCAGCATCCCAACTCTGGAGGATGAGACGGCGCAGCAGCTTGGTGTTCAGCGGCAATCCAAGAATGTGCTGGCGAGCCAGCTCCAAGTTGCTGCAGCCCGTCATGTACACCGTCTTGTTCATAAAGGCATGGAAGTGCGACACCACAGGGCGTGGCATCAAACGGTACACGAAACCACGGAGATTGTGGTCAGGCAAATCAATCAGGGTGTACAGCAGCGCCTCTGCATCCCTTCGCAACTGCTGATTGCCCGCGTAGAGGGGTGTACACTCCACAATCGCATCGAAGAGCTGCTTCACCAGCGTCTCACTGCCCAGTTGGTTGACCACCAGGCACACCTGCCTGTGCATTTGTATTAGCTGCGCTGCTCCCATTTTGGTCTTCGGCTGGAATTGATTCAGGGCCAGGCTGTAGGCCCGCTTCAGCTTGATCAACTGCTGCTCCTCGGCCGAGGGTTCCGAGGACAGGGCGCAAATCAGATTGCTCAGCGACTTCATGCGATCGGGCACGCAAGACAGGTAGGAGCTGTCCAAAATGATAGGCTGGATGAGGGATTTGGCCCTGCTACGATCCAAGTGTTGGTCATAGGTGAAATTTAGGGCTACAGTGTCTTGCAGCAGGCCGTTGAAGATCAGCGATTGCAGGCGTGGGATCATCAGCGAGCCCACCAGCTTGGCCAAGTCCCCGCCCTTCAATGTAGAGTTGCAGACCGTGAGTAGCTTCTTAACAGCTAGTGCGAAACGATCAGTGATGGAGGGCGAAACGGGCATGTTGAGAACGTCATAGGTCCGGACGGCCTCGACGCTCAGCTCCAAGATGTGCCAGTTGTCCGTTGTGCATCGGAACAACAGCGGCCGCATTAGCTTGGTGCAGTTGGCAAGCAGAATGGCCAAGGCGTCGCCTACCCTCAGCTGCTTTGGACGCGTGCCCGGAGGATCCATGCTGGCCGCATAGCTCTGGGTATTACGGCGCACCTGGATGCGGCGCTGCAGTTGCTTCAGAAACGCTATGAGTGCCCGGTTTACTTGCAGCAGGCTGTCATCTTGCCTCGTCTGCAGCTGCACCAGGTGCAGGAATATAAACGGTGACTGTAGGAAGTACTCGGCTGGGTAGTCGCCCATCCGAATGAAAAGATTGGTGAGCTGCACCTGCAGCTCGGGCACATCGGTGGCGCCATTGCGCGGCATATCGATCAGGTTTCTCATACTGGCCACATCGTCCAGGCCGGCACATGTCCAGGCGGGCTCGAAGTACTCGGGCGAGATATGGTCCTGTATCGCGTCCATGCTGCTGGCCGACGAATCAGTTCCCTGGCTGGTGAGGTTGATAGAACTAAGGCTGGAGGTGCAGGGCGTCACTAGGTCCATCTTGTACTTCTCGAGCAGCAGCAGCTGCAGATCGTCGAGGAGCTCGCTGATCCGCGTGGACTCCAGTGCACGCAGCACACGGCGCACCTTCTCCAGTTCGGTCTTCAGCCGGCCATAGGGAATCTTACGGATCACCGCCTCGCCGTACTCGGATCGTATCAGCTCCAGGATCATGACCAGAACCCGGTCGGGGGCAAGTGGCGGCGTGTGTCCGAACCATCGGATGAGCTGCTTGAGCAGCAGCACCGGCTTGAACTGGATGCGCTCGCCCAGATGCAGACACCGGATGAACCGCGTCTCAACCTGCTCGAGGGCGCGCAAGCGTATCTCCTCCGATTCGCTGGTCAGCTTGGCCAGCTGAGGCTCCGCCAGTTGCAGGGCCAGATCCTCTTTGACACTCATTTCGATAGCCCAATATTACCCGACTTTCGGTTGCTTTTCAGTTCCTTTTTCGGCAGCAAATGTTCCAGGATGACATTTTTGAAAGCGTCAACTCGAATTGGGCCGGCGTTGCCAGACCGATCCACTGTGCGTTTTGCCTTATAAAAATACTAAACATATGTTAAACATGAATTCCTGGAATGTATTTAGTATTTTTTGTCACAGCTTTTATTCACCCGTTACTTTTTTAATTTAAATTAATACAGGTACAATGCATATGCATATCTATAACTTTTATGAATAACTTTATACAATAACATTAAATAAATAAATCTTTATGGCCGCATTACGTTGTAAGTTAAGTTTATAACTTTTTTTATGGGTACTCATTAATTTTTTTGTATATATAAGCCTGGATCTTAACCGTTTATTTTATCTGAATTTGATTTGCTTGGCAAATGAAAAAGGTTGTAAAGCCACACGAAATATCATTCATTTTTTGATCATTTAGAACAACACAGTTTTCTATTCCGTTAAGATTATTGGGCTCTCCGTATTTCCACTCTAAAAGTGGGGCATCCATTCCGGTGGCAGCATGTACAAAATGGTTCTCCTTTTCCCTATCGTTGATTCCAAGCCAGTAGTTAGTACCTGTTTTAAGATTAGCTGTGATGACAGCTAGTTCTTCTTTGTTTTCGATCGCAGCCAGATAACCTCCCATCATTCTGCACCTACTTGCAGCCGCGGTCCAATTTAGCTTAATATCGTTTTCAATGTAAATGTCTCTATTGCCAATCCGCACTAATTTTGTCGCTTTTGAATTTATACTGGAAAGCTGTTCGAGAAGGATTGTTTGAAAGACAGCTTGTTGTTCCCTAATTTTGGTAAGAAGATCCACCACTTGTCCCTCTGTTCGAGTTCGCCTGGACTGCGATTGAAGGTTTTTGGTCTTAATAGCCAGGAGAGTTTTAGATAACACAGCTTGTTGGGCCTCTATTTTGGAAATGACTTCGACCAGATGTCCTTCCGACCGATTCATCATCGCATCTACTCTATTTTCGATGTTTATTTTTTCGTCCTTCAGACTGGACTGAAGCTCAAGAAGTTTGCTCTGAATGTCCAAAAGGGATGTTTGAAAGACTGCTTGCTGTCCCCCTATTTTGGCTAAAAACTCCTCCAAATGTTCATCCGTCCGGTCCATCCTCGCATTGAAATCCTTCCTCGTGTTTATTTCTTCGGCCTTTAGACTGGACTCCACATCATGGAGTTTGCCCTGAAGGGCCTGCTGCTCTTTTGAGATTCTAATCAACTTTGTATTGTATCGGCTAGCTGCCAATGATCCTTGCCCATTGAGGACAATAAAGGAGCACAGAAAAAAGAATGCCAGCCTCAGCCTTTTTAATAAATATAACCACTCGAGGAGAAGTTTAAAAGCGTAATGTAATTTATTTACTCTTTAAATATAAACAATGACTAAAATATTTCCATTAAGATATAGTGCTCGTCATTTCTCGTTTTTCGTAGAAATATTTAAATGAGACATTAAAAAAAGTTTGAGTAACAGTTCCGCGAAATAAAAAAAATATAAAAAATCTGAATATAAATAAATATAAAAATGTCTACAATTTTCTTATTCGGCACTCTCCATTATAAATCAATCATAATAAGTAGACCTCGGATTTGGCATACAAACATATTTTTAATTGCGCGCTCAGTTGTAGTGTGACCATCTCCTGGTCACATATTAACATACCAGCTTGGATTCGTCTGGACGGATTTATAATTTTGTTTTCCATTAAAAATTTAATATAAATTAAATATAAATCTAATTCATTTCCCAACATCAAAACAAATTTTGTAATTGTTGCTTATTAATTTATTTACTTTTATATATACAAATTGGTATTATGAGAAAGTCCAAGAACGGTCACGCTAGTTCTTTATGTTTAAAAAAAATCGCCCATCTGATCGGTCAGACTTTGTGCTTAGCGGGTAGATAAAAGTGTTTGTTTGATATTGCTGTGGATTACTTTCCTATATGTGTTGTGTGTATATCTGATTATCTCGAATTTCGTGCCATTTTGTTTATTTATCACTGATGATGTGTAATTGCGGTATTTGGGATTGCAAATATGCCCAGTAACCGCAAATAATCTTTCGCCAACCGGTTATTTGTAATTTAAACCTGAACAAAGTGCGATTTCTGCACTGTCCTTATTCTAGTGCCACTTCCATTGTGCATTTTTAATTGAAATCAGGCTCTATTGTTGCATCTTGAGACGTCAGCGGATGGATTGTTTTTGTTTTTTTTTTCCACTCGCGCCCTAAGCAAACAAACATATTATATACAAACAAAGATTACGTCCATAGTGTCAAATGGCTCTTGATAAATTTGCAATCCAAACAACGCATATGCTGGAAATGGAAATGTTGAAATGATGTCACTGGCACACGCCCCAGGGGATTCCCCACGCTCCCCCCACTCACAAACTTTTTCGCCGGTCGTGGCCTTTGCTTTTCCACCTTTTGTGTACACATATCACACCCCCTACTTGGAAATCAATAGCAGTCCGCCTATTTTCAAATTACAAGTAGCATGCAATTAGAACCGATTGCTCTTCAGTGCCCCTCTCCAGTCTCCAATGGGGAGCAACAGGTCTTTGTAGACTTGTAATTTTTGGACACTGTGCCAAAAACAAGTATTTATGGCTAATCTTATCGGATTGCCCACTTAAATCCCCGATTACGGGTCGATTATCGTTTCGCATCACTACCCATTGACCTTTGCGCGAATCATTTGCTATGGCGATTCAAGTAAAAATGATTTATATTGCAGCAAGAAATTATTCTCCATTTGATTTAAGTACATTTAATCAATTACAAACTTTTTTCTTATAAAGAAAACTTAACATTATACACAAAACCGAAAAAAAAAAGAATTTTGATATTGATTCAGTTCTTAAAGAACATTTCTATCAAAAAACAATCATTTCCTACACTTCTAAAACTTGCTTTTTACAGCCGCTGTTGTTGTTTCCTTGCAATCCCAGTCTATAATAACAACTTTTTTATAATTGCCCCACTATAAGAGAGTGTTTTGAACACCATATAGCGTGCTCTGTATTTTTATTGAAGGTTGTTGGTGGCATTACTCCTAAATTGTTCCCGTATTCAAAGTCACGGACAGACAAATTGTCACCTCCCCTTGTGAATTCACCTCCCTCCCTACAATTTGCAAGTGCGAAATTGATTTTAATGCACTCTTTGCATTTGAATGTCTGGCAATTCAATTAGCAATCTGCAGAAACTGCGATATGTATGTTAAATGGCGGTTTTAGTAAAGAAATCCAACTCTGGGAACATGTAGCGATAAGCCCCATGCGATAAGCAATGGGAACTTTGAATTGTCACTAATTATTCACCGAGCACTATTCGGATTGTACAAAATACGATGTGGTTTAGTTATTGCTCTTTTTTTATCGCAAACGACTGGCATACACAAACGGCTGGGAGCTATATGACTCACCTAACTTATCAGTGGCCGTAATTGTTTTTTCTTCAGAATAGTTAGGAGTACTGATGTGGATATAGTTTATGGCCTGGCTTTCCAGGTTCATGGGGATCCACATATGGTCCGCTGACCTCTCTTTGTGTCCATTATCTTCTCATATTTAAGCAGTGAATTAGCTGTCTGAAGCGCAATCGTGATAAGATAATAAAGAACATCCTGATTCTGGCCAAACATATGGCCCTAAAAACATTAAATTGCCCCGATTTCAACTCGATATCTACCTTTTTCCGCTTTGAAAGTTCCCTCATATTTGTTTTTGTAAATAAAAAAGTGTTAACGACTCGAACCATAAAGTCATTTGTTTAAACAACCTTTTCCGTAGAGCGAGCTAGTAAATTTGCTTAAGCTTTTCCTTGTCATAGAGAGAAATACGTTTTTCTCTTTAATATTTGCAACTTTTAGCGCACTTTTAAATTCCTTTGTTTATTTAGAGAACTTTTTTTTTTTGTTATTATCTGGAGGAATGTTTTTGCGGTTTCTCACTCATATGTATGGATTTTGAAACAAAGTTCTCTGACTCGAATTTTCCATATTTTTGCGCGCTAATTGCCCATCTATGAGTCAGGGCACAGGTGTGGACTTGGCCTATCTGGGACACCCCAATTAATTGTAGGGGCTATTAAATTATGTGTCGGGTGTCGAGTAAATCGATTGCCCCTATATCTAAAATAAATAACGAGATAACTAGGTGAACTGATATTTTTCCAAAAAATTCTTTAGTCAAGCTGAATTATTTATTTTCAAGCGTTATAATTTTTTCTTAAATATTGGTATAAAGCTTTAAATCAATCTTTACGCTGGCATTATATCCATAAACATAATTGCCCAATCAGGTGACTGAATAACGTGGTATAAATCCAAGATATACATACGCTTTTCCTTGGTTTGATCGATTTATATAGGCAATATTGTATGTCTACTTTGACCCATATAAGTATTTCTACCAAGCTGTGAAATTATTTTAAATTTTCGCGAGACAGAGCCTTGCAAATATTTGCTCGCTGATAAACCGGTTCAAATAGCGACCACAACGCAATTTATTTATGGCATCCCCTTTGTTCATTTATATTTTACAAGAATTTACAATGCATGTATTTCATTTTTCCACTCGTTAAAATCTTCCAGAACAACCACACATGGGCCAGAGGAGAACAGAAGAATACATCCCATTCCGAATCTGATTCCAAATAGTTGAGGTTCTTCAGCCGAACATTCCTTAAATCCGGCGAAATGGCGCAGAGCGTTTCATATGCTCGGGCAATTGGTGGCTACGTCTTTGGTCTTCTCCAGGCCTGCATTCGTTTTGTTTTCCGGCTGATCTATGGCCACAAGGGTGAGACTGTTCCCCCGATCACGGATCCCATTCTCCTAGAGTCAGCCACATCGCTGGCCAGGAAGATTCGCAACCAGGAGGTGAGTGCACAAAGTAATTCTCTCTGAAGCAAACCTAATATAGTTCCCCTTTTGCAGCTAAGCAGCGTCCAGGTTCTGGAATCCTTCATTCGGCGCATCAAGGAGGTCAACCCCATTCTAAACTGTGTGGTGGACGAGCGCTATGATCAGGCTTTGAAGGAAGCAGCCGAGGCTGATGCCCTGATCAAATCTGGTCAGTACAGCGTAGAGGAGCTGGCCAAGCAGAAACCCTTCCTGGGAGTGCCCATCACCACCAAGGATTGCATATCCGTCAAGGGTGCGTAGCTCTTTATAGCTTCTTGTAATAAATACTAATGTTTAAGCCTTCCTTCAGGCATGCTTCATACGGCTGGGCTTTATGAACGTCGGGATGTACGTGGTGCCCAGGATGCGGATGCCATGGCCCTGATGCGCAAGGCTGGAGCCATTCCCTTCGCCCTCACCAATGTCTCCGAGGTGTGCATGTGGTGGGAGAGCAACAACACGGTGCACGGCAGGACGAGAAATGCCTACGACACGAATCGCATTGTGGGCGGCTCTAGCGGCGGCGAGGGCTGCATCCAGTCTGCGGCCGCCTCCGCCTTTGGTTTGGGCTCCGACATTGGTGGCTCCATTCGCATGCCGGCGTTTTTCAATGGCATCTTTGGCCACAAGCCCAGCAAGCTGGTGGTGTCCAATGTGGGTCAGTTCCCGTCGCCCTTTAGTGCGGAGCAGAACTCGTTCCTGGGCCTGGGACCCATGTCACGATTTGCCGAAGACCTGAGACCCATGCTGAAGATTATGGCGGGCGAGAAGGCTGCCCTGCTCAATCTAGACAAGGATGTGGACCTGAACAAAATGAAGTTCTTCTACCAAGAGTCCGATGGCGGTGGCCGTCTGATTTCCGCCGTGGATCCTGACTTGAGAGAGGTAAAATTAAATAGATTTTTATTTATTCAACTATTTCAAACCATAATCCTCCTCTCCTTAGGCAATGAAAAGGGTGGTCCAACATTTAAGTGAGAAGTTTGGAAGCCATAAGGTGGAGCGCATTCAGCTGCCGCAGTTCCGCCAATCGGCGGCCATCTGGTTTGCCAACATGCGCGACGACAGCGGTCATGGATTCGCCTACCAGCTGGGCAACCTGGATCATGACATCAACACGTACCTGGAGCTCTTCAAGTGGCTCTTTGGCGCTTCCAAGCACACGTTCATCGGCCTATCGACGGCCATTATGGATAGCGCCCAGTGCAAGCACGGTTCACCTAAGTACGATCATCTGGTGCGCAAGCGGAATGAGCTGAGGGCCGAACTGCAGCGCCTGCTGGACGACAATGGAGTGCTCATCTACCCCACGCATCCCACGGTGGCTCCGTATCACAATGAGCCCATTACGCGACCCATTAACTTTGCCTACACGGGCATAGTGAATGTGCTGGGCTTCCCGGCCACCGCTGTGCCGCTGGGCAAGCTGGGCAGCGAGGGTCTGCCGCTGGGCGTGCAGATTATAGCCAACTTCAACCAGGATCGACTGTGCTTGGCCGTGGCCGAGGAATTGGAGCGAGCCTTTGGCGGATGGGCAAGGCCCGAAGTTCGGCTCTGAGGCCTGGCCTCAATTGTTTGCATATCTGCGAGTATGCAGCGTAGCTAGCTTTTAGATAGTAGTAGTGGTCAGGTGAACCTCCTCCTCCTGGACGCCACCCAACCCATGCAAGAACCCACCCACCCGAGTATTCGCCTGGCGTCAAATGGTATTCCTTGTATGTACTCCAGTGCCTCGTTGTAATATCAATTTTCGATGTGGATTTATCTATATTTGTATGTCTTTTTAAACTTAACATAATCAACGATCCCTGCGGATTCGTTCCCGTTTTGCATTCACAATAAATAATTGCAACCTAAGATGAGTGTTTTTGTTTGTAATCCCGAATGGCGACAGGCGCCTCTTGACCAAACAAACAGGGCAATTAGAATGCTGAATTCGAATCCAGTGTGTGCAAGTAAACAAATCTTTATTTGAAAGACCCAACTTAAAGATATGCCGACGCACCTCCTCAATTGGCGTATTTCTGTTGATTTTTCTTTTCTTCTTTTTTTGTTAGTGCCTGGCACTGTTCTTCAAATAAACATACTTATTCGGCAAAGGGAAAACTAAACAAATTAAAATTAGCAATATCAAGGATATCGTATTCACATATTTCCGGAGGCTTCTCTCCCCCATCCTCCGGCAACGAGTTACATTCGTAATTTGGTCACTTAAAACTACTGTGGGCGGGTAATCCCCTGGAGTCCCTAGCCCTTGCCGCCCAGCGACAGGATGAGCTTCAGCAGCTCCGTGCGCTTGGCCTTCACGGTGTCGATGTGCAGCGAGGGCAGGCCGTCGATCACCTCGTACCTGTTCAGGTAGTCCGCGATGTGGTCGGTCATGCAGATGACGTGGATGCCGCAATCGTAGCCGTTCGCCTGCTGCAGGCAGCGCATAGGCCTGAATTTGGCCTGGCGCACGCCCAGCAGCTCCTTGATCTTGTTCATCAGCTCCACGGAGTTGCCCGTATTGTTGTTGCCATACGAATCGAAGTGATAGAAGGTCTTCTCCGGTCGCGAGAAGACCAGCAGGGACCAGTGGGTGCCGCCGGCCTCGAAGCTGTCGTTGTCATTCAGGGCAAAGAAGATGAAGGGCTTCCCGGTGGCCTGGTTCTGATTGAGGAGCTGCTCCAGCTCCTGGTCGTCCATGTACTTCATGCACTGCGTCACCTCCGGGGCGATGAAGTGCAGATCCGCGTTCGTCTTGTACTTCATGTGCGACAGGTACTCGTAGTAGAAGCTCAGGATCTGGTCGTTCAGCCAGTGCGGTCCGTGCAGCAGCTGGACATCGGACATCCTCAGGCAGGAGTCGTGGAAGGTCAGCGAGATGGGATCCGCCTTGGAGTTGCTGCCCATCTTGGGGTGGTAGTTGTGGCTGAACCTCGGGCGCCGCGAATTCGGATTTTGGTTCTGGTTCTGGCGTGTATGTTGCCTGCAAAAAATATATGTACGTATAAATGGGGAGCAAATTGTTTTAAATCTGTTCCTAAATGACTAGATTTGTGTAATTCCAGGCCGGTGAGCTGTCACCTCAGAATTTTCCTATCTTGGGGCAGCATTTTCACGATCTGTTCTGCGTGGAAATTCGGCTGAAAAGAACTTTGCCGGCTTAAATTCCGGCTAAAACAACTCTAGCCTTTCGAAGTCAACGCACGAATGAATGACGTTTCGGCTTCCTTTTGCTTTCCCTTTCGTTTGCCGGCCGGCATTGGTTGTTGTTGCTGCTGTGCTTTCGTAGCTTTCAGAAGTTGGTCACTCAAAGAAACGCTTTTCAAGTGCAACATAAATCTTACTGAATCTTAAATGTAAATAATTTAAGATTTGTATTGTATTTCTTAAAAGTACGCAATTTGTTTTGGTTTTTAAGCGGCGAAAGTGCGTAGCAAAACAGAAGGCAAGAAGAGCGCAAGGGAGAGGGTGGGTACGGTGGGCGGTGCGCGGGGGAGGTGGCGCTTATTTCACTCACCACGCAAAATGGCTTCCCCTCGATTTCGTGACCTCGCTATTTGTCCTTGTTTTGGACACTCCTCGCGTATTATCATTTATTTGGCTGTTTGGGAGGCGAATAACTTGAATTTACCAACTGATATCTTCACTGATTTATCAAATTACACAACACTCAGAAACGTTTTTTTCCGCTCAAACTATAATCGTTGCGTCTCCTTTGCTCCTCATTTTCGCCTTGGGGCTGCCAGACTGCCAGCTTAACTTGGGGTGGCAGCGCCGGTTTTGAATTTCAGTGTTGGATAAAGAGTTTGTTTTTAAATATTTTTATTTCGTTTATGTACTTATAATTTTTTTATTTTAAACTGCCAAAATTTATAATTAATATGTATGCTTTTCAAAATCTCATTCCTCAACACTTCTTGCAACTAGGATTATAATTTTCAGGACAAAGCAGTCTTTCGGTCACGTCTAATTTAGTAGTAGTATCAAAATCGGTATGGCAATTATTTTCTGAAGAGGTTTCGCTAGTTTCCGAAAAAGGAATGTCTCCATCTGCAGGATTCCAGCTTCCTCCTCTCAACTGCTCATTGACCCACTTAAGCTGTTTGTTTATCTAAAACAGACTTTATTTCAAGCTATTTTCAAGTTTAATCGAGGAATATACACATACCTTTTTAACCAACTCCTCGTCTCTTTCGCAAGTAAATAAATTTGCCGTAAAATTATATATATTCGATGGCTTGGCCTTAATCGCCTCAGTTGTAATAACTCGAATTATGGCTCGTATCTCTGGATGGCGTTGCAAGTATGTCCAGTCGTCCTTGCGGATGTTTCGCGAAATATTTCCTATGGTCTCATAAAATTTGGACACATTTTCGTTCAAGTTCTTTGCATGACTGTTGTTCTCAGTGTTTTCAGTTTCCTCAACGCTGGACGTTTTTGTAAAATCCATTTTTTTGGCCAGAAATATGTGTATTTACTATTTAGAAGTTTACAAAAGTGGATGTGTTTATGGACCAGACACACAACTCTATGATTTATACGACCTAAAAATTGTAAAACTTAATGAACTTAAAACTGGGATACAATTGATTTAAAATAAAAAATTAACCTGACTCCGTGACAATGCATATTGCAGCATTGCCGTGACCAGGATTCGAACCTGGGTTACCACGGCCACAACGTGGGGTCCTAACCACTAGACGATCACGGCTACGTCGGGTTGTTGGAAGGGGCTTTCCAAAAACCGAGCTGGTCACCTATTGGTCAATAAAAATAATTGAAAGTACTTACAAGATCTGCATTAAAATCTACTTATATTTAAATCTATTTCAAGTTGGCGATGTAAATATTAAAAATAAGCAGAAGTATGACAGATTCTTTAATAAATATTACTACTCAGTCTTGAATAAACTTAAAAAAAAAAGTAAAAAAAAAAATACCCAACTCCGTGACAATGTTTGTTTCAACATTGCCGTGACCAGGATTCGAACCTGGGTTACCACGGCCACAACGTGGGGTCCTAACCACTAGACGATCACGGCTACGTCGGGCGTTGTCAAACCGCGGCCAAATGACTGTTTTCACCGCCATGCGCAGAAAATCACAACAAATCAAAGTTTGCGCATACTTCAAGATAGGAACAACAATATAATATTATTTTAAAGATTGTAATTAACATTACTTTAACAAATTATTACTACCTTTCAAATAATCCAAGCAATGATAAAAAAAAAACATCTGAGGTAAATCTCAGTTTTCACAACCGTATTTAAAGTAAAACTAAAATGGAAGCATTGTCTTTAATATATTAAAATGTATTTATTAAATGTTCATTTCTTAATTATTATTACAACTATTAGTTTAATACTAATAATAACTCTTAAGTACAAATGTGTTTCCGTTAAATCTTTAATTCTCGTTTACAGAATGTCAGTGCTAGCTTAATTTTTTATTAATACAAACTAAATTTCGATTAATACTGAAACTAACAACAGTGTCTTAGTTATCGAATATTTATCCATAGTTTTTGCAGTTCATTACAAATCATACGATATAAAATTTATAATATAAATCTTATACATAACAATCCGATTTAGGACTGAGGTTTTTGGGATTTAACAACTCCCTTGGTGGATCCTTTCTGGCTGCTGGCCGAGGTACTTGAAGTAGCTGAGGTGGAGGGCGCCTTTCCCCGATCCCGGCGCTGCTTTAGACGCTCCCGGAACTGAAGGCGAAGCGTGTCCATGGACGTGTTGAGGGTGAAGTTCATGTCCGGCAGTTGGTAGGTGGCCAAGAGGAAGTTGCAGCGCACCCTCTCGTTGGCGATCCGCTTGATGAGCTCCTGCATGTCATCGCTCTGCACCAGGCTTTTAATGGCCGTGCTCACCTTATCCTGCGAGTCTGTAGGGTCCTTGTCCAATTTGGATTTTTTGGAGATCTTGGACTCGGCACCGCCCTCCTCCAGAGCTATCGACTCGAACTGGAGGTCAGGGCTAATGCGCCTGGCTCCCTGCTGGCTCTTCCGAGCCCTGTTGCGCCCCGCTTTTCCGGATACATCCGCCACGCTGCTGGGCGATGTGTTTGTCTTGTCCGACGAGGATGGAGATGCTGTATCCGGTTCAGTTCTAGCGACCTTGGCAGCTTTAGGGGTGTGTTCGATCCTTGTCTTGGATTTTGCGCCGGCACTTCTGGGGGGTGTCTCACAGCGTTTTGGAGGCATTGTTTCGTCAACCTCACTCGAATCGGAATCTATTTCAATGGCTTTGTAGCTGCTCATGTTTTGTATTGCTCGTGCGAAAAAATCAGCTGGAAAATGCAGTGCTTGAAAACGACCACCGAGTGTTGTGTAACGGAATATAAAGCTGGCGCCATCTGGTGTTCGATTCGTTTTTAGAACAAGTTTGTTATGTGTAGAAATTGTTTTATTGTAATTGAAATTTAATTTAATAACTTTTTTATTACACTTGCAGTTATAACAATTAACGTAATTACTATAATTGGACGTTCAGCAACTCTGTAGCTTAGATTTGGTTTCTGGCCGGCTCCGTCCAACACCCCGTCGTAGCCGTGATCGTCTAGTGGTTAGGACCCCACGTTGTGGCCGTGGTAACCCAGGTTCGAATCCTGGTCACGGCAATGTTGAAATAAACATTGTCACGGAGACGGGGTTTTTTTTTTTTTTTCAATCAATAACATTAACTGGCTAAAATAATACAGTGAAGCTTCCAGTACTGACACCAATAAATATCTGCCAAGAAAAAAAACTATCTATAGAAAAATCCATGTATTTTTTTTAAAGATTTAAATAAAGTTAATAAATATATTTTATTTTCCGGGATTAATTACTAAAATGCTTAGGAGAAGTCCTTTTTTTGACCAATTCTGAATAACAGAATACTTATAAAAACATTGTTATATTACATAACAAAGCGAAATAGGAATTAACATAGCTCCCCTTAAAACAAAATTGTAACAAGATTCAAAATATGGAAGTTCAATAGCACCTCTAAAAGTGAAAGGCACTCGCCACGCCTAGTGAAAGGCATCCGATCATGAGTTGTCTAATGATTAATTAGCTTTTATTTTGAAATTGCAAAATAGTATTTCCATTTTCTCTTCTACAAGTGAACAATTACTTTTAAAAATACCTATAAATTTTAAGCCACTGTCAAAAACTTTAAAAGGAGTGATAAATAAAACAAATCTTTTTAAGCAATCTACGCTATTTATAGCCACGCCTGATTTTTGGGGTTGAAGCCTCAACTAGTTTCTTTCAAAAAAGTCATTTGGCAGCCGTTCGACATCACCCGACGTAGCCGTGATCGTCTAGTGGTTAGGACCCCACGTTGTGGCCGTGGTAACCCAGGTTCGAATCCTGGTCACGGCAATGTTGAAACAAACATTGTCACGGAGTTGGGTATTTTTTTGTTTTTTTTTTTTTAAGTTTAGTCAAGATTTAGTAGTATAATTTTTTAAAGAATGGGTCATAATTAATGACTATGTCATTATTAATATTTACATCGCCAACTTGAAATATATTTTAATATAGGTCGATTTTATTGCAGATCTTGTAAGTACTTTCAATTATTTTTATTGACCAATAGGTGACCAGCTCGGTTTTTGGAAAGCCCCTTCCAACAACCCGACGTAGCCGTGATCGTCTAGTGGTTAGGACCCCACGTTGTGGCCGTGGTAACCCAGGTTCGAATCCTGGTCACGGCAATGCTGCAATATGCATTGTCACGGAGTCGGGTAATTTTTTTTTAAATTTCAATTGGTCGATTCAGTTAATCGGCTTTTAATCTTTTATCCCCTTAAATTTTAGATAACTACCATGAAGATAAATCTTTTCATAATTTGTTTTTATAGATTTTTAATTTTGATTATTTACAATTTGCCTCTTTGCATAACATACAGAAGATATAATTATTTAATTATTATAAATTAAACTATTTGCATTACTAAAGCTTATATGGGTTTTTTCTGGAAATTGCATCTGGATCTGTGATTTAGTGTTGTTCTTCGGTTAGCATAATAAACACGCGCCCGGGCGGAATGTATTTCCACTTTAGTTGGGGGAGGCATAAATAACAAGAAACAAATTGACACAATTTTATATTATTAACTACAAAGATAGCCCTTCTCTACAACACAGGGTACAAAATAAAACGGTCAGGTGGCTTGAAACTCTCTTCCAACACTCCTCATCACTGCTGGCCATAGAGCAGCTCCGATCCGGGTGGTATGCTACTGGGATCCACATTTACATTAAAGTAGTTGGCTGGCGTGGCAACGGCGGGAAATGCTGTGGCCAATCCAGGACCACCCTGCTGGTTTTGCTGTTGCTGGGGATTCTGCTGCAGGGTAAGGTTGTAGGGATTTTGCACATATTCCTGATAGATGTCGGCTGCAGGCACAGTTGCTCCACTTGTCGCCGTCGCCTGAGCCTCATAAACGGGAGCAAAGCTATGCACAATAGATGCCTGCGGCATTTTGGGAAGCGAGGGGTAAGCATTACCGGCCAGCAGATGACTGATTGGCACATTGATGGCAGGATCGCTAGATTGAGCGGGCAACTGTTGCTGCTGCGCCTGATACTGCTGGTAGTACTGTTGGTAGAGCAGTTGCTGCTGCTGCTGCTGCTCCAACTGTTCCGCAGTAGGTTCCGATGCCATGGGCACCTCGATAGCGTAGCTATTGTACGTATTGTTGGTAGTTACAATGTTCGTCTGGTGTACAATTGGAACCGACTCTGGTGGGCTGTGCGTGGGCGACGGGGACGTGGCCTGCACAGCAGCAGCAGTTGCTTCATTTACCAGATCCGGCAGCAATGTGCTGGGTTGCATATCCGTCGCTACCAGCTGCTGGGGTGGAACAATCAAGGGCTGTCGTGTGAATGGAAAAATGAATATATATATATAAAATTTATTCTCTTAAAAACCCACCTGAGCAAACACAAAACTGGGCGGCTGTTGCAGTGCATCTGCCATGGGAGGCTGCAGTATAATACTCCTCCTCGGCGATTCCACAGGAGAACCCAGCGTGGGCGTAACTGCCAGCGGAGTGGGTGCACTCACTATCAACTCGTTGGATATCTGGACTTGGTTGGGTAGAATGGCCACCGCCGGCACCTGCTGCTGTGGAGTGGGAGCCACAGCTACCATAGGAGCTGGGTTCGTTAGGGTCTGAGCACGCTTGCCTGCAAGATTAAGCATATACATGGGCACCATAACTAATTTAATTTGTATAAAAATATAAAGACACAAGAATGTTAATCAGGAAGTTTAAATGAAATCAAGAACTATTCAATTCTTCTTCCCAAGTCTCTTGAGCACCTTTAGCTTGGATCTAAACTTGGCCCAGGGTTTCTTGCGCTGATTGGCTGGAAGGGTCTCACTTTTGGCCGTGGACGAGGGGGAAATCTTGGGACTATAACCATAAAGCGGCAGGGTCAAGGACTGTTCGATTGTGCCCAGAGAAGGGCCGTATCTAATTTGCGTAAAGTCCAGCGAGATCGCTGGAGAAATTATATCTGCTGGCAGGTTGAGAGATTAGGTGCATTCTAGAATGACCGTGACACGCACCTTCATCGTGGAAGAGCTCCTCCTTGAGGTTGGGCAGAAATTCACCGATTCGCCGCCAGGTTAGCTCCCAAAGAGCTTGCTGCAGACTGCCATCCTGATTGTGGAACACTCGCACCGAGTGCATCACTAGCAGCATGTTCTTCAGTATCTCCTGCATCTGTTCCGACAACGTATCCGATCCCACCTTCATGAAGCGTTCAATGTAGTCCAATATGTCCAGCCACAGCTCGTTAAAGGCGTTTCCCAGTTCAATGAGTGTGGTTAGATGTTGTAGGAAGACCTTGGACATGATGGTGGCCGTCCGAATGCGCGACTCCTCAAGAAGGGAGGCGTCCAGTTGCCCGGATGCACTGCTCTCAGGGAGCAGTTCGTTCAAGAGGGGAAACAGAACCTGGTGGAAACATGAGCACCATTCCGTTCCGGACAACGTCTGCAGATCATGCACCAGCAATGCCCGCTGCTGCAGGCACGAGATGGCATGCGTGCGCACCTCTCGCCGCCGATCCATAGCTAGCCTGGCGATGCCCTGCAGTAATGGACACCAGCCTGGTGCCCACAGAGCTGCTGACTGTGGGACTGTGCATCCCTCCTCAGCCCACCAGCGGAAGATCTGAGCAGTCCGCGTGTACAGCGTGTACATCAGGTCTAGCAATTGAATGGACAACTGCTCGTAACGCTGGGCCAGGTCCTCCTGCTCTGCCGCATTTCCTTGCCCCTGGTTGTCGGCCGGGTCGCCCGTGAGAAGAGTAAGATTACTACTCGAGGCGGAAGAAGCCAAGCCCGGCTTGCGATCGCTGCGCTTCTTTGAGCTTTTTTGTTTGGCTGCAGTCTCCAGCTTTCTGCGCTGCCGAATTCCTCCATCCCGGCAAGCCTCAACAAAGATGCGAATGCAACGAACGCAGGCCTCAAAATTGTATGGCGTAATGTGGGCTACGCTCCGTACAATGAAGGCCAGCGAGTCCCAGCACTTGAACAGAGCAAAGGGCGCGTGGTCTAGTAGCTGGCAACTGTAGACAAGCGTATTAACTGGTGGAGAACTCGAGCTTGGTGGAGACTGCGGTCTACGAAAAGAAAACATAAGTATAAGAAGATTTTCAAGCACTAGTTTTGAAGGCCAAACTCACCTGGAAGCCGTAGTGAGTTCACTGTCCTTGTTGTTGACCAAAATCCAGTTCTCGGCACTAGGACTGGGGGCGGCGGGTGCTGCAGATGCCTTGGTGAGCTCCGAATCGGAGGTGTAACCGCGCTCTGGTACCGTGGAGGCGTCCTCCTCGCCACTTAAAGCTCCATCAGACTTGGCGCTCCCATTGGGCGGTAATGGCAGCTGGGTATCATCGTAACTGGGCGGCACAGCTCCAGCGCCCACGCACTCAAGCAGATTGAATATAATCTGCCAATCCTGCTCGGAATGGATGTTTTGGGCCGAGGTCTTGAGCAGTTCGTAGATACCAATTGAAATCTGTTTCGAGATGCGCAACAACAGCGCCGGCTTAAGCATCAGTAGCATCTTGAGGGACTGCAGGACAATCGGGCACAGCTCCTCATTTCGCATCAGATAGATGGCCAGTTTTAGGACGGCTACAATGCAACGGTTGAGCAGGTAATCATAGCCACACGAGGCACTTCCCATGAGCAGAAGGTACATCTGGTCTCGCACCGCTGGCCACAGCGGGATCATGCGATCCCGATTGTGGACAACAATCTTCACTAGAAACTCCATCCAAAAAACAGTTTGATCCTCGGCATATGGTAGTCCAATTGATTTGTGTCCCTGAGGAGCCTTTAGTAGACCCAGAACACATTTCAGCAACTCCTGCAGAGACTCCAGTTGCACAAACTTTGATTCCTGAAGCATTTGATCCAACTGGCATTCCCTGATGCACTTTCGTCCTAGTTTTATAAAGTCCTGCTCCTCGTAGGTTGGCTCTCGCTGACCCTCTGAGCTGATGAAAGAGTACAGGCTGGAGAACAGACCAGATTCCTGCTTCTCGCGAGGCTTTTCCACGATCAACATGGCCTTTCCGTTCGCCTCACAAAAGTCTTCAACTTCGATCAATGCTTTCGGGAGCAGTTTGAGACGGAAAAGCTGGAGATAAAGGTCCAGGATGTGCTTCCAGCTCTCTCTTAGGCAGTCGCCATAGTCATGTACCAACATGAATACCGTTCTCATTGCTTCCTGTCCTTTGCCATTCAATCCAAAGTTCACTGCTTGCTGAATTTCATTGTTTGCCGGAGCGGGCTCATGCTGTTCTACGCTGCTCAGCAGCGTTGTGAATTTGCAGAGCGTCAAAACGAGGGCATCAAAGTCCGAATGTAGATTATAGTGCGCCGATATAGCAGCGGATTTGCTGAAACCTGCAACAAAGTCGTTTATTAAAAAGAAAAGACAGTTTACTATATGTAAGCTCACCTGCAAGAGTTTTTTGATACCCCGACTCAGTGCTCTTATCAAACATAAAGCTAAGAGCGCTGAGAGAAGCGCCCCACACAATATTGAAGATCTCCACGTCGTAGGACGCATCGTGGACATAATGGAAATGGCCAGCATGGGTGTAGCCTCGACGAAGTAGCACTTTCCATTGATAGTTTTCTCGCACCAAGCCCGTTTGCTCAGCTGGCATTACGATCTCTTCGTTCCTTGAATAGATTCACCAAAAGAAATTAGCAATTGGAAACCAATTACATTTAATAAAGCTCACTTAATGGCATTAAAGACTTGAGCCAACATTTCCTGATCGAAATCCTCGCCGCCATTCAGACCACGCAAATTCTTGGTGAAATCCTCAAGCGTCATCGGAACATTCAGTCGCTTGGCATTGGAGTTGTGCTGATCCATGTTCAACATTATGATAGCATAGGCCAAGCGGAAGGCCGCATCCACATTGGCAAAAGGATCCTGGTTTTGTGTCTTGATTGGGGAATACAAAACTAATTAATCAAAAACCTATTTTATCTTATCAGAAATACTTACATGCCAATGATCGGAGAAGTGTTCCAGCACCAGGAAGATCAACGGAGCCTCTCCAGGCAATCTGAACGTCTCCAGGTAAAGACGCAGCGCTTGATCCACTCGAAGTCCAGTGAAATCGAACGAGTCCACAAAATTAATAAGAATCTTGGAGTCAACGTTCTTCTTTTTCGAGATATACTCTCCAATCATTTTTTTATCCAGTCCAGGGTTCTCGCGAAGAAACAGTGCCACCTGCATTGGATCAAGCTCTGCATTTAGAATGCCATGCTCCTGAAGGTATTGGATTCCCTTCTCCGGACGCTGATTGAAGCGTTCTGTTCCCTGGGAGAGTAGGCGCTTTTTTTGTTTGACTTTGGCAAGTTGTTCCGTGGTTATGCCCACGGCGCCATCTCCGCCAGATCGCAATCGCTGTGAGCTGGCGTTTATAAAGCTGGCTATGTGTTCCACACGCTCCTCTAGAGCTGCGCCATTGCCAGAATCGATTACGATTCCCTCCAATCCGCTGTTGTGTCGTGAATGGCGACTTCCGCCGGTTGCTGGCGCAGCTTCTGGCAAGGATTCTCTGTTGTTGCTGTTCTTGGCCGCTGCACAATTCCGCTCGATGCTGTCGATCACACTGATGAGCGCATCCATCGAAATGATGTGGGTGCTATAAACCGCATTGGTTGCTGAGAGCGTGTACTTGCTCAGTAGGTTGGTCAGACTCTCAAACATATCCGTGCAGTACAAATCGCAATCGTAGTTGATGTACAATTCGGTGACGAAGCCGGGGATGCGCCACAATTGCAGAAGATTGTCCAGAGCCAGTTCACGCATTTCGTAGGGCGTCTTGGGATTGTCGCTAGCAATGATTTCACTCAGTTTCCTGAGGTAACCTTCCAGCTGGAATTTCAGATGTCCGCGAAGAGACTCGAAGAGCAGGAAGCAGAGCTGCAGATCGGCAGCGAAGATGCTAAGGCGCTCCGAGCTGAGAAGCTGGAATAAAAAACCAGAGTTAGTGCCAGGATATTAAATGGAGAAGGGTATAGTCCCTTACCGATATCAAGTTTCTACACATATTGTCCTTTACCAGCTCAAGTAAGCCCTCATACTTTCCAATATTATCGGCTGCCACTTCAAAAGCTACTGTGAGCAGGCTCAGACCCGTGTGTATCATGCTGTCTGTGTTCTCCATATTCAGGGGGTCGCAGAGTATTATGAGGAAGCGGAATAGCTCGTGGATAAAAGGCAGGCCGTAGGGCGAGAGTGGAGCGGCATCCTGATCGGTGGATTGTTGTGTGAAACGAACGCCAACCGAGTTGATGTACTCGCTGCTGTTTGCCTCGGCCAGAGTGCTGGTTCCTTCGCCCACCTCGCCGTCCAACAAAGGCTCCGAATCGGGCGACTCCACTTGTATGACAGGTGCATCGGAGGCAGTGTTTTCTTCTTCCACCGAGCTCGCAGTTGTGGTCGGAGTCTGCGTAATCTTGCCCTGCATGTCCAGAATGTTTCCCGCTGGACTGGCGGGCGTGGTGGCCAGTATGGGTGCCTTGAGATGGCCGGGAACTGCCAGGTTGGCAGATTGCGGTGTCTGTGGTGGCTCCTCTACTGTTGAGGATTTTCTGGGGACAGCAGGTGCCGGCGCCACAGCCTTCCGCTTGAGTTTCTCTTGAGTAGCTCCACTGGCAGCATCACCGATGGTGAATCTCTTCTGAAGCATGGCGTCACTGCGCTCCTCGGCGAACTGGGGCAGACGCATGAAGAAGAGCAGCACCATGTCTTTCAGCGACTGTTCCGCCGAACGACGCAGTAGCTCACTCAGCCGGGTTTCAAAGCAGATCTTGAAGCAGCTGAGCATCACCTCGCACATGGACTCATTGCTAACGGCGGCTCCCTCGGGACTCCGGATGAGGGTATGCAGCACCTCAATCACGCGCATAAAGGTGACACTATCCGAGGACTGATCGGTGCCCATGAAGCGGGCATGTGTCACCGCATCGGCAATGCGCTCCACAATGTCGGCTAGATTTGGAGATGTGGGATCTGTGGATGGATAGGTTGATATATGAGCAACTGGCGAGGGAGAAGGTGGGTGGCAACTCACCTATCAGACCGTATGACAAGAATTTATTAACCGAGGCCAGGGCCAGACTAGTCAACGGACCCGTGGTGTCCGCCGTGCGAATCACCTCCAGAAACGGAGCCAGAAACACCTGCGGCTCGATGAGGCGCAGATCCTCGATGCGATTGAGCTCATGCTTGAGGTCAATGAACAGCTTCAGCAGCGAGTCCTTCTCGTCGTCCTGAAAATAAGCTTTTACTTTCTACTCTTATCGAGCATTAGAACTAGTAGTTACCACGTAGGCGGTGGCATTCCATCGCGTTCCACGTCGCATGGCCGTCATCAGGGTGGCCATCTCGCCCCGCACCACGTAGATGCCATTGCCCGGCAGCGCCATGGTGTCCGGATCGGGTCCTCCGCTTCGGGCTCTTCGACGGAGCAGCTAGTTGGCTTCCAGCGCTAGCGCAGAAAATTTCAGTTTATGTGGGGCAGGGCAGCTCCTCCTCGCCGTCGACCTTCGCATATGTTTTCGGCACTCGCCACTTGCCCACTCGCAATCGCACTCTCACGCAGCCTCGGACGAATCGCGGCGCACACTCTAGTTACACATCTCGCACTAATCTTAATTTATTGAACTTGTTAGCTGCTAATTTTTGGTGACGTTTACGTGTCGTTTATGTTCTTCTGTGCAGCCCGAATATTTTGCACGAACGTCTTCCAACACCGGCGCGGGAGTCGGTCGATTCGCAACACTGGCAAAGTCGGCCATGCCAACTCGATGCGTTATTTTCAAAAGCTTAACCATAGTTTGGGAAACAGACATGTTTGTTCAAGTAGAAGAATTACATTTTATAGATTTACCAAACATGTTTAGTAATTATTAGATTAAAAGACTTAATCCAAAGAGGTTTAATAATGTAGCACCTAAAAATTTAAATGCAACCAAGCAAAAAATCAATATATAAGTTGCTAAGTTGCTTCAGAAATTTTACAAGCTTGCGAATACCTTAACTAATAATTGATTGCACTTATAAATTACAATAAAAAACTTTCCTATAATGAAATAATAATATCGCCCTGTCGTCATATCGCAAAAGAACAGACACGCGCGCATCTCTAGTCGTGAGTGCTGCACCCACCTCTAAGTTACACTGGCGATTTGTTGGTAGTGCGTAGGCGAATTTCTAATTTTCCAACTTTTTTAACAGAAGCGTACTAAATGCCAGGAGCTCTTGTTTCAGACCACTGCGGACACTTCCACTGAGGCGACCGAGCACGGGGCAGGTGGATTTAAGGGACTCAGCGATACCAAGGCAGGCCACAACCCGAACAATATGGGGAACACGGATTCCAAGTTGAACTTTCGCAAGGCGATTGTGCAGCTGACGCAGAAGAACCAGAAGATCGACCCCAGCGACGAGCAGTTCTGGGAGCAGTTCTGGCAGGGCCACCAGACGACACTGGAGGATGTGTTCGCGCTGGTCACCTCCAGCGAGATTCGCCAGATCCGAAACGAAAACCCAGCCAATTTGGCCACCTTGTGCTACAAGGCGGTGGAAAAGCTGGCCCAGGCCGTGGACAGCAGCTGTCGCACGCAGGCGGAGCAGCAGTGCGTCCTCAACTGTGTCCGCCTGCTCGTCCGTTGCCTGCCCTACATCTTCGAGGACGACAAGTGGCGTGACTTCTTCTGGAGCAGCCTGCCCTCGCAGGAGAAGACTATGCCGCTGGCCCAATCGCTGCTGAATGCCACCTGCGATCTGCTGTTCTGCCCGGACTTCACGGTCACGGCAACGCGACGCACGGGTCCGGAGAAGGCCGAGGAGCTGGCCAACATCGATAGCTGCGAGTACATTTGGGAGGCGGGCGTGGGCTTTGCCCAATCGCCGCCCCACAACGCCCACATGGAGCGCCGGCGCACGGAGTTGCTGAAGCTATTGCTCACCTGCTTCTCGGAGCCCATGTACCGATCGCCGCAGCAGTCGGAGGAGCCCAACAAGTGGATAGCCTACTTCACCTCCGCCGACAATCGGCATGCCCTGCCCTTGTTCACCTCGTTCCTGAACACAGTGTGCTCCTACGATCCCGTGGGATTCGGAGTGCCCTACAATCATCTGCTGTTTGCAGACACCACGGAGCCTCTGGTGGAGGCGTGCCTTCAACTGCTTATTGTTACCTTGGATCACGACATGGTGGTGCAGCAGCAGCTCACCCAACCCGGGCAGGCATCCTACGACGAGGGCAACTGCGGCGACAACCTGTTCATCAACTATCTGTCACGAGTCCACCGGGATGAGGACTTTCATTTCGTGCTTAAGGGCATAACACGGCTGCTAAACAATCCCCTGGTCCAGAATTACTTGCCCAACTCCACGAAGCGGTTGCATTGCCACCAGGAGCTGCTCATTCTGTTCTGGAAAATATGCGACTACAACAAAAAGTTTCTGTATTTCGTGCTGAAGAGCTCCGACGTTCTGGATATCCTTATTCCTATATTGTATCATCTGAACTACTCCCGGGCCGACCAATCTCGAGTGGGATTGATGCACATTGGTGTCTTCATACTGTTGCTGCTATCGGGTAAGTCGTATTTGTTTTGTTCGGAAACAGTACTTTAACTTTAAAACTCATTGATAGGCGAGAGGAACTTTGGCGTTCGTCTGAACAAAGCTTACTCCGCCACCGTGCCCATGGATATACCCGTGTTTACTGGAACCCATGCCGACTTGCTCATCACGGTGTTTCACAAAATAATAGCCACTGGCCATCAGCGACTGCAGCCCCTTTTCGATTGCCTGCTCACCATTCTGGTCAATGTTTCGCCCTATCTGAAAACCCTCTCGATGGTGGCCAGTGTAAAGCTGCTGCATCTCCTGGAGGCCTTCAGCACGCCCTGGTTTCTGCTATCGGCACCCAGTAATCATCACTTGGTATTTTTCCTGCTGGAGATCTTCAACAACATTATTCAGTATCAATTCGATGGCAACTCGAATCTAGTCTACACCATTATACGAAAACGTCATGTGTTCCATGCCATGGCGAATCTGCCGACCGATATGGCTGGGATCGCGAAGTGCCTGAGTGGCCGCAAGACTGGTGGAAAGTTCAATTTGCCGCGGGTACCGCAAAGGAGAACGCCAGCCGTTACCCAGGAGCTGCCCTCGGCCCATGTGCCGGAGGAGTACAACGAAGAAGATGAGGATGATGACGAGGACGACACAATTCATGAAGAGCCCAAGGCGGAGGAGGATCTCGAATCGGAGACAGAGTCCCATGAGCGATCTCAGTCGGGGGAACAACAGCCAGACGTTCTCACGGCCCAGCCAGCCGAGCCGGGAACACTGAAAACCTCATTGCTGGACACCCCGGCAATCAGTCAGATGACGGAGCGGGAGCAGGCCCATCCGAATGACAAACCGCAGGCGGAGTCGGATTCTACAGAAATTGTGCCCTACGACAGGTCAGCTGCTTCGACACCAACCGGCGATCGCAAGTCCACCTCACCCACAGAACTGTCGCGTTTGTCGGTGGCGCACAGAGGCAGCATTCGCATGGTGCCGGGCGAGGGCGATCGTTGGGCACCAACGCCCGAGTGGATCGTCTCTTGGCGGTCAAAGCTGCCACTGCAGACGATCATGCGACTGCTGCAGGTCCTGGTGCCCCAGGTGGAGAAGATCTGCATTGACAAGGGACTGACCGACGAGTCGGAGATCCTCAAGTTTCTGCAGCACGGAACGTTGGTGGGATTGCTGCCCGTGCCGCATCCCATTCTCATCCGGAAGTACCAGGCCAATGCGGGGACCACGGCTTGGTTCCGCACCTACATCTGGGGAGTCATCTATCTGCGCAACGTAGAGCCGGCCATCTGGTACGATACTGAGGTCAAGCTCTTCGAGATCCAGCGCGTCTAGGTCAGTATGTGGACACCAAACCAAACAGCAGCGAAACCGTAGCTCACACGCTTTGGCATTTATTGTAGTTAATTTATTTAGTGCATATTTTTCATTCCAAAAGTCTTTGTGAAAAAATCATTGTATAATGAATTCCCCTTACCATATGTCTGCTTATCGGTTCCCCCGTGTCTTTCGATTTTGTGTCGAGGCGAACCACCCAAAAATGAGGCTTATCAGTTGTAACGATGTAGCGTGAGTTCCTTTTAACTGATTTTGTTATCGGCTTTTAGCATTGATATTTAATTGCTTTTCCTAATTTATTAATTTATAGAGCTCTCCAAAACAGCGTAAGCACAAAGTGTTTGTACTTTAGTTGAAGACTAAATTATTTAACAATTATTGTATTTATGTTTGTAATCTGTGACACAAAATGTTCCTTGTGCCGTATTTTTAATACCCTGCTTTAATTATTTATTATTTTAATTTAATTTTTAAAATTCCTGTATTTTGAATCCGAGAAATTCACTGCTATAATCGTGTGCTTTTGCCTCTGATAACCATTGAACTTAAAAATAAATATATTCTCTCCACACACCCATGTTGTTGAATTCCACTACACTACGTATTTATATTTTTCTGGCTGCTCTAACTAACACCAAATAAGCTTTATTTGCTCTTGTAATAAATAGAAAACTTTAGTTGAGTTTTACGATCTGCTTTTTAAACATAATTAAACATAGATATTAATGATAAAATGGAGAAAGTGTAATAATTTATTGTCTACGTGTGCTTATAATACATATATACAAATTATTAATGACTTATAACGGAATACGAACTAAACCAATGGCACCTATACAAGTCACTTTATAAAAAATCAATATACGAAATAAATCAGAACCTAAGCTATAGAGGTTTTCATTTCAAAATATGGATAGAAAAATGAAAAAATCGATTTTGTGGTGTTTTATTTATGAAGATGGTACAATTTTAAGCCAAATAACAGATATTATAACAGTTTTGGTAAGCACTAATCGTGACTGTGTTCATGCAGCTTTTGATCATGTTGAGCATGAAGATCTTTCCTTCTATTAGGTTTCTTCTTTTTGGATTCTGTCTCTTCTTTCTCCATTAGTGTCATCAAATGCTGATGCCAGTAGAAATATTTAAATAAGAATAAAAGAAATAGTGTCCCAATGGTGACGATGGAAGCGGTATTTATCTCGACGGGCTTTTCACGTTCTTTTTTGATTCTGTCGGAAAAATGGCGGGCAGACATTTGAAAGGCGAATCTCTGTGGCTTTGCTATTGCCGAGCTGTGATTATGGCTCATCCGAGGCAACGGCGGTAGTTGTCAGGACTGGATCGTATTGGAATTAGCTGTGGCGGCCGGAGGCGCAGCTACTGGGATAATGGTGAACTTGATGAAGGAGCTCTTGCTGCGCTTTTGCACTATTCTGCCAATCAATTGAGGCTCCTTGATGGTCTGTTCGATGGTCTTGACTATGCGCTCGGAGCCGCTTTCGTCGGATCCACTGGAGTTGCCCTGGATGAGGATGCGCACCTCGTGCCGCTTAGCCAGCCACTTGACAATGTTCTTCAGTCTCGAGGAGAGATCATGCTCCGTGATACGTGCACCAATGGTTAGGGATTTCTCCGACTTCTTCTCCTTGGCCTTTTCACTGGAGGACTTCGATGGATCCGCATCATCCGACAGCATTTCGGCAGCAGTGACTAGTCTGTAGAATGTATGGGTAAACTTAATAATAATGGCTTAGATTTGTGGATAGTATACCCACTTGAACATGCCTCTTCCTGTTTTGGCATCCGTCTGCTCCAGGCGCAACAGGTGCAGCTCCCGCCGTTTGGCCAATTTCTGGGCCTCCTCCAGGGTGGTTATGCTCATCGACTGGTTCTGCTGGATGAGGGTGATCTTTTGGGCCGATGCCTTGGGAGTCCGGGTGTCTCGGGCCTTGGGTGCACCTGGATTTCCACCTGCCGGCTTTTGATTCTGGGCCAAATTCCATTGGACCGACAAGGCACGCAGGTGTTGCTGCTGTGCAACTGCAGCTGCAGCATGTTTTATTATGAATCCCAATCGTTGCATGCTCGATTTATTAGTACATATATGTATAATCCACTTTTGCTTTCGTTATTTGCGACTTTCCTTTGCTTGTGCAATTGTTTTTATGTCAAAGAGTTGCCAAGTCACATAACACGGCGAAAGGTAAGAAACCAAAATGTTTAACAAGTTTCCATAAAAGAAGTTTTTAATTTTTGGATTTAGATACGCTTTTTAGTTAGGAAACGAAATTGAAAAACCGAATTTCTGGTGTTTTTAGGTGCATCATATTGCAATAGTTTTGACTGTCAGCTGTTTTGGATGTAAATATCAGCTGACAAACGGCTGGAGTTATCGATAACACAGAACACGCAATAACAGCGACTATCAAATTTTGAAAATATGGCGGGATAATTTCTCCCTTGTTACCTTTAAATTCTAGTTTATTTTTATAAAGTAAGCCCTTTATATAAGAAACCTTCTGTTTAAGCAAAAAAAATAGGTAATGTAGAAACTGTAAAATTGTAGGTCTTAGATTGTATTGTAAAGAAATTTATACACACTCATATGTCTAAATGAGTATTAGCTAATTTTTAGAATAAAGATTAATTTCTATCGCGTCGCCTGTAACCGGTGTAGTTGCGCCTCCTGTTCGGAGCACGCTTCTCCTCCCTGGCCCGCTGTTCCGCCTGCCAAATGCTTCGAAGATTCTGGCACTCGGGCGAATTCGAGTGCTCCTGCTGCAGTGCAGCCATTTCCGGCTGGCGACACCTCTCGCAATCCTCCCATCGACTGAACTTGTTCACATTCCGATCGCACGGATCCGTGGCGAACAACATGCACTCGTCGGCACAGAAGTTGTAGGACCAAAACTGTCCCGTAATCGTTTGATCCTGGCAACGGGGCTGGGCTGTCTGCAGCATTTGGAAGCAGCGATTGGCCAGCGAGGAGTCCTCATCGCCTCCAGGTGCATACATGTCCTGATTGCCATAATTACTTGACCTCTGCCATGGCTCCCTTGGGGGATTCTCCTCTGGAGGCTCTACCATCGATCCGTATTTGTTGGCGGGTCTTTGACGCTGCCAGGGAGCCCGTTCCACATCCTCCAAGCGCGGATCACTGGCACGTGGTTGCCCCGTCCAAATGGGTCGCTCCGTCCTGGCTGGGGGGTTGTAGGTTCTATCGTAGTTTGAATGCCCAAAAGTCGGCGGAACTCTCCCCAGATTCGTCTGACGCTCGGGCGTTCGTCTGAAAGCGTTTCCCTTGAGATTGCCAACCTCGAAGCCACGAAGTCCACTTCGGGGCTCCCCTTCCTCGCCTTCAAAGGTCTCTGCCTCCGGTTCAAGTTGCGATCCATAGATATTACCTCCAGTGCGTCCAGGCTGACCATAAGAACCATCCACATCGGCATTGTAGGATCCCGGTAGGTTACCCAGACAAGCTCTGCCGGAGCATTGACGCGTTTCCTGCAGATCCACGCGATGGACACTCTGGCACTCGGGTTCCGCTTGAGGATTGAGGTACTGCCTCTGGCGCATCTCGTAGCCATCGCCACAGGTGACGCTGCAGGGACTCCAGCTGCCCCAGGAGCTCAATTGGCACTCGGCCCGCCGCTGTTGGGGGACTGACTGATAGCCATTCCTCCTGACCTCCGGCTCCAGATCCTCGAACTCGTCTGCTTCCCTCATCGGCCCGCTTTGACCACACATCTCGCCCTGGCACTCACGCTCCTCATACTGCGGCACATTGCAATTGTAGACCTTGGCCAGCTCTGGCTGCTTGTAGACACGCCTTCTGTACTGCATGCCAGCGCCACATTTGGAGGAGCAGTCGCTCCAGCTGGACCAAGGATGGGTAAGACACTCTCTTGGCACATCCGCGTCATTGTTGGCTGGGTATTATAAAGGGGATACAATTATTACCTAATCTTTGCTTATGAAAACCGCACATACAATCCTCATCAACACATCTTCTCTCATAGATTCGCTGTCGTTTCACCGTCAAAATGGCCATGTGCTTCATGGGAGCCCCGGATTTATCGTTGAAAGGTGAACGTGGGTCGTTGGGTAAGTCTGAACGTATGCGTCTAATGACATCCGGCGGAACCTGCGGCTGATCGGCTGACTATGAAATGTAAACCAAATGTTAGTAAGGAAACAAACACTATCGATATCCTTCTACCGTATAGCTGGGACCTGCATCTGTGCCCACATCCCACGGATACAGATTGATCACCTTCTCCTCTAGCCAGGTGCAGTTGCGCAGGCACAGCTCTAGCCCGGCAACGCCCACAATCCAATCCGGCGAGGGCTCTATCTTGGAGGCAAAGGACACCATGTGATGTACGGGATCCACTCTCACCGAGGCCATCGCCTTGCTGCTCATGTTGGGATAGGATGGCCCGCGTGCCTTGATAATGGTGCGTATTTTCTGATCCTAAAGAGGATAATTAGATAAATTGGAGTACCTTATAGTCGGAAATAGTTACCACAGACTCACCCGAAAATTAATGCTAAATTCTCGCTCCAGAAGACGAGAACTGCAGTGTTCCGCATACTGTTTCATAGCCAAACTGGCCAGTGTACCCGCTTCCCAGAAGCGATAGTCCGAGCTGTGGGCCGCTCCGAGAAGCTCACAAAAGCGAGTCTCCCAGCCGCGAGCAGGAAAGTCCTTGGGATGCAGATTCCTAGACCAGACGCCCTCAAAGATAAGCTAGAGGTGGTGGAAACAAGAAAGGTAACTGGAACTTTGGTAAACCCCCAACTTGCTCACCTCATATCGCGCCTCATCGCAGGCACAGCAGGGAACATCCACCGTCGGAGTTGCGGGCTGACTTTCCACATCATCGGTGACCTCCTCGCAGATCCTTCGCGTTAGACCGCCATCGTCCATGTGCCACACATCGCGATGCTGTTGAACGGTGGCCCGAATTAGGATGCAACCACTGCCCGGCTCACTGGGCGCCACCCAGGTCAGGTGCATGTGCGTCTTGGGGTTCGTATTGGTGTTCTCCACCATGTTGATGCAGTTGGGACTGAAGCGGCTCTCGATCAGATCGCTCAGCTCGAAGCGACCCAAGTCGTCATTGTAGCTAAAGTCACCATTCTCGTTCTCCAGGGCCAAGATAAAGCTGATGTAGCGGTGGCCATTGAATGCGTTAAGAGAGACTAAAGGAGAATCAGTCTGAGTTCCAGAATACAACAACACAACACAAAACCGAAACCCTTATCATCGACCTTGAATTTCAACGAATTCGCAAAGGTCCCAGATAAGCGACACTTTTGTTTAGTAAACAATAAACATTGCGAAATGTTGGGACCTTGGGACCCCATCTCCCTTGAAGTTCAAGCGCAAGGCCAATGAACTCGTTCTCACCGTTGTATTCCTGGCCGAGAATGTACGTTTCCGGATTGCTCATCACGCTTATCACAAAGTTCTCATCCACCGGCGATTTGGGCGAGGCCGTATTGGCCGGGCGGCGCGTGCAGATCAGGCAGCCGACTCTTCCAATCACCAGCGAAGTAGCCACTAGAAGTAGCTCCACGAGAGGAGCAGCACTTGACCACCACATTTGCGTTTTTGGGAGCTTTGCTAGCGTATAGAACCATTCGACACGAGCGACTGTTGCAAACTGAGCGGAGATTCCATTCCATTCCGAAGAATTGCTTTGCCAAAAGCCGAAAAGAGAGACTTGAAAGCTGATAAGGCTGGAGAGCATTGTATATTTCTGACCCACTGATACAAATAGAGTGCGTCGGAGGCTCTTATCAGCCGACAATGCCGGAAAGCCGGAAAAGTAGGGATCTGAACTCTTTAAGCCTGTGTAAGGGAGACTCCAAGACAAAAAGCTCTCTCTTAAGGTGCCGGCTAAGGGAACTAAACCATATCGAAAATATCTAATATACAAATTAAACTTCAAGAATTGCTTTCTAAAATAATTATTAAAACATACTTATAATACTTTATTTAATATAATATATTTAATATCTATTTAGATACCATAACGACCCCGTCTTGAAGTTTCGTATCTGCTTTTTGTTTGCGACATGGGTTCTCCAATATCGCCAGCTGCTTCGACGAATGGAGAACCGTAAACTCCTCCATCTGCTGAGTCATAGGATCTACCTCCCGATTGAGTGTAGGATTTACCTTGTGCTCGGTTATAGGTTCTATCCCCTGTTTGGTCATAGGATCTACCTCGTGTAAGATCATAGGACTTACCATAGGATCTACCTCCCGTTTGATCATAGTTTCCTCCTGCCGCTCTACCGCCCATTTGATCATAGCTTCCTCCTCCCGTTCTACCTCCTAGTTGATCATACGATCTACCTCCCGATCTTCCAACATTCTGATCATAAGGTATACCTCCCTCTTGCGTTTGGTCATAAGAGCCTCCTCCGTACGGGTCCATGGCATCGTTTTCGGATCGCTCCATATTAATTTGTGGCTGCAGGCAGGTGCCCTCGCAGGCCATCAGAGTACGGAAGCGGTTCCTATTCTCATCGCAGTTGTCCGTTGTGAAGATCTTGCACTCGTGATCTTCGTGGTCGAAGAACCAGAAGTTGCTCACCACCACTGGATTGGCAACACAGGGACGAGTGGATGCGAAGGGTTTCTCAAAGCAGTAATCTTGAACCACATTATAGTTGGCATTGTTATCGCTGGGGGTTTCCTCCTCATCCTGCTGTTGAGGCGGATAGCGACCACCATAGGGAGAGCGAGTGGTAAATACAGGTCTATACCTAGGGGTAGTGTAATCATTGTAGGCGTTCTTATTGTTATAGCCCTGATTTAAATCGTTGTAACCAGGTCTATTGCCCACAAGTTTATCATTGCTGTAGGTATTTGAGGGAGGAAATCCCTTGTCGTAACCACCCAAGTTATCGGATGGATTATAAACGGGGCGCTGTTGATTTTCTATCTGATCTGGTGACTCCTGTGAGTTGTCCCTGGAATTGTAGGAGGATCTATCGTTGCCCGAATTGTAACCCATTCTACTATTCTCCTGTCTGCTGTTCCAGTTTGGGATTCTCCCACCATAGCTACCCTGATCTCTCTCGCCATACAAGTCAGGTTCCGGCAAACCGTCTAGTTCGCCGTTGTCCGGAATGGTGCCTCCGCAATCGGATCCCATGCACTGCCGGGTCTCCTCCAACGGCAGTCGCATGACGGACAAACAACGCTGTCTGGCCTGCGGATTGTAGTAATCGCGGGTGCGAGTGGAGGATCCTCGTCCGCAGGTCTTGGAGCAGGGCGACCATTCACTCCAGTTACTTAGCTGGCATTCGGCCAATGAGGCACCTCCTGGCGGATTCTCCATCCCCAAGCCCAGCTCCTCACCTTCCGATTCCTCCTCCGCTGGTCCACATTGGGTTCCCTCGCATTGACGCACCTCCTCCAAGCGACGATCGCAGTTGAAATTTGCCGCCAGGCTGGGATTCTTGTAGCTCCGCTGACGTTGAGCGTAGCCCTGACCACAACGCGTGCTGCAGTTAGTCCATTCGTTCCAGGGATGTACAGCGCACTCCATAGGTCCATCCTCTGAAACTGATTATTAGAGATCACTAGGGGTTATTTGTGGAGATTAGAAGATCTACTCACCCTCTTCGCACTCGCGGATGTAAAGCTTCTTCCGAGTCAAATAAAGTGTAGCCAATGGCTTCATTGAGGCACCAGTTTTGTCGTAAAATGGCGAACGATCGTCGCTGGGATACGATGATGTTATGCGGCGCACCACATCCGGTGGCACCTGAGGCTGATCTGGGGACTTCAAGAGGCCTGTCTGCATAATGCCCACATTAATAAACTCATTACCTACCATATAAGAAGGACCCGAATCGGTTCCTATATCCCACGGATACAGATTCAACACCTTTCGCTCTAGCCAGGTGCAGTTGCTAAGGCAAAGCTCCAGTCCTGCCACACCCAGTATCCAATCGGGCGAAGGCTCAATCTTGGAGGCCAGAGAGATTTGATGATGCACAGGATCCACACGAGCATTGGCTAGCGTTGTTCCATAGACATTCAAGCGGTGGGCAATGCCAGGAGCTTTGATAATAGTCCGGACTTCGCCATTCTGTGGGGAAAATTCGTCTAAAGTGAACTCAGAGTAGAGAAACCTTCGAAACCCACTTGAGTGTTCTCCCTGATCTCATTCTCCAGCGTGCGGGTGGCTCCATGCTCGGCCATCTCCCTTAGGCCCTGACTAGCCCTTCCTCCGTAGGACCAATACCGATAGCCGTGACTATGGGAAGCACCGATTAGCTCGCCCAAGCGTGTACGCGAAGCCTCGTCGGGAAAGTCCTTGGAATGTGTGTTCCTGGCCCACTTGCGCTCCAGAACGATCTTGGAAAGAAGATACATTTATTCCAGTGAAGATCAGAAAGGCTATTACAATCTTATCACCTCATATTTGGCTTCATCACAGGCACAGCAATTCTCCAAGGGCGGCGTTAGGATGTTTAGCTCGTCAATTTCCTCGGGACAGATCCGCTTTGTCAGGAAACCATCGTCCAGAAACCACACATCACGATGTTGGACCACGCCCGCCTTGATCAGCACACAACCGCTGTCGGGATGACGTGGCGCTATCCAGGACACCTCTATGTGGGTCTTGGCATTGGTATTCGTGTTCTCCACCATGTTCTCACAGCCGGAACTGAATCGGGTTTCCGTGGTGCCCAGCAGTTCAAAGTGACCGATCATATCCTGACCATCAATGAGGGTCGACTGATCCTCGGCCTCGACAACCAATGTGAAGCTCAGGAACTTCAGGCTTATGGGGCAGGATAGCGAAACTAATGATGGTTATTAATGTAGAATGAATATATATTCTACAACCTCTTCGAACCCCTCACCATTGTACTGATGCTCTGGCACATAGGTTGCTGGATTGCCATCGATCAGGATCTTGAAGTTCTCATCGACAGCCGATCGTTCGCCGGATGCTCCCTGTGGAACCCGATAGCAGGCTCCTCGAACCTCGACAACCAGGAGAGTAAGGAGCACGAATAGGCGGAACATCTCTTCACGATCGAAGCTCAACGACGACTGACCGAAATTGTTGAGTCGCCGTCTCCGTTTAATCGATGAGCACTTCATTCGATCAATTATCCCCTTAGATTGAGTTGCCATCAATTATGAATGGTTGGTTTTTGTGGCACGCTCTTCAATTGACGCTCTGACGCCCGGGTTCTTTGAACTTGGAACCCGGCGAAAATCACTCGGGAACTGCTCACAGTTATTTAATAGATCTGGGTCAAGGGCAAACTGATGTGAATCGGAATTACAACGCGAATAGAGTTTTACTTGTGTGAAAACTGGAAATCGGTTTTGATAAACACAACAAGAGAAGCATATAGATCATGGTTTTGTATATTTAATGGTACCCTCTATAGTGATTACATAATTGGTGTGTATAAGTAATACTTGTTGCAGCTGAGAGGGTCATCTCACCACCGCTCGGGTTCATCGTTGCTATTAAGGAGGCACGGCATCATCACACACTTCTCCATGCGGACGCGATCCTTGCACTTGAAGCTCAGATCGGTGTTCAGAAGGGTGCGTGTCCGCTGGCGAACGGCACTGTCGCCACAGCTGGCCGTGCAGGGCGTCCAGGCGGACCACTCCGAGTAGCGACACTCGTCCCGGGGCTCCGGTGCTTGCGATACCTTCACCACATGCCGACGCTCCCCAAATCCTCGACCACTGATGGAGTACATATCCTCGCACCGCTGATAGCAGCGATCTAAGCGAACCAAGTGTTTGGGACAGGGTTTCCCTCCATACTTGGGCGTCTTCACCACGCGACGCGTTCGCAGTTGGAAGCCATCGCCACAGGTGGCGTTGCAACTATGCGATATCCAGTCGGAGACCATGCAATCAATGGCCGGAACACCGTCGTGCTGGAGTTCCTGTTTGTGTCGCGGCAGCCGGCAGGTCTCCTCGCACTCCTCCTTCGACTTGAACTTGTTGCTATTCCTGTCGCAGCGATCCGACCAATAGATGCCGCACTGGTCGCTCACATGGTCGTAGTACCAGAAGTTGGCCACATCGCTATCCCGACACGGGCTATCGGTTAGCTCGTCGTAGCAGAATCCCGGGACTATAGTGTCGCAGCTGGGATTCGTGCAGTTCACCTCCTCCAGCAGCTTGATGTGGCGACAGGGATCCTGTCCATCGTCATTCGGATCAGTTACCCCGTACACCTGGTTGTTATTCCACACCTTGCGGATGCGCTGGCGCTTGCCATGTCCACCGCAGGGTCCACTGCAGGGCGAGAAATCCGACCAGGGTGTTACCCCACAAACCGGGGGTATATGGTCCTCCCGATGCTGACTGTAGCTCTCAAAGTTCCGAAAGATCGATCGTTTTTCGGCAGATCCACCTTCATCACCACCGCCGCCGGTCTGTTCCTCCTCTGGTTCACCAGCGGCACCACCTTCGTTCTCAATATCGCCGCCGCATTCCATGGCCTCGCAGATCTTGGTCTCATGCAGACGCGCCCTACTGGCCTTCTGGCACTTCTTCTTGGCCTTCTTGTTGAGATAGTGCCGGGTTCGGGTCATCTCGCCAGTGCCACAGGTCACCGTGCAGGAGGACCACTCGGTCCAGTCGGACAGGCCGCACTGGGGATCGTCGTTGCTGCCGGGCGGAGGTCCAACCTCTGGTTCAACGCCCTCGGCTGTCTCCTCATTGAAGCCGGCGCACTTGTGACCCACGCAATTCTTCTCCTCACGCAGGGCATTGTTGCAACGATGACGCTATAGGGAAACGCTAAGGAAATGAGTTTACCTTCTAAACCTCCTCAAACTCCTTTCATACCGAAGCCTGTGCTGGGTTCTTGAACTCGCGTATTCTGTACTGTTTGCCAGGTCCGCACTTGGTGGTGCACTCATCCCATCTGGACCAGGAATGTGTGGCGCACTCCGCCGGCAACTGTTCCGCTGAAGGATAAGGTTATTTCAATGCCATACATGAATTAAATACGGCTTACACTCTACTTACAATCTGAGGACTCGCAGTTCTTCTCGTAGAGACGTCGTCGATTGATGTGCAAGGTGGCCAGTGGTTTCATTTGGGCACCAGTGGGATCATAAAAGGGGGAACGGGGATCGTTGGGGGAATTGGACTTGATGCGGCGCACGACGTCGGGAGGAACCTGCGGTTGGTCAGCGGACTAAGGAAATATGAGATGTATTATAAAGTATCTAATAGAAATAAAGAGATCATCTCACCATATAAGATGGCCCACTGTCGGTGCCCGCATCCCAGGGATAAAGGTTGTGCACCTTGTTCTCCACCCAGGAACAGTTGGGGAGGCACAGCTCCAGACCAGAAACTCCAACAATCCAATCCGGCGAGGGATCCACCATCGAGACGAGGGAGATCAAGTGGTGATTGGAGTCCACGCGGAAAACGGCAAATGTTTTGCCCGTTACATTCGGATAGGCAATGCCCCTGGCCTTGATGATGGTGCGAATGTGCTCGCTCTGATCCTTGAGCTCACTCTCTAGGGTTCGCGTTGAACCATGCTCCGCCACCTCACGCAGACCCTCGCTGGCCAGCTCGCCATACTGCCAGAATCTATAGTCCAAGGTGTGTGAGGCTCCAATGATATCGCTGAATCTGGTGCGCCAGCTATTTGCCGGAAAGTCCTTGGGATGTGTGTGTCGCGACCACTTGCCCTCGAAGGTAAGCTGGGAAAAGAATCTAGTTGTAGTGAATCCCTATATAACTCATGTAACCCACCTCATATTTGGCCTCGTCACAGGCACAGCAAGGATCTACGATGCTGGGCTGGGTGTCAATGTCATCCACCTCCTCCTCACACATGCGCTTGGTCAGGAATCCATCGTCCATGAACCACACATCGCGATGCTGCATCACCGTGGCGCGCAGCAGGATGCAACCCTGTCCCGGACTGGATGGAGCCACCCAGACCACGTCCACGCGGGTCTTAACATTCGTATTCGTGTTCTCCACCAGATTGGCACAGCGTGGACTGAAACGAGTCTCGGCCAGATCCGAAATCTCCCAGGTGCCCAGCGCATTGGGATCAGCATTGCTGTCACCACCCTCCACATCCAGGGAAAGCATGAAGCTTATAAAGGACAGATCCGAAAACGCACTGAGGCTTACTGGAAAACCGAAAACAGAGCAAAGAGTTAGGAACCAAAATATAGTAATTTCTACTAATAACAAATGACTAGTTTAATAACAAGTTACATCATCATAAATCACTCACCATTATACCTTTGACCGGGCACATAACTCTGTGTATTTCCGTTCACGGATAGCACATAGTTGTCATCCACCGGCGACTTGGCTGCCGTGGTGCCCAGTGGAACCCTACTGCAGCCCTCGATCCGGGGAAAAACTCTCGCTAGAGTTAGCACCAATAAAAAACATTCCAGGGCTTTCATTTCAAAGTGCTGCAATGGAAAATTGAGTCGGAATTTTAGATTCTAAACGAATGCAACCACGTGGTGGGGGAAAAACTATTTCTGGTCACCATTTGCAAAGCACTTAATTGCCTTAATTATCCGCATTCGTATTTCGTATCGAATGTCAATGGCAACCAATGGGACCTACATCCAGTTTTGAATTGAACTTGAATTCGTAGAAATAGCCTTCAATTGGATGACTTTATTGCATAGTTCTTCCACACCGACACTTTCCATTTCCTTTGAGATCCAAACCACATCCACACAATTGCCATGCGGAACTTGAACTAGGTGGCTTGGTTGTTTACCCCTTGAAAATCGGATCGCATTGCGTATATATATGTACTATGTAAACCGTCTACGTCACTGATTAAATTCAATTGAAAAACGCGCCGACTGTCTAGAGCAAAATAACAGCCCCTAGAGGGTGACAAAAGCCATGCCCATAGATTTAATCATTGTAGGCACTTTAAGGGCTTCTTTTCAGACGTGTAAAACCCTTTTTCACTAGCACATTTAATAGGTTACTGCAGTCCAACTAGGCTTAGTTAATAATGAATGCAGTTTTCAAGTATTTCAGTTAGTTTTTGGAACTAGAACTGCTTAGTATTGATGGATCGTATATGAAATACTCTGTAGAACCGTTTGCCAGATGGAAATTCAAACGAAGAACTTACTCGGTGGGCACACAAACAGCAACTGAATGCAAATTTCCCCGAGTCGAATATTGGACAGACGATGTGCATCGGGTCCAACGAATGGATTATGGAGAACCTCAGCGAGAGAGAACCGAAGCTTTACTTTTTTTCCCTCTTACTTAGTTGCGCATCCATTTCATCCAAATTTTCGCATTTGTTGATAACACTCATTTGTTTTCATATGCCCATTCTAAACAAAGACCTCTGGAAAACACCGGCTACAGTGGAACTGAATTATTTGGGGACCACAAATCATCTATCTAGTAAGCTCTGCTTTGGAATTCAGTATACCTCATAAGACGAACACGTTCAGTTAGCCAGAAAGTATTTTTTTGTACCCCTTTAGACATCGTACAGCTTGAATTATTTAGACAAAAATTTTGTATATTTTTTTCCCCGTTTTTTTGATCAAAATATTCTGTTAGAAAAACTCATTTATTTAGTTGCAAAACTAGTGCTTACAATCGGAAATTATTATGGCCACTCCGGTTCGGGGTAAGTGATTGACATTTCCTTAGTGACTTAAGGATTGATCCTTGATTCTCTTTGGTCATCCTTGCTAGCGAATAAGGCCTCCATGCTGAGGGCTGGGGGAAGAGGTCAAAAGCCTGCCGTTGGCACTTGGGTGAGTATAGTTAATACTTCCCGCGAGAGGTATGTAAGTGATAACTCAAATATTCCTCATAGTCTCCTGCTTCCACACGATGTGAAACCTTTGCACCCCCTCCCATCGTGAGTCCTGGCTCGTCTTTAAACAGTCGTAGCCGCGACAAAATAGCCGGAACTCGCATTCCAATCAGTCGTACTCCGATCCGTCGTGCTCCTGATGCCCAAACGCGAAACACATCCCCAGTAAGGGGTAATGCCTTGAAAGGACCCTCCACCATCAGTGCTTGCTCTTTGCCCGACAAGAAAACGGGCGATGATGATAAGGCGTCGGCTACCCCACCGCGATTGGTTTTTTTTGCCCAGCAAGTTGCCAGGAACAAGAAATTAGGCAGGTTACCTCATCAGTTTGCTGATTAGACATATTTAAAGACCCTCCTTTGCTTTCCTTACGATTTCACAGGTACAAAGCCAGACAGATCGCATCAACGGGTCATCGAATTGAATAGAGTACGGGCCTTCGAGTCGCAGAAAAAGAAACTAGAGCACATGCAATCGGAGTTCATGCACAAACTTCGCTCCTTGGGTCCGAATTTTCGGAATGGGGTCTCCTACAAGTTTGTGGCCATTGTCATAAACGACGATTGCAAAGTCGTGGTCAACGAGGACGATCTGCTCCGATTACCCAAGAATCTACGTGAGTTTATTCTATTGATTTTTATATCTTAAGCCCGAAGTATTCGAGCAAGTGTCTAAAAGTAGGCAATACATTTTATTTTCCGCTCGTCAAGTAGGGTGGGTATTTTATAGCATATTTTGGGATGTCTAAATAAAAAGTTGCAATAAGTTTTAACTAACCAACTAAGCACACATTTTTTAAACTTATAATTTTATAATTTCGAACTGTATTATTAGAAGTAATAATAATAATATTTGTATAAATATCTTTTTTTTAGCTACTGAGAGTATCAATGACTTGAAACATCGCTGTCGTGCCATAGTCGATATGGGTTTCGTAATATTCTACGACTTTATACCTTTCATCCAGAAGGCCAAAAATGAGTTCGAGGCTCGTGAGAAACGGGAGGAGATTCGAAACAAATTGGCCTCGATGGTGGTAAGTATCTAGAATTATTTACTAGAAAGGTTCTCAAGATCTCTTTGGTCTCTAGAACAAGAAAATGAACTCCGTCGCGGATGAGATCGATCAATTGTGTAGTCCCGGCTGCAATAGAGCCGAGGCAACCAATAATCATCTCTATCGCGAGATGGCGGAGCTGCGATCGCAGAAGCAGCACATGGAGGCTCGTTACTTCGATACCAAGAAGGAGCACTGCGAGGAGATGAACAAATTGAGGGACGAGTACGAGCGAAAACTGGCTGCCCAGCTGGGCATCCGGGATCAGACCATCACTGAGCTGAGGAAAAGCCTGCGGAAGAGCGAGGATCTGGTTAGCGAACAATCCATTCGGCTGGCCGAGAAGAATGCCACGCTGATGAACGAAGATGGAACTATTGAAGAGTTGCGTTCCGAGATGGCCAAGGTCAAGTCGGCGTAAGTTAATTGATTGTTTTTAGATCCCTATATCGTTATATCCCATATTATATTATATAGCAACCAACGAATGCTTCAGCGTTTGGAGGAGGCGGACGTTGGCCTGGAACGTGCCCGTAGTTCCGTCGAGAAGCACTTGGGACAGATCACCTATTTGGAGGGCGAACTGCAGGAGGCCCGCGAGCTCATCGTCAATCTGCAGAAGCGTCCGGATGTCATGGACAAGGGCATTATGGAAAAGGACCTGATCATTGCCGATCTGAAGCTGCAGCTGCAGAATATTGAACAGCACAAGAATGTGCTCGACAAGCAGGTGGCAAATGCCATTAAACATCAAGCCGACTGTGAAGATTTCGGTGCGAAATATAATAAGGCTGTGGTGCAAATAAGGTTAGGTTTATGTCTTTTAAATAAGCAAGTTTTATATAATATATTTTTTACAGCGATCTTAAAGAGGCCCTTAAGATCACCACCACCAAATCGGACTTCCATTCGAAAGCCGAGGAGCAGTTGCGCCAGGAGATAGCCAAGATGCGTGAGCAAATGGATATCGATAAGCAGATGCTAAAGGCTCGCAGCGATCTGATCAACAGTCTGCAGAAGAACGAGCTGGAGAACCGCACCAAACTGGACAAAATGTACTATCAAGTTAGCGAGAAAGACACGCAAATCAATCAGGTCCGCCCAACAGGGAATGGGATTAGCTTTGCTTATGCTTATTCGCTTTCTCGTTGCAGGTGAACAACCAGCTGGCCTCCAAGGTCGAGGAGTTCCGCAATCTCTTCGGAACTCTAACGGAGAAACAGACGGAGGTGAGGAGGCAGGAGCATGTCATCCAGTTGCTGAAGGAGCAAAACTCGAGGGTTTCCTTGACGCGAGCCAGTCAGGACGAGCGGAATGCCGCTATGGAGGAGGAGATCAAAGTTCTGAAGAAGAACGTGTAAGTTAATTATTTAAATGTTGAAATAAAAAAGTTCGCCAGCTTGCTATTACTTTGAAAATCCCCACCATCAGTTATTCATTTGCATTGGGGCTTTTGCCCAAGGAGAGTGATGAAGAGTTGAACATAATTTGAAGATCTATTTTCAACTGGCCCAATTTTCAAACTATTTTTTGAGTAAGTCATGGCAAAGCAGCGAACTTAATCCTTGTGAAAATAACTTACAATTTAAATTAATTTACAGTCGTGAATATGCCAAGATTATAATGGGTAATAATGGTCGACCCTTCTTTGAAGTTGTGCCTGCTGGCGAAGTCGAAAGCAGCGGGAGCAGTGGCTATCCCCAGGTGAATCCTCCCACGGGTAATGACACGACCTGTGAGTTACTGCGGAGATCAAATCACTCCAATCCGCAAGAGCTGGAAGTGTCTGAACCACATGGTAGATTCTTTGAGCCACTGCAGCACTGCCTGTTGCATCATGGACGACAAAATCTCGGGAGCAGGCATTCAACACCTCGATCGCGTTGTCAGCTGCAACATCCTCGAAATCGTTATCAACATCCTTCCAATGACCGGAATCCTGCCACTCCTCAGTCTTCTGTTCAATCGCGCCGACACCAGCAATCTCGAGGCTAGCATTAAAAACCCGAAAGTAACCCCTGACAACCAAAGAGATCCCCAAACAGAGAACACAACACGAGCATGGAAATTCTTAAGATAGATGAAACAAAATTTATTGTAATTATTGGCAAATGGCATTCTTTTTTTGTACCCCACAAGTAATAAGTAATTGTAAAATCTGGTTAAGTCTCGTTTAATGCGGCGGCCTGATGAATCGATAAGCTTCGATTGGTTTAGGAATCGGAATCTGGCACAGTTAATTTAAATGATTTGGATTTTGAGGGCAGGGTTGTAGTTGCGTTACTGCACTAGTTGTATAAAAATTAAGAAGAGATTCCAGATTTATGAAAACAAATATTTAATTATTTAGCATATATTTTGAATACTGGATCACCAGGAAGCATGAATGCTTATACGTTAAAAAAAATTATGAGAGCAATCTACGCTCGGCAAACGCTGCTTTTGCTGCTGCTGCTGCTGCGTGGGTTCCATAGCTCCATAGGTTTCCTAGCAGATTATCTGTTATATGCCAGTTAGTCGCATCGGGCAGCTTGTTAAGAACGGTTGACAGTTCAGTCTTTAAGAAATCCCACCAGTGTATGTTCAAGAAGTACTCATAATTCTTAGTTAATGTGTGGTGCTGGTTGCAGATCAAATAGTGCGTTTTTGATAGAGATAAAAAAAAGGAGAATTGGTCCAACAAATTTTGGGTTTATAACTTGATAGCTGAACATTCTGATAAGACACTGGAGCAACCAAATCTTAAGAACTTATGTCAACAGCTTTCGTCTAGCTGTTAGATTTTTATAGAGTTTGACGAACCGCGTTCTAACACTTAGCTGTAGACAGGCATCCGTTCAGATAAGAGATTCTTCTGGTGATTCTTCAGATTCCCAACATTTTTGGGCCTACCTTGGTGCAAGATCTGCAGAGTATGGTAAACATTTCACATTGCTGTGATTAATGATCGCGTTGAACCCTCAATGATTGCAATTCTTTTTGCCTATCAGCGAACTGCAGCAAAACTCATAAATTATTTGGTGCGATAAGTATAATTAATTCTCAAACAACAGATTTGTGAACTTTATGGAAATCATTTAATAACCAGCTTGGTTCGAATGATATTTAAAAATTAATAAGCTGTGATATGGCTTAAAAAACGAAACAATAAAGGGGCCCGTCTCTGTTTTGATCGACTAGATATGCAAATTTACGCCGGTAGCGGTCCACATTCACAGGGATTAAGTTCGAGTTTCTATTTTTAAGCGAGCTTAACATTTGAGAGTCATAAAATTCAGAGTAAACAAATTCATAAACTAACGAATTAGCGAAAATCACCTGACTTGGTAGCCTGACACCTGTTTAATATTTTTAGCGAACTAGTTTTGCAGAAATCCGATCTATTAAAATGTTGATTAGGTGATTAGCCCTTAAGTGGGCTTAAAAAAACCTTGAACTTGAAAAATTAACCTACATATTGTTTTCCAGATATTTGTTTTGTGGCCGTCCATCTGGATGCACCTGAGCTTTTGTCTTGTCTGCCGCCTGCATTTCATTTATTGTCTTGTACTGTAAATTAGATCTAATCCGAAATTATGGATGATGCTGCAGAATATCAGAAACTCCGACGAAACATGGAGGAAGCACAAGGATCGAGGACAGGACAGCCAGGATCTAGCGATGGCATCAGTACTGTAGTCTACAGTGCGGAGGGTGAAGAGGTAGGTGTACTTGGATCCATTAGAAAAATTTAGAGATCGTAAATAATTAAAAAATTAAATTAAATATGTTATTACGTAGATAACCTTATCAGATTCAGAAATAATCATTATTTTTTACCTTTATAAATATTTATGATAGAATATTTGAACAAAAGTTATAATAAAACTCAAAAATAATTATTTAAACTGAAATCATCATAATAATTATTGATTTTCTTAACATCGCTTATTATGATTACGGTCCCTGGAAATATTATGTTATAAGATATCATATTAACCCATGTTCAACAGCTCACCATCACCTGTGAGGCGGAGTCGGAATCATCTGGCCAGCGAGATCAGTGGAGCAAAGGAGTGGAGTTCCTTTTCTCCTGCATCGCTTTATCTGTGGGCCTCGGAAATGTCTGGCGATTTCCTTTTATTGCTCTGGAAAATGGTGGAGGTGCCTTTTTGATACCCTATGTGATTGTGCTGCTGCTGATTGGCCGACCTGTTTACTATCTTGAGGTGATCATTGGTCAGTTCTCGAGTCGTGGCTGCATCAAGGCTTTTGATATGGTGCCTATTATGAAGGGTAAGTTAACCCAAAAAAGATTTGTAATTCATTATAACCATTTTATTCTTCTGTACAGGTATTGCCTATGGTCAGGTGTACTCCACCGCCTTGGCTACCACCTACTATGCCTGCATTATGGCATTGACCATCAGATATTTGGTGGCCAGTTTTAGTGAGGAACTGCCCTGGACTTATTGTCTGGTTGAATGGGGCAGCAGTTGTGTGGCCACAGGAGCTTCGGCGGCCAATGATACATCTATAGTGCAGGGTGTATCATCCGCAGAGCTGTTCTTCACGTGAGATTCAATGAAAGGAAGAGTATAAACCCAAATTAACTTCCCTTTAATACAGACAAACGGTGCTCAGGGAACCTGAAACCTTGGAGGATGGTGGCTTGGGAACTCCCAGCTGGGACTTGGTCCTGTGCCTCTTGGCCACCTGGGTGATCATCGGCACGGTATTGTCCAAAGGCATTCGCAGCTCTGGCAAAGCTTCCTATTTCCTGGCCCTGTTTCCCTATGTGATTATGATCGTCCTGCTGATCAGGGCTGTTACTTTGCCGGGAGCCTGGCAGGGAATTGTGTACTTCTTGAAACCCCAATGGTCCCAGCTGCTCAATCCGCACGTTTGGTATGCGGCTATCACCCAGATGTTCTTCTCGCTGGCCATCTGCTTTGGCACCCTGGTCATGTACGCCTCCTTCAATGATTTCAACAAGAATGTGCACAAGTAAGTGGTTCTAATACCAGTTTTAAGACCTCTTAATCAACTTCTAATCCTTTCTAGGGATGTTATTATCATCACCACCATAGATTCGTTAACATCCATTCTGGCTGGTTGCATTATCTTTGGAATTCTGGGCAACTTGGCTCACGAGACCAATACCACGGATATTTCGCAGGTGGTCAAGGGCGGAGCTGGTCTGGCCTTCATTTCCTATCCCGAGGCCATTGCCAAGTTCAAGTATCTGCCCCAACTGTTCGCCGTTCTGTTCTTCTTCATGCTCCTGGTCTTGGGCATAGGATCGAACATTGGAATGGCCAGTTCGGTGGTGAATGTGGTCAAGGATCGTTTCACCCACTTGCCCCATTGGCTACTGGCGGTGGGTGCTTCTATAATTGGCTTTCTCTGCGGCTTGGTTTACATGACTCCGGGTGGACAATTTATACTGAATCTCGTGGACTTTTATGGCTGCACCTTTATAGCCCTCGTCTTGGCCATCGCGGAGTTACTGGCTGTGGGTTGGATTTACGGTGTGAAGCGCATCTGCAGTGACATTGAATTTATGCTGAATGTTAGGACCAGCTTCTACTGGCGCATCTGCTGGGCCATTGTGGCACCCGGGTTGATGTTCCTGGTTCTGGTCTACATGCTCTTCAGCTACGAACCACTGACCTACAGGGGAGTTCAGTATCCTCCGGTCTACTATATGGCCGGTTGGATTATCTGGGGACTGGGCGTTGTGCAGTTGCCCTTCTGGGCTTTGGTCACCATTTTGCAGCAGTCGGGCAAGACTTTCGGCAGTGTGAGTATAGATAATATACACAAAAAAAAATTGGCAAAAAAGATCATATTGATATGTACTGGTCATATTTATATTTTTTAAGATCAAGTCATATCATTTTGATATGATCAAAGATCATCAAAAAATACTACATTTAGATTGTCATAAATCATATCGGCTTTTTATGATATGAAATATGATATGATATTTCATATCAAATTTTTTTTCTGTTTGTTTTATCTTCTTTTCTACCTTTTGTTATAAATATTAAAACACTTTTTACCCCCCGCAGAAACTGAGAATGGCCTTGCAACCCACTGCCAACTGGGGTCCATTGCAAACCCAAAAGTTCGAGGCCTACATTCTTCACCGGAAACGTGAGGCGGATTTCAAGAGTCCACGCGGCGGCTACTTATTCGACAATATCTTTGGATAAAAGTCCATTTTTGATTAGTTTTAATATTATGCTTTATTATTAATGCTAAACGCGCCAAACGTTTGTTTTCGCTCCAAGCTTGCAGCTTAAGATGTGACAAAAAAGTTCGAACATTTTGGTAATTAATATATCCTTAGGCTTTAGGCTTAGCATATAGGCATTGAAAGTTGTCTGTTTTTAGATTATCTAATTAATTTTGGAAAAAAATAAGCCAGAGACCTGTGAATTATTGTGAATGGCAAAATGGTATAAAATGATATCGTCTTTGACTGGTTGATATAAGGTTCTATGGCTGGGTTTAAATCCATATACATTGATTTTGTGGGTCTGCTATGCTTTAGTTTAATTATCACAGCACTTTTTGATTCTGTCGTTATTGTGCAAAATTATATATTTCTCAAATACAAGCCATGAACCTGGCGTTTTTCTTGTGTGTTTGGAGCAAGTGCCTTAAAATTTCATCAAACTATTTACAGTTGTTATATAAATGTATTTGCTATTTTATGTACGTTGTATTTCCTAAAGTGTAAGTGGCAAGCTATAGCCAAGCATAAATTAGTCAATTTTTTGATTGAAAATCTTATTTGGCTTACTTATTTGCTTAGATAAATATAATTTGAAGTTTTAAACAATTTTTTTGATACAAATTAAGATTTGATTTGCTTATGTCTTTGGCAGATTTCTGTTAGATTTGGGCAAAGTTAGCTAGATCCCCCATCCCTCTCTGCTTGAAACCCATTCAATTTCATACATTTCCCCAGCCTGACAATCTATTTAGTTTTTTTTCTTTCATTTATGCTAAGAATTGACTTTCGGTTTGCAGATTTCATAGCCTACATTTCAGCGCAAAATTCAGCGTTTATTTGTATTGTGATTAACTACTGGGCCTACATCTATGATATATAGGTATACATTAATAGTTCCCACTGAATCTCTATTTGTTGTCGCTAAAATGGAAGTTTCTTTGCTACCAACTCACACTAGATATGGTCCTATTAATTGGGCTTGCCTCTATATGATTTATAGAAAAGTCTAGCACACGATATGGCGTTACCTTGAGAATATTGTCTACTACTTAAGTTAGTTGCCTAATCCGAGGGTCACCTAGCACATTCCCCCCTTTACGCTTTTATCAGGAGCTGAGTTTGACTTGGGAGAGAGTTCAAAAAATTTGTTTAGGCCTAGTAAATATATCGAATTAGAATCACGTAACAGGTGCAGTTTCTTTCACATTGCAGTGTTTGTTTGTTTTTCGCTTTAGTTAGTTAGCCCTAGCCCTAGCTCTAAATCCATTATATACAGGAGTTAGAAAAATACGTAGTTCCGGCGACTAGAAGGCCTGAATTGGTCGATAGAGTCCCGTGTAGCCGCAGAGTCGGGCTCGCAGTGCTGGAATCAGGAAGGCGGCCAGCGAGATGTCCTTGAGCAGGTCGGCGCACTCGCAGACCAAAAGATACATCTTGTCGCCCTTCTGCGAGGTGCTCTTGTGCAAGGCGATGCGCCTCAGGCCCGCGGCACGTGGCAGGTATCTGTAATGGAGCAGCAATCAGACAGGTATCCAGCAAGTAAAGTACTTTTTTGAACAATAAAAAATTCATATTCTCTATTTTGCTAATTTCGGGAAAAAAAATTTTCTTATATGGGCATTTCCAGGGTGACGGACGCGACATTTTTTCAACTTAAACTCTAAAAATAAGAGTGACGCAGTGTACATTTATTACTTTTTAATTTTTTGTTGGATAGCTTAGACGCTCTTGTATTTATGCTAAAAAAATTAAGATTATCTGTCCAGCCAGTTCTTAGAAATAAAATTAAATAAGTGAAATACGGACGCGACAAAAATAGAACTGCAATTTTGAAAACTTTCGAAAAACCATAAATTCTGCGAAACTAGAGGGCGAATTTTTTTGAATTTTTTTTCCAGTATACCTGCTGAGTAACCACGCACATCAAAGCAAGTTCGGTGGCAAAACATTCAGCGGTTTTTTTTCTAAAACTAGTGCAAGAATACGGACGCGACAATTACGGACGCGACATGTTGCTACTTAACAAAATATTGCAACTTTTTATTTTGTCAAAATGTTGCAGAGCTATTTTACGTGTTACTAAAGTCCCTACTTTAAAGTTTGGTTAAAATATTTTAGCGTTATCCACCTCTTTTTAATTGAAACATAGTTTTTATATAGCTCGTTCTATGAAAGCTATGTGACTAAGTGGTTAGAATTAAATTAAATTTTTCTAGTAAACGCAGAAATTTAATCAAAATACACCTGCTAAAGAATATATACCTATCTTTAAATAATAAGTTTATTTACGAATTATGTTGCACGTTTAGTATATTATATTAAATTTTGTTTTTTGTTGAAAAGGCTGTGACACCCACAAAAATGTCTAATTCTCTGTTACTGGATGCATAGTGTATTTTTCTTATTCCTGGAATCTGTGCAACATTTTTCCATTTTTCTTGTAGTGGTAGTGAAAATTCCTCCACTTCCTTGGCGCCAATGTAGATAAGGTTTATTCCGTGTAAATTTTCCTGAGCGCATTGAAAAAATTCAAAGGGACTTGATAATATTTTATTTTGGGACTTAGTTACTTGCCAAACTTTTCTTTTAATGACTGCTCCTACGCCATCCACTGCTCCTTTTCCATGGGACGTGGCAAAATAGTTCCATTCAATTTTGACGCATCCAAAATAGTAAACAAAATCTACCAAACTACGGACTATAAATTTATTTTTAAATTGCGAGCTGCTACCATCAGAAAATATAAATATATTTTCGAATGTGCCGGCTTTCTCCTTGATCACTTTTAAAAGTTTGCTTAAGAAGCAGACAACGTCAAATTTATTGTGGCTTAAATTTTCACTAATTATTCCAAATGATAAAGTTTTGTCGCAAAGCCAAGCTACGCAAGTAAATATCGTAACCTGTTTATAGTTAAAATGTGCGCTTTGGACTTCGTTTTGAGAGATCAGCCTGTAATTTTCGGCAAAATCAATTTGGATGACTACTTCCCTTGAATCTATATTCGCTTTCTTAGCCTCAAAATAGCTTTGCTGAGATCGTTTTATATAAAAGTGGGTTTTAAACTGAGGTAGAAGCGCTTGAAACTCATCCAACAGAACCGAAAAAGGAGCAGTTGTCATTGTTAATGCTAACCTGTCGTCTACTTTACGCCACTTTTTCCACACTATATCTTCATCTATTTTTTTTCCGGGATTTATCTTTTTCTTTGAATTTTTCCAAACGATCGGGATTTAAAGACAATTTCTCCCTGTACTTTCTCGCGCTAGCTCTATTTTTTTCTTTTTTTTCCATCTTAAAAATCTTAAAAGTATCTAAAAGAAGTGCTTTCTCTTCGATAGCAAAATTTGTTGTGAATAATACAAATATTATTATATAAAGTAAATGACAAGGAAAAGCAAGGCCATCGACGTTTTTCATAGCAGCAAATAAAACAATTAGCTACACAAAAATTATGATCAATTGTTTTTTGGAAATACAAAATATAAATTACGGACGCGACAGACTTTAAAATTTCTTTAAAAATATCAACGCGCTAATTTTTTTTTCAAAAAATTATAATTAATTTGTTCCAACTATCCTTGCTTTAGGCATAAGAGCTGGTTTATAGGTGTCGCAAATTGATCGAGTGAAAAGAAAAAATTTGGTTTTTTGATTACGGACGCGACATTAAAAATGTTAAAAAACAAACTTCAATTAAGACATATAATCCATTAATATTAAAGAAGTCTTAATTTTTTCCTGATAGCATTTGCCTTAAACTAATTTATAGTATTGGTTGCTTGATCTTTAGACTTCCACAGAAGGCGTAGCAATATTACAAAAACGCAACAAAATGTTGCTGAGATATACAGTATGTGTTGCTCGTGTTTGAAAGCCGCATATCTTCGTGTAAAAAATTAATTTGGAAGGAAATGTTATTGATTTACAAAATATAGATACCAATGCTATTTTTAAACCAAAAAAGAAAATTTTCCGCCAACATTTAATATTTGGGGTTTGGTTGACTTTTTCCTGGAAATGCCCATATTCAACTTTGAGGCCAGAAATAATTTATAATAACTTTTAAAAAGTTAAAAAAAATTGTAATTCAAAAATATTTATTTCTATCTTTATATTCTTGAGGCAAGAAATAATAATAATTTAATAAGTTAAGAGTAATAATAAATAATCACTTTGAAGCTTACAAAAATTTTGTAATTTACTTTAATAAAATGGCTAAATATAATTATATTTAAAACTGACAACTTTTTCTAAAATATTTTTATGTTATAATAAAACAAAAACAATATATTTCAATATATCTAATTGTTGTGTTTCTAATTCCTAACGATGTCTAAGTAATCAAAAATACTATTTTAAATCCAAATCATTTCCTTACTAAAAAATAATTTAAAGGCAAGTTTTTAATTTAATTACTGTTAATATTTGTTTGTTCAAGTGTACCTGTACAGCATGCGGGCGCCTGTCCAGTAGAGCCAATTCTTTTCGAATCGTTCGCCATCGTCGCCCTCGAAAACCTGCGGAATTAAAATTGAATTTTTCATGAAATCTCTCCAATCTTGTTTCACACTACTTCAGCCCACCTTGAACACGCTAATAATGTAGCCGGTGGCCGCGGTCTGCGATTTCTTGAAGCTGCCGGCCTCGTTTGAGGGCAAAACCAACGGAGGGCGGCAAATGGCGGCCACCTCGCTGTACAGATCCAATGTGTGGGCGGCAGTGTATCTGGCAATGAATAGGTATCGAAATCGAGATTGAGATTGGAGTACAAATGGGCAATTGGAGGCAATCTGATTAAAGCACTCACTTGAGAGCCTTTGGCTCAAACTTGGACAGCGAGGAAACGCGCAGGCCAGCATAAAAGCTGGAAGGATCCGTTTGGAGCGTATTGATCAGGTAGTACGAGATGAAGGGGAACTCGGCTGGGGGTAAGCAACATTTAAACTATATGTTGCTATAGGAGTTAGTTGTGGTCCACTCACAGTTCTTCTCCATATTGGCCAGCAGCATGCCGCCCACTGCCGTGTTGGCCTGCTGCACCTCCGTCACCAATTCGGCGGCTATGGAGCGCTGCTTGAGCAGCGGATGCGAGAGTGGCGACTCCATCACCGGATCTATGGCCTCCAGGGGACTCATCAAATGCACCAGGATGCACAGCTTGGGATCGGAGACCTCTAGCACGCTCAGAGGACTTGTGGCCTTGCCATCGGCACTCAAGGCGGGCAGCTAAGTTTTGAATATTTATAGAGCTATATTTAGTAATCTATTAAACTAATCCTATGTATATTTATAAAAATTCTTAAAGGCCGTATGATTAACAGAGCCTAAGTAAATTGAGAGGGATCATAATGATAATGATTCGCATTGATTAGGAAAAATACCGTATTTTATTAGATGATATACCCACCGGAATGCCAGCTGGCAGGAATCGATCCACACTGTGCACGGGAATGATGAAGCAGTCGCGATCCAGGGTGGCCAGTGAGATGGGTTCCGCTCGTGTGACTCCCGAGTTGGCGCCACCGCCAAAGTTCACTGTAAGTTACAGTGAAATACCATTAATACGGCTGCTCCGAATCCTCAGAGGCAGTAAAGTTAGAAATTTAGTTATAGAAATTCATTAAAAAAAGGTTTTAGCTTTCTGGCAAGCTAATGATGATCGCTTCAAAGCTTCGCCTTAAGATTCTTTTTTAAGCTGCGATTAATAGGCATTTTGCTAGTAGAGTTATAAAGGAGATCGATTCCAGAGATCTTGTTGTAGAGCATGTTATATTCCCCAGTATTTTGCGGCAAAATACTGAAAGCGAGGCAAAGCTTTTTGGCGTCTCCGAGAACATGTCTAGCTTTCAGTATTTTCACTAGTAAATTCACCAACATCAGATATAGAAAACGAACAGAAAACGAAAACGGAAACGGAAACAAGACAGAACTTGCAACAGTCAGTTTGAAGTATTCGTATTGAAGAACACTTGAGGTTAGCTACGTACAACGTGCAACAAACATTAATTGGGGAAAACTTGGAGTGGGATTAGGGTGTTTTTTTTTTTGTTTTTTGGTAGGGGGTGCAACATATAGGGATTGTTTGAGTGTGTCAGTGTGTTTTTTTTTTATTTTTTGGGTGAGCTGAGCTGGCAAAATGACATTAGTGTTGAACGAGTAGTTTTGGGCAGCAACAACAACAACTATAGTTGAGATCACATCAGATTGCATAGAATCAGATGGGGTTCTCAAGTTTTTTGTTTTTTGTTTTTTAGGGGGACTCAAACCTTGCCGCGTGGCTGCAGCTGCGGCCGCTAGCAATGTTGTTGTTGCCGTGGCCACCGTTGCATCAGCGTACCCCAATGTTGTTGCTGTTGCTGTTGCCAATAGATGTTGCTGCTGCTGCTGCTGCAGATGCTGCTGCATTTGCTGCTGCAATTGCTGCTGTAGTTGCTGCTGCTGCTGCAGGCGGATCAAACTGTTACTAGCGCTATTGTTGTTGCTGCTCTCCGTACCCGGTCCGCTGCTGCTGCTGTTCCAGCGCATCAGGGAAACGGACGGCCGACGGTCGACCAGCGGCTGCGGAATGTCCAGCTCGTAGGGCAGATTGCCGGGCAGGGCCAGCGAGGGGGCGGTGCTCGACAGCGGGGTGCTCGGGATGCCTGACAGGGCGCTACATCGTTCTGAAAATTGGAGGCTGTCGATACTTTATATGCACACAAAGAACACAAGAAACACACACACAGCAAACAGAACAACAAAACGTGTGTGTGTGTGGGGGGGGGGGGGGGTGGAGTCAATGAGGGTGGGAAAAGAGTGTGTGGTAAGGTCTCAAACACTGTGCTTTCGTTTGCTTTGTAGGATGGGTGGTTTTTCTTTGAAAATGGTTTATAGGGGCACAAGGAATAACTTCGGAATAATCAAAAACAAAGAAACAATTTGGATTTTTATGCTGCACTTTAGAAAGTTAAAAATAAAGGGTATTTTATCAATAAGACTATTTGAATAGCTAAGTATTACAAAATTTTTAAGATTTGTCAATCATATATTTTATATATTTATTTATTATATAATATATTTTTATTTCTTTTATTTTAGTTTATGATTTTTAAACTTTTGTTGGTAGATAAAATATCACAAAATAATCTTAAGATTACTTTATGCCCCTATAAGTTTTCAGTTCAATGCAAACCCCAAAAATCGACCCCCAATAATTTTAAGTGTAAAGTGCGTAGGGCAGGGGGACTAAGTTCCTTTTCGTTTGCTGATTTTATTAACAGTGTGGGCCAAAACTAGACACATTCATCAGTTTCGTGGGTTAGTAGGCTCTGCTGCCGCTGCTGATGCTGCTGGAAATACTCCTTAGACCTCGGTTTCCGGGCTAAGATTCAAGGCCATTGCCACAGGCGGTGGGTGTGGAGAAAGAGTTAAATGGGGAAATCAAATAGTAACTTACATACGCTCTCGCTTTTGCTTTCTGTGCCCCTTAAGCCAAGCCAACTGGAAACCTGAAGATTAGCTGATGCTGGCACTCACACACTCACCTCCTCACACACATTTTCACACACTCACACTCACACACAGGCGAAAGCAATGCCTCGATTGCAACTAAAATCCATGAAAAGGTGAACTCCTGACTGGGGTAAGTAATAGTATTCCAAAATTTATATTGTTTTTTATAAAATTACCAAAATCTTCAATTAGAAAAATTAAAATTATATATTCACATATTTTCAGGCTCTTTTGGTGCTTGAAACTGATAAATAAAAAGTTATACAATTTAAATAACTTTATATATTTTATTCCGGCATAATTTTGGGATCTCATTCGAAATTAATTTCTTTGTTTTTAACTCTACTGTTATAATCTCTTAATATAAAACTTTTTATTACTATCAAAATGAATTCAATTGAGCACTTCGTCCACCATTCAATTATAGTTACACTCTAACTGTATTAAGCAAGCCCCATTCATAAATAATAAATCCTCTATTACACTGAACCTCAATTAGGCCGCAATAAATGGTCCCACCTGCCAGTGGGCTGTTTGTAAAATTGATGGAAACATTTCAATTGAATGCCCTGCAAATGGCTGAAATGCAAATGTCAGGTTAATGGAGCACAAGTAACTGAGGGCCAGGCTCAAGCGACTACAAGGGAGCCTAAGTAATCAAGAGAGACAGAGAGAGGTGGTGGGAGAGAGTGAGACGAAGAGTGAGCTATGTTTGTGGATGATTGAAATGGACGCTATGTAATGTAATGTCTACAGTAAACCATTGAAAGAGCGAACCAATCGAGCTATCGATTTAAAATATACCCAATCACTTCTGAAAATCGCAGAGATCGGGATTTCCTATTTTTTAGCTCTTATAGATACGATCCAGTACTTATTCGTAGTATAGTATGCATATATGGTATTCCGGTCTGTATGTTAGTTGTAGATTTGTATTTGGCGCTCAACATAATTGTTGTTATCAGCGAAATGTCGGACTCAGAATTCCGATGAATTTTTTATATTTCTGCGATAAGGACCGAATTTGGGGGTATAAAAAGACCTACACTTGGGAACTGACTTCACTCCAAAAATCTAATCACGATGAAATTGTTGGTAAGTAAACTATTCCGTTATAAAAAATTGCAAATATTAATTTTGGGATTTCCTTCAGATGATCCTGCTTGCTTTGCTGCTAGTCCATTCTGTGTATCCATACTGTTATGAATACCGGTGCTGCAATGGTCGTAGGGTAAAAGTAAGAGTACCCTGTTATCGAAGACGTAAAAGGGATCATGTAGTCCAAAAACGATCTAGCTTTCACTGTCCACCATGGGGACGATAAAAATATAATGTACAAACGAATTTATATTCGAATATTCTGAATTTTAAAATAAATTTTGTTTGGGTAAATAAAACGAATGCTTGACTATTTTTGTGTTTAAAAAAATATATAAGTTTGTAATATTGAAAAGCAAGATCAAGAACTCGTTTTACTAGTTATCGATCGCCCTAGAAATTGTTTATAGACATTGTAAAGATTTGTTTGTAATACAGGTCCTCGAACCCGAAATAATACGAAGAACTTTTTACAAACTCGAATATAACTTGTGGCATAATTCTTTTTGCAATTAATTTATACGGTTTATGGGGTTTTTATAATACGATTTTAATTGGATCTCATGGTTTCATGGGTTTTTTTTTTTAAATGAGTACTTAGTTCATTTAGGACAATAAAGGTACCCTAAGAAATTTTCAATTTTTTAATTGTGTAATAGTATTTTAACTTAAAATATTTGGGTATACAACTAACTACATTTCAATCGACTAATGAACTTGTTCACTCTTTCGATGGTCTACTGTATTGGCAGTGGCATTGTTGTTGCTGCTGCTGTGGTTGCTTTTGCAAGGCGAACGACTATTTACCTTCGCCCACATCGTAGCCGGGTCGGTTGGGCGAGAAGAACAGGTGGGTACGGTAGTGGATCTCCTCCGGCTGCTGGACGAGTCCCATATCCCTCGAGCGCTTCGTCCTGTTCGCCTTCGATTGCAGCTTTCCCCCGCCGCCGCCCGATTTGCTGGCCCCCTCGCGGAAATTCTTGCGAAACATTAAATTCATCGTGAGTTCGGTGGTTCGAATGCGTCTGGTTGGGTGGACTTGTTGATGGTGGTGGACGGTGGGCGGTGGTCGGTGTTTGAGATGGGTGGTTCTGTTGTCTGGTGGCTTGTTGTGGGTTTTCCTAATTGTTGACCGCTCTCGGGATGGGTTGTGTTTGTATGTGTGGGTCTTTTCAGGTATGTGTGGCGGTGCGTGTGCCTGCCTTCTTTGTTATCTGATTTGTCGTTACTGCGGTTTCATTTGAATAACTTTCGTCGACCGTTTTTTGTTTGCCTCGCTATTTGGGGCCTGTATTAAATTTAATTTCTGTTTTAAAGGACCAGCAATTTATTTGCATTTACCAAGGTCATGCAGCCAGAATGAAGATAATAATAATTCGTTGAAGTATATTTGTTAGCGGATAGAATATTATGGAATATAAACCATGGTCATTTATTTTATGAGAAATATAAAAAATATTTTATTTAATTTTTATTAACTTCCAAATTATATTTGAGTGAAATAAAATTGATTATTTTTAGTCATCTATTAATATTTAAAACTCATTTATTTTGAAATGTGGAGATTACAATCTTAAGTCGATTTTATTATTGTTTATTTTCGTCACCCCGCTGTAAAGTTGGCTTCTTAACTTAACCCGAACACGCGAATGTTTCGTTTAGCCCGTTCAGTTCGTTGACTTGTACATTTGGCCAACAAAAATGGCTTTCGTGGGGCGGGGGCTAAGTGAACGTACACAAGTACATAAAAGTGTGTGCAAGTGGACGCGAGTGTGGCAACGTCAAGCGGAAATTGCCAGTTTCCGGCTCAAAATTACTTAGCCCAACTGAACCGAACCGAACCGAACCTAGCTCACTTGCAGGATACGCGAACTCGGGCTCAAGTTTCCCCCCAACAAAAAAACACCCAAGAAGCGCAAATAAAAAAAAATAAGGAAGGGGGGAAATAGGGCAAAATAAAATTCCAAATGCCTGGCAATTACTAACTGTGTGTTTGTGCGAGTTTAATTAGTTCAAGACACGGCGCAATTAGTTTTATGGTCGCTTATTGATTGCCTTGGTGCGATAAATTTAGACAGCTGTTCCGCTGGAACAGCGAAGGGGCGTGGCGGGATATGTGGGGGGCGGGGCAAAAATTGAAAAGTGCTTAGCTAACAACGTGCCGGGGCAATTTATAAACAGCCTGCCGGCTTAAATGAAGCATTAAACTGGGAAAACTCAATTGAAAGATTTTGGAAAAGTCAGCAGCGGAAATAAATAAAATATTTGGTATTTCCAAAGCAAACTTTATGCAATATTAATCTTATAATTAAAATGAAATGAAATCTGCAATAATTCCGAGATTTATTACGCCATCCATTCTGAGAATATAATTTGATTAGCCTAATAATCATAATATTTCATGAATTCCAAAAACTCTGCTGGAAAGATTAGGAATTTAATGTTCTCAAACAATCTGTGCTTATGACCTATAATTTTATAAAATAAATATAATGTCACGCCAAAGTCAGATTAAAAATTCTAAATAAAAATCTAAAGTACCAAAAAAAGTTCCATTTAAAATCTTGAATAACTAGCAATAATTCAAAAAATGATTAACCCCATAAAGTTTAAGGCAAAATGTCTTGCTGAAATGCTTTCCCCCAAGTTAATCGTCAGATCACTCATCCGCCCCGTGGTGCAAAAGGCTAAACTGCCAAAATGCATTATTTAAGTCCATAATTCCTTTCGCAGCCACTTGGGCATTGTCTTCGGCACCAGAAAACCACCCAAATCCATTAACTAAGTCAATCACGCAGGCCATCAACTAAAGCGCAAATCAAATGGAGAGCAACAACGGAATGGATCGTAAACATTTTTACAACACTTTCAAGTAGCTGGGCCAACTATAATTAATTCTTTTAACGAGCCCGGTTACAGCAATAATGTCCATCATTAAATGAGGACCACATATCAAAATAAAAAAAAAAAGCAGCGAAATAATCAAGAAGCCAAGACAAGTGTGAGAGATAATAACGCCAGCCCCCCAAGAAAGAAAATTTCGCTTCATTTTCTGGCCAAAAATACCCAAGCTGATGACATAAAAATTTTGCGTTCTGTGCTTTGCCAAAATACAAAACCCAAAAAGAAAAAAGAGCAAAGAAAATTATAAAATTAGATTTTCTTGTAGAGAGGGGGAGCTGCGCGTGCTGGGTTAGTTTCTTTGTTTTTGTACTAGGTTTAGGTCATGGGATCTACGGCCCTTGACCTTGGCTGTAATTCTTATCTACAAATGCGCTGTATTTTGTGTATTTATCAGTGGTTTTACTTTCAAGAATGATTTGGGTTTCGTGCTGGATCTGAGTATAGCCATACATACATATAGATACATGAACCCGGTTTTTTGCTAGAGATAAGCAAGCTAAAGGCTGAAATGGTTAATTAATACGATTCTAGTTTGAGTTTATACACATTTTCCTAGATTTTTTACAAATCATTGAAGCAGTCAACCTGAACCCGATTCGTTTGGATTTTTTCCGCTTGGTCAATTGGACAATTTATTTATTTTGGTAACAACTATAAACAAATGCTGTTTTTATGAGCTTTAAATTGTTTTCCATATTTTAATTACACTCTTTGTATAATATTTTTCACCATTTTAGCGATACAATTGGCACTTTGAGCACTCGCTTCTTTGCTCCACAAAAATATGTATTCAATATGATATTTATCTCATGTATGTGACATTTTATTTTGAATTTTTATTTGGCCCACATTTATGGCTCTTGGCCGATTGACCAACCAGTTTCGACTGGTTTCAGGTGGCCAGAAGCACAAACACGAACGAACACAGGACACAGTGACACCTTTGTCGTTTTAGCGAATTTCTGTTTGCTTTCGGTGGCGTATGCGTAATATTCTAATTAGTTTAATTTCACGTAGAACAGCGAGGCACACGGCATTCTAACGAACATTATGAAGATTTATGAGTCATCTAGCGGTTAATCAATAGAGCGATTAATAGACCTTATCGATGATACGGGGGCCATTAATATTTTTCCAATATTCACACGCTCTTTCTATGTCCCACAAGGTAGATATATATGAAAATCATACGAAAAATGAAAACGTTTGGCCTGCGACGCGACAAGAAATCAACTGGCACTTGGAGAGCTTTTCCGCTTTTCCGCCGACGCGACTGCTGACAAGACGATGTGGTCGATGTTAGATCGCTCATCGTTCGCTGGGCGAGCATTTTTCATTAACTTTGTTAAGCGTATGAAATTTTACAGCCAGAGCCGCCATGAAAAGCTCGTGCTCGTCACTTGTTGCGTATACGCCGTGTGGGACGGACACTCAGCGACAGGTTCGCCACTTTTCTTCTCTTTTTTTTTTGTTGATTAATCAAATATTTATTGCATTGTATATATTTCATGTGTGGAAAAACGCTTTTCTCTCCAATGCCCGCTGAAAGTTCCTCACGGCTCGACCAATTAATGGCAAGTGAAAATGAAATCGAAAATGTTCCCGAAGCTGAAAAAAAAACAACAACAAAAACGTGAAACAGCCCACAAATAAAAACCCGCAGACTGAGTGGTTCACTTTTATGGGTTTCCCTATAAAAAGTCGGAAGCTGGTGAGCATATAAGTTTGGTTTAATTGAAAAACTTGAATATTTTTAATTTTTATGTTTGGAAAAATAGTTACAAAAAATTAGTTTGGTAAATAAAAAAAAATAAAATAAAATACGGTTTGAAAATTTTTTCAGTTAAGAGTTATTATTAATTAAGAGCATTATTAAACTAGTATCCGTCAATTTATTGTCTATTAATTGACTATTGTCTTTTGTTACAGGGTAGCTGATAGTCCACTCGATGATAAACCTAACATTTTGTTTCTGTTTCTTTCATAGGTTCCGTTCACAGTTGAGTCCTTTGTTTTGTTTTTGTGCTGCGTGTTCCGTTCTCCGCTCGACTTTTTATTGATTATGTGTTGTTCCTGTTCTTGGAATTCCCTCCCCTGTCAGGAGTGCCCCTCCCTCAGTCATAAGACCGCCTCAGGGAAAAGTTTGACTTTGGTGTCCGGAAGTCATTTGCTTTTTGCTGCTCATCCTGTGGCTTTTGTGGCTAATTGGTGGCTCCTAACAAAGGATATATATGATTTTTTACACGATTTATTTGTAATTTTTTTTTCAGCTTGGAGTTTAAATTATGCAGAATAATTGTCCATCTAAATAATGTCGATTTATTCCATTCAAATTGATTTAAGCCACTTTATCATCGTGCTCTGTAAAGTGATTTTGACGCTTTATTTACGACCATCAATTATTCAAAAGGATAAATAATGACATTTCTGTTTCAGCCATTAGTTGGGCACTCGGAATTAATCCATGAATATTTATTCTGTTTTCCAAGCTAATTTCCCCGCAACAAAGCAGAAACGAAATTTGGTTGGCATTCCTTGTGCAGCTGGCCAAATCCCCAACTCAGGTGCATCCACATTTGAAAGGCTTTCATTTTTGCGGCTTTAACTGGCAGGCGAGCTCGAGGGAGCCAATGTGATTTACATGTGTCTAAGCCGCCTTCGTTTCCCAAACACCCGTTCACCGCAGATGTCATGCAGTGGGGCTTAGCTATGCGAGATGACCCTGCCACAGACCCAACTATCTTGCCCCGACCGCTCCTGGTTGCATGCAACATTACTGCATTTTGGACTGCGGCAAGCAAACACGCAACTTGCCACTAAGTGCTGGGCAAAAACAAAGTTAATCAACCAAAGAAATGCACTTTAAAACCACAATGGTGCACTGCGAAAAATTAAGGTATCTTTTGAGATTATTTAAAAATTTAACTCCATTTTAATTAGTAAGTAAATTCAAGACTTTTGGTCAATTTATCTACACACAAAAAATTCATGTCGGCGTAAATCGATATGCCCATGTAAATATCTGGTTACATGAAATACTTATTTCGAACATATCAAGATAAAATTGATATTACATAATGTAAAATCGATCTACGTTTCATATCGATTTTTTTTGGGTGTATAAATATTTTGGTTTTAGGTATTTATTTTTTTTCCAATAAAGAAGAAATGCTGCATATTTTTTTAAAAGATTTTTAATTAATTGTATTAAATTTTCTTTCTCTGTTGGCTTAGTTTTAATGATGCACTTTGGTTATGTTTTGTATCCCACTTTGATGGCTTTTCTAGATTATTCCCCATAGATTTGATTTAGTGCTCTATCGAAGGGAGCAGCCGTAATAAGCCCATAAACAATTTGGCCAAGTGGCAGGAACTTTAGCCCCTGATCCAAATGAAATTCTATGCTTCATAAATTTAAATGAATTCCGTTTTCATGGCCCACTCGAGTGCTCCTCGAGGGAGAAAGTGTCGCCGTCGCCATTTTCCAACCATTGTGAATCTTTAGTTGGCTTTTAAGTTACCCGTTATGAGCTGCTTAACGTGTGCATAAATTTACTCGGTGGCATCACCCCCAAGCTTTTAGTTTTAGTTTTATTTTGCTGTGCGTTTGAGCCGCTCGTAACTTCCACCGTTCTGTGCCTGTTCTTGTTGTTGTTCTCTTCAGGAAGTTGGTGCTTGGCACGTAATTGTGTCTAGCTATTTACCCAACTAAAATTCCCTCGGCACTCGGCTACCCATTCACTTTAATTCCGTTTTTATTGAGTTGCGTTGGTTTAACTAGGCAAAATGTTATCTTAATTGTTAGTTATACAGTTTGTCTTCCTGATTTACCCTTCATTTGACTAGAAATACAAACGGTGTTCTATTATTTATGACATACATTTAGACAATGTCTAGTTTGGCTATTAAATTTGCCTGCGATGACAGTCACAACATGACTCTGTCAGCTGAGTAGCAAGGGGTGTGTTCGAAATGGTGATGTTTAGTCTAGATAAGGAAGTCTTTATATTGGAACTACATAAATACACCCAAATAAAAAAATTGATATGAATCGTAGATCGATTTTACATTATGTAATATCAATTTTAATTTGATACGTAAATTCGATATGCTCGAAATGAGTATTTCATGTTAAAACGACATTGCATACAAAAAACTTTACATGCGCATATCGATTTTACGGCGACATGTTTTTTTGTGTGTACCATTATAAAGGTAGAAACTACGTATTTAAATATTTATTATTTTATTTAAGGATTTCTTAGTACTAAAATGTATTTATTTTTAATTTTTTTATTTAATTATTAAATTTATTTTCAATTTTCGAAGTATGTCATCTTTTAGTACCTCTCAAGGTCAAACAGGGGTCTTGAAACCTCAAATACTCATAGAGTATCTTTTCCATGACTAACGCTCACATGACAACTCCTTAGAAATGCTGACTATCCCCCGAAAACACCCAGCCATCATGTGTCCAGACTGTCAATCCAAAGAGATGATAAAAAACTAGACTTTGGGTTCTGTTTTGATTTTGATAAGGGGCCGTCACAGATAGCCGATTGATGGGCAGCGAAACTACGAGCTATTGGCGGTGGATGGACGGAGTGGACTGGAGCCCATCTATCAGGCAGTAAATACCAATCAAATCCCAGGGTATTCACGATGTCAGTAGCAGGGCCAATGAAAGATTACTTTGGCCCATTTACAATATGGAATTTAAAATTCCATTAACGCCAGTCACCAGAAAAAAATCGGTGAAAAGGGAGCAAACCAAATTGCAAGTAAATCTGTGTCAGCATTTTAGCTTTGCCTGCATCAGTTTCAATTTTCGCAACTGTTTTCGTCACTTTATGGCCAACATTTCGGAGGGGAAAGTGAAGGGGAATAATGAAGGGAAATGCCCTGCACAAAGGAACAGAACATAAATAACGACGTCATACCATTTCCGAGCACATAAAATTGAAAAATGCTGTGCAAATTACGTGTAAATACCAAAACAGCAGCCGAAACCAGCAGCGAAATCGCAATGAAAATGCGCGTAAATGTTGTGGCCGGAAACTGTTTATGCGTCTGTGTGTGTGTGTGTGTGTGTGTGTGTGCTCTTCCTTCCCGTTTGTGTGTGCGTTTTCGGCCATGTTTGTACGAAGAAGAAGCAGAAGGAGAAACTGCATTGAGGTTTATGGCGACAGTTGCTGATTATTCTCGCATTCGGACGTGCTGCAAACTTTTATGGTAAACAAAGTTTCACTTTTTATTTATCTACGGTTATAAAACCGGCTGCATATATATAACAAATTACTTCTTGGCGGTTCAGTTTAAACACCAATGGTTCTCTGATATTATATTATTGGGAATAATAAACATGGGAATGGGTTCGGGTCCAAGACTGCTGAGTGGAATATGCTGATTTCTCGGTAGAGTAACCAGCATTCTAGCTAGAGAGTCCTGAATAGCTGTTTGGCTGATTGATTGGGGGCATCTTCGAGGAGACACACGGAACTCCTCCTAACTTGGGAGTCTGCCGGGGATCCATAAAGGTCCAGTGCCAGATATGTGAATAGCAAATATGATACAGACTTGATCATTCTAAGAGTATAACCACTGACTTCAAACGATCGCAACTGACTGACTCTGAGTTTATTCACTGTGTGCTTAAATAGCCCACAATAAATAGAAAATTGATAAGAGATGTTTGTTGGAGTCTGCCGGGGATCCATAAAGGTCCAGTGCCAGATATGTGAATAGCAAATATGATACAGACTTGATCATTCTAAGAGTATAACCACTGACTTCAAACGATCGCAACTGACTGACTCTGAGTTTATTCACTGTGTGCTTAAATAGCCCACAATAAATAGAAAATTGATAAGAGATGTTTGTTGGAAGTCTACATAAAATCTTTAACTTTAAAAAATTTTACTTCAGTGTAATTTATATAAATATATATTATAAATAACATACAAACAAGCATTAAATGAGTCATCATACATATTTTCCAGGTCATTGAATCAATTTGATTCCAATTAAACCAAACGGAAAATGTGCAAAATCGAATTGCACATAATTAACTTTAAATTGATCATTATTAATTTCCATTTGCGCCACTTCCTTTGCTAATTTTCCCACAATTTAGCCAGGACATTTGCTATTTGCACAAGATCTGACCACAATAAAGTGGCTCATATATGCAATTACGGTGCGCAAACATAAAAACTTGTTAGCCATTGGCAAGAGCCAAAATGCTGATGTATAAATAATTCCCAACCATTACGGGTATGCTGACACAAGTGGCCGTAACCTCCATAAGCTCCCATAACAAACAGGCATCTATAAGCTACATAGCTACATATATGGTATGGTATTTGGTCCCCTTTCTCTTGATCCAAAACGATGGCAAATGGCCGAGAGCACGCACAAAATTCGAGAGGCGAAGAACATTTTCACAAATTATACGAAATTGGTTTGCACTTAGAGGCGGCGGCATAAGGCAAATATACCGAATATATATGAGAGTAAATGTACACTTGTGGCACTCCACTCACTCATATAGTCGCATTGCAGGGGCTCCGGGGGGCACTCGTTGAGCTTCTTGAGCCAGTGCATCAGGGTGGATAACTTGGTGCGTTTCGTATTGGTTCTCTCGCAATCGAGAACGGTTGGCTCGAAGTCCATGCTCAGCTTGAATTGTCCCATCTCCCAGGCTTTCTGCACTGCATTCTGACACATTCTGCGGTTATTTGGTTCTTCGGTTCTTCGCGTCTCCCAGCAAACTGACCAAGAAACGCAATTTTTCCAGGTGTCTTCAACTTTCCGCATTGCCTCGCCATAAATTACCCTTAAAATAGCTTTTTGTCTAAAGCCTTTTTCGGTTATGATCGTCTGATATGAGACGACCAAGTTACTTGTCACTCAAATCAACTGCGTTTCATTGTCGAGCGACAAAATAAAATCCCAAACTAATTTTTAATGTCATTATTCACACAAAGCGCTGAAATCAAGACCCAGACAAAAAGGGGGTGGTTGCGAATTTATGGTGCTGCCGTTGACACATCTTTTGGGAACCGAAAAATTACAGCCCCCACAGCAGTAAAAAATCAAAAAGCTGAGAAATTTATTATGCAAAAATGATTGGGGCTGAATGGAATGTTTTTTAGAGATACCACTAGAATTTTTTTCCAAACACCATAAATCACCATAATCAATCAATGGGATTTTTATTAAATTTATGTTCACTTTTAAATTTAATTTAACCTGGCCTTCAAAAAGCAAGCCCTTAGCCCTGAGATCATATCAAAACATATTATTTGTGGTTGTTTTAAAATTTAATTTATTAAAATAATTTTACTCTATTATAAATACAGTAAGTAATTCTAAAAAATAAAAAATAAATAAAATAAAAACTGCATTCAAAAAAAAAAATAAAAATAAACAAAACATTTTAATGTAAAAATATTTAATTTCTTTCTATATAAAAATTAAATACATTTATGCTTTATGATAAAAGATTAATCAAACATGTGTGAATATTTAAGAAATCAATGATGTAAACATTCAAAATCTGTGCTCAATTTTAATATACTTTCCCAGACTTCGTTTTTTTTATCAATTTATCACCCACACTCGTTCGATCTTTTTTTGTGTTTGAGCTGGCGTCATAAATTGCAAATTTCGTATGGTAAAATATATGCGGCAATGTCCTTGACAGGCCAAACACACCCCAAACCTCCCTGCTGAAATCGGTGTGTGGTTCTTTCGAGTTGGTCAACTACTGCTAATTATGGCCATTATTTATGCGCTTGTTTTTGAAATTTGTCAATTTCCGTAGTAATTTGCGACTAATTTTTTATTGGCCAACCAAATAGGAAGCCAGCAAAGCCGCAAAAAGCAATTAGAGAAAGAGATGGTGAAAGGATGTGTTTGTGGTCTCCGATTATATTTTTTTTTTGTGTTAGGGTTTGAGGGTCGTCTAAGTAAGGTCCTTCATCGATTTCTAGGGCTATTAAAATGAATATGAATCTGTTTGGATCCTTGTGAAGTATTTATTTATTTGAGATTGGCCAAAAAACCATTAATCTCGCTTAACGACTGCAACAAATCAATTATTCCCACAAGAACTGAACCCTGCCCTTTGGCGTTGGCAACTAATTCCGATGTCCTTGGGCCTTCGGCCAGGCTCATTAGAATGGCTTATCACTCGGCGAAGTGATGAATGTCGAAACTTTGGCGCAAAACCAACAAATTGTGAGACACATTTTCCGGAAAATCCGAGGGGGGGGGGGGGGTGGTTGAAAGCGAGTGGAAAGCTTTTAAGAGCGCCGCCCTCGCTTCACTGTCAGCGATTTTTCATCCTAACAGCTTCGCATTCATCTCTAATATGCCTTCTATATATGTATGTATACACCCTTCTATGTTAGTCCTTCTGCGAGGGGCTGCAACATGAAAACTCAATTTCGTTTCGGCTTTTCCTGCATCGTGTTGCTTATTGCATTTGCATGCCGCACAAAAAGGGAAAAGCATAAATAATTAAATAAATTAGAAGCATCGGTGGCTTAAGGATATTCGCCCAAGCAACTAAGAACTTTCCCAGCTTATTTTTGCATGACACAATTTCGAGGCAATTTCAAGACATTTTCCGGCTTGGCTTAAAACTCATTGAAACCTTCAAGTTTTTGGGTTAATCGCTGAAATGGAAACTTTCTTGGGGGCAAAACGGTGGAGTTTACTTCGTACAGAGAGGAAAATGTAGTATTTATTATAACTCAACTATTAAAATAATGATAAAAAAATTAACTGATTAATTTTAAAAGAAATATATTGATTTTAAACTTTTGACTAAAAAGTTTTCGTTCTATTTATAATTTTAAATAATTTTTCTTGCTTGAATATTTGGACATATAGATCCATCTGCGAGAATATTCAGTATTACGAGACCCACATTTTATGCACCCCAAAGTCCGACTTTTATTTACGTGACTTTCAATTGAATACGGAATAGCGAAGGAGGGAAAGTTGGAAAGGTAGTTTTCCGCCAAGAGGAGAGCATTTCTTGGCATTCATTTCATTTTCCCGTTCCTTCATCATTCTTCCACGCCGAGAAGAAAGAGGAGAAAGGAGGTACCGCAGCGATTGGGGGCGTGGCCGGCCCATAAATTCCACGTGAGCGTGTGGTGCAGTGGCTCCTCGATGGAATCCGCCATCGTAAATGTAGACATTTGGTGGCTGCGATGGCTGAAAAAGGGTTTTATGGAGTCCTTAGCCCGGGGGCTTCGGCGAAATGCCGCGGCATATGCATTAAAGATTTTTATTGTTAGAATAAACGTACTTATATAAAAAAGAATCCAGCATATTTTTCTTGATGGGATTTTTGCTTTCCGCATAAATCAGAGCCTGACGATTGAGGGCTGCAAAGTGGATTAGGAAGGGGAAACGTGAAGGAATTGTGAAGAGTTGGCTAAGCTACTTAAGTGCTTAATAGGGCATGAAATCGAAGGAGAAGAAGACTCGAAGAAAAAGTGGTCAACAAAAAATAAACAAAGGGTTAGAAAATTTGGGAAATTATGTTTAAGCTAAGCCACTTAAATATAATTATTATTAAAATTTATTCTGAAGCTTATGATTAAGTTTTATGTATTCATTTGATTTTACAATTAATTTACACATTTTTCATTTTAGATTAAGTTTATTTAACTTAGCTTCCCAACCCCATATTTTAAGCCCTCTTAGTTTAAGTTTATGTATATTGAATAGCTTACAAATGCTCTCATTCCATCTGATCCCTAAATCCTCTTGCATTTGGCTGCCAGCCACTAAACAAAATTTATCTCCCATTGAGATTTAATCCGACTTGCCATCAAATACGAATGACAGCAGCCTTTGGCTGCCCAGCTGTAACTATACTATATGGTATATACTATATACTATAGGTATAGATAGATCTGCTTTCCTCCTGAGTCAGCTGTAATGAGCTTGACCTTAGCCCTTGTCACTGGCAATCGCTGCCAAAAGATTCAATTCATTTCCCGACCTCTGCTGCTAAAAGTCCAAGGCTAAGACGGGGTCCGCCAAAATAAAAGAGAAAAAAAAGTATTATCAATTGCCGGAGTTGGCCAACAAAAAAAAAGGCGGTTCGACTGCAGTGGCAGCCGCAAATTACCACGTGGATGTCGGCAGAGTCATAAATTTTGATAAATGAAGTGGTCTGCCATGTCGCCAGCTACTTATCAGCGTTGTCATTGTCCAGGTGGCTGCTGTCCTGCCCCGAAATCCCCACCCACACACTGGATTCAACCATTTGGCAGACTTCCAATGACTGTTGCTCGTGTTGGGGGCTAAAAATATGTACCCTGACCAAAAGGGTTGGTAGGTTGGCTGTTGAGGGGATTATTCTCTATTGCCAGCTCTCGAGGGCATTCAAGATTCGTTGTTGTCCACGCGATTTCTTTCCTTCTAGTTGGCTTTTCAATTTACTGTGGGTTAGCTTTTCGCAATTTCGCATTGTTATGCAGTGCTATTTGTACTCTCACTCCTTCTCCGTTCTCACCGCTATGTTTCTTCCTTTTTTGCAGCTCATGCATATGCAACAGCTCCTGGAAACGCTGCATAAATCATACGCAGCGTTGGCCGTGCTGTTTCTGTTGCCTACTTTTGCGGGAGAAGGACGTTCATATTATCTTTTTCTAGCCGGCTGGGCAAATATTAATTAACCATCCTGAGAGGGAGAGAGGCGCCCCCTATTAAATTCCTGCCACAAAACCGTTCAGTGGGTCAGATTAACGACATGTATCCATATATCCATCGCCCGTCTCAAGTCGCCTACTTTGTGGGTCACTTTGAGCATAATTATAATTACGAGCAAGTGTGCTTACAGCATTTTCCAGCCTGCTGCAGTCGCTCGCTTGACGTTTTTGCTATAGTTTGTGGGCTCAACTGGGTGGTTTTGCTTTTCTTGTCGGCGATGGGACCATAAATTTTAAATTAAGTTGCACTGCCGTCGGCGAGCTATATTGTTGTTCTCGGCTTTGCTTTGCGTTACTTTATTTGCAATATAACGGCAGCGTTGACAGCTGCAAAAGCTGCAACTGGCGCTTGCCTAATTGTGAGCGATGGGAATGGGATATTTACTGGGGCTACCGAAAACGCATTCGAGTTCAAAGGCATTAAGCATTATCAGAAGAAGTATGTATCAATGGATTTATTTAAGACTTTTTGTACAATTTGTATCAATTTCAATCAGAAAGAAAAGTATGAAATTAATAAATTTGGGTCTATAATTTTCGTACAGAAATTGTTCTTTGGTAAAAATTCTAATCTGTATACTGGGTCTAAAGAATCTACTTAATTTGAATTCATCACTTTGAATAGAATTAATGCTTTTATTTTAATTGAATTTAATTTATTTGGTACTTTATTCCTCTGCTGCTAGCTTTTTTTTCATTTTTAATATATAAATATATAATATATTTTGTGATTTTAGGATGTCTAGTAGTTTTTAAACATGAATTTAAATTTTAAAATTATGATTATAAGCGTCTTTAGATTCCTTTTTTTTTCCTATTCATTTGAATTTCAATATTGATTTTAGTCGTGACCAGCAATCCAAAACTTATGCCGTCTCCTTCCTTGTTTTTCGATTACTTGCCCCACACTTTCGATGCATTCTATTTCGGCGGCATGCAAATCTAATTCTGGCATCTATAATAAAAACTCTTAAGCTCGCTGGGGTCTTTCCTCTGTATCGCGTTGCTTGCAATCAGCGCTGACAAATTGCCAATCGATTTTGATGCGCCAGACATCGACGTCGGCCTCTGTCAACCATTCCCCCCCGCACCCTCCCCCGCAGCCCTTTTCCTTAGCGTTTCTTTAAAATCGAAAAAATTTCTGTTTGCGTTTTGATGATTGCCGAAGACAATGAAATGACAATCAAAGTCACGTGCCGCCCAACGCCAGCTGCAAAAAGTTGCATGCAAATTTGTGCGAAAGAGGAAAATGAAAATAAAAAAGGGGCGGAGAGGGACGATCGAGGGGTTGGGAGGGTGAAAAATCCAAGGTGAAAATAAGTATCATTTGAGAATGATTCGTTTTGATTGCCAGGGACAAATGCTTCGATGCCAGCCCTCCTTGGGAATTCAAAAATGCAGAGCCCTTCAGAACAAACACAACAATTGCATGCCAACATCTTGTCTCCACACGCTCATTAGCCCATTAATGCCAAATGCTTACACAAGACATCTACCCAGACCTCAGCTCTTGTTCTTATACAATGTAGGATTAACCCCCTAACACCCGTTTTGAAATATGTGCAAAGTTTCAGGAAATACTTTGAGGCTACATGTTTGGAAACCACTTTTTTTAGTATCCGATTTAGTTCTCCAAATGATTTGTAATATAAAACATTACGATTTAAAAATTATAGAAAATCATCAAATCATCAATCAAAATATTATTTAAAACTTTAGAAAAAATCTATAAAATGTATATTTTTAAGTTAGAATAAATATTGAAACATTAATTTAAACCATTTATAAATTTATCGTTCAGAACCCTTTAAAATATTTTTAACAAAGATTTAAAATGAAAACAGAGTTTTCAGATATTTAATTTAAAATACCCAAAAATGCCAGGAAAAACCCAGGAATATTACATGAATTGTGTAACCCCTAAGGTTTCATCGCATATAAAAATTAACAGACTGAATTGAAAGAGATCCTCTAAAATATTTAGTGGCACCAGGGAGTCAGGCGTTAGGGGGTTAAGCTGATTGAAGCAATCGAATGACCCCGGGACTCACCTTTATTGCCGGGTCCGTTGGCCGTTTGCAGCGAGGACATCGGGATGGCAAGGCAGTTGCGCGGCGGCGGCGGAACGGCGAGTGCCAGGTCCTGTGGCGGTTCGGAGCGCGGACACGGCGTATACGCAATCTTGCTGCCGCGTCCGGGAGTTGGGCTAACGCGGGCATGCCGCCCACCCGTCACCGCTCCCCCGCTGCCCCGTTCGCTCATCTTTCGCTCGCACTTTAGTGGCAAATTAAATGCATTTTCCTTTTGCACCTGCAGCCTTGGTCGCGTTGCTTTTCCGGGCTTACAGCTTATGGCATCTCTCGCGTCTTCCGGCTATATGGTGCGTCAATATCCAGGCACTTTATGCTAATGCTAATGCACGGATTGCGAATGTCCCCGGGTTATGGTGGCTTTTATTCACACACACACACACACCTGAACTAGTGAACCAGTGAATAGTGCATTCAATTGGCTTTCAGGTGACCGTGAGCAAGGCTAAGGATGCGGCAAGGACGCAATGGCGACGACGACGAATCGAAACTTTAGCTAGTCCACACAACTTCACGTGCCACTGCAGCAGCAGCTGTAAGAGTCACACGAGCCACACGAGCCACTCGAGTGCCACAGACAACACAACCGATATCGGAAAAGCGCGACCGCGCGACTTGCACCACTCGATGTCCTGCTGTCGACTGAGCGGAAAAGTGGCAAGTGGCAGGAGGAAAGCGACAGCTTCTCGTGCGGGCAAGCATAAAAATAACACGATGCCAAAATGCCGACGACAAACAGCAGCAGCAGTAGCCGTAGTAGCACTAGGCAGCAGCTACAACGACAACGACAAAGGCCGAAGCGCAGCGAAATCAAAACAAACAAAATACAACGCGGCATATGCCAGACCTCGTGCTCAGCCCACAAGAGCCACCCATCCCTCCTCCAACAACCCAGCCCATTCGCCACCCAACTCCCACCGCAGATTCGTACTTTCTCTCCGCGGGAGCATCTTCATTGTCGTAGCGCCCTGCTGGTTGCATTGAGCGAGCTTTTCACTTCCTGCTGGCGTAAAGCTTGCGGCCTTGGGCTTTTTTCATTCACAAAAATATTCGGGGAGAGATGCCAGATCGAGGGAAGAAAATAACAGGGCATAGGCGGCGTATGAGTGATTTATATTTATTTAAGTCAGTGGCTGATCTAGGATTTTGTTGTGGGGGGCGATATTAGAACAAATTTTTTGTTGCATACTTTTTGAATACCAATTTCCCGAGTGGGTGGTGATATATCACCCGTATCACCCCCCGTGGATCCGCGCATAATTTAAGTATTTATAATGGATTTTTTAAGAAGAAAACTTATACGCAATAAAAGAACAGAGATCGAAAACTAATCATTTGTTATTTTTAACCTTCGATGTCATTTAAAAATAAAATAATAATTGACTAATTTTAATTCTCCAACAAAATGTGTTACCATTTCTATAAGTTTATTTTCATACCTTAGTTTATATGGCGTATGAGTAATATTTTGTATAGGACTATAGAAGGGGTGCTCAGCTCATAAGCACGCGGGTGACATTTGTTTTTGTAAAGTCACAAAGTGCGCTTACGGTCACACGCCTATCTTGCAGTGGGCACACGTCGATTCTTCTTTGTGTCGCTGTCCGCACTATAGGCCATAGTCTTGGAAATATACATGTAGAATTTTATTTACAGCTGATGGTTGTAACATAACTACTACTAACGAGCTTTAAGTATAGTAAGGACACTTTAAAAACAGGTTCAGGACTCCAAAGCCACATAAGCTTATTAAACTTAACAAGCTTTTCCTCGCTCCTTATGGGGAAAAGCTCTTTTTGACTTGTTGCTAAAAATGTTACCAACTACATTTTATTTCCATATTTAACTTTTACCTTACCTGTAATGCAAAAATAAATAACAAACACACCGTTTAAATTGTATATTCTGTTTTTGTCTTTATTTATTTATTTTTTTTTTTGTTTTTGCCTGTTAAGTAGAATAGAATTATTAAAATTGTTTTATATTCGTTTCGTTTTTGTCTGGTTTTGTTTTCCGATTACACAGATTTACGTGTTAGTTAATGGAATTAGTTTTGCATTTGATTTTTTATTTGCTATGCAGATTTCTTTTGGGTACTGGCGATACCCTAATACTTGTCACCTTGCCCTTCGGATTGTTCTATTTAATCATGTCTCAAGGTTGGTTGGTATAAACAGTTTTATAGTCTGCCTCTTGGAAATTTATATTCGATAAGTTTAATTACAATTTAGAGCTTAGAAATTACAGTTCATATATAGAGTCAGTTGTTGTCCTATGGATGAAATTTCGTTACTGGTTTTGATTAGGTGATCTTGCATTGCTATAGTTATGCCCTTCTGCCGCACAGTTGCACTCTCATTTTGGTAGGTAAAGCTTTGGATATTTCGTATTTCGATATATAATGTTTAACATTTCGCTTGCTTAAAATTAGAACATTTTGGTATATTCCTCAAATCTGAATCGATGTATCAGAGAGCGCTGTAGCTGTTGTGTTTTTTTACTTTGACTCTTCTTTTCGAATAATACATAAAATACTATCCGCAGTCCACAACAAATGTGTTTTGCAAAAAACCCGAAAATGTGTTCAGTGTATGTGTGGTGTGGGAGTATAGGTGTATTGATAGTTCAAACAACTAGTTGTATACTTTTCGGCTGCCAAAGAAAGTGGTAATTCACTAAATGCAATAGAAAAATCATCTAAATTAAATATTAAAAATATATACAACTTTCTCCTGATAGATATCAATACAATAAAAATTAAGTGTATACAAAATAAAACACTGCCAGCTTTAATTATCACTTAACTTTATACATTTATTTATTTTCTAGGCGCAATAATTTCTAATAAACACGTGTATAGCCTCTAATATCCGTATATACCATTTATAATTTGAGTTCATTCAAGGCCTACGTTTGCATTTTACGCTTTTAATCTATATGACAAGACTAACATCCATATTTTAAGTACCGAAATATTCGTTCTTTCGAGGAAAATATCTTTATGGCTTGGCTACAATATTACTTTTGTGGGAATCGGTTATTCTCATAGACATTCAGTGCAGTTCCGAATCAAATTGAGGAGAGTGAGTGCAGGAACGGGCCTTCTACTTGCCTGGCTTATAGGTACACATGGTTATGGTATATTGGACATCAAGAATAACTTGCACATTCGCTATACATATATTTTTAGGCTTTCCTCATTACGATGAAATCTCTTAATAGGTGGTTTTAGTGCATACATTCAATGTACAACTTGTTAAATTCTTATCGGATTATTAGTGTGGGGCATATATCTCTCAAATCGGGTAGCTTCCGTTTCCAGTTCCAGTTTCGTCGTTGGCTGGCCGCAGTTCAACCAATGGAATCCCTGGCAATCCGCTGGCTGTACTTAATCTATAAATCAACTTGACTCGCGGAGCTCATGGATCTTGGTCAGGATCAAGATCCAAAACAGTGGATAGCATATCCTTGGGGGCCGAATCGGGGATGATGGAGCGTTGTGTCTGTGAGAATATGTAAGCCAATCCAGGAATTTTGGGTTAAAAGAAAACGACAATTTTGGTTTTTGTTTCGAGGTTTTTAAAATGTTTGTGTATTTTTTCAAAGAAATTTCTGTATGTTCTTGTTTTGCTTGTTCATGCTTTTAGTTTTTCTTCATCGGTTTTTGCAATTTTTACAATATTCGTAAATATAACTTGTATATAGCTTTATTTATATATTTGAATATATATATGTTTGCATATATAGATAGAGGCGCGAGTTCTTTGTTTTGTTTCTTTGCCTGTCGAAATATTGTAATTTGCTAAACACTTTTAGCATATTTTAACAAGTTTGTTTTCGGTTTCCTACTTTCCATTTCTTTGACTGCCTTCTGCTTTGCAAACGAAGATAAATATTTATGCAAGTTTTGATTTGGAAATTGAGAAACTCAGTGAATCCAGCCTCCAATGCCACAACTGACGCACTTCAGCAACCAATTTGAATTGGAAATGCTCTATCATTTGACATTCATGAAACTGGACAATTTTCGAGAGCCTACTTTCGAGGGAAAGAGACCGTTCGAAGAGTTTACATTGCCAGTTAGATTTAACTATTTTTTAGATTTAGAAAAATTCGTCTGTCATTTGATTCGAGTTAAATTTTGCCTGCAATTCATTGGGGTTTCAATATAGGTTCATTTCTTTAAAACATTGCACAAATTTCGCTACAAAATGTTTTCTTCTTTTTATTTTGTTTGTTAAAAAAAGTTATAGAAAAGTGTTTTTTTTTTTGTTCATTTTTCATGTTTTATCATTAGCGCAAATGGTGTTTTTGTTCAAATTTTTGTCGTTGCCCTTCAGAGCGTTTAGTCCAAAGTCAAGCAAAACAAAAGGAATTATAAAACTCGACTTAATATTATAACGTAGTAAACACGCAGAGTTGTTGTTGCCTTAGTGTTCCTGCCTTTTGTTAAGTTATACTCACAGTTGATTTATGCAGTGGAGAAGAGTTAGAGTTAGCATGGGAAAGATTAGAGATGGCGTGAGGTGGTGTGGGATGGGATGGGATTGGATGGTGTATGGATAGATCGGTTAGAAGACATCACGACGCGTGGCGAGTTCGTTACAGTTGAGAAAAGGAAACAGGGTTTTCGATATGAAATTAAATTAAAACCAAGTACGGTTCAGTTAGCATTGGTCGCGCAGACTTTTTTCACATTTTTCTATCGTTTAACGTTAACTAGGCAGCAGTGGACATAGAGGAAGAGACAGTTAGACAGATAGATAAGTAGTTAGTTGGGTGGTGAAGACAGAGCGGATGGGTTAAAGCTTGCGGTTGCTGTGGTGCCAGGAATTTTGTTGCAGTTGTTGCTCTAACTTCAACTTAAACCAATTTGTTCGTATATTAATTTAAGTTACGCTTAGCTAGCTCTCTTGCCTTTGTCTAAACTTTGCTTGAATCCACGCTTGATTTGCTTACACTTAAGACAATTGTCTTTGCATTTAGCTAGTTTAATTCATATGTATAATTTATTTATAAATATATATATATTTTATATTAATATATATAACTGTTCCGATGCTGAACTGCTGATTCTTCTACATCGTCTCCTGTTGTTAAGAGTTGTCTTCCTTCGCGGGAGCCTCCTGCGATGTTGCTGCTGCTCCTCCATACTTCGTCCTTTCTTCCTTATATATGTGTGTGTTTGATGAAATCTTCTCCTTGCTTCTTCGTCCAGCTCTTCCTCCGCTTCGTCTCGCATATAAATATTTAATTTTATATTTCTTTATAATAAAATTATGTTACTTTAAATTTGGTTTTCCTTTTGCTTTAAGTACATTAGGTATTTATATTGTATATATATAGTTCCTTCATATTTATATTTGTAATAGTAATATTCGGTTTATTTGGTTTTGCTGCCGCTTAAGTACTAGAGAAATCTGTTGCTGTTGTGTTTTTGTGGCGTTTGCATTGTTAAATGTTAAATCTGAGCATATATATTCATATATGCTCAGATCGCCGTGTGGTGTCGCTTAAGTTTGCTACAAATAGTGCCGACAAAAAAGCTGCCTATCAAGGACCTTTTGGACTGCGGTCCTGCTGGTCCTCGTACAGCCCCCAAAAATATGCCTCATCTTCTGCTGCGCGCCACATTTTTGGATTTTAATTTAATTTTATATCGAAAATGTATTTGTTGTTGGTTTCTTTTTGTTTTTTTTGTAATTTTTATTTGTTTTATTTTTTCTTTATATTTATTAATTTTAAATTTAAATATAATTTAATAAGAAGAATTTGTTGTTGTTTGATTTTACATTATTTATAATATATATATGTTGTATTTATAATATATTTTACTTCTTGTTTTTCTGACATGTCTGTGTGTGGGAGTGGGTGTTTATGTGTGTGTTCTGTGTGGGTGTGGTGTGGTGTGTGTATGAGAGAGGGTTCGTGTGTGTAGAGTGTCTATATAAACTTTGCCAGTTTGCAAAAATTTCAAATATTTTTCTTTAACAGTTTTTGTTTTATCTTTATTTGTTGTTTGTTTAGCTTTTATTTTTATTCTTTCTCGCAACGAAATCGACAAATTTTTCTTTATACTTTAAACACAATTTGCTAGCTTACAGATTCGGGTTTTCATTTATTCTTTTACTGGAAAACTTTCAAACAAAATGCAGCCGTTGCGCGCCGCCGTCGCCAGGTGGCGCGCTGACCATTATTGGGTGCGCCATCTATCGGCAATACTGGTGGATCCTGCCGCTCCTTGCTTCGCCCTCTGCTTGCTCTTCTTCTTGCTCTTCATTTTGTTTAAGTGTAGTGATAGACTTGTTCTTGTTGTTATTCAAAACGATAACATGCGATTCTTGTTTGTTGCTGCTGGTTTTGTTGTTGTTGTTGTTGTTTGTGGTTTTAAACGGTGACTTCATTAAGTATGCTGTTTTGGTTGTTGTTTTTGTTGCATTAAAATTATGTTGTTTTTTTTTCGTTTAACCTTTTCTCTCAGTTTAATGTAATTCTTTCTTTCTGAATTCTGTGGTTTCATTTTATGCTTGTTTAAATTTTCGTTTGCTTTTGCATTTTTTTAAGTGTAAGTTTCATTTGTTTTAAAGTTTCTTAAATGTTTTTTGCTTCTTATTCTTCATTATGTTGGTTGTTTTTTGCTTAACTCTTTGTTGTTGTTTGTTGTTGTTTTTTTTAAGATCTTTTACTGGGGTCCATAGCAACAGCGTGGCGCGATGTTATTGCGCACAGCTACAGTCTTCGTCAACATCTTAAAAAAATAGAAAGGCTTAAAAAGAAATAATTTAACGCTTCACTTCGATGTCATCATAGTCACGAATTCTGCAAAGATAGAGAATAAATTTTAATTAGTATAGGCTTTTAAAAGGGTCTTATATTGCAAAAGAATAAGGAATGGCCCTAAATTGGTATCGAATTTAGCTCTGATATAGTCTCTACATTATAAAAGATTAATTAAAATTTTTACTATTTAAGTATTCTATATAACAATCGAAATTGATTATTGATTAATCGAATTTATCGAAATTATGCTTATAAACACATTTAGTTTATCAAAAAACAAAATTCAAACAGTTTTCCAATTCTAAACTTCGAAATTATTTAAACCCCTAGATTAAAATGCATTCCCAACCACTTAAGCACCGAGTTGACACAAAAAAAAATGTTCACACAACAAATCAAGTATCGAAAATAGCTGAGCGCTGTCATTAACCTTCTACTAAATTAAGACGGCAATTAATCAATAGCAAACGAGCATTACACTATGGCTACAACAAAACCAGCAAACGGCCACCTAATCAATAAGACAAACGAGCAAGTCACGAGATGTCTGATGAAAACACTTTGCCGCACAGAACAGCACACACAGCCCGTAGAATCGAGGAGCATGTAGCCAAGGAAAATTTATTGAGTGCAAAGACTCAGACAGTCAATCGCCAGAGATTATGTACTCTCTTCTGTTCCTCGTCCGAAAATAGAAAGCGGAGGATGCTGCTTGCGACGTTGGCAGCGACGGAAGCAGAGTGCAATAAAGACGTTGCCTCTTGCCGCATTGTTCGCGAATTGATGGGTAAAATCAGGAAAGCCATGTTCAAGAGTCCAGACTACGGAATACCCATTAGTCACTGTCCAGTATCAAAAAATATTGCATACCAAAAAGGCGTTTTCACAACTTAAAAATTTTATTTATGGGTAGTATATATATATATTTTTATATATATATTTTTATATATATATTATATTTTTTCAGAACAGAATATAGTTTTTGAGATCAATATTCAATCAAAATGATATCTAATTTCTTTAAAATCAATATACCCTCTCATCATTTTATACCACTTATAAAAAATAAGAAAAGTTTGGCCTCATCGATCCAATCAATAAGGAAGAAAAAGCGACGAGTATAGCACAGAAACCAGACGAACAGAAAGTCGGGTTCTTCCCGCCTGTATTGGTGTCCCCAATTTATCAGGTGTTTGCCTGTTTCTATTTTTAAAAGGAGAAACGAATTCTCGGCCGCTGCTGCATCTGTTCTTGTTGATTGCACTTCTTCGCCTCCCTGCTTTTGCCACCGTTGCCTAGGGTGATTGCATTTTTGAAATATTTAAACAAGACGACAAGAGAGGGGACACAGAAAAAGACACAGATAGGACAGGCAAATTGAGTGGGCGTGTAATTGGGTGGATTTCCTCGGGACCAATGGTCAAGAATTTATAGGTATAGACGGGATTGCCAAAAACAAAACTTTTATCGGGTATTGCAAAACACAAATTGACTGCACTTGAGTCAAGGGCGCAGGATTATTATTAAGTACATTTTTTAGGAATTTGCTTTTAATTGAGTAAGGATTCCCAAACAGTATTTTATGTGCAAAGGTCAATCCACTCAATTTTATGCCCGTTTTACTTCCCGTACCTCATCCAATCTTATCGTTTTACTTGGTTAGCTAACTTCAAACGAAAATGTCTGACCTGGAAATCAGCTTATCAAACACCTCAAACAATCGATTGATGTTATCAAGCTTTTGGGAAACTTAACCCGACGTTTATAGGATTATTATTCCAGCTAACAGCCCTGAATTGCCAAACACACCTTTGATAATAAAACTAAACCCTTTTGGTGGTCGTAAACGGCTTAAAAATAAAATGTTATTAGCTAAAGTTCAGGAAAAGGGCTAAGCCGTATGCAAAATATACAAGAATCTTAATCCCCAGTAGGTTCGGCCTTGACATTTGCCCACATGCAAACGCTCGACGTTTCACTCTTTTGATTAAATCTTCACCCTAAAACATCACTGCTCCCAGTTGGGCCACGCCCATTAGCTGACCAGTTCTTTGCACTGAGAAAAAAATAAAAATATATTTTTTAATTCAAGAATAAAACAAGAGAGAACGCTATAGTCGGGTGCCCCGACTATCAGATACCCGTTACTCAGCTAAGGGAGTGCGAGGGAGATAGATATATAAAATCTTTGATCAGGCATAACTTTTTAACGAATGGTCCGATTTGAAAAATTTGTTCTACATTTCGATAGGTATTGATAGTCACAATAAAACTGCATTTTTAGTTTTCCAAAATCTTTAATGGTGTGGGCGCCAGACACCTTTCAAAAAATGGTGTAGGGCGATTGAGGGCGTTAGAGGGTGCGTGGCACCATTTTGAAATAAACTTGCGCTGCGTAGGAACTTCAAGAATATGCATGCAAAATGCCAATCCTCTAGCTTTTATAGTTTCCGAGATCTCAGCGTCCATACGGACGGACAGACGGACATGGCTAGTTCGACTCGGCTAGTGATCCTGATCAAGAATATATATACTTTATAGGGTCGGAAAAGCTTCCTTCTCCCTGTTACATACTTTTGCACGAATACAATATACCCTTTTACTCTACGAGTAACGGGTATAATTAATAATAATATTTTAAGACAAAAGACAGTCTATTAAGAAAGTTTACTATATAGGAAAATATTCTAAACAATTTATATTAATTATATATATATTAAAGTTTAATCTTTAATATTTTTAAATATTTATTTTCATTTTTTCCTTCAATGTTTTAGTTGTTAATGACTTTTTGTGGGTTGGGGTTTTCCCTCTGTTAGATAAAACAATTAAAATGAAATTAAGCCCGATCGAGTTGCAACTTTTCCGGCTGTCCGTGGGTCAACAAAATATTTCGGGCAAATTTTCTTGGATTTTATTTTAATAGTCCCACCAGCCCCCGATTTAACCGCAACACCCCCCAACCCCCCCTCATTACGTCGTTTGGCGTTTTTGTGGTTCTGCTGTTTATCTTTCGTCTCCTTGTTTACATTCGCCAAACTTACTTGTTCTATCGTAGCTTAGGTCTATTATATATATTTTTTTTTTAGCTAATTTTGGAATTTATCTTCCCTTCTCTAGCGCGCTCTCACATTTGTTGGGATGTGTTCATTTAATTTGCCTCGCCCCTGTGCTAATGTTTAATTTGTTGTTCTTTGTATTTTGTTAAACATTTTATTTGATTTTCGACTTGTTCTTCTGGCTCTGGTATCGGCGGCCGCCGTTCCCTTTGCACAGCATTTTTCTATCTGGCACTTGGCCAAAGTAAGTCTCATCTCATTCCCATTCCGAATTCCCATTCCCAATCCCCAATATCTTTCTCTGCATATTCATTGTTTGCGCCATATAATTTTCACTTGCAAAATTACCAAAGAGTGGGAAAGTGGGGGTGTTTTTGGGGTAGGGGGTTGGATGGGGGGTTGGGTGGTTATACCCGGCACACTGTATAGCCGGCAAGACAACAATAAAGACTTTGGTTAATTGGCAATAAGCAAAATGGCAACAATGCGCATTTTATATTTACGTTATGCTGATTCCGCTGACTGAACGAAAAAACACGGCCAACCGAGTGAGATTCATTCGCGCTCGCTCGGTCAATGTTCATGCCATCTCCTCCTCTATAACACCCCGATTTTCCCGACGGCGGGGAAATTAAAGAATATTGCACAATATTTATATATTTTATTTTAATTGTTCTTTCCCATTCGCCCTGTTGCCGTGCGCCGCTGGCTGTGAGCTGTGAGCTGTTTGCCCCGGCAGGTTAATCATTTAAGTGTGGAATTTACGCGCGACATTTATTTTGGCTTTTAAAAACATTTCAATTTCGTCGGCAGGAAAGTGGCGAAAGGCATAAAAATTGCTGATTGGGAGCAGGCGCAGGAAAAAGTTTAAATGGCAAGTGATATATGGCTGGGGAATGATGGTACGGAATGTTTTCAAAAGGCTTCTTTCGCTGTTGATTTTGGTATAATTAAGAGTTTTTTATGGCGTTTAAACAGCTCAGAATTGCACAAGATATTTACTATTTAATACTTATTTTCATGTACATTTATTCTGGAGGGGGCGCATGAGTTCTATATCATTATCACCTGATTTAAAGCCTCTTGAGTTTTCTGGCAAATCCACCTTCCTCATAACAATCACTATCCGACAGTTTAAAGCACTTCCTTATTATCAACTAATCCTACTTTTCTCACCCTTTATCAATGCTTGAGTTTATAGGAAAATAATCTATTAACAAATTTCACTAAAAGCACTTTTAGATAATGATTATAAATGTAGATCATCATTCTTCCGTTTGCTTTTGTTTAAACTTTTGCCTTTTTTTATGTATTTTGTTCATAAATTACTTGTGATTAATCTATTTGATCCGAGAAATACTTCGGCGGCAGCCAAAAACGATTTCTATTTGAACTTGAAGATCATCGTATATACGGATAGGTATATATACATATGTACGGGGGAAATACTGTCCGATTTTAATTGCTACTTTTCCCGGTGCACAACAACAAAAGGAAATTTCGCAAAGAGCCAAGGGAGTGGGAGGATATGCCATGGGAAATCTGTGGAAAACTAGCGAGGATTTTTTCGCGTTTTCAAATTTGTTCCATTTTCTGTTTTATTGTTTTAGCCTTTCCATTTTTCTCACTCACTCTTTTTCTCTGTTGGCCTGCTGTTTGCTCAATTGAAAAATCAATTTTCAAGCAATTAAAAAATTACGAAGAACACAAAACACGAAAATTTCGAATAAAAGTGCACTGCACATGGCGAGCGATATTTGTTTTGTATCTCTCTCAATCTATATATATGCCATATATACGGCTAGCACTGAAAATAAGTATTACTATAATGAGTCAAGGAGAGGAGGCGCAGAGAGATCAGGTTAATTAGCAAAGCCATATGACACAGCCAAGTGCCAATTGTGACTCAAATGCGATGCCCGTGATTCAATCGTTGCCGCTGTTGCTTTAGTTTCTCGCCAGGTGCAATAGACAGATCCAATTAGGGTCCAACACGCGACCCACAAAAACACTGAAATATATAGCTATTACAGCGGAAATCGCGTAAGCGACACCTTACGAAATCCACTTGTCGTTGTTGCAGATTATTGGAAAATATTTATCATATTTCATCATTTGTTAGGTATTAAAAAAATCGATATGAAACGTAGATCGATATTTTACATTATGTAATATCAATTTTAACTTGATACGCGGCCAGGTAAATTTGATATGCTCGAAAAAAGTATTTCATGTAAAAACGAATTTACATGCGCATATCGATTTTACGACGCCATGATTTTTGTGTGTAGTAGTATCTAGCTTTACAAATTAAATATTCCAAAAACGTTCTTAATTTTCCCCCATCTTTTATAGAGTTTGTACTACACTTTGTGGAATTGAAGAAATTAGAAGATAATTTCCTAGAAAAACTTTTTTGGTATTTCTATAAACTTAGATATTTTGTAAAATAGAGATCCTAGATCTAAGCAGTTACGATACCGTTGTAAATCTAAAATATTGACTAATAGCCTTTGAAAGCTATCTACCCTTTCTGAACCGAGATTACTCACCTTCGTAATTGACCTGACCGTCACCATCGATATCAGCCTCACGGATCATCTCGTCGACCTCCTCGTCTGTGAGTTTCTCGCCCAGATTTGTCATCACGTGACGCAACTCGGCCGCCGAGATAAAGCCGTTGCCGTCCTTGTCGAACACTCTGAAGGCTTCCCGGATCTCCTCTTCGCTATCGGTGTCCTTCATTTTGCGTGCCATCATTGTAAGGAATTCTGGGAAGTCAATTGTGCCGTTGCCTGTGCGGAAAGCATAAAGAATAACAATTAATTTCGTTGCATACTTTGTGGGTCGGATTTCGGGGATTCCATCATCGCAACAACCACCCCCATACCATACCATACCATACCATCAATTTAAATTCTTCCCCGGGGCGTTATAATAAATTCAAGTCAGGGATAACGGCAAAGGCACCCAGCATTTCTCTTCATTATGGGCAAGTTTGCTCTCCATTCCAACGCCGTTGTATAAAAACGAATACCCCGGGGCTGTGTACACTACCTAAAGCTTTTTCATCGTGTTGCCTTTTCGACGTTAAATCCCTGGGAGGTGGTATATAATCGAGCATATTTTCATATTTGCCTAAGCCCCAAACAAACTTTCCTAGGGGGGATGGCGCCCACGTGTGTGGACCACCCACCCACCATTCACCATCCACCTTGTGGAGTGCGAGAGATAAGTCCGCCTAATCCCATTTCTGTTGAATCACTCTCTTTTTCTCTTCTCCTATCTTGCTCCTTTATCGCCTGGCTCAGCCAAGTGGAATGAAAATTTGTTAAAGAATTTAGCCAAACATTTTCCTGAAGTTATCATCCTATCCTATCCTATTCTATAAGTGAAACGCAAATGAAGTGGTTGAACCGAAATTCTTGTTATACTAATTGAAAAAGTTTCCTTCGGCTTGACTTGGTTTTAAGTTGAAAATAGTTCTTATTTCGAAAGGGGGCAGCAGCAACAACTTTTGGCCTTAATTGTTATTGACTGACTTTTTCAAGCCATCCCGAAGCGGCTGGATGATGGCCAGAAGAGCCCCCTTTTGTCCATAAAATGGAACAGTATAAAATGTTTTTCAGTTTTCTGCTCTTGCTACCCTCAAAACCAAATGGAGCGTGGTTCATTGTGGCCATCATTTTGTTTCTTGTGAATTGAATGTGTTTTTTATTACTTTGCTGGAAATGGGTTTTCTCTAGAGGAGAACTTTCAGTATATGATTGCTAGAAACGTAGGGGTTCAAGAACTTTTCAACTCTAGCTAAAATGTCTTTCTAGGGGCAATTTAGATTTAATGAAAGAGATAACATGTCAAAAACTTTGAGCCCTAAAGAAATGAAATACAAGTTACAGAAAATGAGACGAAATGAACTCTAAAAGAAAACTAAATTATATAGCGCCTTTAAATATTTGCTTTATAAAACGATTTAATTGATTCAGCACTCAAGTTCAAATAGACAGCAAAAATCTGGAATCGATTCCATTTGCATTCAATTCGTAAATTTGCCAACAAAAAAATCAATTTCACTTTGGGCTAATTTAAGTATTATTATTATTCAATATGGCCGCATTGAAAGCCAAAAATATATGTTTCGAAAATAGCGAAAGAACATCAAATAAAATATCGACGGGTGGCTTTAGTTCATTCCGATATGTGTTGCGATTTTGGTTTCGCTTGTTTGGTTGCTTGTTGTCTTGCCTCCGTTTCTGTTTATGATTCTATTTAAAACATTTGACGCGATTTTCTGTTGCTTTTGGCTTTGTCGATAGGATTTCCCCAACCAAAAACGAAAGAAAAAAAAAAAACAAATACCAAGGAAAGCCTCCCCGTACACACATAAATATTGGTATGGTGTGGGGGGACAGGGACAGACAAAAGGCATTGGGAAATTTGTTGCCATTTTTGTTAGACGCTTCTTAGACCGAACCGGCGAACCAGCCCAATTATGATAATTATGATGTTCATCGCGCTGCCGATGGCGATTATGATGATGGCCAGTGTCTGGCGGGGGTTTAAGTTTCCATTACGTTTTCCTGCCAAATCCCCTCCTCATTACATCACTCCCTCCCCTCTGACGATTCGCAACGTTGCGCACAAAATTTTGCAGACAATTTACAATTTTAATAAGTTATTCTTTTCTTTTTTTTTTTTAGCGTGCAGTGGCATCGCTAAATATAGTTTGGGGGCATTTTCCATTGCTCTTTCGAGGCACAGTCGAATTTTACTCAGAAACCAAATTGGGAAGTAAGGTGTTAAACACCTTTATATTTTTGTGGTAAGCGAAAAAAATTTAGAGGAACTTTTTAACTTTATCTGAATTAAAAAAAATAAGTTTTAAAAGAAAATTTTCCATTAGTTTCATAAATTTACACTGATTTATTTTTATAACTTTTAAATGGGTAAAAAACTTCTATTTGAATTTTATTATCTTTAATTAAAAACTATTTTTTCGCAATTTAGAGTTAAATTATATAAACCTATTTACTTTTAATAATTTTAAAATTATCAAGTGTCTACTGTAACGGGTGCACCCTCTTGAATGTTCTCCATTTTTCTCTTCTTTTCCTTTTTTTTTTTTTTGCTAAATTTAATTTGTACGGCTGGACAATCCCATTCCTATTACCACCCCCCTCCACCGACTGCCAACAACTAATGCGGTCGTTTGCATGCAGTTCAGAGACTCAGAAGCTGGCAGTTTGGCCATCCTCAACTGCCTGCGACGAGACGCCAACAAAATTTTAAGTAATGAATGTTTAATGTTTCCGTCAGATTCCTGCCTGGCGTTTTGGCCAACGTGAGTGGGCCATGTGAGTGGGTGATTCTCGGGTTGCCAAGTTAGTTTCGGCCAGCAAATGCATTCCTTTGTGGGATCGTAAATTAGAGGAGTCAGTCGGCAGCAACAGCAGGGGAAACAACTTTCGAGTTGGAGCTATTTTTTTTTTCAGTAATTTAAAATACTAAACGTTGGGAAATAAAGTTGCCAAAAACATTTTGCTTTCCACTCAATGAAAAAGTTTTTTGCACATATGCAATTCCAGCAAATAAAGTTGGCAAAAATGTTGGACTCCCAAGTGGCGACCCCTTGCCATATACCAAACTACTATTTTTAGCCCTGATAAACAGCATCCACCCTCCCTCTTTGTCTAAGCCAGCTCTTTCCCTGATTGCAACACTTTTATTGTTGGTAGAAAAAAATAAAACGAAAAAAGGAAATTGTGCGAGAGTTTTTAGGGCGCCTGCGCTCGAAATTCTGTGCAGGATTTTGCAGATTTTGTCCTGGATATTTTCGACAACATGCGCACACAATTTCCACGTGCAAGCGCAACAGCAGCAACAACAAACCGAGAAAAACTCACAAAGAAAATTGAACAACGAAAACAAATACAAATTGGGCGGGGACAGTTACAAAACTTATGAAAGAATAAGTAAGAATAAAGGGGGAAAAGTAACTATTTGCAGATGAATTCTTTTGATTTACTTGTTACGCGTTTTCTTATGAGAAATATACCAAAAAAATTTTGGGAACAAGTAGCTCAAAAACGTAGCAAAAGAAAAATTAATTAGTCTGTTCTACTAGAAATTCCATAAATTTTTATTATTATTCCATAAATTATTTTAAATAAAGTTTTCCTCTTGAAAAATAAATTTTTTTAAAATTATTTTTTCCCTTTTTAATACGCTTATATATGACCAACGAGTAAAAAGCTATTTATTTTCTCCACACATTCGCGGCAATCTAGTTTACCGCCAAAAGGTGAAAAACCTCTTGCTATAAAAATGGGCGACACATTTTCAATTTTGCCACATTTTTGGCGCGAGGCGCCTGTCGCTCGATTTCCTCTAGCATCAAAACTAAAAATGGATCTTCTTCGTTTCCCGAAAAAAAGTTTGTTACACTAAAACTTGTTCGAGATTTTCAGCTAAGCAAACAACCACCTTTACTCGAAAATGAAAAAAATAAAAAAAAATTAAATACCATCAGAGAAATACAAAAAAAATCTGACAGCAGCGGCTGCCAAAGACAAGACACGGGAAAGAGCCAAAATATTTTAGTCATCTATTTTTAATGCCTATGACGTGTTTTTGTTGCATATTTTTAGCCAAGAAATGATTTTCATTTTTTTTTTCCACCCATTGTTTGTCGTACAAATATTGGTCTGATCTATGTCTGTCTGCGAAAGGAGGAGAACGGAACGAGTGAGAGGGATTAGTCCCAGAACAGCAATAGATTTGGGTAAACAAAATTAGACACCTCGGGATCGGGTTAGAAGGGGTTCTCACCAGTCTGTTTATGACTGGCACCGAGCCGAACGACTGAAACCATAGCAAATCAGATCATTTGCACATATGTATAGTCGAGAAAGCTTCAAAGTCTGACTTTATATAGTTATATATAGTTTGTGGCTGGAACTAAATAAAGGGCCTTTCAGGTTCCTGAAATTTTAAACCTTAAACAGCCATATCGTAACTTAAATTGTTTCAAAAATATTTTTCAGTTCCTCACGCGAATTCTTAAGCATCACATATGTGAGATGTGAATGTTAACTACAACTGACTTGATATTTATTATAACATCCCCCAACAGTATTTTAATCTTTTTCATTTTTCCCCCAACTTACCGTCGGCATCAACCTCGTTGATCATGTCCTGCAGCTCGGCCTCTGTGGGGTTCTGGCCCAGGGAGCGCATGACTGTGCCCAACTCCTTTGTTGTGATGGTGCCATCGCCGTCTTTGTCGAATAGCGAGAATGCCTCTTTGAACTCAGCGATCTGTTCCTCTGTCAGCTGATCGGCCTGCAAAAACACAAATGAATACCGGCATTAATTGGATGCACAACTTCTTGGGATCCCAAACCTACCATTATAAATTATTTACAAAATAAATATTACAGCTATCGACTATGAATAATACTCGACCAGGTTGGTTTGTGAAATACTTTTCAACGAAATCTCGATTGCATTTCAATGTCAACATGGAAAACTACCAGGGAATACAATTAGGAATAACAAAAGACGAAAAAGGAGAACAATTGTGTTTAATTTGAATAATTTTGCGTATTGTTTGTTTGCCGCAAGGCAAGTACCGAGATACAATTGTATCTGTATCCATGCAGGGGTATCTTGAAAAAGGTGTTAAGTTTCCGCTGAATCAACAGAATCTGACGTCAGCGACTGAATAAACAACTAGGGGGCCAGTAGGGGAAGCTCTAAAGAAAGGAGGACTGCGAGAAGAGACGACGATACCCAAAACCAAAATTTATTATTGTCATGCGAGTGATGTATATGCGACAAGAGACGTGCGAGTTGAGTTGTCAGTTTCAGGAGCCGGTAATTCTAGCCAAAAAACGATCCTCAGGGTCTAATGTTCTAATGTTCGGGGCAGCAAAACTAAAAACCGGGCATATAAAATTCCCGTTTGCCTGTTATTGTTTTATGGCACATTAATGTTTATTTGTGCAACTCGCTCTCGGCCCGATAAGCTCAAGAATTTAACGAGTATAATATAAGGCCTGGTTTGACTTGCGATAATTATTATTAATCATGAAGCAAAAATGCAAAAGCAAACTTTGCCTGCGTCAGAGGCTGATTTTACTTATATATATATTTGTTCAAGCTGATAAGTGTGTTAAAAGCTCTTCTATATGGCAGCAGTATATAGGCGATGGTTTGTTTACCGATCCCTATGCAATTACAACTTAATTTGCCCTCTATCAATCCAATCCTATATGGTTATTATAATTGAGATCAACAGTTGAAAATTAAGTTTACCTTTGTGAATTTCTTTAACACGAAACAATTCCCCTATCTAATCACTTTGGTACAAGAAAATTAAGCACCTTCGCTTGAAGGCCAAATGGTATTCCTCAAAAATCACACGCAAACGTGGCTCTCAGACTTGTTGGCCAACCTTTATGGACAACTTCCGCTGGGAGAACAGAAACCAAACTTAGTTAAAGCCAAATCAGCAATTGGCATTGGAATTATAGCGCCCTGACCTTATCTAATCGGGGGAATAATTTCGGTAAATTTAAACAGCAAATACGAGTACATTTGGTTTGCTGCCGCGTTGGTGGCACCTGTTTTTTGCCTTTTTCTCTTTTTTTTTATGCGTTGGCGTTCAATTGAATTTGCCCAGCTTATCGCCGCGGTCTGAGCAGATAAAACGCTTTTCAACTGGGTTATGTCATTGGCAGTCGTGACTAAGCCAGAAACACCCATCAAAGTTCAGATCCCCGCTAAAAAAATAAAAAAAAAATAAAACAGATTGAAGCGCTCTCTCTTTAAATGGCGACAAATGCAAACAACAACAGACCGACCCCACCCACCGATATCCATTAATGGCAGTGGCAGTCAATCGGAAGGGGGTCGTTAATCGAGGGGGGTTAGTGCCTAATTGGTAGTCCATTTGTATGCACAATCAGACGCCCACGAAGGCATCCCGAGGAAGCTTCTATATCAGGGCAAACACAGTGCCTTCTGAAATTTTATGCCTTTGAGGAGGACTCAAGCTGGGCAGGCTTATTTCTTCATTTTTATGACATGAGTCATGAGCTAAACTATCGAGTTTGACCTCATGATACACCAAAATGAGTCGTCTTTTATCAACTTTTTATTTGGAAATTATCACTAATGATGATGACAAATACTATATTTATAAACATATTAGTTGTTTACTAAAAATTCTAATGATTTATCAAAAATTATAATTTCTAAGTCATAAAATTTTCCAAAAAAAGTTCAGTTTGAATCATTTTTAAACTAAACTTAAAATAAAAATGTAAAGTAGAAAATTGCCGAAACATTTTGTAAATTACAAATACATACATTATAAGAAATTTACTTTGTTAATGATTCACAACATTTATCTAGTCTTGGAAAAATTGCTCTTAATGAAGTTTGACTGTGAACACAACTTCAAACAAGTCTTAACTGGAAATTTATGTTGAAGCCAAGTTTGCCGGTTTACCGTTGTATTGTCTACTCCCCTCTTTTTATTTTTTGCCGGTACCAACCGGTTTAATGGGGTTTCATGGGGTTTAGTTTGGTTTTATGAATGACCATTAAGTATGGTTTTTGGGTACAACTTCAGTGCATCCGAACTGAGTTTCAAACAGCCAAAACCCAGTCGTTTGCCATTATTAATATGCCACTCACATCATCATCGGTTATTCATCATAAGCCGTATGATCGATGAAGTCAGCCCAAGAACACAGTGACTCATGGAAATTTATATGGATGTTGGCTAGTTTTTCAACGGAATCAAAGAAATGCCAAGATATACAGACATTTCTCATAATTACCCCACAGCTAGAGATCAACAAACTTTAAAGATCAGTCAGTAAAACCCTTGGCAAATATGTTTGTTTTGGGCCAAGTTAGCAGTTGAATCACAGAAACAAATTGGTCACGTACAAAACGATGCGATATATTTTAATTAAAAGCTGTTTGCATTCTGCGTAAGCTGTAAAAATCGCTAATTAAATTAGGCGACGCCAGATGAGGCTAAAGAGGGGGCGGGGGTTGGGGCGATAAAGTGGGCGTGCGGTTTTCTTATCAAAAGGCGCAGAGAAAAGCAAACAGAAAGAAAAGCAGAAGTAGAAGAAGAAGAAGGTGCAAGAAGAGGGCGACAAGAAAATTGGATTATGTGGTTAAGCGGCGTCTAGCAGGAATTTTTCTTCATTTGCAGCTTTCCTCCTTCCCCCGCCATTCGCCTGTGTGCCGTTACAATAAAATTCTTGTGCGAAAAGGCAAAGTGGAACAGGCAGCCGCCAACACACACACACACACACCCATATACACACACGCACACGAGTACCGCGAGCCGAACGAATGGACGAGCGAAGCAGACGAACAAAGACGAAGGCGAAACAGCAAAATAACCGCAATGCGGCAAATGAAACGGTTATGGAAGAAAACAACAAAAGGCAGGCGTCGATAAAAGTGCCAAGCGCAAGGCGCAAAAAAAAAACCGAAATACTGAAAGAAACGGAAAGAGAGAGACGCAGCACAAAACGGAACTGATAACGAACGAAATAATTGCACACAGGGAGAGACGCGAAAGTGTGTGAAACGGTTATGGTGAGAGAGCGTCGAAACGGTTAAACTGAGCGGCGGGTGCGCAAGTGGGAGAGAGAGCAAACCAACAAAAAAAAAGAGAGCGCAGCGCGAAATTCCTCTAAAGAATTTTTTCACCATTTCCATGGGCCGTTCCTAACCTCAATTTTGCGGCCAAATGTGCGGTAAATAAAAAATACAACCAGAAAGCGCAGAGCGAGCGAACAACGAATGGCGGGGCAAAGAGGAGAGACGAATAATGCCGGCCCCGGCGACTTTGTTGTCCATCAATATATACGTTTGTACATATATTCACTCATTTTCCCACTGATAAGCAAAATGGAGGACGGGAGGGGGCTTTTCTATAATTTGCGGGGATCTTTGAAAAATTGCTGATAAAAGTGCCGATGGCAACGCGCATGTGTGTGTGTGTGCGTGTCTGTGTGCATAATGCTCAACAAATTGGCTAAAATCACATTTGATTTATGATCCCCAGAGAAGAGGGAGCAATAGAGGGGGGGGTTGGTCGGAAAATGAGGTGTTGCTCGAGATGCTGATAAGAGTTTCCACTTTTCCACGCCTGATTGGGTTTCGAGGGGTTTCGTTTGCGAACGTCATGGAATTATTATAGGGCGAACCTGATCGAGAGTCAACATTCCGTGTGCGACAGCCTTGGAAAAATAATAATTTTGACGGGTGACGTGACATGTGTGTAAATTCTTGATACTCGACATTGCTATTTAATTGTACTACATGATTTTTTTTTGCGACCCCAGGGGTAAAGTTTAGCTTTTGATTAAGCCAAAAGTTGTAGTAATTATAAGATCTTAAAATTCTATTATAAGAAGTTAATGTTAGCCTTAAAGATAAATGTAGATTCCACCATTTTCTAATGGATAAACTCTCTTCGGTTGGCAAGAAAACTAATCTTCACTAGTTTGAAAATTAACTGGAATCAGGACATATCACCTGCTGTTAATGGGTTACAAACTACCGTTTATAATGCTGTGGAATAATTTTTTTTTTGGTAATACAACGATATTGGTTTTTAGAAAGAACCAGTTTTTTCTACCCATGTGAACATGTTATATTTTTGGGGTGCGAAATGTAAACGAAATTCCCGGGGACAGCTGCTTTTCGACGGGGTGTTTTTGGGGTGTTCGTATCGTATCGTGTATGTGTGTGGAAAGCCGTTAAAACCATATAAACAACGTCTAATTGGAAGCCATTCGCCCCCCATCCCCGTCCCGCTCGCACTAATGGTAATTGCCCTGGGGGTCGCTGTCTGACTTTGATTTTTCGCAAAAACTGTGGAAATTTCAATGGAAAATGATGGCCGCACGTTGTGTAAACACAGAAAATAAAGATGCACATGTTTTTCTCCAGCCCCATAAACTTACCATTTTTGTAGGTGTTTTTTTTTTTTCTGTTTTGTTGCTAGAGTGACGAAGTTTTAATCCGCTGCGGCTACTGCTGCTGCTGGGGTGTTGGTATGTGTGTGAGTGGAATTACGGAACGCGCGGTTAACTTAACTTTTTTGTTTTACTAATTAAACACACTGCAAAAGAAGCAAGAAGAGGTTTGGTGGGGATTACTTTCGGTGGGGGTCAGCTGGAAGAAGAGGAGAGGTAAAAAAAAGCGTCCAAAGCAGCGACGCCGACACTTTTTTTTTCCTCGCCGTGGCAGTTTCTTAAATTCTGTAGTGTTGTTGTTTCAGCCGAATTTTATACAAATTTTCGCCTTGCGTTTCTTTCTTTTTTTTTTTTTGTGGCTTTCATTCGGTTTTTTTTTTCATTTTTTTTTTCATCTATTGTGCGAAATATGCCAAACACACGCGCGCACACGGCAGAATTCTCGTTTATATAGTAGATATGTGGCGGGGAGAGCTGCTAATACATATAAGAGTTGCTCGGATTCGGTTTTTATAAAGATATTTGTTTCATTTTTATTTTTTGCTCGTGGATTTTCTTGGTTTTTTTTGGCTGGCGCCGTGAAAATTGGCTTTTCCGCGAAACTTTCGCAGCTCCTGGTCCTTTCGGGTGGTGTGTGTGTGCTCTTGGGCTTTTGTTGGTCCAACGCTCTATATGTAATATCTGGTTCTGGCAACTCACGATCCTAATCTGAATTTCCGTCCGCAACGGTCGACGACTTTCACAAAACTTTGTTCGAAATAGCGCTGCGTCGCCATATATACGGTTTTATTTTCTGCGCGAGAGCGCGAACCGGTTAAGCTCTCTCGCGCGCGCTCTCTTCTCTGCAGCGTCTGCATGTGCTTTCCCCCTCCACCCGCTTTTTTAACCGAAAGCAAATTTGATTTTGACGTTGTAACGGTCGCGCCGGCGCTGTCGGCGAAAATAACGGGGGAGAGTGGGAGAGGTTAAGGGTGTGGTGTACAGTGGTACCCTGTAATTAACCGTTTTTCTTAAAAGGCTGAAATAATATCAGGAAAAAGCACCCCTTGAGGTAAACAAAATAGTGACGATGGCACCCTCAACATACAAAAGTTTTGAAATACAATTTTGGGAATAAAAATAATTATACATTTGACAAAATAAATACACTATCGTCACTATCTCTAGTACCTCATTAAGGGATGTTATCGTTTCGTTTATAATACCACTTGGAAATTAAAAAATGGAAATTCCCAAAAAATCCTAAAAAAGGCTAGAACAAAAATCAAGCGTAAAAATAATAGTAAAAAAAATGTATTTTAAAATCCAAAATTCCCGATCCGATCCTTGCTTTTATTTCTCAGGTGGAGGAGGTTCGTCACTTGCTCTTTGGGACTCATCGAGTGACTTCTGGCTGGGCCTGTTCTCAACTATTTGGACCGTGGACTTTCTTTCCGACGATTTTCTTTCGGAAATGCTGGAGAGGATTTGGCGCTTGGTACTGTACAGATCACCGCTGCTGGCGCGTGGATCCCGCAGGCGACCCGAAACACTCATGGCGCTACGAGTGGTGATATATGTGGTCGCCGGGGGCTGTTCGCCCCGCTCAGCGGCCTCCTTCTTGGCCTCCTCTCGTCGCTGCTTCAAGGACAACCGGGCCTCCCGCACACGCCGCTTGACTTCCCGTTCGTCGAACTGATCGTCGTCGAAAACGGTGTCGGCCACAGGACGCGCCTTTCCTATGTGCTTTTTTACATAGGACTCAAGCTCCTCGTCGGTCATATTCTTGGTCTTGATCAGCTCGGTGAAGGCCATTTTGGCCTCCAGCTGCTTTGCCTGCGAGCGTTTCAGACGATAGAAGTCCTCCCGCTCGAACTCCTCCAGCTCCCCGCATATATAGTTATAGGTATTTTGCAGGATGGGAATAACCTGGAATTGGGGGTTACAAAAATATTGAAAAAACTAGTTTACAAAATAAAGTTATCAAAACTTTTTAATTATCTAACTTGAATCGCAGATATTACCCAAAAATAGTATTGTTTTCAAAATATTTAATCTACACTTTCTTCAAAAATAATTATCTAGAATTATCTTTTTTACATTTTTAAAATCAGTTGGTTGTTAGGTAACTTTTAAATAAAAGCCTAGTCAAATTTATGAAGAAAGAATAGTAGGTTTAATAAAATTAACAAATAATATCTTATCATTGTAAGAAATTTGGGGAAACAAAATTTTAATAGTTGGGTTATACAGAAATTTCGGAATACAAAATGCTAAGGTTGAAAGCTGCTTATGACGAAAGCTTACTGAAATTAACATAATATAATAGAAAATATATGTATTTTTCATAAAAACATAAAATCTATAATTAATGAACTTAGAAATTTAAGATAGAAATGCTAGATTAATGTGAGTACCAAACTTCCCAATAATTACCACATGCTCAAGGGCATTCACCCTCATATTGGTCTGCAAGGAAGCTGCCTCTAACATCCGGACTTGATACTCGAGTGAGGCGTATAGCACCAGTTCCTTGAGTGCCTTGGTATAGCAATCCCTGATCCGCTGAACCTGCAACCCGCCACAACTGAGACCCGCCAGCGGATAGGCTCCTATGCCCTTCTTCTCCAGGTCCAGGCAGTTGAGCTTGACGCCCACGATTTTGATTTCAGTTCGGCGGAGATACGCGGACGCCACATGACTGTGGCTCACCATCTGCGGCTTGAAATCGGCGCCCAGGAGATTGGCCTTGGCCATCGAGAAAATGGCCTGGCGCATCATGTCGTCACCCATTACATCCTGGTCGAAACGGATGCGCCGCAGCTCTCGCATCTTCATGTCGATGGCATCTCGCTTTCGCTTCAGAAGTCCCACGCCCCTCCTGGCGGCCAAAACCCGCTGCTTCATGATCACGGAATTGGCCCGAGATGGAAAGACGGGCAGGATGTCGCGTTTGGCCATTGTTTTGAAAGGGAGTTCAGATCAGGATGAAATGGGATTGGATTGGGATAGAATTTAGGATTTTACTACATTTATTCAAAGGACTACTATAATGATTTAACTTCTAAAAGATATTAATATGTTTATGGACATTTTTATAACTAATTTAGCGAAATATGTATATTCCGTTGGCAGCACAGTTGTTAAATATATTAGAATGATTAGATGAATCATTAGTTTTATCAAGCATACATATGTATTTCCAAGAATTGTTTGAGAGCTTAACAAAAATTAAGTTCTCTGCATGAATCAACTATCCTTTGATTACGTATGTTTTAAATATTTTTATGATTATGTTAAATGTTGGGGTAACAAAAAGAATGAAATTACGTTCTATAAGATTTTTTGTATTCAACTAAATTTATTTTGTGTTTAATTTTACAACTAATCTCGCTTCATTTTTATGAACCTGTAAGATGTCTATAGAAAGCATCACTCATACGTAGCGTTGCCTTTAAAACGATTTCGTTTAACCAAATCGCTCATACGCAGTGTGGTTTTGTTAGTACCAGTTAACTTCCAATTAATATATTTTTTCTAAAAAACAAAATTCAATCATCCATTTATGCTAGAGGATTTATTCTCTAAGGATTTCGACCATCTATCTTGTTTTAGCCCAGGGATATTGGCCCACAAATCGTTGGTCAGCGGATGCGTGTGCAATTACAATGCGGAATGTATGGCCATTCCACTGGGATTTTGCATTGGGCATTGAGCATTGGACACTGGACTGTACTGGCGATTTTGCGCATTTTCCAGCTGCTGCTGTACGATTTCCTTTGCCGCAGCGAATTGTCGCAATGTGGCGCCGCTTGGTGCTTGGTGCAACGCAGCCTTGGCGCATTTGCAACGCATGCCAACAAGTTAAGTATGTTAACCTCTGGAAAATTAGACATGCCAGAAGGGAGGGGGCTATGGGCTATGGGCGGGGGGCGTGGTCCGAGGGCTAGGTAACGAAAACGAGAATGAAAATGAAGTAACAATGCAGCAAACATCGGTCCGGGCCAAAAGGGCAGGGCGTTTGTAGTCGCTGTTGTAGTTGTTGTAGTTGTAGTTGTCGTTGTCGTTGTCGCCTGGCGACGACAGCAATGCGCCATTTTTCGTTCGCCCCGCAAGACATGAAAATTCGGCTTTCCCCTCCTTCTTTATGTGTGTGTGTGTGTGTGTGTGTGTGCGTGTGTTGGGTAAACATTCTGCCAGGCATTTTCATTCTCTCTCTTGTATTTTCGCAATCGCAGAGGAAGCCCCACAAGTCGCCCTTTCACCCCGCCAAAAAAAAGAACGTTGACAATGCTTTTGCCGAAATTTATCGCAATTCAATAAGAGTTCGTATGCAGTTAAGTTACATTGTCTAGAAAGATTAGATATAAATTTATTTACAAAGTATTTCTTTATTAATGAAGTTAAATAAAGTATACTTATTATTACAATCTTTAAAAAAAGGTCTAACACAAATATTAAATAATATTTTTTTTATAATTATTTTTATAACATACTTTTAGGCTTTTTTTTAGTGGTATCCGACTGAAAAGCAATTGTTAACTTATTTTAAAAAATCTTTAAAATCTTTGTCAAAAAATCATTAAAACAATTTTTAAAATATTTTTTCTAATTTAATCTACTATTATACAATTTATTACTGTTCAGTAAAAGCTTTAATCTTCAAGTTGAAATTTTCAGCAAGGGGAATATGTATTTCATCTAATACATTTAAATTCTTATAATTTCCTATTTTTCAGTTTTCATTGGTTTAAATTTAAAACATTCTATTTAGCAGAAGCTAATCCTCGTTTCGGTGGTAAAAACAAATGTGAATAGGCGACAAGCGCCAAGTAAACATGATTTAATTGCAAGTAAACATTTGCCTTTTCTCTTATGGAAATAATAATTTGCATACATGGGTACTTTTGAGAGCTTTGCCATTTTAATGCCACAAAAGCCAGCTATACAAACTGGCAAACAAAATAAGAGGTAAAGCAAATTTAACTTTTTGACATTCTTATTTACCATTTTGAAAACACACTTTAGTAGTTTTGTATAATATTTGTATTCCTACATATAAATTGTACAATGTAGAAATAAGTAGAGCTTCAGTTTTCCAACTATTTTCCCTTCTTTCCCTTGCCCTTTCCCTGGCGCTTCCTCTTGCGCTGATCCTTTTTCCATTTGCGCCAGTATTTCTGGATCTTGGCCGCAGCCCGATTCATCATGAAGATCACTAGCTTTTGCTGCTGAATGCGACGCTCCTCCTCCTCCCGTTTCACCACAATATTCTTGTAGACACGCTCCTCCTGCTTGAATTGCACCATAAAATCGTCTAGGATCTTCTTGGCCACCAAAAATTGATCCTGAGCCACCAGATTCTCGCGCATCTTTTCGCCCAGACTGGTATCGTATTTTTTAAGCATGCTCTGCAGTTGCAGTAGCAGTTTATTTCTGTTTAAAGGAAATAAAACATATATCATAGATTTAAAGATTTATTATCTTTATCCCACTTCTCGCTTCGCAACTCATGCTCTTCGGCTAAATGCTTCTTGGTCATCTTTTCGTAACTTTCCCGGGCATTATGGAGCTCTTCCTCTAGTTCCTTTTGCCTGTCCATGCTGCCTTTGTGGTAACTACGCATTGTGCGATTACACTTTTCACTATGAAAATGGATTTATATTTAAAATAGTGTTATAATTATGATCGTATAAAGGAATTCCATACAATATGAGACTAAGTTAAGAAGAAACAAGAAAGTAAGAATTCTTATTTTAAATTAAATTTTTAAAAACCTTTGAGAATCCTTTTAAATTGATATTTCCGTTCTTTAAAATTGTTATAGTACTTTTCTGTTTTTACTTACATTTCATTCTGAATGGCCACGTTGTTTTGCCACTTCTTGTTGGCCAGATCCTCCTCGACCTTCATCAGGTAGATTCCCTTGGCGGCCGTCTTCCACTTACCAATGACCTTCTGGAAGGCCAAACTGGCCTTTAGTTCCTTGATCTTCTTCTGGATATCCACATTCTGGTGATAGATGGCATGTAGCTTTCGCTCTTTGGTGATCTCGCTTCTCGAGGATCGATGTAGATGCATATGTGCGCTCTCCAGGAGAAAGTGAAAGGCGGCCAGTAGCTGGCGATCCCTCTCGTTAAGGTTATGTTTCAAGTGCGGAAAGAACCTGTGAATACTATGGTTGACCAGAAAGAAATCAACAATTCGCATGGTAGTGTGATCGTGCGGCAGCTTAGATCGTCCAGTCTGTTTTCCCAGATGGTGAATCATGGCATCGATGGGTTCGAGTACCTCCTCATAGCAGGTGCCCTTCAGCACGCTCTTCAGCTTTTCGGGATTTTCCAGCAGCTTCGGTATGATCATCGCTATCTTAATGCGTTCCTGGGACATCTTGAGCACACGTTCCACTCCTTCCAATCTAACCTGACGTTCTGCGGTTGTATCTATAGAGAAAAGTGGGTTTTTGAAACTGGGATTGCAGGAAATACTTACATTTTTACTAACCCATTTTGTAGCCTTTACAACTCCTAGCTTTTCTCTTATATCTTTAGGTTTATTGCATATAGCATTTCATGGATTTTATTATAGGAATATTTGGTAATTTAGATGTTAATTATAGCGATTCTATCAACTTTGGCTCAGAACGGATACTTCCAAGGTCTGCAATATAATATTTATTCTAGTAATAATTCCTGATGAATATTTAAAGATTTTTTGTGTATGCTTGTGTCGAGGTCTTTTCGAGTTCTGAGCCGAGTTTGTTATTGTTTTTACAGATAAACAAACATGGCTTGCTGTGTTTACCAAGTGTTGCCTAGCTACAAAGTCGAAACGGTAGGAATATATGAACCCTTTCGATCAAGGAGCAACTTATGTCAATCCAAAAAGGGGGCGTGGTGAGGGGGCGGTAGATTTGAATGGCACTTTCATGGCAATGGCTGGTAGAAACTTTTGCCAAGTGCAGTAGTTGACAATGAGAGGTATGTATGTATGGTGGGTGCCTTTAGATAGGGCGGTGGGTGGTTGGGTGGGTGGTTTGTTGCTTGTGTGTGTGTGGCCATGTCGCATTATGTCAACCGACGTGGCATGAATGAAAGCTGCAGCAGCAAAGCAAACGAGGGAAAAAGCGATGCAGAGGGGACTGCTTGGGAAAAAAAGAAAACCATAAGAGCATGAAATGAACTTGTGAATGCAGAACAATGTTGGTGGGTTTTGGGAGGGGGCGGTGCTGAAAAGTTCCTCACTCAGGTGGAAAATCTACCTAATGAAACTGGCATGAAAGGGGGAGCAATCTGAAAACCTTTCGGTGCATCTGCCAAAAATCGCATTCACCAAGTACAGTGGTGTTTCGATAAACTCTCTAAAGCTTGTGTTAAAAATATTTATTTTCTTACCGACATATATAAACTACAATTCTGAAAATTTTAAAAAATTGGGTTCCATTTTCGAATAATTTAATTTATTTATTAAAAATAATTATTTTATTTATAAGGTGTAATTAAAGATTCTTAAATTCCTCTTTTAAAAATTAATTAAATTTATCGACTTTTTGTATGCTTTTGCTCAAATACCATATTATTATCACGATTCCGTTTCCATTCCGTTCTCATGTCGTTCCTCTTTTTCTGCTCGTCCCAGGACGAAACGCAACAAGTAAGAAGAAGCATTTGCGGCGAGGCCAAAAACTTTTTCCAGGCACCATCCAAAACCAAAAACAACAGGCTCAACAACAAGGACGACAACTACAAACACAATGAAAAAGACAGCGATGACAAAAATGAATGGCGAACATTTGCTGAAAACGTCGCAAAGTCCCGTTTTCTCCCCTCTCTCTCTCTCTCTCTCTCTCTACCCCCCCCTCTTTCGCAACGAAAAGAATGTGCTCGCTTGTCTGCGTAAAATGCTGCAATGCGAACCAGCAGGAAAAAACGAAAGCCAAGTGAAAGAAAGGAAAATAAAATTGAGCAAGAAATAATATTTGTTGTTGGCTTTGCGTTTGGCTGGTAAGAAATGCGATGAACGATAGATAAACTGACGACTGGCCAAAAAGAGAGATGAGTGAGAAAAGGCTAAAAGAAATGACGCATAAACAGGCGGTGAGAAAAGGAAGAGAGAGAGAGAGAGCGCCCGAATGCATGCAGCAAAATGTGTAAAGACAAATGAGAAGGTGAGAGAGTAACGGTAAAACGGAAGTGAGCGAGAGAGCGCCTTAGAGTATGCAGCAAAAGAAGGAAGGTCTGCAGAGAGAGCGAAAAGAGAGTCCTGCTGCTCCGCATACGTAACAAATGGCCATGCACAGCTAACGGTACTGCAAAGAAGGTGCAGGACAAAGGGAAAGGTCCAAAATGGCGCTCTCTCTCTCTCTCTCTGGTGGCCCACATTCGCTCAGCTGAGCTCGGCTTTACCGTTAACCGATTACAGCCCTACCGCTTACCATTTACCGTTTCGGGCCGTCTGGCCCTGGCTCATTATGTCCCGTTGCCTTGGCAGCATTGTTGTATATTTTTATAGTCGTCCTCACTCGACTGTTTCCTTTTTGAGTTCCATTTCTATCCCCTCTACATATCTACATTTCACAGAAATGTGGGCCCGTTATGCTCGGCCTGGCCGCATTGCAGCTATAAATTTGTTTGTGGTTCACATTTGCCTTGGAAGATTACTTTTGGCCACAGTCGCGCAGCCCTATGAGAAGAAGGGGAGAGGGTAGAGAAGAAAAGGGAAGAGACCGAGGAACAATGGACTCAAGGAAAGGGAAACGAGAAACAAGAAACAAGAAACAAGAAACGACTAACTAACTGTGCTTAATGGTGGGTGGTGGTTCGTGGTACGGGAATGGGATGGTATGGGGTGGAAACCCCATAAAGAACCTTTTTGAGAAAGTGTTATTATAATGCTCGGTCTGCCAACGGGAAGGTCAGGTTGTTGGGTCTTACCAGCACCAGCGGAAACTAAAGATATGCCCCTGGGTCTTCCTTTCAGCTGGATGGGATGAGATTTTCACGATAAAATACGGATTACGGAGGAAAAGTTCCGCTTTGAGAAAAAGAGATCTAGTCTCGCTTCCGTTTTTTAAATTTGGGGATAGGATGTAATTTCCATGATAAGGGTAGGTATAGGTGTTTTATAAGGAAAAATGGTAAAGTAGAAAAACAAATTCAAATAAAATGTATAAACTGCGCAAATTTAAATGTTTTTTACGTTTGCTTAATTTGGGAATCAGATATGACATACATGGTAATAGGGGGAGGTATAGGATGTTCTAGGGAGAATACTTTAATAATTAACAATGCATATTTAAATGAAATATTTGGAATGAATTCTTTCTTATCTGTTATTATTATCTATTATCTCTTTTTATCTATTATCTAACTTTCATATTATGAGATTAAAGAAGAAGTATCAAAACTAACTAATATTTTATTTGAATACAAAGAAACAGATATTTTATTTTTATCAAAGAAAGAAAAAACCACCAACATTGGTTCTACGAAAGCATAAAATCCAATTAGGGTTCACTATTCTTTTACTGCAAGCGATTAACTGAAAAAAGACCAGTTACCTTCCTAAATTCCATATAAGCATCCTTATGAGAGAGATTTCCCCGGTAAGAAATAGCCAAAGACCGGATAATTCAGCCTTGGAGAACGGTTGTAGTTTCCACTTCCACAAGTCGCCTGTTCTCGGAAGGCATTTAGCTGGCCAGGCTGGATCCATTTGGCCGGGCACCTGCTTTTGTCACCTGAGCGAGGAGCAAAGGAAATGTTCGAATTCGCAAATGAGGTGGCACCCAGCCCCGAATTCCCGGGCCATTGAGTCCTGCCATTCCACCCACCTGGACAAGTTTCTGTTGAATTTTTCATGGCTTTCGGTGTTTTTTTTTGTTTTTTTTTTTTGGTTTGTTCTCTGCCTCGTTTCCGTTTGGCAGTTCCACTTTTGGACTCTAGTTTTCGGGGTCTGTTCGGAGGCAGTCTGGCATGTATTTTTTGAGTTGGTAATGTTTGGCACTTTTTATGGAACAACTTGCACTCAAGTTGCCCCGAGAACTTTTGGCTTTTGCTTCCGTTTGGTTGGACTTGCCAACCTTCTCTGTAATTTGAATGTTCTGAACTGTGAAGCGAGCGACAGAACAAACTGTCGCAAAGGCCCCCGCACAAGAGTTAACTTGGCTAATAAAGTGAATCCACTCAGCCCCCCGAATCCTGGTTTAAATTTTTGTTGCTATTAGAAAAGTTTCCGTTAGCTTTGGTGCACATTTTTCACATTTTTTTCCTTTGATAATTTAATAAACTATCAAAAGTTGAGAAAGATTTAACTTTCGCTACGCTTGGAGAACAAATGAAATTGAAATTCAAGCTGGCATGTCCGATTCAAGGATTCCAGGACCTTGGCAAGTTTTCCAAAGAATTTCGGGCAAACTTTCAGCTCAGCTGCAGTTATTGGATGGCTTCAAGGGGATGTGAAAGAGATGATGAAAGACGTAATCTCCATAAATAATATTCAATTACGGAAATTTTTTGCACTAAGTATTTAAATTACTTTTTCATATTCACTTGCTTATTTTTGTCACGCACCTTTTCCTGTTTCGGCTTTTTTATCACCACTTAATTGTGATATAAGCAAGATATTTTATTTCATAAATACCCCAGCACGTGCTGACTATCGTTTGGCTCGGATCATCTACAAATATTATATTTCTTATATACTTACATTCTGTTTGACCAAAGTCAACAATAAACGACAAAATGGCCGCACGTGCACTACGTTTGTTTGCCTTCGCTCACTTCCTGTTTCCTCCCTGTTCATCTGCTAACTTTCCTGTTTAATTTGGGCCAAACAGCAAATGTCCTGGCCAAAATGATTGATGACATTGCGTAGCCGAAGCGCAAAAAAAAAAAGAAGCAAAATTCTACTTGTTAGCGGTAAACCAAGCCGTTTACTTTCCATTTTGCCGGTTTCATCGCGAAGCCTGCGAAAATCTCTTCGGACCAAGTTAATAAATTGTTTGCTGTATTTGTTGCATTTAGCGCCTACACAATTTTGGCAAACTTTGTAATGAAGTCGCTGTGGCAGAAACCTTTATCAGGTTTCGCATCTTGTCTTGTGTACGGTGAAAACTCTTTAAGTGAACTTAGTGTTATTCGGTTTATAATGATATAATAGGTAGCGTTGGACCTACGGCCTAGGTATTGCAGTAAAATAATAAATAATAAACTTTTTGAGTAAAACGCTAGGTTAAGGCTCGATTTTTTTTTTTTAATTAAAAAAGTTTAATTTTAGGGGACTTAAGAACATCAAAAAACCGAAAGAGTATAGGCCACTGTTCTTGAGAAAAACTTTAGTTTTAAGCTCGTTTTAATCCTTGTTTCATAGGATTTTTTTTTTGAAGAGTTCAGTAAAGGCAATTTCTACTGTATTGAACTGTGCGTTTGCTCTCTGCCTTTCTTCCTCTTCTCTCCTTTGTTCTCGTATGCAAGGCACGCAAATTTGTTGCCAATAAGCGACCGAAAACAATTTTTATAAGGCTTGACTGGGCGGATGACTGGGTTAAGGGAGCCCAGGATGAGATTCAGGGGGTTTGAGGAACTGCCAGAGGGGTGTCCTTTTTGCCTATGCGTGCTGCGTGCGCTTCTGTTCTTGCTCTGTTCCTTTTCTTCTCCTTTCTCTCCCCCGGACTTCCTGCTTTTTGGATAAAGCCAAGGGTGAGATGGTGGCCCAGAGACCCTGGAGTTGCTTAGCTACATCGGCGCCCGGATCCCGGAATGTAGGTCATGTTGGACTCTGCTTCAAGGGGCGGCCACTCACACAGACACACACACACACACACCATCCAATACACTGCCAGAATTCATTATACATACACAGAGAATTTTTGGATGTTGGGCAGAGTGAGTTGGAAAAGCGAGGGGGTGGAGGAAACGAGCGGAAAGCAACACTGTTTCCCATGAATACGTTAGCACGGACTGTAGGTGGGCGTGGCCTACAACCTCCCACGCCTGGGATATGTGCTTTATTATAATAAAAATTTCATTAGAAAATTGAATGTTGACGTGTCGCATGTGCCGCACTTCCTGTTTCCCCTTCTCAGTGTTTTCACACATCATTCCATAAATTCAGCTGTAATGTATCTTTCAGAATTTTGTATGTACGTTTTTAATATAAACGTAAAATAGATAATCACTCAAAGGAATTGATATAAAGTAATGGGAAACGAGCTTTAAATTAGTTCGTAAAACCTTTAAAATCCTTAATTAAGTTTATAATTTCAACAGATTGGTAATCTTATTGTAAAAAATGTTAATTAATATATTCTAAATATAGAATACATATTTATCGTTCTTTTTATTCGCTGAAAACTTAAAAGTATTCATCATTTCGGTTAAAATACCTCGTTAAATCTTTACCCAAAGACCTTGATACTTTTAAATTTCAAAACATTTTTGTTTAAGTCGTTTCAGTTCCAATGAGTTGGAAAAGTAACCCTTTCGAAAGGCAGGCTAATCATCTTTCGCCACAAACTTTTCCACTCAGCTGTCTGGTCGGGGGCACGTTGCGTATACGCGATGCGGGCGAAAAGGACCTCTATCAGTCCAGCAATCCCTGCCCCAATCATCCTAGACAAATGAGGGTCCTTGTCAATATGAGTAATAGCTCATCAAAGTTTCATTTCGAACCTTTTTTTTGTTGGTGATTTTGATACCCTGCTCTTTGTTGTTTTTCCCCACACTTGCCGTGCATGCAAATCATGTAGAGCAGTGGGTAAAATAAAATGAAATTGGGAACTTTCGACAAACCATTTAACCCGAAACTGAAAGTATGACAGAACAAAGTTTTATTTATTATGGCCAGAATGTGGGCGGTGTGAGTTAGCTCAAAGGCAAATGGTCTTGTAATACATTTGGTTATAGACGAGCCGATATATATTTATGGTTGTTTCGGCTTTTTGTCACCCAAAGAGTCAAATGAAAGTTGTGACACATGCAATAATTTGATTTTGCTCGCAAATAAATCGTAAAGATTGGAAATCAACAAAGTGCAAACAACTGAAAACAAGTTTTTTGGGTCCTGCTTTCGTTTTCGTTTTCAATTTTCCACTGCCCCCTCCAACCCCCCACGAAAGACAGGACCTGTTTTTTCCCTCGACATGTTTGTTGTGGGCGTAATGAGACAAAAGCCACCTCACGCCGCCCCGAATGGAGCATGTTTTATCGATAATTCGTGAGTGCGACGCAGAAAAATCACCAACCACCCCCCAAAAAACGCCACAACTGGAACTGAGCCACTCCACTTTCCCAAACAGCCACCCCAAAACGAAAAAAAAACACCCACGCACTCACATCCATTTAGTCGGTATAACAAACAAATGTTTTTTTGTATGTGTCAGGCGCCGGTTTCCCTTATTTTCCTTTTCCCTTTTCCCATTTTATTATTATTATTATTTCTCTTTGTTTTTTTTGTTATCCGAAAATCGGTTTTTGCGGACGCTCAACTGACACGAAACTTCAGTGAAGTACATACATAGAGATATTAGGCACTACAAGAAAATTTGATTCCAAAGAAGTGGTTAAATGGATAAAAAATAGTTAATTGAAATATAAAAATCGAAATACTTTTATAATACCATTTTCTTAAGGAGTGTTATAGATTTTCACTTGTTGAATTTTTTATCTGCCACTTATGAATTGGATAATTTTTTTCATGTGCATCCCAGTTTTTTAGATAGGTTCCGTTCGGAAGGTATTGACAGGAAATTGGAACCGGTGCTCCTGAAGGTGGTGGTGTTTTGCCTTCCTTCTTCTGGCTGATTTCTGAACTGGGTGTCATGTTCGTGTCGAATATGGAGACATGTGCCCAACAATCGTCCCATAAAGCTAAAAATAATATGAAATTTATTGCTGTAAATGACAAAACTAAATTTACATACGCCGTATGTCTACACATTTGATTTATTTGTTTACCCAAGACGATGGGATTCTTCGAATCGATTGATTGGCATTAAGTGGGCCATTAATGGGTTAAAAAGCTGACTCAATTTCGTATGTGGAATATATGGAATTTTCTCAAAGGTAGGCTATTAAAAATTTATTTTTTCTTCTTCGCCATGCCAATTAAAATTCTTTGGTATTGGTGATACTATTACCCATAAATTACAAGGAATTGTTATTTAATTAGCGTGACAAATAAGGCTCATACATAATGCAGCGCAATGGAAAGTGTTGGCCGAGAAATGGGAAATGCAGCCCAAGACATGCAAGCCGCAGTGGAAAAGCCTTAAGCTTATTAATAGCAAATGAAGAAATGTCAGGAAAAACAGCGGAAAATGTCAGCGCCGTGTCAGAGAAAGCGCATTAAGCGCGAGGGGAAGAACAAGTCGAGCCAAAGTTAAATGAAAATGGAAAATAATTAGCAAACAACTGCAGTGAAAAGGCAAAGAAAAACAGCAAGAGAGAAAAGCGAGAGAGGCCTTGTCTTGGCTGGGCTTGCCTTGCAGACCCGAGACTACGATAATTATATTAAAAATAAACTTTTTATGGTATTTCATTCATTTTTATTATTATTACCCGAGTGTTTGACCTTGTGTGGTTGTTTCCGAAAAAGAAAAACTGGAGGAACGACAATAGCAACAAATAGCGATAAGCATGCCATTCGCAGGACATGCAATCCATTCAAAATGTCCCAACTAATTAAAGTGCACTTCCAAGTTCTCGGTTTCTCTCTCTTTCTTTATTTCCACCTTGGATTAATCATTTTTAAGCTCTTGCATAGTTTTGGGCAAGCCTTCTATATAGAGGGGGCATTGCAAATGCAATTTATACAAAAAATCCTCGTACTCGTAACCAGAGCTTAAGCTGCACTTTATCGCCAGGTAAATAGAAAGAGGTCAAAGGGGAGGGCCACCGAAGGTGCGATAAAAACTGAAAAAATAACAAACGCATGCAACCTAGCAAAAACAACAGCAAACAGCAATAAAAATATGAAATATACATGGAGAAATGTGCTTGCCGAAATATGAACACCGAACTTTGAATACACTTTTCAGCTAAATTCATATATTTCCCACACTGATGGCTTTTTCCCCAAACAAACAAATGACATTCAGTAGGCAATGGACTTTAATTCGCTTTTTGGAGGCGGAACATTTACAGTTTTACATGGAAATGCAGCGAAATGAGCCCGTGACATGACATGCCAACGCAGGCCTGACATGGAAATGTGAGGAGCCAATGTGGAAATGGAAAAAAGTGGGCATTGTAAGTATGTAAATTGTACATACACAGGGAAAAAAAATGCACAATGAAAAAAGCGAAAGGCTATAAATTTCATTCCTTTATATAGAAAATATATAGAAAACAAGCAAAAAAATTAATACCTACGAAAAAACATTTTTTTTTTAAATTGAACTTAAATTAAGCCTAGTTTTATTTCCGAAAATCTTGTTGTACATATATTGGGTTTTCAAACAATATTAAATATTTATGTGCTAATTGCTGTCTAGCAATAATTTATATACCTGCAACATTATTTTATATTAATTTGTGTTTTTAAAAAAATTATAAATTTTTAAAAAGTTTTTTCTTAAAAAAGTTTTTTTTATAAATAGGATAGAGATAATTTAATATTAATTTCCGAACTTGGTATTTTGAACAGGGTCTAATATTATTTAGAAATTTAATTTTAAATTTAAATGGAAAGTTTTCTCAGTGTAGGTAACTGGGGACTTAAAACTCGCATGACGGACGGGACGGACAGGCAGAAGACTGATGGTTCTGACGCATGGAGAGCGGGAATGAAAGAGTGGCAGCCAGTGCGATAACTTTTCTACTTACGAATACTAACAATTGCTGGTCTTACGTCCCCAGTCCCTCCTCACTTTCGTAATTGTATTTCTCTTGCTTTATCCTAGCTTGTTTTGGGCTGGGGTAATTATATAAGGTGTTTTTCGGCAAGTTCATGAAATTTGTATACCAAGGACATGTTAATTAAAAAATTTCGTCAAATAATACTAATGGTTTGCCACGAAAAGTTCCTGAGTGAAAAGTTAAGGAAAGTGAGTAAGAAGGTACAATGATATCATCCACGTTGGGTTTAGCTTTCTTTAAATTTACTATGCTCAAAGTGTGAAAACTACAAAATTTAAGTGACCAATAATAAGTTGTGTAGGCTTATTAAACTTTCTAAAAACCTTACCCAATGAATTGTTGGTTAAACTGAAACCCATCTGCTCCAATTTCAATGCAAACAATTGGTATTTATTCATTAGCTAATTAACTAAGCGCTGTCACCTTCTATTTGAACGGGCAAACATAGGCTTTGTCTTTTTGGCCAACACCAGATTTTGGCAAACACAAAAAGCCGAAGCTCGAAACGTTTTTAGGCCCGCTGGCTGTTCTTGAATTTCACTTTCGCCGGACTCAAATATTTGCGGTTCGCAAAGAGCGATAGCAAAGAGGTGACTACTATAAAATCGAGTGGTCCAATTGTTGAAGGGCAGTAACAATCCAAGCTTCCCACAAACCTACAACGATTTAAACCAATTGGCAATATGAAGTTTTTGGCTCTCATTATATCGACTGTCCTGATCCTGAGTTTGGCCACTCAACTGGAGGCTCGCCAGCGTTTCTACTGCCTGTGGAGCACCAAAAGGACCTGCTCGAAGAGCACTCCCAGATGCATCCGACTGCAAACTGGGACAGATGCTACGACCTCGGCGGCCATCTATACATGCAAATACTATCGAAGCGATTGCCAGTATCTGCTTGATATGTGCAAGGGCGCGACAAGTAAATATTTTTATTTATTTATATATTTTTAAAGGCTCCTGAAGTTCTTAAATTAAAAGGATTTCTTTTGCAACACCGAATAATATTTATTTTAATCGATTTCATACCTAGGTTTCTCCCATTACAATTTTATTTTCCTACACCCAAAAAAAAAACATGGTAAAATCAACTGTTATAATTGTCAAACAGTCCCCAAACGGAAAAATTGTCCATTCTACGAAGTAAATAGGTGTGTGTCTTTGCTAATTGTGTGTACTTGTTGTTGTGAAAGTAACTATTTGATGGGTAGAATTGACAATTTTTCTGGTTGGGGACTGTTTGACAATTATAACAGTTGATTTTACCAAGTTTTTTTTATGTGTGTAAAATTTTGAACTATAAAATAATATTAAATGCTTATTCCAAATCGGTTATATTTCAGTAAGGTTACGTTAACAAAGCCTAAATATAAAAATATTAAATGTATTAAATTAAAATTTAATTTCCACTACTTTCTTGATCTTTTAGGTTTTGGTCAACTTGGAACATCGGTGGATGTGCAAACCTATTGTGTTACTAACAAAATCCCTATTGGAGGAACTGGAGTCTGCACCTAAGTTGGTTTAATGAAAATCATGTTCATTCTTTAACTATTCAAATATTTATGATTCATTGAAATATACTTACCTATCGTTATTTATTAAATGATTTCCAAAGTCACTTTAACGAAAATCATACTATTGTTTAACTTACCCGATTCTATCATTCAATCTCAATCGCCGATCAAACAGTAAAATGATTCATTTAAACGCTTTTGGGTGCTTTTGCAACTCGTTTAGGTTTTAATGGCTTTCATATCGCCATGATGTATGCTTTAACATTTTCCCTTTTTTCGCTCTTTTTAATTGCATTCGCATAAATCGCACTACTTGGCAGTGGGAAAAACGAGGGGAAAATTATGGTTATGGCCACGCAGACAAGCGCACAAGAGCACACATACATGCGGACAATGTAAATTTATGGAGCTTCGCTTTTTAGTTTGCAATTTTTCGCCATTTTCCTTTTTTTTTTTCCTTTTTTTTTTTGTATACAGCGGATGTGAATGGCGAACGCCTGCGGATGCAATTAGAATGGCACACTGAACACTCGCACACACACACACACATAAATAATTGTTTGTGTGACTGAAATATAGGTCATTACGAAACATTTGGGTAGTAAAAGTTCAAAGTATTAGCATAATTTAATAATAAATCTCTTCAGTGCTGCTAGGTTTGATTTAATAATGCCTTTAAAGAACTCTTTGTAATGAACTCTACTTTATCAGTAGTATAACACTTTTTTTTCATAAATCTAAGAAATATTTCCAGTTCTTTAAAGAGTTCAATAAACTTGTTTCAGAATTTGTTTGAGGTTACATTTTTTATTTATAAAATGACCAGAAACCTTATCAACCTCTTCGTATAATGATGGGCGTGATGCTCGATGAAGATGATGATGATCCCAAAATTGAGGATAGTATGCTGGCCAACGCTGAATTAGATGTTGAGCTCGACGAAGATGATGACGATGAAAAGGTGCTGATACAGGTGCCTGTATTATTGACAGTTATGCTCGTACAGTTGCCCAGATTAACCACATTCCAGCCTGTTGAATAGAAGAATTTAATGGTTAAAATACAGAATCTTTAAATATTTTGTATATGTTGAGTTATAAAGATCCTTTACCACCATTATTGAACTTATTTTTATTAGAATTTTCTTGTTACTTTTAATAAATTCGATTTTAACGTCAAATCTACACAGAAAAAAATTCAAAAAAGATCATATTGATATGATCTATTCAAATTTTTATTTTTTTTAATTAATATCATTTTGATATGAATGAAGATTATGTTTATCTTATTTTACATTATATATTAAAAAATCCTAAGTTTTGTGTTTTATATGTTATTTATAGGATTTGAATCATAAATTTGACATAAATCATATAGATTTTTAATTGATATGAAATAAGGTAAAATTGTCCGTATTTCATATCGATTTTTTTTCTGTGTGCACATAATAATAATTATTTTGCGAATACTCACTAGAAACACTTGTCTGGCAATTGGCCTTCTCCATGAGGCACCTGTTCTTGAACCGATGACACCAGCGAGTGGAGCTCCAACGACCGCAGACATTGGAGTTGGCTAAGCAGGTCGTGGGGGTGGTCCTGCATCGGGAGGCGGGCGTAGAACTGCTGCTACTGGACGAACTGCTGCCGTTGCCGATAATTATCACCGATTTGCGCTTGGAGTTAAGCGATCGCCTTCTCACATTTCCAGTTCGGGCATTAGCCCTAGATCTAGAAGATCGACGGGATGTGGCACTAGCCAAGGTCCTGGCCCTCGTCCTTTTCTGATTATTTTGGGCTTCGGTGGCCACGGCGATCAGAGCGATCAGCACCAAAAGAGCCAACGTCAAACGCATTTCAATGTCTAGTTCTTTTCCAGTTGCCTTCAGCTGCTTTTATACTTCCCGATTTTTTCTGTTTTAATAGCGACCTTGGAAGATGTTTGCCATCACAATTCTTCCTTCTTTCTAATCTACAAAGAATCGCATTTAAAATCCACATTTCGCTGCCTTATCTTTGTTCATTCCGCTTTGATCCCTCGCAATTGTGCAAATATATCTAAATTCAGGCAAAAACGCAAATAATACGTCTCGTGAGTCGTTTAAAAATATTATTTAATTTTCTGTTCAAATAAACAGTGAGCACCGCATTCCTGAAAAAATATCCAAACTATACTATACTTTTATGCAGCGCGTAAAATATGATCTCAAAAAAAGATTAAAATGAAATGCAGCGGTTTGAAGAGAGATTTCAAATAAGAATGAACAATTTAATGTGTTTTTAAATAAAATGTATTTAATTTTAAACGAAATATTTAGCAATTGGTTTTAAGTTGTATTTATTTAGTGACTTTCTTTGAGACTTCTTGAGGCTTTTTTCCAACCAAATATCAGAAATGGTTTATTTAACAAGATGCCGAACATTGGATAGATTAACCACTCCCACAGGGTCGAACAACATCGATGGGCATGCCACGGCAGAGACTTAGCTCCACCTTGCGATAGACTGAAAATAAATGGTTTTAGGGAAGTAAAATCCTCGAGTCCTAAGGTTTCACTCACATTTTTTGCTGTCGCAATTGCTCAATTGCCGTTGGCAGTCATTCTGGAACGCCTGACAGATATTAGCCCTTCCCAAGCGAGCACAGGTCTTCGTGGAGGAGGTGCAACTCTTCTGGACATTCCGCCGGCAAGTCTGGACTCTGCGAGATCTTGATTTAGAGCGGATCAGGACATTACTAACTGGATTGTCGAACCCTGAGTCGGAGGAAGTGATGCTGTTGCTGCTGCCGGAAACGTTCAGGAAAAATACCGCCACCAGGATGACACAAACTAACAATGATGCTTTCATCGTGCTTTCAACTAATTTAAATGGGTTCTACGCATCTGGCCTTTTATACAACCCCATCGTTGTTTGTTTGGCAAAAAAGTATAACAATATGTTCTACTTCCAAACATTATAATGCGAATTGCCAGCTGAGCAAACAGGGGTTTATAATTCGCATCGGATTTTGGGTCTCTAACCTTGAGTTCTATAGTTTATTAGTATAAATAAATATTTATGATGTTTAACAATGCCTTAATGCTATTGTATTTTTTACTCAATAATTTTGGTTTATTTGTTTATCAAATTCGATTGAATATTATATTGATGAGCAACAAATAGTTAAAATTTGACGCTTAAATGATCTCATTTTCTCTAGAGAATTTAAAGTGTTCAGTAAGGATGTCTAAGGTCTGTTTTGCCACCCGCAGTTTAAATTTAAAGAAGGTTTTAAGCCTTGTAAACGCATGGGAAGAAGCTTACTTTAAATTTAACATAAGAACTAGAAAACGGAACTAGAGGTATATAAAATATACACACAGAAAAAAAACATGTCGCTGTAAAATCGATATGCGCATGTAAATGTTTAGTTATGCAATACGCATATCGATTTTACATGAAATACTCTTTTCGAGCATATCAAATTTACCTGGCCGCATATCAAGTTAAAATCGAACTTTTTTTGACTTTTTATGATTAGTTTAAATATATTTATTAACAGAATCCAAAATCAACCCCTGCGAATAATAATAGGTGTAACATTCGAAGATGAGGAGGAGGACGACGACGATCCGCCGCAGATCCCTCGGTTACCCACGGTGATTCCAGAGCATTGGGACTGACTGACGGCCGTATATGTGATGGAACTGGAACTTACGCAGGATTCATATCGCAGGGTGCAGCTGTTCTTGAAGCGATTGCACAGATTAGACTTTCCGTAGCGACCACATACATTCGTCGACGAGTTCCAGTCGCAGTTCTTTAAAACGCAGATCTTGGGCGAGGAACTGCTACTCGAACTGCCTGAGGAGAAGACGCAGGCAAAGGCCACGATAAACAGGACTGTCGACAGACTCAAAGTGCTTTTCATTTTGCTTGTGATTTAATAATGAACTAAACTGGCATTTCACCTAACAGCCGGGACTATTTATAGTGACTTGAGTTTCTAACTTACGACCTAGAGAGCATGGCCAAGACCAAAGCACCTGTGCAAACTGAAAATTGAAATTTATGGCGAGAGTTTGGCATTGGCAGATGAACAAGTCACCTTGGTCGCCTATGGTCCATTGCCATTGGCCTACGCATATTGTCATTTCAATGAAGTAGGTAGAGAAAGGTTAGGTACTGATAGTAAACTTATTTTAGGTTCGTTTGAATAAATTAACATTTTAGAATTTTCTAACCCAGTTTTGGATTTGCACATAAATTTCTTAAAAAAAATAACTTCTTATACAAATTCGTGGTCTTAATAATAATTAAACAAAATTCTGAAATATTTTAAATATCAAAAATAGTTTTTTGGATTTTATAAAATGTTTTTAAAATTATAAAAACATTTCAATATTAGTACCTAAATTTGTTTTCCATTCGTAAAGATTTTCCTTGATAATAGTTTTATAAGTCGCGGGAGAATTGTGCCAATTCTACCAATTTTCTTATATTTCTTGTCGCCTTCCTTTAATTTTCAAAGCGATTCGTCACTATGTAATTGCCATATACAGTAATGACTCAAGCGGTATGCTTAAACATAATTTTTAATTTTTACTTTACTTATGTAAAATCTACATTAAATTTATTCCACACACATCCCAGAAGTATGCAATTTTAAAAGGGAATTTAGATTTGCTTCCAACTTTTTATAATGGTCTCTCGTTGAATATCCTAACTAAGGATTACACATATCAATGTCAATCTAAATTACTTACTGTTTTCAGAAATTCTATTTACTTTTCTAACATTTGGTTTCGATTTCATTTTAGTAGTTTACACTAGAGATTTAGCTGAACATGATCAGGCTCAGTGAATCCGATAATTAAATGCAATTACTAGTTTTACAACGTAATCCGCTTCTGTTGTTTTATCCCACTGCACTTAGAAGTGCGTGAAGCTTACAAAAAACAAAAACCAATTGAAAACAATCAGTTCACGTGCACTTTGTGCGCTTTGCTCTTTGCAGTTGAGTGTTTTGCTTTTTTTTGTTTGTATCGCTTTTGCTTTGTTTATTTATTCCATAAACGCATTTTTATTAAATGCCGTTGACGGCATTGTTAAGTGATTTTTGGTCAAGGCCGCAATCAGTTTCGTTAATTGGCTTTGGATTGATTTTTTGAAGAGCACTTACATTACCCACTTCTCTGCTTATATTTTCGGAGTTATTTGGTTGAGTTGAAGTTGGCTTCTAAGCGCAGCAATCAACGAAGTATTTATGCAAAGAAACCGTTTAGAGTTTGGTAAATTGAGTTTGCAATTTGCCAGCCGGAGTAATAATGCAAATTTATGCATTATTTTGTGAACAACTTTCGTGTGTGCGTGTCGCGCGGTGTTTACCAAACCATTTAGCCCCCAGGCTTTGGGCCAAGTCAAGCATCCATTTGGGCCAGAGCAATTAGTTGCCCATTGAATCGATAACATGCCTATAGTAAGTCATCATATCGCAGAATTCTGCTTGCCTGGCCAACTATGTCAACTGTGTATAATGTGTGGGTAGCGAAAAGTTTGCCACACTTTCTATTGATTTGATGTGACTTCAACTTATGAATGGTGGCGTAAATGGACTGTAAATGGTCGCTCTATTAAGTTAGATGAAGTTTAATAAATATTATGGTTTCGGGGAACATCATTTAACTTTAATAAAGTTAGTACTCATACTCTGAATTTTTGTTTGCTGACTTTGTAAAATATTCAAATGGGCAAAAATATATAATTTTCCATCGAATTATTTAATGCAGATAATTTTTTTTTCTATTGATAGTCTTTTTTCATAAGTGTTATACTTTTGAAACCTAAATGGACCTTAATTTAATCTATCCCTAATTAATACGGTTACATTTTCTAAAGGTTTTTTTTGTTGCTTACACATTTTGTAAGAGCCATTAAAGACCTTAAAGATAATACTTTAATTAGGCTGATATCACAAATTGATCAGTGGTGAAATATCATAAATAGAGCTGAAATATATATCTCCTTATTAAAGTGCATTTTTTTCTCAAGGGGCGTCATGATTTTGTCGGGCATTTTTAATGAAGCTGCTGCTGCCCATTAATCAATTCGCCAGACTCAATTAAGCCATAGACTCTAAACAAAAGATCAATTATATAACACGGACCAGTGGCATCCCGAATCGGATCATATTAATCAGCCATTCGCTTGGTGGCAGTGAAAATTGATGAGCACAAAAGGAGAAGAAATGACGGATGAAAAAAGAAAACAGCAAACACCAAAAACCAAGGCAAAAAATCAGAGAGAAAATGTGGAAAAGAGCAGAGTTGTGGCCTGAAGATGCCACTTGAAGTTGCGGCCAACGGGTTTTGGTTTCGGCTTTTTGTCGCATTGCAGGAAGTGGCAAGTTGTCAGCGGGGCTGGCCGCATTTGGCAATGGCCACTACCAGGGGATTGATGACTGTGATAGTACAGGGTATCGGGGGTATGTACGATGTATGAAAAGTAGGGTCCTTAAAGGATGGGGAGTTCATGGCTAAGTAAGTAGTAATAAAATAAATGCCACTTACAATATCCTAATTTATTTTAATTAGTTTAGTTCATAGCTAAAATGATTATATATTTTTTTTAATCATTTATATTTTAAATAAAGCTTATTTTGGAAACCAAACTGGAAAGAAAGATACAAATAGAATTTTCATTTTAATTAAATTAAAATAATAGTAATTTGATCTTAATTCTTGTCTTTATAAAATCAGATCATCATTAAGAACATTAAAATGTTACAAATATTATATTGAATAGCAAATACCTATCATTTATTTTTAATAAGATTATTAGGGAATCGAAACAGAACCTTGTACAGATAACCCACAACGATGGGTGGGATTACATGAAAGTTAGGAAAAGGCAAAAAGAATAGCTGTGCCAAATATAATGACCTATGCACCCACAAAAAAGAAAACGATATGAAACGTAGATCGATTTTACATTAACATAATATAAATTTAAACTTGATATGCAGCCCCGTAGATTCGATATGCTCGAAATGAACTATCATGTTAAAACGATATGCGTATTGCATAACCAGAAATTTACATGCGCATATCGATTTTATGGCGACATGATTTTTTAAAATAAATTCCAATTTGAATATCGTTTAATGGCACTCGATAGGTGTCTATATAACAATAAAAAGTTAAGTTAATTTCTGCCTGAAATCATGCTTATCAAATTGAAAATAAAATGGGTATCAATACAGCAGCATTGAACTAAGGCCATTTCGACGGCTGCCTTAAACAGATCTCTATTTGATTGCTGGCGCTGCAATCAAAATTATTTAATTCGGATGCGGCAAATGAATTTGCAGCCTGCAATTCGCGTGATGCTGCCAATGCGGCAATCGCCAGAGACTGCGCCCCCGTTTAACAGTAAATCGGAAAGCTGGCTTAAACAACAACAAAACTTTCACTTTCGACCGCCTTCGCCTCCGCCTCGTCTCGTTTCATTTTGCCCAGTCCGCTCGCCATTTCAGTTTCTGTTTTCGGGCAGGTCAGTTTCGGTTTCGGCCCGGTTAGTTAGTTGCCGTTTCGGCTTCAACGGAATGGATGGTTGAGTGCATTTTCGATTTGGTCTCCTGTAATCAGTGGGCTCTTGTTGTTGTCTAAGAAAATGTTGTAATATAATTTTAATTTGTACCCAGAAATGATTGCCAATTGCTGCCGCTGCCTAATGCTGATTATACAATTTTTTTTTCGTTTTGTTTAGCCATTTTCCTCAAACGAAAGTGTTGGGAGCGTTTAAAGCGCGGCTAATACTTAGCCTCACACAGATCTGAAACACACAATTTGGGTAATTATTTTTCGTGTCTCAGCGCGGCGTGTAGCATTAGATTTTGGGATCTGATTGACCTGGGGCGGATCAGTGAGCAGGGGCATTTAGTGCGGCCATAAGCGATGGGTAGGCCCCCACCATGAAGGTCCGAGGTCTTTGAGCCAGCCCGAATTGGGAAAATAAACAATAGCTTGTTGATAGCCGCAGAGCCAAGTATGTGGGCACTGGGAAAAAATATTATACATATAGATATATCTAAGAAAGATAGATATTTTAGATTGCTTACTTCTTAAAGTAATTTTATTTATTAGACAAGAACATTAATTACTATTACAAATATTAAAAACTCATAAAAAAGCTTATAAAAAAAAAGATAATTATATAGCTTATTTCTAAAAACCTCTTAGATTTTCATTTTATACATAAACACGTATACACGTATATCTACAAAAATCTTCGGGATTCTCCCGAGGTAAAATCATATATATTTTTTAATGAAAAGTATTATTTCTATTCAATACATTAATACAAAAAAAATAATAATAAAAGTTCGTTAACAGAAAAATATTGTTGTATGCTAAAGTGCACCTGAAGTAAGGTAAAATATAATAAAATACATAAAAATGTTACTAACATATTACGCATACATAATTTTCTTGCTGTGTACCTGGGCCTATGGACATGAGCCCTGAGGAAATCCCAACAAGAAAAGGCAAAGCGAAGCGCGCATGCGTGAGGTCGTCGCGCTTAAATGTCAAACGGTTCAGTGCTCTAATGAGAGCCCCCGAGCAGATCCCCAGATCCCCCCGCCCCAAAAACCGAGAAACCAAAGACCCCTGTCGAAGATTGGTCAATTCGATCTGGCCAAGAGGCGGTGAACGGCTGGCCGGGCCAAATTTGCTCGCCTATTGCCACCGACTTGTCGCAATAGTGTGGCAAGAAGAATGACCAAAAACCAGACGGATTTTCAGGCTGTCCAATTTATACAACTCATTGCGAGAGAGCCAGCGATGCAGAAGTTGTCTCGGCAATTAATGCGATCTCGAAGCTAATTAAACTTATGGCTTTATTAGGCGGACACCGGAATAAAAACAGAGGTATGTGATAGCCGGTTTCCAGATGATTCCAATTGAAACTAAGCCATCTTAAGAGATAAACCTAGCTATCATAAAATGGATTTTAACAAATACTGAAACTAAAATTCTATTTTGAATTGAATTTCTTGTTTCTTTAATTAATAAATTCTTATCATATAAGTGACATTTTAATAACATTAAAATATCTATAATTTGTCAAAGGAAATGTAACCATTTAAATATTTTTTTTATTTGCGCAGGCGTGGTTGGTGTTTTTTCTTCTTTATTTTTTTGGTGGCTTGCATGCAAATTGAGCGATTGTTGCTTCTGCCTTTTGATTCTGTTTTTTGCTTTGCCTTGTTTTGTTGCTTTGTGTCTTCCCTTCATCAGCCTCGTCTGTCTGCCATGTTTGTGCGTTTAACGGTGTTCGCCGCCGGCGGAGTGGCCGACAAACGTTATGGCCATCTATAGCTCGATAGCCTCCAAATGCCACAAGAACCCAATGTATGGACGTGTCCAGTTTGCTAATTGCCACAAAAAATCAGTCGCTTTTTTGTCTTTTGTAGGCCACAATCTTTTTCGATTGCAAAATTTAAGCTGACTGAGGGATCAGAAACGGAATATTAATAAATATATATTAACTAGAGACTTGGATCAAAAGGAAATAGGATGTACGTGCCATAATAATTCCGAATTTTTCCTTTCAATTCAATTATAAAACATTTATTTAAAGCTTCTACACAAAAACTTTTAAATTATTCGCCCTCGTTTAAGCTGAATGCTCCCAATTCGCAGGTATTTTATGACCAACTTGATAGCCTAACAAATCGTTTCTAGCGAATTTAGTGGTATCCGCCTTAACACTTGCCAAAAAATGTGAAATAGCAATATATTTAAAATTCCTCTTTTAAGTGCTAATCAAAGCAAATAAAAATTTGCATAAAACCAAATCGATTTCCTTGTAGTCTGTTCTTTCTGAACGCGCAGCTGTGACTCCATCAAAAAGGTTTGCGGACTCGAGCTATTTTGTCAAATTCAATATAATAATTACGATTGATGATGACGAAGTAAAAAAAACTCACACACTATTGACAAATTTTTTCGTCTTCTGTTTATTTATGTATTTATTTTCGAGGCAAAGCAAATAAAATCGCATTAGTAGTGGTAGTTAAATACATGAATCAAAATACAACAACATATCTCTCTATAGGAAATGATCATAATGGGTTAATAAGAAATAATAAACACGAAGATTAAATATTATAGCTTGCCAAATTATGGAAGCCTTGAGTGAATTTAAGCATCACTACTGTGTGTGCTGTTATTTGGACAATTGGCCGTCAGTGTGTTAATTACATTGCCAAATGCGAAACCTAGAAATTCGGGCTTAAACTAAACCAACAACAAAGGTAAATAAATAAGTTGGCCAACTAAATGTTGAAAACTGCGTGGGCAGAGCCAAAAACTTGGACTAAGTATTGCAATTAGGTTTGTAGAATTAAGAGATTGGGAATTTAGGGGCCTTTTAAATACATAAAAGAGTGAAAGGCAAATAAATTAATTCTAATACAGCGGGAAGGTGATCGAGTTTAGGATCACTCTAAAAATCTGTACCAAATAGATTTATTTAAATCACTATTCAATATGTTAATTCAAAAAATTTGTGAATGAATACAACTTTGCTTAAGATATCAGCTTTGTTATGCTAAACTTGATATGCGGATGCAAATAAAGATAAAGTTTTTAAATAAAATGTTAAATTGCTTTTTGATAAGGCTATTAATCACGCCAGGTTTGACATTGATTGGAAAACATATATTTTCATATGATTTAACATCAAAATCATTTAAATTTCTCTATAACCCATATTATTAAGATCTTCTGTTGGGTGATTATCACCCTCATCAGCGGCATTCGATTTCAATTAGCAAACTTTCCATGCAATTACTGTCGAAATTATGCACATTCAGGCCTGTCCGAACACCATGTCGTATGTGTAATTGTAATTGTAGCCGCTAATTAAAACCAGAGCTCAAGCTCAATGTTTAATGCAAACAATGCAAATTGCCCATACGCCGCGTGAGCCATTGAACTTGTCGTCACACGCCATCTGGCGGAGGTTTCGATAATTACGAGGAATCTGTGGAGGGAACCCGCTGATGAATCTGAATCCCGCTAGCAAACTGATGATGAAGCCTATCGTGTAATCATAATTAATTAAACATTGTTTTTAACACGTTTCCGTGTCAAGAAATTGGTTGCTGTAAACTTAAGTTTAACATTTTTGATAGCTTCCTGTGGGAAGGAAAATTTCTTAATTTACCATGTAAGTGTAAAATATGGTAATATTAGGAAGTAAAAATCTTTAATAATGAAATAATTTAAGTAAAAATGTATTAAACTAATTTATTTTTTATTTAATTACAATTACAATTATTTAAATCTAAGTACATTTAAATTAAACCTTTTACTCAAAACCAAAAAGGTTCTAAGAAATCTTTTCTAGAATCTCTGCCATTGTTTATTTTCAAGGTTATTTCAAAAACCTACCTCTTTTATCCAAACACTTTAAATCATTATCAGTTTTAAGGCATCCGCTTAATCTAGTTTCAGCTTATGGTTTCATTTTAAGTATTTGGTTTCTAATTTTCAACTTTTGTTTCTGCGTTTCGTGGCACATTAATTGATTTAATGATTGCGCTGGCCAAAAACAAATCCCATGGCTAGCCTAAACTAAGCGATAATAATTTTAGTTTTGTTAACGAAGCGTAAAAAATCACCAAGCAGCCGGCAGGCAGCATAAGTGGCAACAAACTGTTGGCGGCTTTTGAGCAAATATTGTTCGAGTATTGGAGTATCTAGGCAGATAAAGAGCTTCACGCGTGGCAAACTCTTTTCAAGTGCAGCATGCAATTTTGCAATATTGAAAAGAAGACCTCAGAAAAAAGTGAAACTCGGAGGCTCTGGCAGATACCCAAGCATAACTGTAACCATAATTACCGACAGCAATGAAAAGCGAAACAAAATTAATGAAGTGTGTGATAAGCGCTAAGGGAAAAACTAAAAGAAAAGAAAAGCCCCGCCATTCCGGTCGAGACAATGCCTTGGATACTAAGATACATGGATACTTGGATACTTGGATACTTGGATACTTGGACTTGTTGCCACTTGTACCCCGTGGATCTCGATGCCTGTGCGATGTATCTTGTGCCGACACGGAAGTGCGGGAAAAAATGTTTCGTTACTTGGCCAAAACAATGCACAATGTACGAGTACCAGCCGCAAACTCACGCGGCAATTGTTTCGTTGTTGTCGGCAATATGTTTTTGTATCTTGAACTTGAGGCATCATCGGACAAGATGTATCTATGGGCGTATCCGCACTGCATGCATGTGGGTTTTTTCTGTGCAGGGGTGTTTTGGGTGTGAGCTTGACATGAAAAATTGTCTCTACACGTTCTTGATTTGGAGAACAATTCTGCCAATTGTGAGTAATAGTTGTCATACAAAGACATCTGCCACATCTGTACGACATTACAAACCTTTTTTGATAAAGAATAAAGAATAAATAAAGTTATAAGTTACCCAGAGATGATACATAAATACATCAAATAAATTAAATTAGTAATAGGAAAGTAATAATACTAAGAAGTATTAATAACACATTTGAAATTAAGATTACATTCATGCATTTAGAAAGGGAATAATTTATTATCTTTAATGCATTTTATCAAATAACTTACTTTTAACTTGTAAATATAATTTATCTATAAATTTATCTTAGGAAAAATTTTGGTTTGTATCCAATTTGAAATACCAAAAATAATATTATTCTACTTTACCTTAAGTAAAGTTATGTACTGCTTAAACTTCAAATCTTTAAATGAAGACTTGTACTTGTATTTAACTTTTCTATATACATTTAATATAAAAAACCCTCCTTAATAACTTAGAATCGACTTCAGGCGAAGAACATTAAAGAAACATAAACATGAACAAAATACCAAAAAAAAAAACAATCAACAAGAGGCAGCAACTATTTTGACCAAATTATGTCAGAGTTGCCTCCGATGATGTCTAGCTCATGTTGTGATAGACTTTTTGCTGCTTTTTTTCTATATATGTACCTTATGGGGGATTTTTGTTAAGATGATTTGTGCCAGTGCCACTTGAACTGTGCGTCAGCAATGATTGAGGGAGATAGAGCTCGAGATGAAGACTATGTCGAAGATGGCGATGGAGGCGATGGAGGCGATGGAGGCGATGCTTGGCCCTCGGCATGTCAGATGTCGATGGTGATGATGCTGCGGCTGATGTTCATGTTGTTCATGTTCGTTTTTTTTAGCTGCATCATCAAGCAGATTGAGCAATGAGTGGATTTAAATACAAATTTAATGGATTCGCTTATGGCCCATTGTGTTGGGTCTTTGAACTGAGCCTAAAAAGGGATTATCGTTACGATTTATGGTTAAAAATAAATGTTTTCTTCTGCTAATAAATCAAAATAATTGTGAAATTAATGCCATTGAGATAAAAAAATTATAATTAATTAGTAAAACGGCCATGATTATTTTTTTACAAGTTCTAACTTAGTTCTTTCAAAGTATTATATTTATTTAATAATAAAATAATCTGTGCAAAAAAGACTTGACAAATTTTTTAAAATGGTATAGCTTTTAATCTCTTTTTTGAGATTAATTTGAGATTTACTGGAGCGAATAAATCTTGAATAAAATTTGTTAAAGCATACAAATCTTGAATAAAACATGATACACATAGGAATCATTTCAGTGGTATAAAGATTTAAATAGAAAAATAAAAATGAAAGCTTTGTTTAATCTCCTTAAAACGGATGAGTTTGAATAAGTAGATTACACATGGCACTTCTTTGATGAGTCTACGAAATGCTCTAAATATTTAACAAAAATGGGACGAAATCAATTTATGAATTTTTTGTAAGCCTCCATATTTAGGTTTGAATCATTAATTCACGTTTGAATAATTCACTTGAGGCGGAAGGGAAAAACTGTTGGGGAAAGGTCTTTTTCCAGCTGGCAATTGTCCCGAAATTTGCGAAAAGAACCACAAAAAGCGTTTTGCTGACACATCAAATGGGAAGCACACAATTACCGGCCATATTTCTTCCCTGTTTCTCCACCATTCGTCCGCTTTTCCTTTTGTGGGCTGAACACGTGCAAAATGTCCAACATGTTGGCCCAAATGGGGCCAGAGAGGTAAAAACGCCATAAATGCCCGGGTCCACTTACAATTATTGCCCCAGTGGAAGGGAGACGGTGAGTTGCAAAAAAGGCAAAATAGAGACTGCGGAGCTATGAAAAATCGAAAGTGGCAAGCCGAGTGACAAGCGGAGAGCAAAGGAGAAACATGTGCTATAGCCATTCGATTCGGCTCGGAATCGAATTTGGATTCGGATTTAGTATTTAGGATTGGGCCTGGGTGCAGCGCAATCTGCAACTCAGCATCTCTAATGCTCGCAGCAGCTGTTGCCAATTCACCCTGGTTATAGTAATAGTAATGACCAATAAAATCATATAGCTATACGCAAAATAATTAAATTTAATGAAATTTTAAATTAACTATTTTACTTATTATTTTACTATAATAAACATAAAAAGAATTGAAGATATTGTACCCAGAAAAAAAACGTTCGAAACGGGAAAAAACCAAAAAATTGATCATTCACAGAACTTAACCAAAAATCTTTATAAAAAATGTTATTGAATTATTTCGATATTGGTTGTATTATAAAGAATATATTTTTTCAAAATATGAAATAATTGTCTTAATAATCAAATGGTATTTATCCAAGATTGGGGAAAAACAATTTTTATTGACTATCGTTAACCTTTCCTTTTTGAAGTTCCAAAACCCAAAAAAAATAATTATTCACACATATTTTCTTTATGAGAAACAGTCACCATTTTGTGTTATAATCCCAAAAAAGCTTTTTATTTTGCATTAAACATTTTGTAGGATTTTTGAAACCAATGTGCAATTGAAGGGGGGCCTGCAGGGTGGTGCTGCTTGGTGGCTCGGAGCTTTTTGCCATATCGAAGAGCATGTTGCACAATGTCGCCGGTGCGAGTACATGAAAGATACGGGGGGAAAAAGTCGAGCACACACATATTGGAATTGGAGCAGAGATCAACGAGTCTGCCGCCAGTCAAAGGCAAACATCTGGTTGTGGTACCGCCCCCTCAACCCCCCTCCCCCCCGCTGGGCGCCCAGGTGCAGCCGGTTTCCTGTGCGTTGGCAACGTGTGCTGCAAGTCTCAACACACGGCGTTTGCCATTAAAAACGGCAAATTGCTCTGGAGCCTCCGAATGGGGGCAAATCTATGAGTTCTATGGCAAGGAATGTGGGCTTGATGAACTGGAAGGTGGCTAAATGAACTGAAAAGATGCTGAGTGAACGCAACATTTTGCAACGAAATACTCGTGACCAGAAATCCAAATGAAATTCGTAGGCTTCAACTTACAAGACATGATGAAATATGGTTTGTAATACATTTAATTTGGAAATAAGTTAATAAATTTAAACTTTAAATTATTTAGTATCCAAAATAAAACATAGTATTTATTGTATATAATTTTTAAATATTATATACATTTTTTATTAACATTTTCATGACAGCTGTGGTTGCATAAGATTGCGTAAATCTTCAAAAATATCCCAAACAATTATTTGTTAATTACCTTTTTCGGGTGACACTTCTGACCACAAAACTGTGGCCCCTTCAGCTGGCTTAATTGAATGGTTTTTGGTCTGGCCTATGGGCCATCAATTGATTGTTTGCACTCGACACTCACCACAAAAAGAAATAATAACTGACCTGACTGAATAAACACCATAAATATCGGCACGACTTTGGGGCTACCACACAAAAAATGGAAAAAAAAAACAAAAAACCAAACCGCCACCGCATTGAAAGTGAAAGCGATTTTTTAAGTTTTATTTCAAACAATTTATTTTATAAATACCTTTTGGTAGCTCTGGAAAAAAATGCATAAATTATTTGGGATTTATTTTTGAGCCAAAGACTTGAGCCGCTGACGATGGGAAAAGTGCCGAATGAGAAATGATGCTCATCACCTGTTTTCTTTTCATGAATTCAAAGGCGGCGAATGTTGCCCCACCCAACAACTGTCGGTTCAAGTTGAAGTTGAAGTGATGTAATTTCTCTCAGCAACGATTTCAATTTCTTTCCTAGCCGCAAGACTCAAAAGACTTGAACTTGGCAGCTGCTTTTTGTTAACCACTTACTCTAACCAAGGTTATCACAAATTTCACATTAAGTTGAGAGTTTTTAAAAAAAATGCAGTAAAATAATAATAAAAGCTATATGAATCAGCTTATTTTTTGATGAGAGATGATAAATCAATTTATTATTTATTAAAATCATTTTTATTTAAGTTGTTTTAAGAGAGCAAATCCCCTATTCGTTGTGTAATGTAACCAACTCTCTTGGTTTATCTGGCGCAGTCGCAGCCGCTTTTCAACGACTTCAAAAATTTGCATATCAATGTGACTTTTGAGTGGCTTTGCAACTGTGACATAATCACTTGCTGTCATTTTAATTTACTGCTAATTAATTTACATACCACCCGAAATTACACCTAGCCAAAGACCATAAAGCCTGAATAAAAACTCTAATTAATTTTGATGGAAATTGGCAAGCGAAGCGAACCTCTGGCGATCAAACCCCATCGAACATGCTGCGAGCATTGTGGGCAAAAGACTTGAAACCTGGCTCAAACCGTTGGCCAAAACAGTTGAGCGTCGGTCGAAGAAGCGAACACAAGGCGGTGCGCATGCGCGTGGATCATGTACGGATCGGAATCGGACGTGCTCAAAATTCGCAATTCAAATATTGAATGAAGAACGGTGACCATAAAAGAGTTCTACCGCCAAGTGACAAGTGACCGATAGCCAAACAAATTCAAAATTTATATCCCTAACCAAAAAAGGTGAATGAAACTGCCGGGTAAACTGTGTCAAAAGCAAAGAAAGTTGCGTTCATATGTGGGCTGGGTCCCAAGATCTCTTGAAGGTGTAACTTCAGCTTTTTTTTTGCGGGCTTGTCAACTTAAGAGTGATCATCTGCGTGGGTCTTCCTCATACGATGCAATGCAAGTGCAAATGTTCACCATTTAGGGCTCTACGCCCAGGTATGCGAGGAAACTGTTCTTTTCAGGTGATTCATGCGTAAGACTTCTGCTCATCATTTTTTTCGGAGGTGCGGCATAAGCGGTACATAACTTAATATTTCACCCTGCTCTGGATTCGACTCATGTAAATCCGCCTTTGGGTATGATATCACTCGAATAAATATTTATATTCGAATACTTAGCAAGGTCGCATTGGCATTTGCCAAACTTGTTTCCACTTATTTTGCATTATAATTCGATGTCGAAATATTTATGTTATTTTTACCTTTTTGCATAATTTGTGCTGAAAAGAGTCGAACAGGTTGTTAATTATAGCCCTAATTGATATTTTTGGTAAAGCCAAATATAATTAAAAATTTAGATGTAGGAATACCAAACTAAGAGAGTCTCCAAACTTTCCGGTTAAATATTTTTTTCTTTTTTTCTTTAAAGTTTTTATAATGTTCTTAGTAACTTCAAATGAACATATATATATATATGTTGAATGTTAATTGATGAATTTTGTAGAATTCGATTTGACATAAGATCCCCTTTTACTTGAATGTTAATTGATGAATTTTGTAGAATTCGATTTGACATAAGATCCCCTTTTACTTAACTGTAAATAAATGTTGGTCAATAATAATTTTTCTGATAATATAAACCAGGCTACTTTAAAGCTTCCTTATTTAAAAACTTCGTCGTTTATAATAATGTTAGTACTTCTACTTGTGTTAATTCAAGTTTTTTGATTGGTTTGACGTAAAAAAGATACATTTTCCATTTTTTGTTAAAGATCAATCATAAAAAACAATACAAAGGTGGAACATAAAAAACATCTATCCTAATTCTATTAAGTTATTAAGCTCTTCCGGATACATCAAACAAAAATAGATGACTGTCTTTAACTTTGAGCCCAATTCAGGTGGCAGCCCCTAACTATCAATCACCCACCGCTTACAAACTCGACTGATTACACAAAGTAATGCGACGCGAACTTGAAATATTTGATATGCAAATGGCCAGAAGCCAAAGTCAAAGCGGCAATTTGCGCTAAGACGAGCCAGAGGCTGAGGTTGACCGGGGCAATCAGTCAACCGCAGAGCAGTGGAAGTCTCGGCCAAAGATGCCAATTAATTAACAGGGCTTTAGGGCCATTAAGTGGTTCCGTATCCACATATGCATATGCATATTCAACTCTAATTGCGGTTAAACACTGCGCTTGCAATTAACTTTCCACGCTCTAGAGCCAAGTGGCGTATACGTAATGTGATTTGGTATAGAGAAAAGATATCCTTTAAATCTATTTCAACAAGGAAGTTTATTCAAAAATAATAACTGATTTTTAAAGATAAATTTAAATACAAATTTTACACAACCATCATAGTTTATTTAATACTTTTTCAGCCATGTTCGCTTGAATACATTTTTGATTTCTTTTGAATAATAAATCGCTCATGACTAAGGCCCAAAACAAGCCCTAAACTATTTTCTCTCGCGTGCCAATCGCTGGAACTGCATTCAGATGGGTTTGTGTGTATATTTAATGTTTGGATATGTGCCATAAAAAGTGTATAGACCCTGAGAGACCCGCAGATACACGATTTCATTTGCGTGCCACAGCCAAGTCACGTTGTTTTTTTTTCTCTGTGTATTTTTGTGTATTTTATAAATTATATTCCCATCTGAAAGCCCCTGTGTGTTTTTTTACTTTGGTTGCCCGTTGAAGCCACACAAATGTTAATCGATAACCGAAGCGATTAAAACAAAACAAGCAACTCAACATTTTTATGCAAATGCACAAATTACAAATGCCTCGCAAAGATTGCGCAAAACCATTTTTTCGAATGGGCGTTTGCAAGAAATAGCTGAGGGAAAAAACCTAAAAAAAAACCCAAATGCCTAAAAAAATATGAGCTTTAAAGAGTTGAGAAAAAAATGTATACAAAATTATTTCAGAGAGTCCATTTTACCCTTTTTTTTTGTTCCAGCTGAATTAATAATATTCGCTGAGACAATAAATATTGAATGCTTTTCGTTCAGTGGGCAGTAGAGATTTAATCAAAGGAGAGCAATTTTGTTAGCGTTATTCGCTTTTTTTTGCGATTATCTTTAATGTTGAATAAACCCAAAATCAGATTCACTGGCAGAATGGACGTTTTCCATTTATTTACTTTGACAATGGAAAAATCCGGAACACTTTAATTTCATTTCGATATCAATTTGGTAAATGCAGCTGTCAAACGCATCAAAAATCTAGTTAACCTTGTTGGCCAAATGGAAATTTGTTTACATTTTTCAGTGCAGTTATTTAACATGGTTTTGTTTTGCATATATTTTAATGAAATACTGTTGTTGACTGGCTCAATTTTGGATTTTAATTAAATATATAGTTTTTTGATAAGTAAAGCAATTTGTTTTTGGTTGGCAGGGTTTTTTGCTAATTTTTTTTTTTAAGTAAACCAGTTGGCTAATGGAAAATCGTGGCTTATTGGCTATTGGAATGCCAATTGATTGGCCATGCTAAGTTATGCAGATCCATAAACCGGCTAATGGTTGCACTCGGGGAGTCGTGAAGTGTAACACCTGCAAAAGATATACTTTGTGTCCAAGTGAGCAAGGTAAGCCGGCATTTTAAAGCCGCGGAAAATTCGCGGCCAGCGTTGAAGAACGGGTTCGATTGGTTGACGGAAGAGTTTCAGAGTATCAGTATTAGCTACAACGTTATGTAACCAAACAAGCAATCAGTTGATGCACTTGGTTTTCCCACACCATCTCCGCTTGTTTTTTCTCAGCTAATATCTTTTTTTTTTACTTTTTTTGCAGCATGCGTGAACGCAGTCAAACGACCCCAAGAAGGCGTCGAGCGGGTCCCAAACAGGCCTTACCACCCGGCAGCTCCTCCGAGGGTGTGGGCGCCCTGGAGTCGCCCTACTACACCATTGACAACACGGAGGATATTTATGGCACCACCTTGCTGCCCTCGCAACGCTGCTATGTGGATCCCTGGGATCTGGAGAACTATGATTATGTGCGCAAGAAGATCGATGATGTCAGCGGTCAGGAGGCGGTGGAACCCGCCTACGGGGGCCTGGGTAACTCCCTGACCCCCAGTCCCACTTATGGTTATGGAATGGGTGGAGGAGTGGGCATGTCCGCCACAATGCCGCGGCCCCACACCCAAAGTCGTCGTGTGTCGCGTGCTCAATGCCAACTGGAGTGCTGTGTGCCCCAAAGGACTCGTCGCCGGAGCCGCAGTGCCCGCAAGGAGCCACTGTATACGGCCAGGAGCGATATCTATGGGGCACCCAGTCGCTATGAGGACTACATGGCCACCATGACCAGGCAGTTGCAGTTGGACAACGGCGAGGAGGAGGAGGAGCTGGAACCGGAGGACCTTTATGGCGAGGAGCAGCGACAACTCTACAATGGCTTTGGAGGTAAGTTGCCTGCTTTCAATTATAAATACCATTCATTAGTCGTATTCAATTCAATTTCATTATCCTTAAGGTTTAATCACACACAAATGTGAATGCATTTTGAATAATATATTGTATTGATTTTGTTATTATTGTCGATTCCATTTGAGGTTATACAAAACGGCTTACAAAATGTGTTGACTTGTTAATTAACCACATTTAATTTTAAATCTTTGACTTTATCTAAAGTTTACTTAAATTCGTATAGAAATTATTATAATTACTTATTATATTTTCTTGAATTTAAGCATGAAGAAATGAGAAATTTCTTTAAGGATATTTTGCACTTTAAGAAATTTCTCTTTTAAACTTTTTGTTTTTAATTATATTGTTATAATCATACAATTTATTATTATAATATAATGTATATGCATATTTTACAAATTAGAAAATATATACACACAAAAAATAAACTTGGTAAAATCAACTGTTTTAATTGTCAAACAGTCCCTAACCACAAAAATTGTCATTTCTACCAATCAAATAGTCATTTTCACAACAACAAATACTCACAATTAGCAAAGACACACACCCAAAGCAAAAACAAAATACACAAAACAATTTTTTATAGTTACGTAACTATCTTCATTGGTCAATTTTACCAATCTAATTTTTTTGTGTGTAGTTTAATTGCACTTAAAATTTTAACTCTTTTTAAGGATTTAGTTTAATTTTAATAAATATATTCCAGAGTATAATATACTACTAACATACCTAACAAAAACATGTATAATATATTTTACAGTTTTTTATAATTATAATTATATGTATCTCCCCCCGTTTCAGGCTTCTCCAGTGCCAGTTCCACGGAGCACCCCTCCTCCATAGGGGACGAACAGCCCCTGCCCCCGCGAAGGGCGGCCACCCTGCAGCGTCGCTCGGTTCCCAGTCAGCTTAACAAGAGCAACCATAGTATCGGAGGTGGCTATGGAACTGCCCCCCATCCGAGACGCAAGCGAAGCGGCAAGTCGGCGCCCCTGTCCGCCCCACCGCAGATCGATTTTCCCGCCCCGCCGCCACTTTCGCCCGCCTACGACTACTGCAATCCCTATGCTACACTGCCGTACTGCAGCATACCGGATTGCAGTGAGTGTCAGCAGCAAATCTACGCCCCACCCTCCACCCTCTACGGAACCATGGGCGGCGGCCGAGGAGGAGGAGGGGGAGGGGATGGGTCCCGGGCCAGGGGCTCATCACCCCATTCCAGCGGCGGCGACTCGTCGCTCTACTCGGGAATTTACGCCCGTAAATTCGGACTGAGCAAGAAGGGTCTGCTGCAGATCGACTACTCGTGCAGTTGGAACGACTTGGACAGGGTGATGCAGCGCCATTTTTGAGATCGCCACGGTTCATTGGCCTTCGAGTGCTTGGGTTAGGGTTACACACCATCACGTTTGCACCGATCAGCGAACAGAAACATTACTGTACTTAAGTCATTTTGCATATAGAAAACAAAACCGCAACACACATACACACACAAGACCAAATAACTGAACATGTTTGTCGTAGATTTATAGTCTTTTATTATTCAAATTTACTGAATAAATATTTTAAAGTAAAGAAGATGTGAGAAATTTTATTGATTAACAAAGGATATGGAATATTTGTAATGGATATGCATTATTAAAATATATTTCTTTCCTTATATATTCTTAAACAATTATAACGCCAGGGGCGTAGAAACAGGGGGAGAGGGGTTGGATGGGGGTGCACCCCTGAAAGCCTATGCAGAATATGGTTTTGAAAGTTACTAAAATACTAAAAAAAATTGTACTAAAAACCCCCCCTCAACTAAATCCTAACTACGCCACTGCAACTAGCTGCCGCCCACTAGTTTTAACCAGAAATTCTTTGGCAAATACCACTGAGCCAAGTTAAGTTTAATCAACTAATTAGGCAGACCATTGCAACCAAAAACTTGACTCACTAACACTGAATTTCCTCGTATTTCACTCTAATTAGTTGTGACGTCATGAGACAAATTTTCCAAGTTTGAAAATTCGTTTGGGGAAAAAGCGAACATGGAAATGGTTTTAGCGCCGGACTTTGATGAATGTTGTGGGATTGTCAAGCCTAAGTTGGTCGATTCCGGGACAAATGCCAAGCGCAGGTGTGCGAATGAAAATAAGTGGGGGAGCTGGAAAACTTTTTAAAGCACACTTTTTGGGCTTTGAATAAAGGGAAAAATCCATTAAACTTTCTGCCACCAAAGTGGAAAATGCAACTTCAGCTCGATTATCTCAGCCCGAGGTGCACAAATACACAGGGGCGACCTGTACAAAAGGGAAAATCAATAAGGTAAATAAAACGGAAAAGATTTTCCTCTATCTCCTTTGCTCTCGTCCTCTATTTTGCGTCGGCCCTTCCCCTTTTGCCACTGAATGCGATTTCAATTTCTCAATCCAATTTACCTTTGCAACAGTGTATACACATCAATACACAGTGAAAAAAGTTTAAACTTTTTCAAAAAGATTTGTTTAATAAAATATTTATATTCGAGCTAGTTGAATAAGTGAGTAAATCGTATTTAGTACTTAAAAAAAAATATGGTAACAGATATTAAAAATGAAAAATCGTATAACTCATTTTCATAAATTCTAAGCTTTCTCCTTTTTATATAAATTTTTATTAAATGCTTTATCGTTTCACTTATTATATGCTCAAAAAAGATTTAATTCTTCCATGTGTATAAATTCCAATACCAACACAAATACAAATACGAACCAAAGTACAAACACAAAGCACAAGTAAATCATAAAAAGCAGCAACAACAAACATCTGCAAAGCGAAAATCTGAATGCACAAAAAGAAATGAGAGGAAAAATGTTCCAAGTCGGGGTGAAAAAAAGGCATAAAAAAATGCGAAAGAAATCGGGAAGAGGTTTTTGCTATGCACATAAAAGCGCAAATATTTGCGCAACATTTTCGTCGTCGTCTTCGTCGTCGGCGATAAAAATCGAACAAGAAAAATATGCAAAACTGAACAAGCAGAAGGGGAAATAAAAACGTCGTAAGAATAAGCCCAAGAAAATAAAAAAATATATATATGATGTGTATATTTGTGTGGGACCCTCTTTTTTGCCATGGATTTGCTTTTATTATTGTATAACGTCAAACATTTGCATGCGGCGACGCCAAAATGTATGCCACACTTTGTTCACCAGCTGCCACACCCCTCGTCCTCCGAAACCCAGAAATCCACCGCCCCTGGCCACTTTTTGCATTTGCATTTATGTGCGGCGCCAATTGGAGCTGCCACGCCTCCAGCCTGCCCCTGCCTACCGTTCGCAAAAAATGCAAATCGCAGCGAAAATATTTCGCACTTCCACGGAACGGAGTAGGGAACCCCAGTCCCATTCCATCCCCATCCCATCCCCCAAAATGCAAAACCAAAACCCACCTGCGATTCCTATCTCGCAGTGAACGAGTGCTCGAATTTGGCCTGGAAAAGTGCTCCCAATTTGCCAGGCCTCACCTGGAGCTGAACAAGATGGAAAGCCCTTATTGGCAAAGTGTTCTGCCGGGCAATTTAGCAACCATTTCAAAAGAAAAATCGAATTTTCCTTATCTCTACAAATTATACAAGACCTGGCAATAAAATATTTGAATTTACCATGCTCTTTGGTCTTTAACTTAAATATATATGTAAAGTGTTTTAAAATATAAAGCTTTTCATTAGTATTTTTGTTTAATCCTTAGTTATTAGAATAAAAGAATACTATATACGTATACGTTTCATTATCTTTTGTTATATTATTCTTGTCACGCTGACTTTAATTGATTTATATTTGCATAGTATCCATAGAAATTTCCACTTTCTTTATAAGTTAACTCAAAATCATATTTAAAATTTTATAAAACAAAAAAAAAAACACATTAAAAGTCAACATTAAATTTTTCTATCAATTTGTCCATCCATCCTTGCTAAAAATTCAGAGATATTGTATACAAGAACAGATTTTATTCAATTTCTCCACGTTTTCTCGCTGCCTTTGTCGGTTTTTGTGTGCTGTTCCTTTTCTTTTTTTTTGGTTCGGAGAACAGAGCGAACCAGCAAAATGGAGATGAAATGTAGAATTTTGCGATTTTATGTTCCATTCTCTATTGCCGGCTCAAAAAAAAGAAAAAGCGGCAAAAATTGTCTGCGACAATTGTAAGTCGTTTGCACAAATTGCAAGTTAAATGGATCCTAGCCGTCGGGTCTGCCGCTCCATTTGATGGTGCAAAAATAGCAGGGCGACAAGATGGTTGCACATAATGCGACTGACAAATGCAAATGAGTTGAGCGGATCGGATCGGGCAGCTGACAATCAGTGGAGTATTATCCTTTGCTAAGGCCAGGCGACAGCTGGCTTGGCAATACCATCGAATATTCAGGTAAAGGACCTCTCTAGAGATTATGGCTAAGAGATACAAATATTTAAACCCGTTCAACTTGTCTGTCAGATTGATAAGAAATCTAATTTAAAGTTAGTTTCTGGATTATGGATGTCAAAAACTCCCAATGCAAATATGAACAAGCCAAACTTTAATTAAAACTATATTTAAGCTTATCAAAAGCAGAATGAAATGTTATTTGCTAAGCTGCGAACTCCAACCCCCCTTACTTTTGACTCTCCATCATCATATGTATGTGTGTGTTGGCAAACTTTTGCCCTAAGCTTCCATCATGTGGGAAAAAATCTGCAACTAAATGCCCTTATAAATTACAGGCAGCTGTCAAAACTCACGGTTCCTGTTTGTTGTTGTTCTGTTCTGTATGCAAAACACTCGAGTTAAAAATAAACCAGCAACCTGAAAACTTAATTAAAGTTTTTTTTCCTTTCTTTCTTTCTTTGTTTCTGCTGCCGTTAAGGGAAACAACAAACAACAAAACGAAACCCAGAAGTGAAGAAGGAAAAGGACATGCCCAACAAACAACAAAACGCAGTCTCCTCTGTGTGTGTGTGTGTGCGTAACTGCAGCTGTGTGGGCGGGTGTCTCGTTAAGTCAGCAACTCAAAATGGCGCCCGAAGTCCTGCTGCCTTGTGTTCTCTATGCAATTTGCCAGCCATTTTGCACCTTGCAATGAAAATGTTTTTTAATTAAAAACAAGAAAGAAAACTTCGCCGAAGGTTGTTGAGAATAGTTGGTAGTCAGAACCAAAGGAATACCCAGTAAATATGGGGTCGACCAGGAGTAAATTTGCCTGACCTCCTAACTATGTGAATTTCACTTAAAATTTATATGGAGTTATTAATTTTTTAAAAATAATTCATTGGCTGTGCTTTTTGTTTTAAAAACTTTTTTAATGAAAAAATAAAACAATAAATAAAAATATTCCTTCGTGATTTTTGTTTCGTCTTGATTCCCTTAACAAGTGTAAATATAAATATTCGAAAAAAATTTCGAAAAATAATTATAAATAATCCAAAATGAATACTTTAAACCAAAAAAAAAACAAAAATAGTTTTCCTTCTAATTGAAATAATTTTTATTTAGGTTACTCAGTAAATCTTTAAAAATTATGATTAAATTAAATTTTATAATTTTTATTTACTGTTTTAAAATTTTTTTATAAAATTCAATTTTTTTAATAAAAAATATTATAATAGATGAATAAAAATTATGATAAATGATTTTAGAATTTAATAACTTTAATTTCCGAACCCAAACAACAAATATGGCTGACATAACGCATACGCAGGGTATGCCAGCATAAAAGACAGCTTAAGTCGCACCAAGGTGTAGGAAGTGTCTGACATTTAGCGCCTTTGAAAAGTGCTGCAAACAGTTTATAAATTTGCATATATCTGTGTTACTATGTGCCTGAATGTTCATATAAACATATATATATGTCCTTATATATTATATATATACATGGTGTGTTTAAGACGGGCCCCTGGGCTGCCATTTGCTAATGAATAAGTTAATTTCATTCTGGCCCCAGCAGGGAAATGCGGAACAGGACGCTCTTCGTGTTATTTATGTGGCCGCTGCCTGACTGTCGCCCATTTTAAAACCCTCAAAGTGGTCATTAGAGACTTTGGCTCAGTTGGCAGTTTCAGTTTCAGTTTCTGTTTCGGTTTGAGCAAACACAAAGAGAGCGAGAGAAATGAGACATAACAGTGGGGCTGCACTGCGTATACTTAATTTATATATATAGGCAACGCCCCCATCCGCCCCGTTGCACGTTCACCGTACAACAATAGTGGTCTAAATATACGTACATATGTATGTACATAAAATGTTCAGGCCCCCCAACTATATTTAGTTGCGTACGTGCACAGTGTTGCTGTAAATGCAAATTAAGTCTTTTGCAGCACAATATATATAGGAGCAAAGGCACCCAGGGTGCGGAACACTGGGATATTGCGGGTTAGTTGGCCCAGTGCCGCATTACGGCCAAAGTGTTGGAGTTACGTAAGCCCGAATCCATTAGTTGAAGCAGCTAAATTAAAATAAAGGACCGACTTGGACTCGAAGGGCAACCTGAGGGAATTACGAAATCAGGGAGGCGGCGATCCAGGGGTGTTACTCAATTGGGTGTTGGCTGTCAACAAGTGTCTGGGTGTTCCATTAATCTGCATTTCTAGGTAAATGCAATTTTATCAATTTAAAAGTCGTTTCGGGAGTCTGAGATGCATGGTGTGTTCTTTGAAAAAGCTATTTAAATCAATAGTTTAAAATTCAACTTAATATGTCAAATTTAAATGTAAAGAGAAAAGTATTCACAAACAATAGAAAATCAAAATTGACTAAAATATAAACGAATATCAATATGTAAATGCTTTAGAGAGAATGTATTTACCTTTGAAGTTGTTTAAAAATGCATTAAATGGTATATTGATTTTATTTTAATAACTAAATCTGGGCTTAACGTTTGTATTTTGGGTCAGTTTGTCATGTGATAAATTGGCTTTTTCAATTTGTGGCAAGCTAAAAATATTGTAGAGTTGCCTTCTACAACTGCACAACTAAGAGCCAAGCAATCAACCGACAAGTTGTCCAAGAAGCCGGCAGAAAAAGTGCCGAGGAGCTGAGGGGACAGCTGCATCAACAGCATTTTTGCATTTGCTGCCAAGGCTAATTGACATGAATAAATGTTACGCAATCAGCAGGATAATAAATTCAATGGAAAAGCGGGGCAACATTTTCATTTGCCAGCGACGACTTTGTATTAGACGGGAGAGAGAGACAAACTGAAAAGGCTTCGCTTTGGGGATACCCTGCTCAAGATTCCTCCCAAGATCCATCTGTATATCCTTCCATCTTCTCGCAGTCGTGTTTACTTGGTGATTCCTCCTTTTTTCGGCTGGGTGCGAAGTCGAATGGGAAGCTTTATGGCCCTCGCCCACACACACACACACACATACACGCTGGAAAACGTGACGGGTCCTGGCAGCAAATAAATTTTACACCACCATCAGCCTGGCTCCTGTTGCAGCATCCTGCTCCTCGGGATCCCCCTTTCTCATCTTCCGGCTGCCGCTTTTATTGCTCGCCGGTTCAGTGTCAGTGTGTCAAGCAGGCTGCGATGTGGAATAATTCGCAAAATGTCATTATTAGTTTGGATTTTGCGCAACAGCAATGGGAAAGACGGGACACGGAACTGAAAACGGGAGCAGTCGGCAACACACTCAGAGAAAATGTGTGATCATGTCCTTAGTAGTATATAATACTTTTAAAATATTATACATTTTTTAAACTGGGTAAAATATAATTGGTTTTTAAGGTGAAGTATTTTTAAAATCTCTTTAAAAATGTAGGTAAAGGAATAAATATTTTAAAAATACATAGGTACTTATACACTTAAATTATTTTCCGGCTAGTAATAAATATTTAGTATTTTTAAGTGGTAAAATTTATTTTAATTTTTGGTCTATATAAAAAATTTATTTATATTTTAGATGTAAAAAAGTTATTTTGTTTATATTTTTAATGGCAATTATTTTAAAATATATTTTTAGAGTTTCAGAGTTCCTTTTCCAGTTTCTTCGCGTCCACATACACACACGCACATCAGAAACCGTCACGTGCCCGTGTGTTTGTGGATATGGGTTGAATGATAATGCCGGCCCAAGGCCCTTTCGCCCATCCTTCTTCGACTTGCCTCGCCCCCTTTCAGTCGTACATCATCATCAGGAGGCATCAGAGTAAAGTTTATTCGACTCCCCTTTGTTATTCTTGTTGCCTCTTCTCTGCACCTGCAGGACACGTAGAACATTTGATGGGACCGCCCCCCCTTTTATACACCCACTCTCTATTGTGTGCCATATGCATAAGTAAACACTGAAATTGGTTTCCCCCTTGGTTTCTGGTCCCAGGTTCCTGCTCCCTGATCCCCGGCAAATACACAGACCTACATATATCAAATCGTCCCACACACAGGACTCCATATATTCGTTTAACTATATGCCATATGATGGATGGCGGTATGATAATAAGCAGATTTTCGGGGGGATCAAGCTGATTGACTGATGCCCAACAAAAAAATTTGCCTTCAGGCCCAAAAAGATCCACCAAAATTAATTGGATTCTTTATGGGCTATGAAAGAGCTCCAATTGAATTTTTCGTTTTTATGTGTTCCGCCATCAAAAATTAAATTGATTGCGAGCAACTCTACAAGCATTTCATAAATATTAAATTTTATATTCTTGAACTTAAAATGAAAATAAGCGTTGGTAGCTGAAAAATGTGGTTATTTATGTGTATAGATTTATTTATAGTCATTTATTTTTGCTGGAAAATACGAGTAGAGTTTATTCCAATCAATAATCCAAAAACTGCTGTATACACATAGAAAAAAATCTTATTTGTCCTGCAAAAATAGCTAATGTATTAAAAGAATATTTTAAAAAGAACGGTAATAATCTTTTCCGAACCCCATAACTAATTTGTAAGTAACAATTGCAGTCTATAATTACTTAATTAATTTTTCAAGAAAGCAAGTAACAATAAATGCATTTTCTTCCAAGCCAAGTGCCATTTTTCCCATCATCCTGAGCCTTGATTACTTCATTTGGCCACATGTCATAGCAGCTGGAACTTGTTGCGGTTTCAGTTTTGTGGACAAATGGATGTCAGTAAGGGGGTTAAGGTAAGGAAAGCCCATAACGCAACCAACAATCGATTGACTTCTGTGGCCGAATGAACTTCATTTCGAACAGGTTCACAAGTGGGTGATTTTCTGGACTGGCCCACTAAATGAAATTACAGTGGTTACACTAATCGCACGGCCAGTCATTCGCTCAGTTTGTCAATCAATTTTGGGTATCCACTAGCTACATGTGTAGCCATCAAATAATAAAGCTTATGGAGCGCTAAATTGGATTTGCATACATTATTGGAACGCATAATGGAGAGTACGAGTACCTTTTTCACGCTCTAATGTCCGTATTGAAGCGTGAAAATTCCACTCATTTCGGGCCATTCACATTGATCAGCCGAAAAGAAAGCACAAATTCAGGTATTTCAATTTAGCTTACGGCAATGAATATTTTCTTATACCCACTGAAAACACTCAACAAGATTTCGGTTGATGTGTTTACATTTGATTGCCGTAAATGCGATTAAGCTGAGTGACTTTAAAGTGTCTAAATTCGATTTCGTTTTCCTTGAAAGAGACAAAAAAGGAAAAGAGACATTTCCTAATTTATGCTTAATATTAACCAAAGTCGTAAATCTTCTAGGTGGAGCTGGGGGCATGTGTGTGCCTGCCCTTGGGGGTCATAAATAAAGCCCCGAATCCAAAGGGAAAAATCTGCACATAAAGTGAGTTGAATGCAGCAACTCTAGCTCTATTTTTTGTATCCCTGGCACAGCTTGCATTTTAATGTCCTTCGTCGATAGTGAGAGCCTAGAGCCGGGCGAAAGGTCAACATAACGCGTTTTCCTGCGGTCGATTTGCGCCCCCCCGGGATTCCCCACTTCGCCCACTGCGGTCAGCGCAACGGTTTGAAATTACGACCCCAAACCAGAAAAGGACTACAGCTACAGGGCATGGCTGAAATGAGATGAAAATATGGCTGCAGTTGACTAGATGGCCATAAAAATGTTACATGATCCGCTGCCAAAGGGGAAACTGGGGCCAAAAGCCGGCAGGCTGCACAGGGTTGCCAAGCAACCTGGCAAAACCAGCTCATTTGCATGACTGCATACACAAAAATTAATTGGGGCTTTAAGAATGGATGAGATTTAGAGAGGTGGGCTCGCCACTTGTGTACATATGGTATTTTAGGGATAGATTATACTAATTGCATGCATTTAAGTAAGGGAACCTCTTCACTTGAAAGTGGTTAGATACCTATATTTATATTTTATACCTACTATTTATCGACCATCAAAGGAATCAAATAGTTTACATAAAATAAATAAGTCTATTACAATTTATGTGTTTCATAAATATTCGCATTTAAATTTGTATTGAAAAATAAATGTTTATTGGGTTTAGAAATTTAAAAAATTAAATAAAAATTATATAATTAAAAATATTTAAATATTAAATAAAAAAAATACAATTTAATTTAGATTCTTAATTAAAATCGAATTTCATCTCTAAAAGAAAAAATAAGTAATTCATTTTATGTAACATGTTTTTTAAGGACTTTCTATACACAAAGTTGTCCCATTCAGCTTTTTTAATGAAGTCACTTTGCCGATGAATGTATCGATTGATTAGTAAAACTTGTCCTGCACTTGGCAACCCATTAGAGGCCCCCATCCCCCCACCTCCGCCTCTGGGTTCCACTCATTCCCGGGAGTAAATTCCTGCAGCCAAGGTCCGGGAAAAAATCAAATTACTCCATTTGCATGCGGAAAGTGCAGGCGAAAATGGAAGGGGAAATCGTGTTGGAGCAGAGTATGTACATGCATAAATAGTTTACGCCCACTGGGCCTCACATTGGGCTCACATTACGGAATCCTTGCTGTGCACCACGTGGCGTATGAGTAACGCAACGCCTTATTAGGCCAGGCAACTTTATGAGGCACCCGAGTGCCGGACCAGAGCACAAAAAATGTCGCATACGCAGGCAAATTATTTGGCTTGTTTATTCTTTACTTTTATTCCGCTACATTTTCGCCCTTTTTGCTGTTCCGACACAGCACAGAAATGTAAATGAAATTTACTAAACGAATTTTCTTGTTAAACGTCACAAAAATGGCCACGCCCCATGCCGAGCTGATTTCGAGTGCAGCGGGGGGAGTTTCGGAGGGTGGAGGTTTAGGGGTGTGAGTTGACAAACCTTAATGCCTCTTCGGGTAGCAACGACAGGCGCCACAATTCTGAATACACAGACGAAAAAATCACATTATTATTTTTATTTTTATTCGCTTCTCATTAAAATATATTGCGGATATGACAAAATAAAAATTGAAATTGGTTGTAAAATAATATTAACAATTCAATAAATAATATTTTACTGTTAACAGACTATAAGAAATATTATTTTTCGAAAGAAATAAAATCTGAATGTTTTTAATTCCTTAAAAATGTTATATTATTTATATTAAAAGTAGAGTAGATTTTTAATATCTTCTAATATTTACCAAATATTTTTAATTTTTCTTGCAAACGGCTAGAGAATGACGACCACTTGACAGCCACTGGCTCAACATGCATACAAGTCCTTTGCCATCCTGGTGATGTTTTCGTTGTTATTGTGGAAGGACAACGCTCACTTGGCTTGCCTTTTGTTTTGCAAACAAAGCAAAGTGGGCGACGGCGACAGGAAGGGCGGAATGGCAATGGGAGGCCATGGCGGCAGCAAGCCATAAATCAATTGGCAGCGTAGAAAAATTGCAGAAAATTACTTGATATTTACGGTCACTGAGCACACAATAGAGCCGGCCCCGCCCACTTTCCGCTCGTACGCCCCCTTTTTCCGCTGCCGCTGACAGAAAGCAACAAGTATTGCCCGGCATCCGTGACACTCAGGGACAGCGACAGGACATTTGCTGGCTATAATTACACTTGTACCTTGCAAACGGGGCCACATGTCGTATTAGTAATAAGTGTCAAGGCCAAGGACGTTGGCCAAAGGGGGTTGAGGGCGGTCTGGTTACAATTTAATAAGCGTCGAAGTTGACAACTGACTACTTTTAGATCACTTTATAATTAAAAGGTATACATTTTTAATACTTTAAGCCTATAAAAAGTTTTTAATATTAAATTTAACTTAATTTTAAATGTGATAAATACCTTTTTCGATTAAAATGTATTAAATATTTTATACAAATTTCTACAATTTCTCAAACACCACAAAATATTATATATTCTAAGTCGAAAATAGTGTTGCCTACTTTAAAGCACCTTGGGTTTCTCAACTAAAACCATTCATATTCCTCTTACACCGAAGTAAATTAATAATTCTGTGGAAGATTTTCAGATTCTTCTGGGAAAGAAACCCCTTCTGTACGGCTCCCATGGCCCATGATGCACTAGTCTGGCAACGCTCTCCAGGAATAGCCTCCAGCTGGGAGACAAAAAGCAAATGAAAGAGGGGCCCGGTGGCTCTGCATGTAATTATTCTGTCATCCGAGGTGTGTCACCCAGTCGAAGGAGGAGCAACTCCTGGGTTCGTGGGTATTGGGAAAGGAATTGGGAATGGGGAGGCCTCCAGCGGGATGACAAAAGACAGGCGGCCAGATGGCCTTGCCCTCTGACCCGGTCCCAGTTGTTTATGGCCACCCAGTGCTGTACATGTGCCGTAATTGCATTGTTGCCGTTGTAATTACAGGCAAACATGCAGTTAATTAAAATCATTAAAATGCCTTTGCCTTTGAGCCTTGAAGACAGCCGAAGGAAGAGGAGCGTTTTAATTTCCGCCGAGGGGAAGGATGTGCCTTTTGCAACTGGCGCCCAACTGTCACATCGTCGAGTGCAAATTATTTAGGATTTTTTCTTGTTTTTTTTCTTTTTACGTGCCTGGCACAGACTTTTGTTTGAAACTGTGAGGAATGGCAGGAGTGCCGCATGTCGTCTGGGCACGATTTTGGGCCAAGGAATCCTTGGATTGATTTTGATTAATGCTCTGACAGTCGCAAGTCGAGCAAATAATTTTAACGCTTGCCAAAACATTCCCAAGTGACAAGCTCGTGTAAAAGTCAAATATATAATACACATCAAAGGCGTTCAAGGGACTAAGCGTCAACTGCAGGCATGGCAACCGAGTCACTTGAATTGTTAATTGTTCCTGCGAAACTTTATTTTCACACGCTCCATCACTCATCGTGGGCTGAGGGCATTTCGAATGGCAGCTCGTACGAGTCGTACACCACCAGATGAACCTTCTCGAGCAGCGAAAGTCCCTCCAGTCGGGCATTCCGATCACTCTGCAGACAGAGGAGACCCAGTTCCATGCGACACTTGGAGCAGTGCAGATGCTGGAACCTCACCCCATCCGTCACTCTGATCCTGTCGTCTTGTATTAGGTTAAAGGTCCTGGTCAATAGCAAATCATAGGGCGTCTCGTTTAATTTGCAGGTTTTGTAGCCGATAATATTGCCACAATAGCGACAGGCATAGACGACCTTAAAGCCAGACATTTGAAACGTGGATCGTTGATTACTTCGTTGACGAAAAATTGGAATTTAATTCAATAAAATGTTTCAAATTGACAACATAAGAGCAAGGACTTTCGATAAAAATTTTTTTCAGCGGTGTTTAAGCTGTAATTTAAGCTAACCAAGGCTCACAGCTAAAAGTCCTATTGTTTAGAGCAACCTATGCTAATTATGGTGATAATTTTTTTAAAATTATTTTTTAACCACTTTTTAAATTTTTTGTATGGGATTACTAACGTTTTTTTTGCAAAAAAGGTAAAAAATAAAATGTTTATTTCGAGCCCAATAAGGTATGATTTTTCATATTTCGACTAATTTTCGTTAAGATTTAAGGGTTGAAGAAAATAACGAAGAATTTTTACGATAATATATATAAAAATAATATTTTTTTAACGGATTTTCAATCATAAATTTTTCAAACTTTGTAAGGATATAATAGGCATGTTTTAAATATGAAATTTAATTTTTAAAGCCATTAAAAAAAAAATACACAAAATAATCTTTAATATTTTTTAATATTTAACTTAAGCTATTTCACTAAGAAAGAGATAAAACAGACTTAAATTGTATATATATGATTGTCAAAAACTTTTCCCAATTCCCAGACCCACACACCATAAATAAGCAGAGCCATTGATGGCAAATCATTTGTGCTAAGTCGACCCATCATTAAGGACGAACAATCGAAAGGCACATAAAGCATATTTGATGCTCATTGGCAAAGTTGATTACAAATACAATGGCGTATTCATGGCTGGTCACGGCACTGTCCTGCATCCTGCATTCCCCTCCAGGGAATCTTCGATAATTAATGAGTTTAGCCCGTGTCCTGGGATGGGTTGGGTTGGGTTGGGTTGGGTTGCTTTTGGGGAGTAAATGGATGGATGTGCCTAGAGAGAAGTGTTGCCATCATCGTCATTTGTTTATGCGTCTGTTTGCAGCTGTTATTTTATTCAGGCTCTCGCCTTGAAGATAATTTGCGCACGTGCTTCAGATTCGGTGAGTATGTATTGGTTTGTGTGCGTCCTTGTTTGGCCGGAAACAGGATACCCACATACCCCTTCTTCGTGCTCCAATAATTGCCAGGCATTTGTCTTGGGCCTACGGCCAAATATAAACCAAATTACGGATTCCAATTTCTAAACTGGCGCCACAGCAACGGGGCCAATTAAAAATGTATGCTCCCTGAGTGCCAAAAAGGTGTAATAACAAATCAAGGATGAAGTGCGGCGCAGCGCAGTCAATGAATTTCCCGAAAATGGTTTAGGAAAATTCAGTCGAAATTGCTTTTTATACTGCCTTGATTTAATGGTTTCCTTTTCAGAATCATTTCAATTAGCATACAATTAATTGGCAAACCTAAAAACTCAGGTCGTTCTTAACTTTTCATTTTATTCATTTGATCATTAATAAATGTAGGTACATAATAATGCAGAAACATTAATGAATCGTATAGGAAATTTATATCCATAAATAAACAAATTCAAAATGGAAAATTAAACACTGGCAAATCAAGCGGAAATGAGATAAGTAAAGTTTGACTTTAAAATAATGGATCGTTAGCAAATATGAAAAACATTAACCCCAGAGAATGAAAAAATAGGAAATAAATTATAAAGACTTTCTAGAAATTGGATGAACTTTTTTTGTTCCTTAGGAAGCTTTTCAATTATGGGAAGGCCGATCAGAAAATACGTATCCAAACTACTCACTTAAATTTGTAGTCATCCGAAAGCCAAAAGATTAAGCCAACTTTTTATAAGTGGTCCAACTAAAACAACAAATTAATGAAAACTAAGTTGAACATTCCCAAGTTGCCAAAGTTTATTCTCTCTCTCCCCCTCTTTCTTACCTTCTCTCTCTCTCTCTCTGTCTCGCTTTTCCTGGCCTCGTTTCTGGCCATGTTGGATTCGGCAGCTTGAGCAGCCGACCATTTCCACCATTTTCCTCAGACCAAAATTGATGAAAACGAAATTGATGTTGACTCCTGGGTGAAGAAAAGGGGGAGGAAGAAGGGATGTCGATGTCGATGCGGTTAGCGCTGCCTTTTTGGCCAAAATAACGGCGACTGGCAAACGGAATGGGGAAAGCTTTTAGCAGATACTTAACGCAAATCCCATGGGAAAACATTGGCCCACTTTTCGGCACAGCGGCCCCATCATTAAAAGTTAAAAAGGATTTTCAACGGATTTACGAATTTGAAGCTGAGCCCGAAAGACAAACAAAGCCATCAATTTACATATGCGAGCAGGTCAGAGCTGGAAATTTTGAGCTTCCAGTCTGCTGGCAAGAAATACAAAATTCAAGAAACACAATTTAAGATGCAGCCAGCATTTTTGGCGAGGTGGTGGTGCAGGGTGGACTAGGGTGGACTTCTAGGGTGGCTTGGGGCCACAGAAACAAAGCCGAGCCAAGACTGTCAAGTAGTCGTCGTCCCGCATCCACTTACGGCAGTCCCAGTCCCCCTCGTCCTCGGCCATTTCCACTCGTAGTCATCGTCGCAAGGACCTTGAGTTGTGCCTTCCTTGCCTTTTGCCTTTGTTGTGCTAAACTTGTGGATTAGCTAAATGCAGGCAGGGCATGCCGTGGCATGCAGGCGGCTTCATTCCGGTAAGCCAGCCATCCAGCCAGCCAACCCAGTCTACAAAATCACCCACCCACCCATCCTGCCCCATAAGGACGCCCACTTAAACCTAAACATTTCGCCTTGTTGAGTTTTTATGAGCTGCTCATGTTGGCGTTTCACTTTTCTCTTATTCTTACTCGGGTCTTTCATTTACTTACACCTGATGTTCAGCTTATTTTTACCTGCCCCTGGAGGAGACCAGAATCCCCTTTCCAGCCACCCTTGTAAGGAAAAGTTATGGTGGCTTCTTAATGACTGAAATTGTGCGTTACGATTATTTGGAAGAGTGGGTTGGCAATAAATAAAAGACTGTTTATTTACGAATATTATGTGAAAAGCCATCAGGCATATGAAATTATTAATTTTTTATCAGGTTTCTACCGTTTCTGCTTATAGAAAATCATAAAACATTTTATCCGAATCAACAGTGTGAAATGCAAATGTGACTAGCGCGATAATAATAAGTGTATACTTGTAGCGCTGGGATATAAATAAATAAATAAATAAATAATATCAGAAGTCTAAATGATTTAGAGAACGAAGGACAATAATTTTTGTTTTTATATGTAATTATTATTTATATTTTTCAGATGCCCAAAAATGTACTAAAAAAATCGATTGTCAAAAAGGATTCGATAGATGTATATAGAAAATCGATTGTCCAAAAGGATTCGATAGATGTATATTAAAAATCGATTTAAGAAACGGTAACATAGATTTTCTTGCAGCTGCAAAAATCAGCTGACTAGAAACCCGCCCTTACCAGCTCGACTTGAAATACACAAGAGCATCGGATTGCAGCTGTGTTTACAACACTTTGAGATACAAACATAAACTACAGAAATATTCGCAAATATGGAGTTTTTCTGGACTCTGGTCCTTCTTCTTCTAATATATAGTGTAGATCACACAAGTGGAAGCTGTGAAGGATCTTTAAGTTTGGAGAATGGCTTTTATTATAATACACCGAGGAATTTTGTGATTTTCCGGTGCAATCACGGGTACACGCTGCAAGGAAAATCTTTTCAGTCCTGCGATCAAAATGGTCGCCTTCGGGAGGAAAAACCATTCTGTGCCAGTGAGTTTCAATAGTTTTTTTAAATTTGTTTTTAAAATTGAAATAATTTATACCGTTTGTTTCTCATTTGTTCCTATTAATAGGTAGAGGATGCGAAAAGCCCAAGGATCCCGAAAACGGACGTGTTCTAGATGATTCATTGAAGGCGGAAATAGTATGTTTGGATGGTTTTTTGGTGGTGGGAAGTCGCACTGCCTTCTGCGATGGAGAAAAGTGGAGCACCCAGTTGGGATCATGTGAGAGGAGCAACCGCACGGCAGATCACTCCTGTGACTTTGAAAGCGAAGATATGTGCGGCTGGGAGTCTGAGGAGCCCATCTGGGTACCATGGAAGCGGATCAGCGCGGCGACTGACTTTCACGACATAAGAACAGGACCGCGATACGATCACACGTTTAGCAACAATTCCGGAGGACACTATATGCTCATGGAATCCCGGATCGAGGCTTATGGAAGCTATCATTTCATATCACCCATCTATCCGAGATCCCTCTGTGCGCAGAAGTCATGCTGTTTTCGGTTCCACTACTTTATGTTCGGAGCTGGAGTGGATAGGCTGGTGGTGTCCGTAAAACCCGTTTCGATGCGAATTGCCGACATGTGGCACAGGTTCAGAACCAAGTAAGTTTATTCTAATGGAATTATTAATTATTTTATTTCATTAAATATATATTTTATCCCTTCAGTTGCAGCAAATTCGAGATGGCTGGCTCGCAGGGAACCCACTGGCTGGAGCATACGATCACCATTGACGAGATGCATGAGGATTTCCAGGTGATCTTCACGGCCACGGATGCGAATTCCCAATTCGGAGACATTGCCATCGATGACGTGAAGCTGATGACGGGCAGAGATTGTGAAGTTAGTGGGTATTCCACCACCACAGAACCAACGATATCACCGTCATCTAGCAGCGAAGATCCTTTGGTCTTCGACATGATGAGTTGCACGGGACGTTGTGGCTCCATAAGTCCTGGGAGTCCACTATTTTCCGATGAGGGTATCATCATGGGATGTGGATGTGATGATAAGTGCCTTTCAATGGATAATTGTTGCCCCAATTATTTCGAGAAGTGCGTCAAGGGGATGGATATAGCGCCAGGTGATGAACTAAGCCCACCAATGACAACGACTTCTTCACCAAGATCTACAACAACGATTTCTTCAAAAACAACAGCAAAAAGCACAGCAACAACCTCAAAGACAACCACTCTGTTAACAACAACACAGACACCAAATGCAGGAAAATTATTTACAACTTATAAAACTCAAACAACCAAAAGAGTTAATGCAAAAACAACCTACCAAACAACAACTACCGAAGCTCCCACATCTATAAGCAAACACATTACAGGTAACCATTTAATGTAATTCATATTATAATACTATTTTTTTATATTTTTTGTGAATTTTATATCATATACCAATAACTGTTTCGCTTTAAATTTACTAAAAATATTACTTTTTTTAATTCACCAGAAACCGTGACCAATAATCGCACAACGAAGGGTAATCCCCAAGGACACATGGAAATGAAGAAAGGTACACCCAATCCCGCCTTAACAGTGATTTACCTGCTCGTCGGTTTGGTGCTGCTGATGGTTATGGCTAAATTCACACATCGCCTTTTCAGTACTTCAAGACCTATTCACGAGAAGGTAGTTAGTTTCAAAAAGGCATTCAAGAGACTGGGTAAACCGGGGAGATCAACCCAAAATTGGAACAGCATGGAGCAGCAATTGTGCGATACCTCTAATGAGGACTTAGACTATGAGGATATATAAGGATCAGCAACTACCTGCGCAAGAATCAAGTTTAAGATATATCTCACTGTGAACGGCAGTCCACGTAGTGACGAATCGTACCGGGAGTGTGCGGAAGGAGACTACTATGTATAGCCTGCATAAATATGATTACAATGCTTTTAAAACGCTTTCGGCCAAACAAATAAAAAAAATTAAAAAATAGAAAGTAAGTAAATGAATAGGGAAATGTAGTATCCGAAAAATTACTTTATTTATTTGGATATTTTACATTTTTACCCTTTTGTATATAATATAATAAATAAATAAAACGATATACTACTACTAATTTATACTACCACTAAATGAATACAGTCTCTGAAATTGTCTCATTCAGTCAGATACATTTTAAATAGTGTACTTATTTAGTCAAATTTAAAATCATTTTTTCGCAACAAAAGTTGAAATTATAACTTTTGTATGTTGAAGGTGCGATTGTCATTAGTTTTTAAGTCTTTAAGAGGTGTTTTTATTGATAAATATTAGTAATATTTTTGAAATAATATTGATAACAAATAAGAAACACATATATAAATGTAGTGACTTGAACCTTTATTTTAAACTAAAGATCAAACATGAAAACCCAATTTTTTCCTTAAATTTTCAAATGAACATATTGTGTCAACAGGCAACTAATGGAATTTTAAATATTTACAGAACTCAGGTAGAAGGAAGAGTTTCCGACTCCTTTACACTTATTATAGGTTCCATTTTACCCAAACTATTCACTTAAAATTAAAGATATAAGGATAAGATATTCAGGAACTCATTAAATAAGTATATTGATTTAAACATAACTTTAAAAAGTATAATGTGGGACTTAATTTACGATCATTGAATTTAATTGTTGGGCAATCTCAATTTTCACCTGTCCGAGAGTTAATTTAAGTGCCTTTTCGCGTTCAATGAATTCCCATCGAGGAATTCAAGCTCATTGATTGCTCTCTCTCCCCCTTTCGCCATCCACAATTGAATGCATTTAATTAAAATACATTTGGACAGGACTCACGGGATTTCCTGCCCAGCTGTGTGTGTCTCCTAATGAGGCCATTCGATGAGCCTCACATTCCGTTTCCATTCGATTGCCCAACAACCGCCCAAAGGGCCACGCCCCCAAGGCCAAGAATCAGAATCACTTGAATGCAATAGGCTGGAATAATTCGAGAGGGGATGGGATGGGATGGGGATGACCCCCTGACCCGGAGCCCAAGAAGGCGCTACTCAATGGGGCGTTAATGAAATAATTAACGCATAAATACAATTTGCTGGTCAGAGTTCAAGGAAACAAGAAGCGGCCAACGAAAACCGCCCAAAGGGCCAGCAAATTTTACCACAACTGCTACAAAGCCATCAATTTGCTAGCCCACTTACCATGGCCCCCCTTTCCACCCCTTTTAAGGATCCGATGAGGCAGCGAAGCATGCAATTTGCTGGCTTATTTATGGGGCCCAAGATGGTCGCGTTGGCCAAGAAGAAGAAGCAGTGGGAACCACTACGAACTGGGGGCCACCCAACCATCCGACGGAAGCATGAGCAAAACTTTTGCAAAATAAAAGTTTTCCGCTATTTGATTTGTTGGTCATTCGGTTTTGCAGCTTAGCCCCGAAAAAATCTATTGAGCCAAAGCCAAGCGAACCAGTTAAAAGCATTAGCCGGAGATCGGGCAAAAGCCACAGTTACTCCCACAGAAAATGCAGAAGGGACATACATACATCCACTGACAATAAAATTCAGCAACTGTTTGGCTTGCACATCCTGCTGCGCTTTTGTTTGTCGACCAGCGAAAATTTACAATTTCTGGCGGGTCGAGGCAGGATGTTAGCCGTTGGCCAGGATGCGCTAGAAATGGCTTCACTTCCTCTCGCGCTGCTTTATGGCCCACAGCTGGAATTTAAGGCCGTCTTTAAGGGCCAGTCCGCCGGTGGATTTGGATTCACGTTTGATGTGATGCCCGCCCGAGATTGTTTGGCCAGGCAAACGAGTGGCTCTAAAAATACCCAGGCCGAGCTACCCGTTTCACATGTCAAGAGCAGAGATACACAGCCATCCAAGCACTCCTTTAGTGCTTTGGGGCCATTCGTGTCCTTTGTGGTGGAGTCACGGAAAAAAACATAGTCTTTCACTGCGAATTGGGTTTTTTCACTTCGTGTTCTTACTTCGTTAATTAACTTCCTCTTTAAAGCGTTGTTATACAATGTTTGTTTTAAAAATCTTATTAGTTTTAGGCTTTTAGACATGTTTAATACCTCACTTAAGAAAGCATGGTCACACTACCAAAAAGCAAGCAATGTGACCTTACGAAAACTATACCAAAAATCCAGTTATTATTTATTGGCAGTCACTAATTTTTCTCTGTGCACAAAACAAGCCGTTTGCATGGGCTCGATTGCCAGAAAGCATATAATAATAAACATTATTATGACTGGCACTGTCCGAGTTCGAGTCCCAGTCCCAGGCACATTCTGCTGACTCCAAGCAAGGGGAATCAGATGGGTCCGGGCAGGATTCCGAGTTAAGAGCCTGGCTGGGCCATCTCCGGCATAAAGTTTCACCACGTTAAGTGGATGATTATTTGCGATTAAAGGATGGGCAGCAAACGTATACACGTATACGTTTGCGGATGCGAAAGCGAATGCGGGCACATCCTTGATGCGAAGGACACCCGGCAGTACACACATGGCTGGATTTGCTGGCAGTTTAATGAAGGTCCTTCGGATTTTACTGCTCCTCCAGCGGCCACTCGGTCCGCCATTTGATTTTTCCCCACCGCCTTGGGGTGATGATTATGTGTTAATGGTCATCGCACGCGTTTTTTTTTTTATATCGATTGCCAAATTGGCTGCTAACAAATGATGTATGGTGGCAATTACATAGCATGCATTACTCATCCAGTTTGCGAGTCCGGGCCAAAAGTTTCCTCATAAATGCGACTCGTAAATCTTTGTCGATGCTTTCAATAGTTTCACCCAGTGCTCCCAAACCCAGGACTTTCAACCCATGTTACCCGTTTCATTTCTGAGGGGAGCAGCAGCTGACCAATGGAGGCATTCAGCAACAGCCAAAGCCATAAACATGGGCCACCATTGTCCGATGGATGCGCAACTCTGGCTGTGACTGTGGCTCTGGATGCGTGAATGTCTGGGTAGGAGGAGGATGTGGGCATGGATCATTGTGGACGGCGGATGCAGAGGCACAAATCGCTGTTGGCCCAGTTTCGCTAAGTACAGTGCGGCCGAATTGCATACATTTAAAATGTGTGGGCCGGTTTCAGGCTTTAAGTTGGAATTAAAACAAATGTACATATTCAAGAAATGTGTGGCTAATTTTTACCTCCTTTAATACAGCAAGGTCACACTACTCAAAAGCGATTAATGTGACCTTGCAGAATTAGGTAAAGTAAAAATAAGAAAATTCTTAGAAAATTTAAAGTATATGCTATTGGGCAACGAATTTTAATAAATAATAATATCATTAAATAAAGAAAGCATTATTAACACCTCACTTAAAGCTCACAATTTAATGTTTTCAATCGATAAATTACTTATATCGCTCACAGTGCTTGCGATGAAAAACAGAATCCACTTAATTTTAATTTACACCAGAATTTCGGGATAAATCATGGCCATGTCATGCATAAATTTACGATGAACAATGGCAAGAAAGCGGCACTTTTTCCATCTCTTTTTCATTCATCGACGGGAAAAAGACGGAAGGATACAATATGAAAGAGAGAGGAGAGCCAGACAAAAGAATTCGGTCCAATTAACGAACACAAGCCCAACATATACTATGTATACTATGTACGTAGATTAAATCGAATAGACCTGTTTAATCAGGTTCAGGTTCGCTTGCCAATTTCTATACTTTGCCTTCGCTTCGATTTTCTGGATTGCCTTCCCGTTTCCCACACCATTTTGCCATAAAAAGGAAATGTAATCTTCCTCTTCCCTGGGCGTCGTTTGTCTGCTCCGGCGACGCTTCAATTTAAGAAATTAATGCGAATTTCGTTTTTTTTTACTGCCTGCCAGCGGGCGCGGCCAATAAATCCACGCCTCACACGCCCCGCGGCGCCCGGAGGACGTGGAGATAGACCAGGAGCATGGCAGATGACCTGGCTCCGGAGCAGCCCCGCCCAAAATTGAGCCAAGCCCCGGGTCTGGCCTCCAGGGCCACGGCAACAGCAGCGGATGCCTCGCACAAAAAAGAATTGGGCCAAAAAAATACACGTAAAAGGAAGTTTCACTCAACAGCAAGTCGAGCATTTGTTGCGCTATGAATTAATAATTCATAGAACAAATAAATTGGAAACCAAACAAAGAAAGGATCTATGTTGAACAGAAAATCCATATGAATATTAAAGACACTTAAAGAGGTTTACTTTAATGGTGGACTTTTTTAAGAGCTGGCCCACCAGGCGTATGTGTAATATTTGTGCAAGTAAAAATATTAATTTTTTTTTTTTGAGGCTTGAGGCGTTGAAACTTAGGTTGCTTAAATCATCATAGCAAAACGTTCAAAACTTAAAAAATATTTTATGGACCCCACGTCGTATGAGTGATATAAAAGGTTGCAAAGTAATCAATAAACTAAACAGAGTTTAAAAAGGTTCATATTTTAGAAAATATAATATGCTAACAAATAAAATTAAATGAGAGGAACTAAAAAATATTTTTAAAAACCCTAAATAGTTAATGTACACAAATTTTAGTCATTTCCCAGGGTATGAAAGAAATAAAAGATATTTTTCTAAGGACTTAATACTCATTCGCATTTAATAAAAAAATATTTTCAACAATATTTCGTAATGCCATTCATACCAAAAGTTGTATTTACGCGAAAATTCACTGTGATATGTATAGCTTAAACATCCAGCGTGGAACCCAACTTTTTATGCAGGTCCTTTTATTGCCGCGCCTGGCATTGTTGTTGTCCTTTAATTGCGGACATCAGGACACCGAGGCGCAGGCGGCGTTTTTACGGCCTTTTGTGCGGCGATCCCGGAGGGCAACGAGGAGGTCCTGGGGGCGATAAGGAGGCGGCGGCACCGAGCAGTGGCTATAAAACGGACAAAAACGATGAAACGGGAGAAACAACGAACGAACGATGGGCGTGATGCAGTGCCTCCCACGAACGGAATCAGTGGGTGGCACGTGTTCGGGCGGGAGTACGAAAGTTTTTCAATTAGTCCGCGGGAGAGGGAACTCCGAAAGCCGAGACAGGCTTCATTAGAGTTGTTTGCCGGGTGATTTGGGAGGTTTCCATGTGGACACGCTGCTTCCGATTAGGCAGTCAAGTAGCGTTGTACTCTTGTTTTTCCCTAATTAACAAGGAAATCTGGGGGGATGAGGCAAAAAAGGGCTGTTTTTGTTTATATCCTATCCCGTGATGGCCAATAGTATTATGCCAATAAAGTTCTCTGGATAATTGACAAGAGCGGAAATTGACTTTGCATTTTTTTAGCTAATTTCCGCACAATCTGTCACTTTGCCTTACTCCCGGCTCAAAAGCCAATAAATGTCCGAGAACGGTCACATTTTTTGTTCCTGATCCTGGCAGCCTGCTGATAGGAAACATTTTCATCAACTGAGGGTTGGACCCCTTCGCCTCTGGAATTTATTTGCAAATATTTGGAGAATGTTACGTGTACGGAAAATTAACATAATTACAGTCTATGCAACCCTTTTCTGTGCGACCCCGGGTGGCTGTGCAGGTGGGTAGCCAAGGCAACGCCCCCCATAGAAAGCCCCAAAAAATACGGCATCGTAATAATTTCTTTGCATTCGCTTTTTACGAGGAGCCAGAGAGATACAGAAAGATAAAGGGAGTTGGGGTGGCTTTGCCATCTCTAAGCTTCTTCCCACCCACCCACACAATCTCCCCACGCGCAACGCATAAATTTACTTGTTAAACAACCCACCGAGCAGGGAGGCCCATTGGAGGGGTTTTTATTGGGGTGGTTAGGGTCTTTCAGGGGGTGGAAGGGGCGTTACCAGACCCAAGCCCCTGGGCTCAACCGCAACCCAGCTGCTGCTCATCAAAGTTGCATGGGCTGGGAGGTGGGTCGAATCGCTGGTGAAAGTAAAACCAAACAAAGCATGCCAAAAATTATCTCGGTCACTTTTCAAATACACGTTCTGAACACCGCCCCCAACTTGCCTTTTTTAGGGGTTTACGATTCGAGGGAAGTAGCTGGTGCACCTAAAAAAAATACAGGTACTTGTGAAATATCTAAGATCTTATATGTTTCGAGTACCCTCAAAATTGTTATTATTTATTCACAGTTTATCTCAGTGCTACATATTATAACTCTAAAAGAGAATAAAAGCATTTTATAATGATCCTAACTTCGAACTTCCATTACCTTTGAAACATTACTCCAAAGTATTCAGCATCCTTGTAATTTTATTAGTGTCTATTTTAATTTAATTGCAAAACATATCAATTTCGTGGTCATGGCAAATTGATACGTTTTTTTTCGGTGCCTTCGGTCCACCGCTCTCGCCACAGATCCGCTTTGTTCCCAGCCGCTAGTTCAGAGTTCAGACCTCCACCTCCCCTAAGCTTTTTCCATTCCGTCTCGGGACGCCGCTACCCCGCTTTTTCGACCCACTTTCAAGTTTTAAGTGTATGTATACAGTGTTGTAGGACCCATACTAAAGCATAGGACCAAACCAAACCCCACCCCACGGCAGGACAAGTTGACAACACTGTTTACCTAATGTACCGTTAAGCTGCGCACTTGATGCCGTTATCTTTGCACTCTTTGTCCCTTCCCGTCAGCATGGAAATTATTTTCTTAATTTGAGGGCAACAGCGAAAAGTTGGGCGATGACTTTAAAGAGCTTAACAATGTTTTTACAGTCGACCTTTTACAGCTGAAATCCAATTTAGGATAAGTTTGCAAATAGATTTTCTCCAATTTTCATTACATAAGGAATCTTAAACTAAAGTTTTTGAATAAAAGATACTTCAAGAAATTACCATGTCATTGATTTTTTCGAATTATTCGGCTAATTTAAATAGATTGGGGTCACCAAATCACCATCTTCGTAGGTACAGTCAGATACTTTAAAATCGTATTCTGTTTATAATGGACAACTTCATTTTCCGTGTTAAACCCAAGGTTAGTTTTTTATTAACTTTCATAGATTGGGGTCACCATCTTATTGAGTACAGTCAGATACTTTCCCGCTTAAATTGAACAACTTTATTTTCAGTAATAATATTTTGGTCCGCCATTGGTAGTGCAAATTATTGAATTTCGACCGTGTAACACGTTTGCCAGCATCGATTTTAAACTGTTGACTGGACGAACTTTGGCAGTTCGTAAAAGTTTTTTCATTTGCCCGGGCAAACAGCAGTAACACCAGAGCCGTAATGGCAATGAGCATGAAAATCATAATAATAACCGAGGGAACAAAAGCGAAAAAGTTGTAAACTTTGTTACGGCTGTTTATGATGTCCCGGGGCTTATTTAATCGATAATGCCGAATGATGTTCTGTGGCACATAAGGCGCAGAAGACCAGTAGCCAGCCAAGTAGCTCCAGTTTCATTTTCATTTTCTGTTACCTGAGAATTTTCCAAACGATGGAAGGATATGCCCTTGAAGGGGACGTGGGCGGGGGCGTGGGGATAAGGGACGGGGCTGGGCGGCGGCTAAGGGATAGTAAAGGGATTTTCATTGCCGTCACTGAGCTCGGCAAGGTGAAATTGCCGAGCGTGGCGAAAGGCCGACTGGGAAAACCTTCGCCAGCTTCACACGCATGCCACGCCTAATGCAGCCACCCACAACCCCTTTTTGCAGGTTAAGGTCATCAGCAGCAGCTGCAGCAACGTTTGCCGCAATTTTATGCTGCAGACAATCTGCATTAACAATGGCAATGAAATGCAGGCAGAAGCATCAGCCTCCTCCGTCCGTGACGTTTAGCCGTAAACGGATTTATAGCAGCTGTAAAGGATGCCGCAGCTGCGGATGGTGCCTTGAAAGTGGGCGGCATTTCAAGGCCGCTCTCCTGGCACTCGTTTATGTTGTCATTATTTTTAATCCGACATATTCGCGGGGCATGTGAAGAATTAGCGAGAGAGGCATTTGCCTTAAATGGCGCGCACTAAAACGGGAAAAAAACGACAAAATGCAGGCACAAAGGCATTTTTTGGCATGGAGCACTACTTGAGTGGGCTTGAGTACTTGAGCAAAAACATTGCTTGGCTTTGGCTGAATATTTTTAGTCAATGCCAGCAAAGATGAAGGTCAATAGCAGCGACCAACTATCTGAATCAGCAGATATGCAAATTTGAGTGCGTCAAATAAAATATTCAAAAAGTTAACGCCCCTGCATTGGCGCATAGGCGCCATCTGTCGGAAATGAAATTGAATTATATCAATGTATCCAATCATGGTTTGAGTCATTGCTGAAAATCAGGGCTCCAGGAGCTATTGCCATGGTCACACTTTCCGTTTCTGTTAACTAACATTTTAGTTACAGACGCACAGTTTATGATTAGCTTTTATAAAAAATGAATACTTAAATAAAAAAGACCCCTTATATTTTTTTAAATCTTTTAAAATAAGTGTTAGATTAACTTTAAAATTATGTAATAATTGCTTTCTTTAGAAATTCTTATGTGATAATGGTAAAAATATCTTTCAATCATAACAAGTTTTTTTTTTAATTTAATACCATCATAAAGTTAGTTGACATAGGGTGTTCTTTGAATTTAATTATTACCACTATTTCACAAACATAAACCACTGTACTAGAAATTTCAACATTCGACTTAACATAGCAACGAAGAATGCTAAAATCCAGCTCACTTCCTCCGTTACCGTGGTATTTCGGCGGTGTCGCGCGACGGTCCCACTTGCAGCGCCCACGGCGAACGGTCACTCTGAATCGTTCTTTCCTTTTTCATCAACATGGCTGATCAGGTAAGATTCCATGAGGAAGTGCTTAATAAATGAAATACGCGGGTTAAACGGCGGATGCAGACCCGAAACAAGATGCCACAGGGAATGTAAGTGACGCGCGGGTGGATGAACCACTGAGGAAGGAGCTAAACAGCCTGGGCGCCACACAATCTGAAGCAGCTTCGCCCTAACCCCACTTTAGCGCATGGTGTCGCAAATAGTGAACACGAAATGTATATTCCAGCAAACCGAACGCGCGTTCCGCAAACAACACGCGGTGGTCGTTGTGCGTCGCAAGAGCGCCACCCTGAAGAAAAGGCCCCGTTTCTACCGCCAAATCGGCCTGGGCTTCCGGGCGCCGGCGGAGGTAAGAGGATCCCGAACAAACCACGACTAATGTTGCGCCCCTTTCGTTTGTTTCCGTTCCATTTCCACCACGCACACCGAATCCTGCCTGCCTGTCTGCCTGCAAAAATCGAACCGATCCGCACACACACCCTGTACCACCATCTTCCAAATGATCCCGCACTAACCAGAACGAGCGCGCCTTCCAAAAACAATTCGGTGTCAACTTGAACCGTAAGGTCAAGCCCGGCGTCACCAAGAAGAAGCTGCTGCGCCGCTCCCGCGATGTGGGACTCGGCTTCAAGACCCCCCGTGAGGTGATGCCCAGGAGATATGACCCTTATCTGACATAGAATTCCCCCAACTAATACTTTTCTCTATCCCTCTGAAATATAGGCCATCGATGGCACCTACATCGACAAGAAGTGCCCCTGGACCGGTGATGTGAGGATCCGTGGACGCATCCTGACCGGCGTAGTCCGCAAGGCCAAGATGCAGCGCACCATTGTCATTCGGCGCGACTACCTGCACTTTGTGCGCAAATACAGTCGTTTCGAGAAGCGTCACCGCAACATGAGTGTCCACTGCTCGCCTGTCTTCAGGTAAAAATAATACCATTTCAAATATACCATAGTTTAAAGCCGTTTTATCATCGTCATGTGCTGATAGAGACTCTTGAGAGTCCAGTTTACATGGAAGATGTGAAAACGAGCCTACTCTGATGATAAAATCATGACGGTCTTCATAAAACAAATTGCTGAAAGAACTTGACTCTTTTTACTAAATGTAAAAATACTGAAATTAACCCCTAAGCTACCTTAATTAACTTCTTTAAAGACACATTTTAAACGATTCCAAACCTTTACTTTTTGCAGAGATGTCGAGTCCGGCGATATTGTCACCATTGGCGAGTGCCGTCCTCTGTCCAAGACTGTGCGCTTCAACGTCCTGAAGGTCAGCAAGGGCCAGGGATCCAAGAAGAGCTTCAAGAAGTACTAGAGCGGACAACTACCATTCGGGCGATAATATTTGTAGCAATTATTCTTTTTGAATAAAACAAAAAAAACAGTAACTTTAACCATTGGTTTTCCAGTCTTCTCTTAGTTTCCACAGCATTTCAGCAGTCGTGCAGCCAGTCAATTCCCTAAAAGGTGTGTATTAAATTTTGTTAAACATATTTTTTGAATTGGCATTCTGATGATAAAATCATGACGGTCTTCATAAAACAAATTGCTGAAGAACCTTGACTCTTCTCACTAAATGTGAGAATACTGAAATTAATCAAAAGAAATGCTTATTGATACGAATCTTGCAATTCCCTTCTAATATTATATTTTCTTTATTTTTACAGGACTTAAGATGACCACTGATCAAAGGACACTTCGATTGATATTTATTATTTACTTTATAACATGATTTTCTTAAATAAACTTTGATAAATATCTGAATTTAAAGTTGTTATTGATAAAAATAAGTTGGCAAAGCAAAAATACTTGGTGGTTGAAACGGTCAATCAATTTGAATTATTTAAATTTGGCGGTCGATTGTTTGAAATATTTGTAAGTGTTGCAAAGCTTGCAAAATATGACTGCCAAAACTTTTCGGTGCTATTGACCGCACACCAACTGGTAACACTAAAAAGGAACAACAATAAAAAAAATGGAAACTGGACCAAATGCAGAAATTGGTAAAAATTATAATTTGCATTGTATAGGTGGATTTGACCACTCAATCTGTGACCAAAGGAGCTAGATAAAAAGAGGATGCTAGCGCTGAAAAAGATTATCTAAAAACCCTTCCCATTCCACCGCTTGCAGAGCTTCTGGAGCGCGTCCTGTTGCGTCTGGGAAATGCGGACACGGATGACAAGCTGGAGGCCACGGTGGGCAAGTTCCTGGCCCCAGTGATCCTCAAAATGAACTCGCCCCACAATGCGGTGCGCACGAAGGCAAGTTGATGGGCCAAACAATGACCAGCTGGGGTTTCCTACCCCCTTCTCGCATCGTGACTTTGCAAAATTGACCGGTTGACTAATGCACTTTTCGCTCGACTAGGTCGTCGAAGTTCTCACCCACATCAAGAGGCGCCTCTCGTCACGGGGACAGGTGCAGATACCCGTCGAGGCACTGCTGGATCAGTATGCCGCCGAGGACAGCACCACCTTCCTCAAGAACTTCGCCATCATATTCATCGCCATGGGCTATCCGCGTCTGCCGCTGGAACAACAGGCCGGGTTGGCCAGCAAAGTGGTGGGCAGCGAGGGCAAACTGGAGAGCTACCAGGACAAGCTGTTCGCCCTGCTGCTGCCCATACTGTCGGACATGAAGATACCCGATGATCCGGCACAGCGATCGAAGCTACTCGATCTTCAAGACAAGCCGGCTATTAGCGCAAACTTTCTGTCCTTGCTCCAGGATGTGCTCCTCCTGCCGTACGGCATCACCCAGGAACAGGATGTTCCTCCAGGACTTAGTCCCTACAGTTTTAAGCGCATCATTGCCAACAATTGGCGTGCCGAGGAGCTGGAGAAGGTGAAGAAGGGAATAGTTCGCTTCCTGTGCGCCAGTGTCTTCAGCGATGTGCAGATCTTCGTGCCCCTGGTAGTGGCCTCGGCGGATACACGCTTTAGCGTGGCCACTCCAGCCATTGCCGAGCTGAGCAAACTTTGTACCATGCTGGATTTCAGCAGCCCGGTGGTGACAGCTCCCTTGTACACTCTGTTTGCCGGTAACCAGAACAAGTTGACGGACCGCCAGACGCGTCCCTGCTGCGCACGAGTGCGACAAAAATTGCTGCAGTACCTCATCAAATGCCGCGGCAAGAGCATCAACGTGACCAAGGGTCTGCAGGTTATCTTCGATGGTCTGTTTGGGACAAATACCAACCAGAAGTGCAAGGTCTTGGCGTTGCAGTTTGTAGAACTAGTCCTCAGGGAGTAAGCTTGTTTGTATTCACTTATCTAACCAAAACTTAACCTACTCCTCTTTTCTTAGTGGCCCCCGCGAATTGGTCTCCAAGGTGTCCAGGGTAATACTTACCGGCATCACCAAAGTCATTGGACGCGATTCCACCGAGCCGAATGATGTGCAAAATGCAGCTTATTCAGCTTTGGCGCAACATGCTCGTAGTTTCCCGCAGGACGTTAGTCAGGATCTGAAGCTAGTGCTGGGGTACTTCAATAATCTGGCAAGCTCTGCACCAGAATTACATTCTTCCATAAGAGAGGCCCTTGTTTCGATGGCTCCAGCATTTGCCTGGAAGACAAAGGAAAAGAGCGATGCAATGGAAGTGGACGAGGATACCGATCCATCGAGCGTGAAATTGGATGGCCAGCAGCATCTGCTTTTGGCCATGCTGCTGGACAACGCGGAGTCCAAGGTGCAGATCGTTCAGAATGTAACCAGTGTCTTCCTAACCAGCTGCTATCCGGAGTATTATGCACCAGCCAGATACCTGTTGCTGCTCATCGCGGGAGAGCGGTGAGTTGATTATGAATTGCATTTTACATTCCGTTTAATATACTATCATTGGTTTACCCTAGCAATTCCCTGCGCGAGAATGTGACCACTTATTTGTATGGCACCTCGAAGAAGGATCACGTTAACTACAATATGCTCTCTTCCATCGAGCAGGCAGAAAATCGCATCAACAGCGAATCTATTAGTGACTTTAATCACCTGTCCCTGGAGCAGCGTCGCGTGGTGCTGCCGAGCTTCCAGGTGATGATGTCGCACGTCCACGAAATGGCCAACAAGCGGCTTAAGAAGAACACAGCCTGCGTGGTAGTCGGCCGCACCAAGCTGCCCTACAGCTTGGAGGTATACGAGGAGCTACTAGATTACCTTCGCCTGTGTCTGTGGTATTCGGCCGGTGTAGTGGCCGCTCCTGGCGATGAAAAGTACACCCATGAGCTGCGCAAGTACATAACCTTGCATTACGAGGAAGCGGAGGATAATGCATTGCATCAGTATATGCAGTTTGTTCAGCGCAGTGTGGAGGCGAAGAGAAGTAAGTAAGCAACAAGTTAGCCAATGAATTTATTAATCAATTAATTTATCGTTTCTCAGGCGACTCCAATCTCATCTGCCTTTATGACCTGTTGAATGCCGCTCCGGAACTGTTTGCTGCTAAGCAGCTGCATCTGTTAGAACCTCTCGGCAACACCTTAAAGGATGTATCCGAGTCGATGCGCATCAATGTGGCCCAAGTCTATGCTATCCTGTGGGCTTTCGGTCTGTCCGACGAGAAGTTCGATGAGGAAGTGGGCGAATGCTTGGGTAGCCTAACACAAAAGACATTGGAGCACAAGCACGGTTGGCTTCTGGTGGTGGGTCACACCTTCAATCGAAAGATAGCTATGCTCAAGCAGGAGAACAAATCCAAGGACTATGCTGCATGGCCGCAGTTTGTAAATGCGGTGAAGATTATCTGTAAGTTTGGAGCAAGCAAGTTTTATTACTCCCACTTATTTGGTTTTTTTGTGCAGCCAAAACTCTTTGTGAATCCCAATGGCTGCTCGTGTCAGCAGCCGTTAAATGCATCTCCATGATCGGCAAGGCGGTGGAGATACCAAACGTCACCGTGGAGATCCAAGTGCCATCCAATGATGGCGACGACGACGAGGAGATGACCGAGTATACGAGCATAGATTCCTCAACCAAGTTGGTAATCTTTGGCGTGGTCTTTCAATTGTTGCGCAGCTCCTCGGTGCGTCAGAAGATCCGTGAGGAGTCTGCCAGATGTCTAGGTTACCTGGCCATTGGCGATGGCGAGCACTTCACCAAACGCAACCTGGATAAGTTTCTCACCCTGGCCAAAGTGCAAAAGGATGCTGCATTGAACATTGCCATATCGGAAGCGATTGTCAACACACTCTGTGGTTATGATGTAAACAAAGGGCAGCCGGATGAGAAATTTGTTAATAAGCATTGCAACGATGGAGACTTTGAGCAGTTCTTGAACTCCCTAATCCGGCTAGTCACCGAACCCAACCCACATTCCCGCCAGGCCATATCCGTATGGCTCCTGGCCGTGGTAAAGCACTGCAGCCAACGTCCAGCTGTATTGGCCAAAAAGGAGCTGTTGCAGTTCGCTTTTACCGAGCTGCTTTCAGATGATAGCGGTATGTTATCACTATTCCATGCATCTTATCTGTAAATAAGCATGTTTTTAATATTCTTTCAACAGAATTTGTCCAGGATGTGGCTTCCCGCGGTTTGGGACTGGTCTACTCGCTATCCGATTCCGGCAGTCAAACTGATTTGGCCAACTCGCTATTGGATCAGCTCATTGGAGGAAAACGCAAGGTGAATCAGGTATCCGGAGACACTGAACTCTTTGCCGAAGGAATGCTGGGCAAAACGCCGACGGGAGGAAACATCACCACCTACAAGGAGCTGTGCTCCCTGGCCTCAGATCTCAATCAGCCGGACATGATCTACCAGTTCATGCAGCTGGCCAATCACAATGCCACCTGGACCAGCAAACTGGGAGCTGCCTTTGGATTGAAAACCCTTTCCGCTGAGTCTCGGCAGAAGATGCAGCCATATCTCGGCAGGATCATTCCCCGTCTGTATCGGTACAAGTACGATCCCACTCCGAAAATTCAGAACTCTATGATTTCCATTTGGGATACAATTGTGAGTGACTCCAAAGAGGTGACCGAGCGTTACTACTGGGAAATACTACGTGAGCTGCTGGACAATCTCACTTGCAAGGAGTGGCGAGTGCGTATTGCCTGCTGCCTGGCAGTCAGAGATCTCTTGAAGCGTCCCAACGGCCTGAAGTTACGATCGGAGGAGTTAGTGCGTCGGGTTCCCGCCGCCAACAGCATGGAAGTGGACGAGGTGCCCGAGCCGGAACTGAAGGAGCTTTGGTTCCAGCTCTTCCGCGTGATGGATGACATTCATGAGGGCACAAGGGTCACCGCCCATGGAACAGCCTCATTTCTGGGCAAGCTGTGTGTCATAGCCTCATCCTCAGATCATGGTAAATCTGGCACAGCAGTTGCTTCCTCGACGCTGCCGTATCTTCTGGAAACTGGAGTGGGTCACAAGGTGCCCGAGATACGCAGAGTGAGCATCAAGACCATCTCCGACATGATTGACTCTTCGGGCGCGCTTATCGCCCCGCATCTGGTCACCTTGATACCCTGCCTGCTTCGCGCCACTGGCGAATTGGAGAACACGAAGTTGTCCTACGTATCCACTCGCTTGGGGGCGGACAACGAGGCTCAGGAGGCGGTGGATACGCTGCGTGCGGAGGCCGCCAAATCTCACCACACCATGGAAACCATTGGGAAGTGCGTGCGCTATATTGATTACCCTGTGCTGGAAAAAATGACGCCCGAAGTGCTGGAATTGATGAGGTCCAGTGTTAATCTTGGGACCAAAATTGGCTGTGCGCATTTCGTGTGTCTGGTATGTTGATCAAATTCAGAGTATTAGATGTTATATGCTAACAGTATCGATACAATTACAGATCAGTATCCGTTTGGGCAAGGAGATGACACCGGTGGTGGGAAAATATATCCGTGCCTGCTTTGTGGGCATCAAGGATCGTAATGCCACCGTGCGTAAGTACAACGCCAGTGCGATTGGCCACCTGCTGGGTTTGGCCAAGGAGCAGTCGATCAAGAGTCTTTTCGCCAAGCTGGACGAGCTTTATGCCGAGCAGCCTGGAAATCGGTCCATTGCTCTGACTATTCAGTCCATCAACAAGCGTCACCACGAACTACTCAAGGACTACATGGAAAGCATGTTGCCACTGATCTTCTTTGCAATGCACGAGGAGGCCAATGAAGAGACGAAGGCTAATGTTGAACTCTGGAAGGATTTGTGGAACGATGTTAGCCCTGGGGATGCGGGCATTCGTCTCAATTTGAATGTGATCATACCCAAGTTGGAGACATCTCTTACCGATGCAAGCTGGTCACGAAAGGCGCAGGCGGCGAATGCCATCCAGACAATAGCCACTCGCCTGAGTAGCTCCTTGGATGAACCCGATCGGGTGAGACTTATTAAGCTGCTCCTTTGCGGCCTACAGGGTCGCACTTTCGAGGGCAAGGAGCGTTTGTTGCAGGCTTTGGCCGGACTCACCAAAGGCTTGGATAGGAAGCACCAGATCTGCCCCAACATTATCGACGCGGCCATGCGGGAGGCGAGGAAGCGGGAACCTGTTTATCGCACCATGGCCCTAGCTTCTCTGGGCGAAATCCTCGATCAACTGGAGGCAGATCGCTTTCAAGAGGTCTACGATATGAGCTGGAACCTGCTGGAAAAGAAGGAACTGCGCAAGGAGTCCGACGATGAGGACGAGCCCAGCACCAGCCAGGACCTGACTGCCGACGAGCGCAACAAGAGGGCTCAAACACTCAATAGACTTAAGGAGGTTGTCTGGGAGACATTGGGTAAATCCTGGCCACGTCATTCCATCGAGACGCAGCACCGCTACCAGCTCTTCTTCGCCGAAAACTGCACCAGCATTCTGGCGGAGAGCACACGACCAGTGCAGGTCAGTCTGCTGGCAGCGCTCACAAAGTACATCGAAAGACTGCATGTCTTCGATGAGTCCGCTCAGCTGCCCGACCTGCCGCAAATAAACCAGGAGAAGAAAATCAAAACGGAGGCTGCGGCGCCAAAAACCCGTGAGGCTATCGTTGAGAAGATCTGCAAGGATGTGCTGGCTGCAGTGGCTCTGGCCGCTGGAGTTCCCCATTCGGGTCTAAAAAAGGAGGCGCTCAACATCGTTCTCATGCTGATCAAACGTTTGAGTGGAGCCAAGGACCAGCAGCCCCTGAATCTTATCAAGCAGAGCTTCGAATCGAATTTGGAAAAGTTCCAGCGTGATTCGGCCCCGGAAATCCGCTGTCGCATCAAGGACATCGAAGAAAAGCTGAGCAAGTTGAATCCAGGGACTTAAGTCGTAGATAAGTAAGGATTTCAATTATGTGTGGCCAAAAACCCTGCCTTGGGTAGATTTTAAAAAGGGGGTAAGTGAGGAAATAAAACATCTAGCTTTGGCAAACATTAATGTGTTTTTTAAATGCGGATATATTCAGTATAATTTATTTAGTGGGAGTCTTAGTCACCAAGTAATAGATGTTCTAAATACTTTTCATTTCGTTTCAAGGAACTAAGCTAGGAACTAATGCTGTAAAAATATCTTTGCGCTTAGGTCACAGCCGTAGATTTGTCATGGATCTTAAAAACTATAAATTATCCCTGCAGAACCTCAAGTATATTTCATCCTGCGACGCCAACATGAAAGACTTGGGATTGAAGCGAATCTCCGGTACTGTTCGCTCGCAAACCTCCACCCAATATTGTTTTAGGATATGGGCTATACCCAGTTTCAGCTGGAGGATACCAAGACGGTTACCAATACACCCATGAGGACCGGCTCCAAAAGGTATATAGGTCATGGGGTGAATGTCCTTCAACCGCTCTGGAGCGAACCTCTCGGGATCAAAGCGGTTGGGCTCGGGCCAGTACTAAATTAAAGATTGTGAAAAATATACATTTAGATTGAGTCAATTTCAATCCTACCTTTTCATCACGATGCAGGCCCAGAATCGAGATGTAGGCTGGCATCCCTGGTGGCACTACGAAGTCCACATGCGGCTGCAGGGAGAACCCTTCGGATTCCGGACTGCTGGTACACTCTCTGTTGGTAAAAGCAGCAGCCGGATAGAGACGCAGTGCCTCGGAACATACCATTTTGAGATAAGGCAAAGTCATCAGTGTCTCATAGCTCAGGGTGGTTGTCGAGGTGAAGGCTTCACTTAGCTCGCTTCTAAGTCGTTCTTGAATATCTGGTGCCTTGGCCAGCTCGTAGAGAGTGAATCCTATCAAGGCTGAGGAGGTTTCAAATCCGGCCAGCAGAATAATGCCTGCTTGGGAGGCTATAAAGTCCGGATGTTGGGAATAGTGGTTCGCGGAGTGGCTGAGCTGGAAGTGTTGCAGTTGATTGATGAGATCGCCATTTTCCGGCTCCTGGTGTTCCTTCACCAAGTTCCTCATATACTCTGAATAGTCTTCTGTAAATACTTTGGGCTTCAGCAGATTCGCCGTCCTCCGTGGGAGAAAGAACACACACATAAAGTCAAGAACCTTTCGGGGATTTGTCTTGAACAATTCTATGGTTTTCTTTAGCAGCTGAGATCGCCCTCGACGCAATCCGCCCACATCGAGGCTGTAGAAGAGATTCCCTGTCACATCGGTGGTGTACAGCTGGCACATTCTTTCCAATGCGAGAACACGGGTTGTCCGATCCCGTAGCTTTTTGTTGAGGTAGTTTTCCAGGTCTAAAGCCACATTCAGCATCTGTGGATACATTACCTCCCGTATGCGGCCGCTGGTGAAGAGCTGCGACATGCACTGCCTACTCTCCTTCCAGTGGTGGTACTTCGCTAAAGGCAGGGTCAATGCACCCATCGGATCTTCCTTATCAGCCGATTCGTAGCGGTTTAGGAAGCTGTTAAAGTTCTTGATCAGCACCTGACGAACTAGGTCTGGATCTCGAATCATCAGAGCCGGCGTTTGGAAGATGAAGAAACCCACAATTTTCGCTTGGCCAGCACGTGCGTCTGCGTAGAGCTGACGAAAGAGATCGCCAAAAGAAATACGCAGGAACAGAAGCTGTCCGAGATTGCCCATCGGGGACCATGAGGAGGCGGGCAGGTAGGGGATCCCACGGCTTCTAAAGTAGTCGTATTTCTGTCGTAACCAGACTTTTAGAGCCATAAAGGTGAGAACTAGAAGACAGATGAGCAACATGGTACCTAAACGAATAATTGGGTTTAATTATAAGGGGTTAAAAAGTTAAAACTATTTTAATATTAATTAAAAAAAGTGGTGGAAAAATGTTCGACCCTTTAAATTAATTTATTCTTGATCATCATTCATTTTTTACGAAAACTATACTTCGATCACAAATATCTATACATATCCATTAAGAAAAATTGTATAAAATGTTATTCTTAGTCAAAGATTCTCATAATTCAAAAACCCCTATTTATAAATCGAATAACCTTGTTCATGGCCCTGAAAAAAAGTCTTAAATATGTACATTTGAATAGAACCAAACCCACTTTACATCACAAAAAACACTTCCATTCACAAATAAGATTCATTCACAGAACTCAGGATCATCTTGATGATCCCAATACGGAATATCCGCTTACCCAGAGCTTTAACCCAGTTGAGCTGGCATTTTTGCTCCAGTAGCAATTTTGGTTTAGCAGCGCAATCATGGCACTGGGACTGCTTATCCTGCTGGTATCCCTTCTGGTCATCGTCTATTTGGCCCTGCAGAGGCATTACTCCTATTGGCGCCGAAGGGGAGTACGTGAGATCAAGCCCAGATGGATAGTAGGCAACCTAATGGGACTACTCAACATGCGAAAGAGTCCCGCGGAATTTATACAACAGCTATATCATCATCCCGAGGCGGAGAACGAACCCTTCGTGGGCATCCACGTGTTCCATAAGCCAGCCCTGCTTTTGAGGGACCCCGAGATGGTCAGGAATATCATGGTCAAAGATTTCGGGGGATTCTCCAATCGCTACTCAAACTCTGATCATAAGGGAGATCCATTGGGATCGCAAAACATCTTCTTCCTGAAGAACCCCGCCTGGAAGGAGGTTCGTCTGAAGCTCTCGCCCTTTTTCACTGGCAAACGACTGAAGCAGATGTTCCCACTGATCGAGGAGGTGGGTGCCAGTCTGGATGCCCATCTTCGCCAGCAACCGCTGCACAACGAGAGGATGCGCTGTTTCGATTTGGAGGCCAAGGAGCTGTGTGCCCTCTTCACCACAGATGTGATAGCCACTGTGGCCTATGGAGTGAGGGCAAACAGTTTCACCGATCCGAACGGAGAATTTCGTCGCCATGGCCGCTCCGTGTTTGAATTCAGCTTGCTGCGGGCGGCGGAGTTTACCCTGGTTTTCTTTCTGCCCCACATGGTTCCCATCTTCGGTTTCAAGGTCGTTCCCAAGGAAGCCACCATATTTCTGCGCAAGACCATCAACTATGTGATGGCGGAGAGAGAAAAATCTGGACAAAAACGCAACGATTTGATTGACATCCTCATTGAGTTCCGAAGGTGCACCCAGGAGGCTAAGGCTTCGGGAATCAAGGATCAGTTTGTGTTCGAGGGTGACATTCTGGTTGCCCAGGCGGTGTTATTCTTCACCGCCGGCTTTGAGTCCTCCTCCTCCACGATGGCCTTTGCCCTGTATGAGCTGGCCAAGGATGCTGATGTGCAGCAGCGCTTAAGGGAGGAGATCAAGGAGGCCCTTGTTGAAAGTGGTGGCCAGGTGACGCTTAAAATGATCGATTCGCTGGAGTTCATGCAGATGATCCTACTAGAGGTGCTGCGAATGTACCCGCCGCTACCGTTTTTGGATCGCGAGTGCACCTCTGGCAGGGATTACTCGCTGGCTCCGTTCCACAACTTTGTGGTGCCCAAGGGAATGCCTGTCTACATACCCTGCTATGCCCTGCACATGGATCCACAGGTGAGTTGGTACTAATCTATAAAGCTCGCTGACTGATATAGAGTTCCCCTAACCAACAGTACTTCCCACAACCCCGCAAGTTCCTGCCAGAAAGATTCTCTCCGGAGAATCGAAAGCTCCACACACCCTACACCTACATGCCCTTTGGTCTTGGTCCGCATGGATGCATCGGCGAGCGATTTGGACTGCTCCAGGCGAAGGTGGGTCTGGTATATCTGCTGCGAAACCACTTGATAACCACATCCGAACGCACACCACATCGCATGCAACTGGAGCCCAAGGCCATTATTACCCAGGCCAAGGGAGGCATCCATCTGCGGCTGGTCCGGGATCCCCTTGGCGTCTAACTCACCTGGATATTTTTTCGGCTAGAGATTTTTGGGGAGCAATGCAGCCTGCAACAACTGAACGATAACTAAGCCGTTGGAGTCGCGTGTTTTGGCATTTAAAATTGAACTGGTGTGGCATCTTAAAGGCACTTTGATTGACAGATGGCGTGTTTTATCACCGGAGCAATGAGATGCAAAGCCTATGAGATGGATGATCAATCATACGTACTTACATACATACCCATCATATTGTGCATATATAGGCACTACTTATCTTAGCTCATTCCACTTCGTTTGTACTTTCACCGATTTTGACGTTGTTGTTACCTTTTTGGCATGCATTTTGCATTCTATTCGTAATCAAGTAGTTTACATTTATTTATTGGTGGCGCATTTTTATAGCTTACAAGTTCACAGATTAAATGTAATTTGATAATCATTTTGTTTTTATTCAGTAGACCAGGCGCCGCTTCTGACACGGATTATTGTATAATGTGTGTTACAACTTTAGCAAATGTGAGCTTTCAGATGGCGATTACCTTGTCAGCTAATCATGTCTACTAGCTATTTCTATACTATATAGTTCACTGTTCATTTAATTTACCCCTGTACCGGCGCTCTCCTCGTAGAGACGATCGTTTACAATCTCCAGATGGATGCCTCCCTCGGCCTGCAGCACAAAACTCTTGGGATCGAACTTCATCTCCTTCATGGTGGCTTCGCAGTTCCTAACCGAGTGATTCTTCAGAAGGCTAACGAGTCCCAGTTTGCTTTGAAGAAGGCCTATCCTACTGCCGATGCAGTTGTGGGGTCCCGACCCAAAAGGCTGATATGCCATGGCCACGATATTCTTGCGGTTCTCGGGAGAGAAGCGTTCCGGATCAAACTGGCTGGGATTTGTCCAGTACTAAGGATTAAGAAAGAGTTAAAGAACGTAATATACATTTGCTTATACTAAAGTAGTACCTTTGGATCGTGCTGCAATGCATAGACTGGAATAAACACAGGGGTTCCGTTCTCAAATGAATAATCGTAGAATGGCTTAAGGCTCAAATCCGGCTGGCCCTTCACACTCTCGTACTCGCGGTCCAGGAACGGCAGTACCGGATACATGCGCAGCACTTCATCCACCACCATGGCCAAATACTCCAAGGATTGGATCTTCTCGTAGGTCAGTGTGCCACCGCCCTCCACCAAAGCTTCGTTGATCTCCTCACGCAATCGTTGCTGCATCTCCGGATGCTTGGCCAACTCATACAAAGCAAAAGACATGGTCGAGGAGGAGGTCTCGAATCCGGCGGTAAAGAATACACCTGCTTGGGCCACCAGGAAGTCGTGGTTCTTGGCATAATGCGGTTTTGAAGGCTCCTCTGCCGCCTCCTTCCGCAGACCTACCAAAACATCAATGAGATCATTACGGAGTAAGCCCGATCGCTCCCTTTCCTGCATCACGTGACCAATTGTGCTCCGCATGAATTGAGCAAAATCCTGTGTGAAGATCTGGATACGAAACAGGGAAACGAGCTTGGGCAGGAAGAAGGCCACGAAAAAGTCCTTGGCACGGGATACAGTAAAGGTGAAGAGCTTGCGTCCATGGTTACGAAACTCGGCATTGGGATTCTGCAGGCTGTTTGCACGGATGCCAAAGGCAATGGTGGCTATGCTGTCCGTGGAGAACTGGGCGCAGATCTCCTTGATTTCGGTGATATAAGTCCCGGAGCTCTTCTCCCCATGTCTTTTTAGAGCAGCCTCCAGATCGCTGCCAATCTGAATAGCGAATAAGTATTTTATTGAGAGTCCTGGAAGTTGGATACAAAAAATTCTTACCTCCTGCATCAGGGTATACATTTGCTTAACCTTTCCGCTGGTAAAAACTGGACTTAGCTTGGTGCGGATGTCCTTCCAATGGGTATCCCTCACGAAGAACAGATTATTATAGCCCAAAGGATCGCGATGGGGATCGCAGCGGGCGTAACGATTATGAAACCTATTAAAGTCCTTAATCAGAACCGATTTGATCAGCTCTATATCGCGAATAATCAGTCCAGGTTGGTTCAGGGCATATATACCCACCACAGCCTCGTCCTTAACCCTCGGATCATTGTAGATCTCCGAGAGATGCATGCCAAAGGAGTTTTCTAGCTTGAAGACCACCTTCATGTTTCCTATTATCGGTGTGGGTGGGATATATGGTAAGCCCTTGCGCTGCCAATAGCTGTGGTTTCGCTGGAACCACATGTACACCGCCACAAGGACAGCGACCACCAGGAATAGGACTTCCGTCAACACCATCTTATCAGTGTCAATGTAATACGATCTTCCACTCTGTAATCAATATCTCGATTTGTTAATCACATTTTGTGGGTCAGTCCTCTTAGCGTAATCTTATCTCGGCTACAAACAAAAGGCCAAGATCTTTTAAACTCGAGTATTTTGATATACTTGTTTGCCTAGAATCTAATGTAATTGATAACAGATCCAGATGTATTAACGACTTTGATAAGGTGCCCTACGATCTGTTTTTTGGATGGTAACAAAACTATCACTATTTAGATAGTTGCACTCCTAGCAATTATCTTACAAAAACATCATATACATATATCAGTAAATGTCCTAAAAAGGGTAATTAATTTCAAATTTTTGTGCATATCTAAAAACAGTCTCTAACATCAAAAACTTGATTTGGGAGTCTAAAATTATTTCTTAAATCATTAGTTATCATGTATTCAAAGCTTAAACGCACAGTGAGACGATATTATCACGATTACAAATATATCCATTTAACTGAACTCTAATATTTTTCAAGGACCTCACAATCAAAATATATTGTTTTAGGTTGCACTCTTCTTTAGAATATTTCTATGTATTACATTGCAAAATAAAAACGGTTTATAGTTCGAGCACTTTGCACACCTTATTTGCAATTGGCCTTATTGGCAACTAGTTTTTCTAGCGATTTCAAGGAAACGTTTGGTGATCTAATAATTATGAGCTCCCGAGAACACGACCGACAATTAAAGCTCTTCGCACCGCACTCGAAGCGATTGAAAATTCTGTTCGCATATTTATACATCTCAAAAGTTCTGAGATTGGGAATTGAAGTGCGAATATTTTATTCACCTGTGTGGTGAAAAACGAGCTTTAAATTACGGAAAAAAAACAAATCGTGAAAAAATGATAACCTAAGGCAAAACAAACTCGGTAGCCTATAATTATAACAAGTCATGATTACTTTCATCTTTTAATTTCATTATTTAATTACTTTCATCGAATTAGAAACAAAGGCATTTTGTAGAAACAAAAATTGAAACAAACATTTTTTTACGAAATTAAAAATGAAGTATACTAATTTGAAAGTATTTTATTTTTCGGTTAGGTTTTAACTTTACATCTGCAGATATTACGTACACTGTATCAAAAGTATTGCATGCTTATCAATTATTAACAGCTACACAGAACCGGCGTCCCCTGAAACCTGCCTCGTTACGTCAGTGGCTTTATAGAAACGATAGCGAAATGCCTGGGCGAAATGACGGGATCGAACAAATCTATAAGGTAGCTGCGATCATAGCCGAGTTCCTTGAGGTAGAGCAGGCGATCGAGGAGGATCAAGCTCTCCAGTACCGGAGCAAAGGACATTCGCAGCAGATAGAACAGGTCCAAATAGTGTTTATCTAGGGCATACTCCTGGAGCAGGGATTGAAGCTCGACTTCCTCGATGGCTGCCAACCAAGGAGCATCCATTTTTGTGGCGCATTTTTTAATGTATTCGTGGAAGCTCTCGAACTTTCGCACTTTGCCCACCTGCAATTCGTTCTTCAATTGCGGAGCATGGCGGCAAACGAGGACCTCCAAAAGAGCCCGATAGTAGAGAGTTACATTTGGCAGCTCCTTGTCTTCCAAGGTGCGTTCTATTGACTGGGCCGCCAGCATCCGGGCATTGCGACCCATGCGCACTTGTCGCTCCTGGAGATACTGACTCAGTGGGAATCCGTAGTCCGTTTGCATGTCCATCAGGGCCTTGTTACCAAAGAATTCCTGCTGCGAGTAGCGTTCCCTCAGCAAATGATAGCAGCAGCCAATGTTACACAGCAACCGGAAGTCCTTTTGAGCATGGAAAACCTGCAGGCAAGTGGCGGCAAGATTCCCACAGGTGTGCAATCCAGTCAGGCAAATGTTAGGGCTATCTTCTTGTGGTAACTGATGAAAATGCTCCGCCAGCAGGGCGCCAAAGTTTAGTTCGGTGGTTATAAATCTGGCCGTTGTTTTGTAGTTTTCCAAGGCGGGAGCACTCTTTGTGGTGTCTCTGGTGGGTGACTTTTTGCCCCGCCTCTTGGGGGTGATTCCTTGGCTCTGCAGCTCCGCTCGTTCCGTGAGGCCATTCCAAGCGCGCTGAAATTAAAAAACGATTTGAATTCAAATTAGGCGGTCTTGTAATGTTTTGCAACACTGCTCTGTTATGATTGTTCTTCTTCTTGCTGTGGCATATTCTAACTGTGTAGATGCGGTCATACTAACTTCGAAAACGCGAAAAACCGGCAATTTTCGGCACGCTTGTTTTATTTTTCCCTAAAAACACCACAAAAATCAAACAAACATCATGTCGGCTGGTATGCCCATCAACCCCAAGCCCTTCCTGAACGGCCTGACGGGAAAACCGGTGCTGGTGAAGCTGAAGTGGGGCCAGGAGTACAAGGGATTTCTGGTGTCCGTCGACGGCTACATGAACATGCAGCTGGCCAACACGGAGGAGGTGATAGAGGGCTCGGTTACCGGCAATCTCGGCGAGGTGCTCATCCGCTGCAACAACGTACTGTATATCAAGGGCATGGAGGACGACGATGAGGAAGGCGAGATGCGCGACTAGCTACTTGGACCACTCAACTTACTTATAAGCCTACGAAAGTAATGAAATAAAGCTAATTTTATTTTGTAATCCTAGCGTACCTGAAGTTTGCGATTGCGGCTGAGGGCGTTCTGTGTGTTTTCCGCGTTGGCATCGATGCCGAGCACTCGGTGGCCATACTGGAGCGCCAGGCGGGAGGAGAGATAGCCCTTGCCATCGCCCGCATCCACAATGTAGCTGTCTTGGCTGGAATTCTTGACGAGATGGTCCACAAGAGCGGCTGTCAGTTCCACCTAATCGGAAAGAACATCAAAGTCCTTACGATTCCTCATTCAAACTAAGAGTCAACCTACCTCGTGGCACTTTTTGGCGCTCATAAACTCGCGGATGCTTAGCTGAGCGGCGTTCTCTTGTCCCTCAAGCAGGTCCTCCACGCTGGTCAGCAATTCCGGATGAAGCGCCAGGCGTTCCTGCTTGCCCTGCTCCAGGAAACTCTTCCATTCTGGGAATCTGTTTCTTACTTCATCATTTTGCCAAAATAAGTCTTCTATGACCAGATTCACATCCTCCTTGCCTGAAATCTCCTTTCTCAAAGGCTCGGGAAGAAAGACCGTCCAGTGTTGGTCCGTCAAGTAGTTCACCATGTGGCAATTGACAAAATCCCAGTGAGGATTGAGGAATGCCAGCAAACCATCGAGGCGCTTCTGCAACTGGGTGACTCCCACTTTCGACATTATGCTAGAAACTGTAGTCCTTGTGTTCGACAGAAGCTGACTCTGAGGAAACTGGTCCAGGCGTTTTCTTGGATCCCAATAAAGCGCGAAGACGACGATGTAAGGTCCGGATGTCCTGTACAGCTCCCACTATATCCGCCTGCGGATCGTTGGTGCGGGGAAACGCCTCGATAAGCGAGCGCAGCTGCTCCAGACTGCGACGCACCTTGTCCGTGTGCTGTAGTTGCTGCTGGGCCACCACCTGACCCAGAATCCTGCCCAGCTCCTCGCCTAGGGAAACTCCCTGGGCGTAGCCCAATTTGTAGCCCTCCTCGTTGCCCTGCTCCTGGCCGTCCTTCAGACCCTCCTCGTATCCGAAACGGGCTTCCTTTTCCTCGGTCAGGACAATGTCGTCAAAAAGATCGTTAATATCCCGCGACGGACTTGTCATTATATGTGGATTCCTTGGAATTCCAGGGCTCTAGCTTTTATGTATTCCTTGTCCTTAATTATGATGGGAATTTCTTTTATTTAAGTACTTTAACTAATTATTTAAATTTATCTAGTTATTATTTCTTTTTGAGGCGAAATGTGGTCTACTGTGAACATTTTACAGCACTGAAAGTAAGTAACATAACAGTGCTGTTATTAACATTTAATAAGGGTATCCGTATTTAAAATTAAACAAATTCAAATTCATGTCAGTTAATTTTATTCAACTGGTTGACTTTGACCTATGTAATTTGGCATGCTCGCTTGGGCACAGAATTTGGAATTCTTTCAGGAGATTGTATAATTTAAGCTAGAGAAGCTAGTGCTTAAAGCCAGCCAAGGCACTTTAACCGGTGCTAAAGCTAAATAAACGAGGAGAATTCCTCTTTCCCCTGCATCCGCTAGTTCCACCCGTCTTCATCCTCCTCGGAGCGCGCCTCGTCACTGGACTGAGATCCCTTGCGCGGCTGCACCGGTGGCGGGATCACCCGAGAGAGCTGCTGCATCAGGGGATTGCCAGCGGTGGCCTCCCCGGGATTCTGGCTCCCAGAGATTCCCTTGCGTCGAAGCATCAGCTTATTGTGCAGGTCCGCCATCAGATCCCCCGTGGCAGCGGCTCCCGCCTTGGATCGTGTGTTGTCCACCACATCGAGCGGAGCAGCCGCCTGCGACCGCAGACGTCCGCCGTGCACTCCTCCGGCATTCCGTATGGCGGCCATTAGCTCAGATCTCGGATCTTCAGTGGGTGGAGGAGGCGGTGGCATTTTAAGTGGCGTGGATAGTGAGGGAGACAGCGGTTTCACAGCTCCCTTGGTGGGAAAAGGTGGCGGCGATGGAATCCTCTTTGCCTGCTCTGGCGGTGGAGGTGGTGGCGGCGGCGGTGGTGGTGGAGGAGGCGGCGGTGCCGTCGTAACTGGCGATGGACACTGTCCCAGACCCGTCTTCCTTGAGGGTCCTGGAATGTGCGTCTGTGCCGCGATTGCTTGCACTGTGATCTCCTGCTCCTCCAGGCCCAAATCTGGAAGCTCCGGCAGGTCGCCAAACTGCTGGGAGGGGGCAATTGGTGTCTGCTCCTCCACAGGCTCATACTGCAGATCATTGGCTATACCAGGAAGATCGGGCAGATCTAGCGGCACATCGATGGCGGGTGCAGCTAGAGCGGCAGGATTGTAGCGCAGATCCCCGGCAGGCGTGGCCAGTTTGGTGGTGCCATGGGCCAGCGAGTGGGGAGCCGGAGCCAGAAGCTTATCCGCCGTGGGCCTCATGGACTGACTGGCCACTCGGCGGGCACTTTGCGGCGGCAGCGAGCGCTTCCAGGCATTCAGATCCTCGCCGTAGGCGAACTCATTGGTGTTGAAGCGCATCAGCGAAGGCACGGAACGAATTCCGACCAAGGGAAGGGCTCCCAGGCCCGCAGTGCGATTGGTTATCTTCCGTTCGACGACCAGCGGCGACTCGTGCTCCCGGTCTCCGCGCACATGGAAGAAGATGTCCGCGTCCTCCTGCTTCTCGTCTGAGGTGGCGCTGGGGCTGCCATATTGCGAGCGCTGCGACTGGTGCTCCTGCACCTGCTCCTCCATCAGCGGATCTGACACCACCTGAGGAAAGGTGGCTGGGAGCGGAGCCAGGACGTCGCCGGCCGGAAAGCGAGCGGGTGCAAAGATCTGGATGGCCCGCTTGGAGCCAACGAGCGCATTGATTTTCGCCTGGGCGCGCTTCACACGATTGTTTATGTCCTCAACCTTTGAACCATTTCTCACCAAGCGGGCATCGATTCGCTCGAAAATCGAGTTTATTGTTTTGTGTAGACAGTCCAGGGACTGGGCTGCTTGGATTATGGTGTCCTCGTGGTGCAGATCGGTGGCGATGATGGACACCTGGTAGGGGCTGTGCAGGTAAGGTGAATCCTCCATTTTTAATATGCAAGAAAATCACATATTTGTTCCGATTTTATTTGATGATTCTTAGTGGTGTGACCGTTGCCCGAATGGTACAAAAATATCAATAATTGTTTTGAAAATTCGAAGTTTATAATTTTCAAAAACCTTGGTTTTTAAATAACTCAAATATATAAAATATAAATAAATAAATAAGTAAAAAAAAAATCAGATATGGTTTAATATAATAGATAGATAAACAAATAAACCCTCCTCATTTTCGGTACCCATTTTTAGTAGCTTTTGACTCTTCCATCTGGTAACACTCAAGAACCAACACGACAGCAAAAAAACTGTAATCAGTTCATAGTTAAAAATTTTCTGTTGAATCCGCTTTAACTTATAATGGACAAGGTTGTTAAATTTGCCGAACCCGGACGACTCTTCGCCAAGGACTCCATTCGCCTGGTGAAGCGTTGCACCAAGCCCGACCGGAAGGAGTTCCAAAAAATTGCCATCGCCACCGCCGTTGGCTTCTGCATCATGGGCTTCATCGGTTTCTTCGTGAAACTTATACACATCCCCATCAATAACATCATCGTGGGATCCTAAGATGCAGCAGGTGGCCAAGGGACCAGGAGGAGCAATACGATAATAATACTATGTAACTTACGATTCCCAGACGAAACTCTTGAAAATAAAAATCCCTTTTTCGGATTCTGTATTAAATGCATATGTACGTATATATGTACTCGAGTTTGGGTCTTGGGTTGGTCTTTGAAGATAAGAAAATGGGAGAATGCTGATTAAAACTACAGGCAGGAACAGGTCCCTTAGTTTGGAAGCAACCTTTAGAAAGTAAACCTGAATAGCTCATTTTAAGTACCGTTGTAATTCATTGAAAAGTATCTAACAGGTTTGGGGAGGTAATGCCTACATTTCATATCTAAATACAAATAAAAATATTTCTAGTTTTGAAAAATCTAATAACTAATTAAAGCAATTTAATAAATCGTAAGGGTTCATTTTTCACATTTCAAATGAAAAAAAAAAGTTTTTAATTTCAAATAATGGACAACTTTTGGCAGTTAATTGTAAACGATTGAGGGCTATTTTCAGATGTATTTGCAAAAATTCAGTAATTCAACAGTTTAATGAATACCCTTAACCCATTTAAAAAATGCATTTTATCGAGTGTTGTTTGCAATAACGTAAAATCTATCGAATATGACCCCAATCGATGTCCTTCCACCTCTAGTTTAAGATACGGTCACACTAGAAAAGTAACTCATCAAAAATACATCGCAGTTGTTACGTGAAAGTTTTCAAACGCTAATTTTTGTATTTTAACAGTGCTTTTTTGAATTTTTTCCTTCGCAAAAGTGTCTGGCAGTGATTGTACAAATGTATTAGCACAAAAAGGTATGTTATTGAAAGTTCTTGCGTCGTAGAAAAGTACTTTAAAATCGACAAGAAAATTCGCGTGTGCATGTGTTGGTGGCATAAACGTGGCTTTGTCCGTGCAAAAATACTGTTAAAAAGCGCAATAAACTAGACTGTGCAACAAAAAACCAAACCATTTTGTATTTGCGGTTAAATCGTTGTCAAAAATGCGTAAACATGCACTTTATTGGTTATTTTATTTGACAGCCACACATTCGAAAAATATGTCTCATGGTCGCCATATTGAATTTTCGTTGCTATCGTGTATGTGTGTGTGTATGTATATAATAGAGTGGCTTGTTGTTTGTGGACGCGCGTGATTGTTTACTTCTGTGGAATATATAGCCAGATATCGGGGATTACCCCCAGCCTTGTAATGCTAGCCTTAACCCTCTAAACAGCCTTTAAATAACGTAAAGACAAAGTGAAAAAAGAGATTTTAGCCCCCATATGGACTAACTTCTTCTGAATAACCCCAAAGAACATTTTGAATAATCAGAATGATTTATTCATAGGCACTACGGGGCTAATATTAACTTTATATTTGCATATATTGTGAAATAATTCTTTTCTTTCAACTAACCCAGAGAAACTTAAAAAAAACGGTTTTTCTTGAACAGTTTTTCGAATTATTTTATATCCATGACTACCCTACGACATGAAAATAATCGATCGAACTTGAAAAAGAAAAGATTGACAAGTTATTTGAATACCTTTGTTTGTCAAGTAATTTAATACAGTTTTTCGCATTTTCCCTTGCAGCAAAAACCTAACAACTGCGACCACTTCCAAACCAAAAAACTTGATCAACAGCAGGATCAAGATCTTGGATACGGAGTCCACAATGGATCAGCTATTTCAGAGCTACCGCGATGATGAGCGGAGGATCGGCGAGGAGTACTTGTCCAGCCTGCAGGACCTCAACTGCAACAGCAAGCCGCTCATAAATATGCTCACCATGCTCGCCGAGGAGAACATCAACTACGCCCACATCATTGTCAAAGTGGTGGAATATTACATCAGCCAGGTTAACAAAACAAAAGCGTATTTACTTAAAAACCAAGACACACCAGCTTACACACAGCGAACAGAAGGTCGACATAAAAAAAAGTGATTCTCCATGTCGAAATTGTGATAGAATGTGCAGTTTATTGTTTACGGTTGCCGTTTATTTGCAGGGAAAACCAAGAAAGCCCTTATATATCCCATAGTTCTTATGCTTTTCTCTCCCCTTCCTTGGTTTTCTCTGCAAATGCTAGTTAGGTTCCTAATAATCTTAATATTTATCACATAATTTGGGTTTTAAGACGTGACTGATTTTTATCCTCTACAAAGGTAAGAAGTTTAACCTGCTCCTCGTTTCTTATTTCTTTCTACTTTGGATCCCAGAGTTTAAAGCTAAGGAATAACAAACCAACTAAAAAAGAAAACTGAAAAATGAAATAAAAAGAGAAAATACTTAAACAATTGTCACCAAGTTGTCTTTTATTTTATACAAAATCATTGACTGCTTACAATCAATCATCAAAATTGATGTGCAGCAATTTTTGTATTACCAAAAGAGAAAAGCAAGTTTTGGTAAAAGTAAAAACCTGCAGCTAAACTGAAATTCAAAGCCATAAGTCTTATAAGTAGTAAACCCTCTGTTTTTTTTTTTGTTGCCTCATTTTCACGGTGTAATTTCCATTCACATTTCGCTCGGGAAAAGGAAACAAACGTGCTAACATCTACGCAAACACATGTAACCCTTAATGTTTTTGGAGACCCTAAGATATATGTAGTTAGGACCCATGCTTGGGAAAAGTATTTCTCTATGCGGTAGAAATTTGCTTGAGATCGGTCGCCTTGCCGTGGAGACGCTTGAAAGGAGAAAAAAACGTGAACCAGCAGCCGCTGAGGAAGATGACTTCGATGGAGGATCGCTGACCCCGCTGTGTTGTATTGTCTGCCTGCCTGTCCGTTCAGTTTAGTCAGCCCCCTTTTAGTTCTCTGCCCCTTTTTGTCTGAATCTCTGCTAGCGACGTTCCGTAGACACTTATTGTTCTTTATTTCTTACCTATTTTACCAAACTTCAAACAGGTGGCGCCCGAATTTAAATTGCCCATACTATATTTAATTGATTCGATAGTAAAGAATGTGAAAAGCAGCTACGTCCAATTGTTTGGGCAATGCATAGTCAACATATTCCTGCACGCCTTTGGGTCGGTAAGTAGCTCTACCATCACTCCACATGACATACTTCTCCATTGCTAATTATTTGTATTTCTATCATGCAGGTTCAGCACTCACAGTCGCAGCTTTTGGAAAAGGTGCGGGAGCGCATGTATGCCCTGCGACAGACCTGGAACGAGGTCTTTCCGCCCTCCAGGATGTACGCCTTGGATGTGAAGGTGAAGCAGCTGGATAACAACTGGCCCATTACCGCCAAACAGCCGGCTAAAAAGATCCATGTCAATCCGGCTATTCATGTGAACCCGGACTTTCTGAAAACGGTTAGGAAAATCCTGAAATATTTATAGGCCACAGATAGACTAACACTTCCTTCGCTTATAGGGTATGGTGCCTGTGATGCCCGTCAATCCCACACTGCCCAGCGACATGGAGGAGATACTGCAGGCCAAGACTCGCGAACTGCTGGAGCTCAAGAAGCGCAAACTAGAACTCGAGCTGGAGCAGACCAAAAAGCATTTAGAGGAGCAGGAGCGCCAGCTAAACCAGGCCACTGACGCTGTGGTTGTTGCTACCGGGGCCATGCCTGCCCCGAGTGCGGCTGCTATTCGTCCGCCCATCATGGATCCCGGGCTGGCAATGCGCAATCAACGCGCTCCGGGAGCAATGGGCAATGCTGGTCCCATAATTCCACAGCAGGTAAGAATTAGAAAGTATGATGCGAAAGGTATACCAAGTCTAATGTTATGATTAACTTGCAGCAGTTTGCCAACAAGCCAAAGGTCAATCCTGTCAATCCGGCGCTGTTGAACTCAGTACGCCAACGAGATCCGCGACTGGCGCGTCAAATGCAGCCGCAGTCCTCACATCCGGCCGCGCCAGCACGCAACGATCCCCGCCTGGAGGCCAAGTCCAGCTCCACACAGAAATCTAGTCGGTCGCGCAGCAAATCGCCGGTGCGCAACAGCAACAGTCGCTCGGGAAAGAGCGGAAACTCCCATCACAGCAGCTCGTCGAGCCGTAAGCGCAGCGAGTCCAAGAGCTCCACTGCCTCCTCGTCCTCGTCGGGATCGGATGTGCGACACAAAGGCGGCAGCAGCAGCTCCAACCAGTCGCCGGTGAAGCGAACCGGCAAGCATTCATCTAAGGAGCAGTCGGATCGCTATGTTCGGAATGGCTCGCCCACGGGATCTTCGAAGCGCAAGAGCAGCTCTCCGAGTAGTTCGCCCTCCAAGTCGAAGCGTAGCACGTCCCACAAATCGTCCTCATCTTCGTCGCGAGGAAAGCCATCTTCTTCGGGACGATCGCGCAGTCGATCTCCAGTCTTCATGGACGTTGACCTGCGCAGCAAGTCACCAGAGACCAAAGCAGCAGCAGCTCCGTCATCCCTACCTCAGGTGCCCGCATCTTCAGCAGCAGCACCTAAAGCATCAAATGATTTAGAGAAACGTAAGAAACAACTTTTAATTCTAATCTCACACTTGTTAGCGAACAACCAAGTCGTCTTTGACTCGGAACCTAGACCTACAGACAGCTTAGTTGAAAATTCCGAAATGATCAACCAGAATGGCGGCACTCTATGGCTTAGGCAGGTGGAAGGGCGGGTTTTTGGGACCATGTGTGCTTGACAAGTGGAAAACTTCTGCTCTGCTATTACCGAAGTCTGTGATAAGTAAAACTGTGATACCAAAACTGTGATTCCCAATATTCTATTGTTTAATTATTTTGATTTTCTACCATACTCGATTGCATAAACAATTAAATGAAGTTCCTGCTGGAGCGGCAATCCGAGATGTTTTTCAAATCTTCTGCTCTTATCAGTACCCTACTGTTCATCATAATTTGCATAAATTGCCTATGAAAAGATTCCTGCTGGAACTTTGTGCATCCTTCGTTGTTTTCTGGTCCCAATTTTATATGGGAATGGGAGAGCGGGGAATTTGTTTCGTTTTAAGACAACTAACCGTCAACCATTTATCAAATATTTATGCCATATTTTTTTATAAATACTTAAGAGTGCTTTAAAGAATTCATAAAAGTCTAAAAATTCTAAAACAAAGTGTAAATAAAATGTGTTTAAAAACCTTTTGCATTCCAAGTTGTTTTAATTAATGCAAAATGTAGCCAGGTGCCGCCTTTGGTGTGATCTTAAGTTGATTTTCGTTTTGTGAATGTCAAACCAACCAAGTACTACAACTAAATTGAAAGCGAACCAAAACTAAACCATAATGATTAAACTGTGAAGTATTTCTTGTACCTTATTAAACCGACTATTGATATACATTGATTAGATGAAGAGAAACTAAAATAAAATAAAGACTGCAGTTTTAATTTCTTGTTAACAACAACCGTGTAAACCCGAAGTGAACAAACATATTTTTAAACTAAATCGAAACCTTTGGAAATTCTAGAACCAGATTAAGTTTAATTTTATTTTAAGCGTACGTTGTAGTTGGCTTCCATGTAAATACGAGCCAGCTAGCTGCATCCGTATATGTATCTATATTATTTTGTATTTGTAGAACGGCACTTTTATCCCCCTTATTACTCCCCTTTAATAATAACTATTTTACTTGATTTTTTATAGTCTAACCTAGATTTCGCATTGGTTCCCCAACGGAGCCCGTGGATTTCTTAAATTATGATTTATTCGCATTAGTTATCATATATTTCTCTAGCCCGATTGTTGTGCCTGGTGTTTGTTGGCCTTGTTCCCCTTATGATTTTGCCACCTAGTTTCCCCCCGATTTCGTTTGCTTAGCACTTTTCTACCTAATTTCTTCCACGTTTCGTTGTTCTGTTGCTTTTATCTGATTACCAACTCCTCTGCCGTAAGACAAAAAAAAAAAAAGAAAAGAAAGAATGTGTGCCCAAAAGCAAAATCAATTTTCTAGCTACATTTCAAATACTCGAACCAGGCCCTCCTCCAGCTCCTCCAAGTCCGCCGATTATAGATGTATCGAGTATGGACATTGACTTGAGGCGGCCAAAGACGCCGCCTCCCCCAACATTCGAACCAGCATCGGAAGGCCACGACAAGAAGGAATCAATTAGCGGCAACATCAGCAGCACAATAATACTAGCTAGTGGCGCCTCCAACGCCTCCCCGCCAATCGCGTCCACTTCCAAATTGCCCGCAAAAGTGTCGTTCAAAATACAAAAACAGTTTAATAAATTAGAAAAATCTACAGCGAATCTATCAACAGCATCACTGCTAAACCCCAATTCCACGACTTCAGCAGCGACATCATCATCATCCTCAGTCCCAGCATCGTCGCTGAACAGGCAGCCGTCGCCCAGTCCCTCGTCCTCGTCCGTCTCCTCGCAGGGTAATGTATCGGACGCCCTGCAGCTGTCGATCAACAAGTTGCTCCAGTTGCAAGGTGGGGCCTCTGGTGCCGCCGAGAAGCGTCCCGCCGACGACCTGCCGCCGGAGATGGGCGACGAGGAGCAGCCGCCGCAGCAGAAGCGCAGCAAGTCAACCAAACTGGATGCGTAAGTGGTTCTCTCGAGTCTGTTGGTATATATTGTTCATATCGGTTGCCTTCTTAGTCTCTTTGGCAGTGAAGATGTGGACCTGCGTCGCGAGATTTCAGCGGTCAAGCCAGGAGTAATTGTTGTGGAAGACGACTCCATGGATAATTGCGATGTCAGCAAGGTAAGTTAGATATATATCTAACTATTGGACGTAATTAACTTTACTTTCATCCTTAGCCAACGAAGAAGTCTGGTTCGCCTCCAAAGAGGTCAACGCTTGATGATGTGCGTGCCAAGTTGGCCAATTCAGCTAGACAGCAGAATAAGCAGGGAAAGTCTGGTAAGTAATCACTAAGGGATAAGATAACAAGACCTGATTAATTTGGTTTAGAAGCGTTTAACATACATTAAACCTTCTAATTTGCCTTCGAAAATCCTCATTTCCTAATCCTAATCCCTTTTTCTTAAATCCCCTCTAGACAAAGGAAAGGATCAGGCGGTATTGCAGAGAATTAAGCAGCTGGCCGAGTTGAAAGCCAACGATGATTCCCAGGAGGCGCACGACGAAAACTTTCGCACGATTCTCAGCCAGGCTCAGGAGATGTACGAGAATCATGGCATGAACCAGGAACAGTACAAGGATCTGGTCCAAAACTTGGTTAATGAGACCAGCAAGAAGAAGGATGCCCGGCGCCGGGACGACGATCTCGAGCGTAATGCAGCCAGGGATGCAGTGCTCCGCAAACGCATTCCCAAGCTGAAGGGCAATGAAAATCATTCCTCGGGCTCACCGCGTAGCGATGGATCGCCCCGCTACGAGGATCAACCGGCGGCACCTGCCACAGAGAAGCCCTCGATCAAAAGGGACAAGGCCAAGAGGGACATCAAGCGTCGCAAGCCCAGCAAATGGGGTGATCAAGTGGATCCGGGTGTTGCACAACGCAATGCCTGGCAGTTGGCCAATGCCAATAATAATAACAATAACAACATCAACAACAAGCGCGTCGGGATCCAAATGCCCGTTCAGCAGCCGCAACCTGGATTCCGTGGCATGCCGTGGCAACAGCCACCGTCCATGGTAATGGCCCAGTCTGCAGTTCCTCCGCCACCGCAACCTCCATCGATGATGGGCCTACCACCCGTTCCGCCGGTGACCATGACCAAGGCCATAAATTCCTTTGACAATCCCATGGCCGATGTGGTGCGCAGCATCACCATCGACGGAGGATCGAAAGAGATTCGCTTTTACAACCAAGTTGCCATCATCTTTATGGATGGCGACCAGCCGCATGAAATTGGTTTCCAGCAGGGCCAACGAGTGATCCTAATCGATCACAATGAACCGCTGCCGCTGTGCTTCAACGACGACTACAAGCCGTTCCAGTTGGATGGTCAGCTGCACCGCATCCGCTTCGGTTTCCCATCCCGCGAGCTCTACATCGACGAGCACTGGTACGAGATCTACTTTGGAGGTCCGCCCGTATCCCTGCCCATTGGCAACAAGATGCATGTAATCAAGGCAGAGGGTCCGCCGCCCAACGTGGATATTGGCCGAGTGCGACGTGATCTGGTTGTGGGCAAGATCAATATGATTGTGGATGCGCATAATATAGTGCCACTATTCCTGGACGCCAGACAGCAGACCTTTCAGCTGGGAGCCGAACAGCATTCGCTGCAGTTTGTGGACAGTTTCCAGTACGCCCTGCTCGATGGGCAGCTGCAAAAGATCGAATACGGTGGACTGCCGAAGGGAATGACCCTAAATGGCGGTCGCAGCTGCTTCATTAGGTTCGGTACGCTGCCCAAAGGCGTCATTGCCGGCAGGACACATGTGGCCGATATGGTGTATATTAAGACTGAAGCTCCGGCAGAGCCACCCAAGCCGCCTCCGATGATTGTGAGACCACCGCCCGTGGTGGAGCAACCAAAACCGGCGGCTGCTGCCGCTGCTGTTGCCCCCATTTCCCTGCCAGCTGCCGCCGCTGCCCTGGAGAGCTTGAACATCAATGATTTGTTCCAGAAGCTTGTTTCTTCAGGAATAATTGGGGGTGCTACTGCTGTGCCCGCTGCAGATTCTTCAGCGTCCAAGAAAGAAACAACTACCGCCGCCAGCGAAGCCACAACTACAAAAGCACCTGCAGCAGCTGCTCCTGCTCCTGCTCCAGTGCCTGCTGGTCCCCCCATGGAGCCCGTCAAGCGCATCGATCTCCACAAGCCAGAAACCATCAAAGCTCGACAGTCTGCTGTGGTAGCCACCCTTTATCTGGGAATGCAGTGCAGCAGCTGTGGAGTGCGTTTCCCGCCAGAGCAAACCATTAAGTATAGCCAGCATTTGGATTGGCACTTCCGCCAGAACAGGAGGGAGCGGGATTCCACAAGGAAGGCCACCTCCCGCAGATGGTATTACGATCTCAACGACTGGCGGCAATACGAGGAAATCGAAGATGTGGAGGAGCGAGAGAAGAACTTCCTCGAGGCTCAGGGACAGCCAGGCGGTATTGAGGCCCTCGAAGAGCTTTCGCAGCAACGATCGCTGGATTCACCAGTGCCAACGTGTGCTGCTGGAACCGATGACGTGGATCACTGCTGCGACATGTGCCACGAGAAGTTCGAACAGTTCTACAACGAAGAGCTCGAGGAGTGGCATCTTCGTAGTGCCATTCGTGTGGAGGATAAGATCTACCATCCGCTGTGCTACGAGGACTACAAGGCCTCGTTGAATCCTCCGGCGGAGGTGAAATCCGACAAGGATGTGGACATGAACAACACCGATGATAATGCCATGGACACACTGATCAAAGTGGAGGACGACGATGATGAAGATGGTGGGTTTGACATTCGAAATTTTAATGATCGTATTAAACATATTTTCTTGAGTAGGTGCCGTCAAACCATCGCAGACCATTATGGATGACGATGACGACGATGTCATTGTGCTGCCCAATGAAGAGCCCAGTGTCACGGAAATCGTCGATGACGACGACGAGGATGAATATGTCCCGGGCAATGTGACACGAGCGGACATGGGCAACGAGTCCCAGGACAAGCCAGAGTCTAGTTCTGAGACAAAAGAGCAGGAGAAAGAGAAGGAGGCGCCTGGTGAGCAGCCACAAAACGAGTCGGCCAATGAGTCTGATGTGGAGATCCAAGAGCCAAACATTCCCTTCACCGATCTGGACACCTATGTGGAGAAGGAGATGGATGAGGCCACCAGAGCGGCGCTGCTCAATGTGAAGATCAAGGAAGAGCCCAAGGACGAGTATGAGGATGACGAGGACGATGGCTTCGAAGATGTGGGCACTGTGGTGTCCCTTCTACCTCTGCCCGAGGACGAGATCTCCATTCACAGCAGCGGTAAGTTTTTAAGTGACTTCCTATCCTCAGTCAAATGATAAATGGCATCCTGGCAGAAACTCAAACGCACACCATCGGCTCGTCGGCCTCGCCGGCCACCATCGAACGGCCGGCATCGGTCACGTCGCTCTCTCTGCCCGCCAATGATGCGGACGAGGCGGTGGAGCAGGCAGATGCGACAGTGGCCGCTGCCGCCGTGGATACGGATACGGAACTGAACGGAGAGAGACAGGAGTCCACGCATAACCTGAGCGCAGTGGGTCCGGCGTTACCTTTGGCTAGCATAGTTAATAAAATAAAGATAAATATCACTAAGAATACGAGTAGTAATAGTCATAATAGTGCCTCCAACGCCACGACGACGACGGACTCGCAAGTCTCGGCCATCAGCGTCATCGGTGGATCAGGAGGAGCTGCTGCTGGTGGTGGTGCAAACGGCGGAGGCGGAGAGTCCGCGCAGCAGCAGGTGAACGCCATTCAAACCATTTCCACCATTCCAGTACTGTGCGGCGGCAACACGTTCGTGCCGAAGATAGCGACCAGCACGCCGTCCTCCAACGTAATCAGCTCGATCTCGGTGATTGGCAGCAGTTACGGCGGGAGCAGCACCAGCAGCAGCAACAATGGCAGCCGGAGCACTAGTTCTGAAGCCAGTGCATCTGCATCGCTTCCGGCGGATACGACGGCCAGCCGGAAATCGCCCACCCCACCGCCTGCAGTCGTTGAGCCCGATCCGGAACCCGTCGTGGAGATGAAGCCGGCGCTGCGGAACGCCACGCTGAAGCGGACGAAGAAGGTGCAGAACGGCATCGAAACTTCGGGCCTGTGCTCGATCATGTAAATCGAGGGATCAGCGATATTCCTATTTAATTTTTTAACTACGATTACTTTTACACGTTACTTAGTTTTAGATAGTCAGCGACCCGTTCTCCGCCGGAGAGCGTCGCCTCGTGATCTTGTAGGTACCCGATATTTTCCCCCATCCGGCGCATCATACACACTCGCATAAATAATTTATTACCGAAAACAAATATCTGGCAAAATTTAATAAAAAGAAGAAATCTACAACTTACAGAATAAAAACAGAGTATACATAATTTGTGATAACTTTATAACACTAGCAAACTCAACACATTTCTTTGACCATTAACAACCAGCTTAACTAATGTGTAATAATGCGTATTTTTTATGCCGATTTGAGAAAATAAACAACGAAAAATGAATCCAACAGCAAATATTTAATCTATTCTTTTATGATTTTTAGTTCTTAGTTGATATATAATCGAAATATAACTAATGAATTCGTAATAAAGGTATATATTCAAGATTAACACAAAGTGTTCTTTATTTTTGGATGGGATCTAAGTTTATGGTTTTATAATAATGAAGTTTTTAAATGTTTTATGAGGTCTTAAAGAATTGGCGCCTTTTAAGGGTTGCCATAAAGTCTAAAAATTTCATAGCAATCAGCTAGCGGTCATGCTCTCATCAAACAGCTGACTCGCAAGAAATACACTAAAATTGGCCACGCGCTTTGTTATATGCACGTGGGCACGTTCCTTTCCTCCGTTTAAATTAAGTTTTTTATTATAAATATTGAATTAAAGTCGCAGTACTAGTTAGAACCCAAGATGTCGTCTTCCTTCTTCCTTAAGCCAGGCGCAAAGGGCACCAAAAAGCGCAAGGTAAGTGAAAAACACCGCTTAAGAAGAGGCACCTGTAACGCTTTTCAAAGAATCCCGCAGCTGCAGTAACAACAAAAGGAAAGCCCCTCAAAAAAGGCGGAAAACCGGGAAAATCAACATCTTCGGCTGCCGGAGGAGGTGGCCCACTACCAAAGAAGCAGCGTCGTCCCAAGGAGGACGACGAGGAGATCGCCAGCGAGGATGAGGAGTACAACAGTGACCTGGGCGGCAACACACTCGCCTTTTCCTCCGACGAAGGCGAGGAAGAGACGCCGCAGGATAAGCGGCTACGTCTGGCCAAGCAGTATCTGTCGGAGATCGAGCGACAGGAGGCGGATCGCACCGAGGATCGGGAGCTGGCCCAGAGCGTGGAGCAGCGCCTGCAAACGGAATACTTAGACAGCGTGGGCAAACTGCGACGGAACATCGCTGGCAGCCTGAAAACCTGCGAATCAAGTCGCATCCTTAAGCACAAGATCCACCACACGCCCATCTGTGCTTTGGCCCTCAGTCCGGATGGCAAATTCCTGTACACCGGTGCCAAATCGCAATTTCTACTCAAATGGTGCACGGAAACGGGGAAGGTGCTGGAGAAGTCCGATGTCCTGTCGCATCGCGAGGAACCCGAAACGGCCAAAAAGAGGCGCTCCCATGTCATCGCCATCTGCCTGTCCTCGGATATGAAGTATCTGGCTTTGGCCGAAGGTGGTCCCCACATCCAAATCTGGTGTCCCCAGACAATGAAGCATGTGAAGACTCTTAAAGGACACCGAGACAGTGTTGCAGGACTGGTCTTCCGCAAGGGAACACACGATCTGTATTCGGCAGCCAAAGATCGATCGGTGAAAATCTGGTCCCTGGATGAGATGGCCTATGTGGAGAGTTTGTGAGTTAAAAACTAAAAGGATCACCTAGTGATATCCTCCTTTAACGCGTATTATTCCCTTAGATTTGGTCACCAAACGGGAGTGACCAGCATAGATGCACTCAGTCGAGAGCGAGCCATCACTGCTGGCGGATCGGATTGTTCTCTGCGCATCTGGAAGATCACGGAGGAGTCGCAGCTGATCTACAACGGGCACAAAGAGAGCATTGAGTGCGTAAAATACATCAACGATGAGCACTTTGTATCTGGCGGAATGGATGGGTAAACAGAAAGACACTTAATGATTTAAGGAGTGAGGAAATAACAATATTTATCCTCACAGGGCCATCAGTTTATGGAGCGCTTTAAAGAAGAAGCCCATTTGCACGACACAATTGGCGCACGGAAAGGGAGATAACGGCGTGGCCAACTGGATAACAGCCATTGCTGTTGTGGTCAATACGGATTTAGTGGCAACAGGTGGGAGGATTACTCTTATTTCACACATCAATTCGATGTTAATCCTCTTATGTTCTTAGGCTCTTGTGATGGTTGCGTCCGTCTCTGGCAGACTAATCCTAACGCGCGCAAAATGCACCTCATTCAGAGTATATCCATCGCTGGCTTCATCAACGGACTGGCCTTCAATGCCGATGGCACCAAGCTGTATGTGGCCGCCGGCCAGGAGCACCGCCTGGGTCGCTGGTGGCGACTCAAGGAGGCCAGGAACCACGTAGTTGTAGTCGACGTTAAGTTGCAGAGCGCGGCCAGCAGTTAGGTTAACTTTTAAGCATAAGTAAAGTTGTATAGTTCTTTTAACAAGATACGGCGTGAAAAAAATATAAACTAAAAGACAGATTTGAATCTTCTGGCTGAAAGGTTTAGATTTGTTTAATTTTTTACAACATGAAAATAATAGTGTTTTGTTTTCAGGGCCTAAAAATTAATCATCCAGTTTAAAATAAGGAGAAATATTTAAGTACTGATCACAAAATTATACATTTTAAGTTTGTAATTTTTAATAATTTATTTTTAAAAATTGTTTACTAGAATATCCCTATTAGGTTTTGGTATCGGCTAAATATGGCTAGCGCTCTGATGGTCACCCTGGCCCTATTACAAAACAAAAAGTGCTGAAATGCAGCCGAAACTAAAAGCCGGTGGGGGTTTATTCTCCTATTTTAAGACTGAAAAGGGCCGGAAGCTGGTCTTCTATGCGGCGGGAGCCACCACAGTGGGACTCTTTGTGGGAAACTTCCTGCCGCACACGTTTGGCCTGAAGTATTACCGGGATTTCGTGCAGTGCTACCAGTGGGTGAGCAAATGGTTGTAGCTGGGAGTCATTCTAACATTTCACCCATTTACAGACACGGCGTGGAGCGCGCGGTGCCGGAAGCAGTGAAGCAGCGCCTGGAGAAGGCTTTGGATCAGTTGGGCCTGACGCCCTTTGAACGCAAGTTTGTGAAGCCATTCACCGTCTTTGGATTCGATCTGTTCCAGGCGGGCACTACCAAGTTGCGATTCGGAGGCGCCTTGGGCATTCCCGTGAACTATGGTTATGGGAGTCCGGAGGAGATCAAGCGGGCGGACATTCGCTTCAGGGACCAACAGATCAACTGGAGTTCTCCGAGCGGCAAGCTCCTGGAGCAGGCCATCGTTCTGAATGATGATGAGCAGATTTTTGGTCTGAGCAAGGCAGTGCTGCAGCTGCAAACGCACCGTGTGCTTCTCAACTCGATCTTCCCCAGCGTTAGCTTCCTCATGGTGTACACCATTGGTCACTTCCTGAACCTGCGCCTCGATCTGTTCGCCCGCCATGGAAGCGTGAGTTTTTTATACTTCATATAAGCTAATGAAATCATCTACTGATTTCCTTTTTTACATTCCCCAGGTGCGCTTTGTGCTGTACAGCATTCTGGGACTGTTTGGCTTGGGCATCTGGTCCTTTATGAAGGACTACAACCAGGTGGCCACGGACGCAGAGATTGACAAGCGGCTGGCCAGCATGGGTGCCCAGTTTGTGGCCGCCGGAGCCGGTTACTACGATAAGCATTTAAAGAAGAACATCGCGCTGAGGGATCTGATTGGTGACGACACCTACACCGCCCTGGGCAACGAGAACTATATGCTTCGCCAGAAATCCATGCCACTGACAGCCCGCAAATCCTTCTTCCTCGAGAAGCTGGAGGAAATCAAGAAGGCGCAAGAGTCCGAAGCACAATAAGCTGGTTCATTGTTACGTTTTTATTGCATATTGAAGAAAAAAAAATGTTTCCAATTATTTTACAAATACGAGTATCTTTATGGTGTAGCCTATAACAAACAGTGGATAGTTGTCCTTAGCCTAATGAATTTCGATTGGGTTATCTCCTCAAGGAGTCTTCTAAATTGACTAGAAATCATGTTCTAACGCTGGGAATGTTGCATGGAATGCTAGGATTGCAGGAGGCTTAACGTATTTAAAAGGTTTCCTCGCCCACAACATCGCTGATGGTGGCCACCAGTCGTCGGGCATGCTCCACGGCGCAGGTGGCGGTGACCAGTCCCAGATGGATGCAGTACAACTCATAGACGCGCACTTTGGCCGGCGACAGCTTGGGAAAGCACAAATCAGCCAGATCGTGGTAATAGTCCATGGTAAGAGCGCCCGGTTCCGTTGGTGACTTCGAGCCATTGCCACTGGCTGCTCCACTGGACAAAAAGTGCTGCTGCAGATCCATGGCGGTGCTGAGAATGCTGCCTGACATATCCTCGAACCAGAGGAAGTAGGAGTAGTGGAACGCCTTGTCCTTCCACATCACCGTGGTCTGGCCCTTCTTGAGATAGCTCCTTGCGATCTCCACCATGCTCCAGAGTTTCGTCTTGGGCACCAGCTGATTGGGTCGCAGATCCGGAGCCATCATTTGTCCCTTGCTACGGTTGACATACATAAAGTGCACCAGACCGGGAAAGTCCTCCAGGTAAGCATCGATGGATATATTGCGAGTGGCCTTGACGGCCAGGAATTCGGCGAACTCAAGCAGCTTGGCCTCAACATTGGCTGCCGTATCGGCCAGTTGGTCCAGCTCATGGACACAGGAGCTGTCGCAGCAGGCCAGCGTGAAGATCTGCTTCAGTTCCTCTCCGAACGCGGGCAGATTGGACTCGATCCTCACCAGAAGCTCGCGCTCATAGTTCTTGAAGTACTCCGTGTACATCTTTCGCAGGTTCTCCCATCTAGCGGCGAACTTCTTGGTGCAGTTCTCCAGGTCCTCGGTTTCCGTTCGCTGTTTCAAGTATCTCTTCAAAGCATTGATGGCTTGGACAATAAAGGACTCGAGATTATCATAGGCAGGCTTCAGGGCATCCGAATCGCCCTGGTGCTGCACGGCCACGATCTTCTGGAGCACAAAGAAGGAGTCATAGATGCAACTGGTCAGGGGCATGTGGGCATACTCTATGACCTGCAGGAGCACTTGGTTGCCGTGCAGTCGTGAGATGTGTACGATGCTGGGAACGCAGCCGGAGTTGACGTCGTGGGATACTCCTTGCAGGAATACGGCCACTGCCCGCTGGGACGGGGATTTGGGTGCCTGAAGGGAACGGGCCATGAGGCTGAGGAAGAGCAGGTCGGCGGCAGCGAGGGGCAGAGCTTGGTGAGTGCTGTTCACGGCCACCAGTTTGTGGGAGACGAGCAACAGGGCGTGCGCCCGGGGCAGTCCCAGCTGCCGCAGATGCTCCAGCGTGGCGTCCAGCGTCAGATGAACTGTTCTTTTAAGCTCCGCGTTGATCAGGAGCTTAGGCATGGCCTCCAGTAGGTACGTCTGATCCTCCTGCCACAACAGATTTTCGTATGTGTCGAGGCTCTGCGTCAGCAGCTCCTGTTGCATGGCTCCCGCCTGGGCGGCAAACAAGTTGGCACCATAACAATAACGTGTCAGGGTAATGGCCACACCCATTTGGCGGCCCAGCAGCTCGACGGGAATTTGTCCAATCTTCAGGAAGGTGAAGCCCAGCAGATCGCCGAACACCAGATTGAAGCCCTGCTCGCACTGGAGGCTGGAGTAGGCGTTGTCGAACTGGCACTGCATTATCCGCTGGGACCCGACGATGGGGCTGAAAATCTGCAGCAGGATGTTGCTGTCCAGGGGGCCGCCGGAACGGAGCAGGCCCTGTGTGGTGGCCACATTCCTGATCTTCTGCGTCAGCGGCTCGTTCAGTTTCTGGAACACAACGTCGTTGGCGCTGTTAAACACAATCAGTCCGTTCATTTTCTTATCAGCATCAGCAAAACACTAAATACACAACAAAACTTTCTCCGCTTCTGGATAATGTTGGGTAACGGAATGCTGTTAGCTTTGATAAGGAAAGGTTTACACAGCACTAGCTCATTTATAGCTAGATCTAGCTATTTGAACCGGTGCGTTCTTTTACAATTGGGTTATTCCCTACTGTTCAAAATAATGTTTTATTGACGTTTCGCAACACTGACAACAGCTGACACTCTCTTCCTCTTGCCACATGCGCTTTTGTTATCAATTTCGGAGAGACAAGACAGTGATTTATCCACTGATACAGCACTTGGACAGCAAATGGGACGATTGATTCTAGAACACACGCTGCAGGGCCACAAGGGACGCATCTGGGGAGTGGCCTGGCACCCCAAGGGCAACGTGTTCGCCTCCTGCGGCGAGGACAAGGCCATCCGTATTTGGTCGCTGACCGGGAACACTTGGAGCACAAAGACCATTCTGTCCGACGGCCACAAGCGCACCATTCGCGAGATCCGATGGTCTCCATGTGGGCAGTACTTGGCCTCGGCCAGCTTCGATGCCACCACAGCGATCTGGTCGAAGTCGTCGGGAGAATTTGAATGCAACGCCACTCTGGAGGGTCACGAGAACGAGGTGAAAAGCGTTAGCTGGTCCCGATCCGGCACGTTGCTGGCCACCTGTTCGCGGGACAAGTCAGTGTGGATCTGGGAGGTGGCCGGCGACGATGAATTCGAGTGCGCCGCCGTTCTGAATCCGCACACACAGGACGTGAAGCGGGTGGTGTGGCATCCGACCAAGGAGGTCCTGGCCTCCGCCTCGTACGACAACACCATCAAAATGTTTGCCGAGAGCCCCATAGATAACGACTGGGACTGCACAGCGACGCTGTCTTCGCACACGAGCACGGTGTGGGGCATTGACTTTGATGCGGATGGCGAGCGCTTGGCTTCCTGCAGCGATGACACCACAATAAAGATCTGGCGAGCCTATCATCCGGGCAATGAAGCCGGAGTGGCCACGCCCGACAAACAGACCGTTTGGAAGTGCGTCTGCACCCTTTCCGGCCAGCACTCGAGGGCCATCTACGATGTGTCCTGGTGCAAGCTGACGGGTCTGATAGCAACTGCATGTGGCGATGATGGTATCCGCATCTTCAAGGAGACCAGCGACTCCAAGACGGACGAACCCACGTTCGAACCACTCACCGCGGAGGAGGGTGCCCACGATCAGGACGTTAATTCGGTGCAGTGGAACCCAGTGGTGGCCGGGCAGCTGATCTCCTGCAGCGATGACGGCACCATCAAGATTTGGAAAGTAACCGAGTAGCAGATCGATCAATCTATGTTATATTTAAGTGGTTAAACAATAATGGCGTTTGATTTTTGTACAGTTTCTGCATAATAAGAAATTAAAGTATTCAAATGACGAGCGAAATCCATTAAATGTAGCTAATAATAGGTTCTACTTGCTGAGGAAGGGCTCCTGCAGCGTTTTGTACAGCTTCTTGGCCTTCCGGGGACCCAGACCCATCACCTGTGACAATCGCTCCTCGCTGGCAGTGATTACGTTGCCCAGATTACCGAAGGTTTGCAGCAGGGTGACGGCATCCGTCTTGTTCACCGGCTTGATGTTGGTCAGAGCAGCCACTAGCTGAAAAACAATTTAAATATTTATGTATTTCATCACTATGAAGGGTATTTCATCACAACCTTCTGATGCGGATTGGACTCCACACGCTCCATGATCAAATCTGGTGGGCGCTTCTCAAATTGTTTGTAAGTCTCAATAATTTTGCCCGCCTCCTCGGCGTTCCAGGCCAACATCATGGTCAGATCGGCCAGCAATGAGATCCTGGTCAGGCTCTTGAGGGCATTGTGTGGCTCCGGTGTGTCCACCTGGACCAGGAGCACCCGCAGCTCGTACATCTTGCCCAGAGCCTTCAGCCGCTGGCAGATGTAGTCCGGATTGAGATTGTGGTACTTCAGCGATAGGTATAGGACGCAGGATGTGCGACCCACAACATAATCTGGGATGATATCGTCGCGGTACTCAAGGGGAACATTAAGGATGGATTTCAGGATGGGATTGCCGCGCTGTTTGCTGTGGACGAGAACGCTGTGCGGATTGGAAGCCGGCTTGGCGGGCACAGGATTGGCGGATGCGGAACTGGCCGTGCTGCTACTGGAAGCCACTGCTGTCGCCGGTGGCTCAACTACCACAACTTTGGGCTGCTTTGCCGCGGTGGGCATTTCCATGGAGCCAAGGACATCGTTAAAGGAATCGTCGTCGAAATCATCCATTCCTAATTTTTAAATGTCTGAAACGAAAAAGCTTGTAGTCAAATTAGAAATCTGGTGACGAAGGTACTTCTAGAAGAAATGTATTAAATATATTTTAGTTTATTATTTATTTTATCAGCCGAGCATGAAAACTATCTTTCATTAAAAAACGTCTAAAAAAATATTTCTGTATAATGAATTCCTTCTCAAAATAGACTTTTTAAAATAATTATACGAAGCGGTTCCCTTCGTCACTACATGAAAGTGGCTGCAATCGTTTATCGAAATCGTTCCTGTGCCGGCATTTCTAACGCCTTTCCACGGTCACACTGATTGCGGCAAAATTTTGACGCGGAATTTAACCGGATAGAACGCCGTAAATTGGGTGAGCCGCAACGCTTTAAAATGTATGTAAAGAAGCTTGTGCTAGATGGCTTCAAATCCTACGGCCGACGCACCGAAATAGAGGGATTCGATCCCGAGTTTACGGCCATCACGGGCCTAAACGGTTCCGGCAAGTCCAACATTTTGGACAGCATCTGCTTTGTGCTGGGCATCAGTAATCTGCAAAATGTGAGTACCAATTGGATACATATTAGGGAATACATTTAAACTCCTTTCTGTTTACCAGGTGCGCGCATCGGCTCTGCAGGACTTGGTGTACAAAAACGGTCAGGCGGGCATCACCAAGGCCACTGTTACCATTGTGTTCGACAACACAAATGCCGCCCAGTGCCCGCAGGGCTATGAAAAGTGCCGGGAGATCTCGGTGGCCCGCCAGGTGGTTGTCGGGGGCAAGAACAAGTTCCTCATCAACGGGAAACTGGTCCAGAACAAGAAGGTGCAGGACTTCTTCTGCTCCATCCAGCTGAACGTGAACAATCCCAACTTCCTGATCATGCAGGGCAAGATCCAGCAAGTGCTGAACATGAAGCCCAAGGAGGTGGGTTGCTATAGGTTTACACCCATATAAAGTCCCTAAAATAACCAACATTTGTCCTAAGGTCCTGTCCATGGTGGAGGAGGCAGCTGGAACCAGCCAGTACAAAACCAAGCGGGATGCCACTAAAACCCTGATCGAGAAAAAGGAGACCAAAGTTCGGGAGACCAAGGTCTTGCTCGACGAGGAGGTGCTGCCCAAGCTGGTGAAGCTTCGCCAGGAGCGCTCCGCCTACCAGGAGTACCAGAAGATCTGCCGCGACATCGACTTCCTTATCCGGATTCACATTTCCGCCAAGTATCTTAAGCAATGCGAAACCCTTAAAACTGTGGAGGGCAACGAGAAAAAAATAGAGGATCGTATTGCAAACTGTAAGGCCACGCATGCCAAAAACCTCGAGGATGTCGAGAGCATTGAAACCTCCGTAAAGGAGATGCAACAGCAGATCGATGCAGAGATGGGTGGCTCTATAAAAAGTCTGGAAACACAGCTGAGTGCAAAGCGGGCACTGGAGGCCACAGCCTCGGGCAGTTTAAAGGCGGCTCAGGCAACCATTCAGCAAGATGAGAAAAAGATTCGCATTGCCTCCAAAAATATAGACGATGATGTACGAGCCCTGACCAAAAAGGAAGCAGATATGGCCAAGGTGCAAGATGAGTTTGAAAGTCTCAAGGAGGCCGATGCCACGGACTCCAAAGCTTATGAGGATGCCAAAAATAAACTGGAGGCTGTCCGGCAAGGAAAGTCCACCAATGAAGATGGACAGGCCTCCACACTGCAGGATCAACTGATGGGTAAGTCGGTTAGCTAAAAATTCCTCACAATCCACTAACTTATCTTCCGTTTTTAGTTTCCAAGGAGCAGTTCAGCAAGGCACAAACCACCATAAAGACGTCGGAGCTCGAGCTGCGTCACATGCGTGGTCTCTTAAAACAGCGCGAGGGTGAGTCGCAGACCAAAGATGCCGCCTACGTAAAGGACAAAGGCCTACATGATCAGTTGGTGGTAGAGATAAAGAACTTGGAGCGGCAGCTGCAAAATATCAAGTACGAGGGCGGCCAATTCGAGCAGCTAAGGGAGCGACGAAATGATCTACAAATTCAGCAACGCAAGCTCGAACGAGCGTTGGATGACTGCAATGCCTCCCGCTTCGATATGCAGTACCAGGACCCAGAACCCAACTTTGATCGGCGCAAGGTGCGCGGCATGGTAGGCAAGCTGTTCCAGGTGAACGACATGAAAAACTCCATGGCTCTTGTGCAGACGGCAGGAGGAGGTGTAAGTTGTCAAACCCATGCTAAAGGACAGACTCTATAAAGAACTATTTCTTTTCCAGCTATACAGCTATGTGACGGACGACGATGTGACCAGCAAAAAAATCCTGCAGAGGGGTAATCTACAGCGCCGTGTCACACTGATTCCCATCAACAAGATTCAGTCCGGCTCGATAAATAGAAACGTAGTTGAATACGCTCAAAACAAGGTGGGTGCCGAAAATGTTCAGTGGGCCATGTCGCTGATTAGCTACGATCGCTACCTAGAGCCAGTCATGAAGTATTGCTTTGGCGGCACACTTATTTGCAAGGACCTTAATGTTGCCAAACAAGTGAGTATTTCTTTTTTTATTATATCTTAAATATCTTTTGACCTCCGTTATTTTTTGCAGATCAGCTACGATCCGCGTATTAATTGTCGTTCTGTGACTTTGGAAGGCGATGTTGTTGATCCACATGGCACTGTGTCCGGAGGTGCTGCTCCCAAGGGTGCTAACGTCCTCGAAGAATTGTACGCCATCAAGAAAATAGAAAGACAGTATAGGGAGATCGTCGCGGAGATCGCACAGATAGAACAGGAAATGGCGTAGGTATTTGAGCCATAGCTAAGGGTGAAAGCATAACATTTTCTTCCTCTTAGATCCATTGAAAATCTCGCTTACTCTTTCAACAAAATGAAAGAGAACCTTGATCTGCGCCGGCACGAGCTAACCACGTGCGAGAGCAGGTTGGCCCAAACGACCTTTCAACAGAATCAGGCAGAAATACAAGAGATGAAGGAGAAGGTCAAGGCCCTGGAGCAGGAAATTGTGGACTCACGGGAGAAGCATAAGACATCGCAGGCCAAGATCAAAGATATCGAAGCCAAGTTGGCAGACGCCAAGGGCTACCGCGAGCGGGAATTAAAAGCTGCCACCGACGAGGTGAAGGTGACCAAGCAGCGGGCGGAGAAATCCCAAGCCAACTGGAAAAAGCGAGAGCAGGAGTTCGGAACCCTGCAGCTGGCAATCACTGATCTGAAAAAAACTATAGAAACAGCCAAGCAACAGCACCAGGAAATGATTGACAACCTCGAAAAGTTCAAGGCCGAGCTAGACGCCCTGAAAGCCAACAGTTCCAGTGCTGCGTCTGAGGTGTCGGAGCTGGAAGAGGCCATTAAGATGCAGAAGGACAAGTTGAATGCTCAAAACAAGGAGATGCGAAATCAGCTTGTCAAGAAAGAAAAAATGCTGAAACAGAATCAGGAGATTGAGGTGGAGATAAAGAAAAAGGAGAACGAGCAAAAAAAAATTAGTTCGGAGGCCATCGAGGCTAAGAAACGAATGGAAGCGCTTGAGACGAAATATCCCTGGATTCCAGAAGAGAAGAACTGCTTTGGCATGAAGAATACACGCTACGATTACAGCAAGGAGGATCCCCACGAGGCAGGCAACAAGCTGGGCAAGATGCAGGAGAAAAAAGACAAAATGGAGCGAACCCTCAATATGAACGCCATTATGGTGCTGGATCGCGAGGAGGAGAACTTTAAGGAGACCGAACGCCGTCGAAACATTGTGGCTATGGACAAGGAGAAGATTAAGAAAATCATCGTGAAAATGGACGAGGAAGAGCAGGATCAGCTGAACCGAGCCGCTACTGAGGTCAATGCAAACTTCAGTGGCATCTTTAGCTCCCTTTTACCAGGTGCTGATGCTAAACTCAATCCCGTTCATACGAATGGCTGCCTGACGGGCTTGGAGATCAAAGTGGGCTTCAATGGCAAATGGAAGGATAGCCTGGGTGAGCTGTCGGGTGGTCAAAAGTCACTGGTGGCTCTATCCCTTGTCCTGGCCATGTTGAAGTTCTCACCGGCTCCCTTGTACATTTTGGATGAGGTGGACGCCGCTCTGGACATGTCGCACACGCAGAACATTGGAAGCATGCTAAAGCAGCACTTTACCAACTCGCAGTTCTTGATTGTGTCCCTCAAGGACGGTCTTTTCAACCACGCCAACGTCCTGTTCCGCACCCTGTTCGAGGAGGGCGTGTCCACCATCACCAGGCAGGTCAGCCGGCAGGCGACCACCAACAAGCGCTGAATTTGTACTTGGTTAATTGGTTGTTTATAAGATCTTAGCCTTATTTTGTTTGTTTATTTACAAACTTGAAAATATTTTCCCATGTTAACTTAGCATAAACGGAGTTAAATTTATGGAAATAAAAGAAATACCTTTTTTAATTTCAAGATAAAACTGTGCATATTTTTTAAACTTTATCATAACATAAAGTTTTGAATGTAGTATCAATTTTGTACTAGTTAACCTTTTTAATATAATTGTTGCGGCATCCAGATTTGCAATATCCGAATGTCCTATATCAGTTAAATAGGTTTTTTATATTTCTTACACTCAAATTTTGTAACGGTCGTTTGCGCATCAGCTGATTTCCAACCGGGCGGGCGAAACGTCAAACTGGTGAGACCGTCAAACGCACACACACACACTCAGACGCAACGACGAGAAGAAGAAGAGGCAGCAACAGCAATGTTTGAGGGAGTGAAAAATTAAACAAAAGTTCACAGAATTGTGCAGTTACAAATCTAAGGCGGTTAAAAAACAAAACTTCAAGATTTCGAGCCAACGCAGACTCCTCCAGAAGCTCACAATGGTAATTAGTAGGGTGCAGAATTAATGAATCGTTCGATTCTTTAATCACACACACACACAGGGTTCATGTGTGAGTTGGTATGTGTGCGGGGAGCAGCCAAAAATTGTAGACACCGATGGCATTTGTGGAATAAACAACAGCAACAATTGAGTGGTTTGCGAGGCGGGAAAGGAACCGATTTATGGAAATTCATTCATTGGAATTTAGAAATGCTAATGAGCCATTTGTTTACCCTTCCAGGATCGAGTGACCAAGCCGCAGAAGAAAATGCTCATCACATTGCTGCGAGAAACGAAGTATATGGAGGGCAAGAAGGAGAAGGAGTGGTACTGGGAGAAAATACAAGCAGCCCTGAACACCATCGGCCCCAAGAAGACCATCATCCAGTGGAAGAAGGTGAGTTGACCAGTCGAAAAGAGTCGAAGGTTCTACATCAAATCTTTTGCAGTGTTGGCGCGATATGCGTTTGACCACCAGGAAAAAGTTGGCGGAACTGAAGCGCTGCCAGCTCTCTGGAGGATCTCCGCCGCCGGGCATCGAACTGAACCAGGAGGACAACGACATCATCGACATTGTGGGCACCGAGTACTTCTACGAGGAGATGAATGGCGAACTCAAGGCGGAGAACTTTCTGACCGGCCTGGACTACGCTCCGGAGCACCTGTGCGATGCGATTCTCACGGCGGCCGTGGGACATCACCAGCACAACATGCAGCACCAGAAGGATCCGCAAACGCATGGAGGACAACAGCCTCAGCAGGATCACCACACTAATGACGGGGAAACCAACGATGCACCTGGCTCCAGCAATGGTGGCTCATATCAAGGCCACCCGGTGACCCAGCTGCAGGCGCACAATGGCGGTGGAGGAGAGCACGGTGGCAGTGGCCAGTCGCATTCGGGGATGCTCCAGCATCCTGCTTTCCATGGCGGCCTGCATCCGCACCTGTTAAGGCGCCAGCATGGCAGTGGGTCGCACTCCAGGGAGTCGCCCTTCGAGGAGAAGCTGTTGCAGTTCATGCAGGATGCCTTTCCAAAGAAGAGCAAGAAGCGCAAGAATCGGGATCCGGACAAGCTCTTTCTTCTCTCCCTGTACGAGGAGATCAAGCGGGTTCCTGAGGAAATACGCTTAGACGTTAAGTCCGAACTAATGCAGATACTGAAGAAGTACCAGAAGAAGTCGCCCGTCAAGGCGGAGAAGTCGACGCCCTCCTCCACGTCAACGTCCTCAAAGTTGAGCTCCAGCAGCAGTGGTAGCAGCTCGGTGACTTCCCACTTATCCCACAGCATGTACCAGTTACAGAAGAAGTACGAGAAGGGCGAGCGTGAGCCGTCGCCTCAGTCGCAGGTGGAGCGCGTGGCATCTGCAGGGGCAGTCGCTGTGCCCCTACATGCCTCCCAGCAGCTGCCGCTGTTCCAGCTACAGAAGAAGTACGAGGAGAGCGCCGTGGAGAAGGTTCATCAGCAGCAACAGCAGCAGCAGAGCAACGAGCAACGCAAACATGTGGAGGCCGCTCAGGCCCTCCATGCTGCCCACCAACAACCGCCACCGCCACCACCCAACGATCATCTGCACCACCCTCAGATGACCCACAACATCATGTTTCCGCTGGGCCAACTGCGCAACGAGCAACCGCCCGCCCAGCAGCACCAGCATGCCCACAATCCCCACCAGCAACAGCAACAGCATCCCCACCAGCAGCAGCAACAGGGGCAGCAGCACCATCCGCCCACGATCTTCGGCTCGGCCGCAAGCGAACGGCCTGCGATGTCCTACGAGAACGTCGGATGAGTACTGAGCCGTCTGTGGGAAGCCACTTGTGGAGCACCACGCCCTGCGACGGTGTCCCCCACGACGGCAGACACGCAACACTGTTAGCCCTCGATTTAGACAGCAACTAGTAGGTCTCACTCTAATGCTAGCCTATACCTAAGTACACAATGCTCACTTGCTACAAGGATGTTCATAATGCAGAAATGCTGAGATCTATGTTTAAGAACAAGTTTCTCTGTATTTGCGACCAGATCTTTGTAATCTATGTAATTCTTTTAGTAAGTGCACGCCGTGATCCTCATGTAAATGTTCCCGTGGCAATAACAGCGCAGCTAACCTGTGACTCAACTTCTCAATAGATCGCGACGCGTGAATTTATCGGTGTAAACACAAATATAATTGTATCTTCAAACGTTGTTTATTAATGTAATTGTTATAGCTATAGGTTAAGAAGTGGAATTTAAGGATTTTTTAGACTGTTAGTTAGACTGAAAGTTAGTTAAACTTTCCTATGCTATGATGCTTTGCTAACTTCTTTGCTTTGTCACTTCTGCTCCACAATCTTGTTTGTTTGGACTTTGCAAACCAGTAAATCCATCAAGCGGCCCGTCGTTAAACTGCCTCCTCGAATATCTAGTCTCCGGCTCTCGTATCGCGATAGTCAAACCCACAGGGAGCACGCCATGTCATAAAGATAATCCAACAGCTGACTGATCCGATCTGCTTAAATGCGAATTTTATCTGAGCGGAGGCCGATCGCCGAACTCGTCGTTGTCTGTCGCATGCAGGGCAGGTTGATGAGCGATCACGAGCCGAGCTGTGCAGCATAGTCCGCCAGATCGGCGGCGCTTATCAGTAGCGTGCGGCGGGGATAAAGAGATACAGATACAGGCGGATCGTCTGGGAGCCGACTGGGTCTGGCATTCTAATTCGGCAGCGGTCCGCAGCAGTTGATCTTCCGCCTTCGAATCGCAAGGATTGCAATTCCTGCGAATGCAGAGTCCGAAATTCAAGTGAACCAACCCTCCAACCAGCCAGTTCCATTCACCATGGCTCAAGGTACGAGAATGATCTTAAATTCGTGTCTTACCCTCGAAGTTCGTCGAGTGGTCGAAGATCTGGCTCAAGACCTCCAAACGCACCTCAACCGCAAGTTGGGGATTCGCATTTCACGTACTCACTTTGCTTTGATCTTTTAGTCGAGGCGCGTACTGTGCTGTGGTACATGACATTCATGGGCTTCATCGTCAACTACATGATCCGGATCAATCTGAACATCACGATTGTGGACATGATTGCCGGCAAGGGTGGTTCGGTTGCTTCGAATGTAACCCTCGAGAACTCTACGGAATTGACTGCCCTACCGGAACTGGATGAACGATTTTCGTTGGAGCGTTGGTTTTTGGACTGGGCGAATGTGAGTATCGGATCGCTGAATCACTGGTTAAGTGATTACTTAACCAGTGATTTATGAAGCCACTAAGTGATGTGCAGCTTGAGCTTGTGCAACCACAACGTGGCGTATGAGTAACGTGTACTGAGTGCCCCATTTCGTTTGGCAGATTCCGTACGAAAGGAATGGATTTAACTGGAACGAGAAGCAACAGGGTGCTCTGTTGGGCTCCTTTTTCTGGGCCCATTGGACACTGCAGATCCCCGGCGGCATCTTGGCCACCAAATATGGCACCAAACTGGTCTTTGGTTGGTCCAATGGCATTGGAGTGTTCTGCTGTTTCCTCATACCCATCGTTTCGTACTGGAGCTACACAGGCTTGATAATCCTTCGAGTTTTCCAGGGCTGGATAACTGTAAGTGATCTTTAAGAGAACTTTTTTCTTTTTAGCAAGATTTAATCTTATTTTTCTGTGTAGGGCTTGGCCTGGCCCTCGATGCACGTGCTCACGGCCAAATGGATTCCGCCCAACGAGCGCAGCAAGTTTGTCAGTGCCTATTTGGGCAGCTCAGTGGGCGTGGCTCTGTTCTATCCGATCTTCGGCTATATCATCGACTGGACCAGTTGGGAGTGGGTCTACTATATCTGCGGAATCGTGGGTACCCTGTGGTTCATCGCCTGGCAGTTCCTCGTCTTCGATAGTCCTGCACAGCATCCCCGCATCGCTGACTCGGAGAGAAAGTACATTGAAAAGTCCTTGGGCGCCTCGGTTCAGGGCACCAAGGGTCCAACTCCCTGGAAGGCGATAGCCACCTCCCGTCCGGTTTGGCTGAATGTGGTGGCCCAATGGGGCGGCATCTGGGGCCTGTTCACTTTGATGACCCATGCGCCGACCTACTTCCGACTGATCCATCACTGGAACATCCGAGCTGTAAGTGGCGGGATAACTCATGTGACCCGTGAACTACTATAGATCTCACATTCTATCTTTTAGACGGGCTTCCTCTCGGGACTGCCGCATCTTATGAGGATGCTCTTCGCCTACGTCTTCTCCATGCTGGCTGATTACCTCCTGCGAACGGATCGCCTGAGTCGCACCAATGTCCGCAAGTTGGCCACGTTCATTTGTAAGTATTAGGGTATATTCCTTAATTCGGAACCTTTCTTATAAACCTTTTTCATTCTAATCCCTTTCTTTCAGGCTGTGGCGTCAAGGGTCTTGTGGTTTTGGCTCTGGCGTACTTTGGCTACAATGCCACGGCTGCCATTCTGTTGGTTACGGTGGCCACCATGTTCCACGGCGCAGTGTCCTCCGGTCCGTTGGCCTCCATGGTGGATCTGTCGCCCAACTATGCTGGCATCGTCCTGGGTGTGAGTGGAATGATTGGCGGAATGCCGGGCTTTATATCGCCCTTCATTGTGGGACAGTTAACCCATAATAATGTGAGTGGAGATATTTGTTAGAAAAAAATTGGTAAACCTCATAAGAGTATTTTCTTTCAGCAAACGATTGAGGCCTGGAAGAATGTGTTCCTGCTCAGTTCGTTGATGTTAACAGGCAGTGGCATCTTGTACGTACTCTTCTCGGAATCCACATTGCAGCCTTGGAACAGTAGTTGCCATTCATTGCCGGAGCCTGGGCTAAAGGAACTCCAAAACCTGGGAGTCGATAGGGAAGATGATGAGGAAAAGAAGCCCCTGAGAGCAGACCATGATGAGGAAACCCAGAACGTGGCTGAAACGGAGACCAAAACAAAATCTGTCGGCGATGAGAAGTGAGCTGGTGGCGTCACTCCATTTTATTGGTATAATACCGTGTTGGTTATGGCACCTAGCCGAACAACGTCTGATACGGCTTATCGCCATTCTGTGTAAATAGTTACCCGTGGATCCACAGAGTTTAGCATCTCCAACCTCTAGATTTAAGCAAGTTGTTTACTATAACATAGGATTAGGGCTCTTTTGTCCCCTGAGATTCTGTTTGTCCAGTGTGTGCTTTTAGTCAAATAATAAAACAAATTCAAATGATTTATTGACCAGTTTTACTATATATAATTTAATTTAAACAGCATTTTGGGGGGAAAGATCACTTGGTGTCTGCATGGCATTGCTGAAATAACATTTTTTATGGGTACGGAAGCTAGAAGTGATGCGCTACCGTCTGGGAAAAATATAAGTTAAACCAGATGGTTCAACTAATCCATATAAAAGATAAAAAGTTTTCAGGAGGATAAACAGAGGTCACTGCTTTGCTTGGTAAACTAATTTTTTCATTTTTTTTAGTTTGTATTTAGAGTGATTTACGAGGGTCGACTATATTTGCGTTACGTATTTGAAAGTGACTACCATTTGACTGAGATCTTTTGGGATTGTGTAGGTTAGCCTAGTTTTAAGGGGATTATATTTATTTAAAATGTTTATCCATACTGCGTATTGAAGATACAAAAGTAAAGGACGTATCTAGAACCAAATTAGTGTTGTATACAATATCTTAAATTTAAATATAATATTAGCTTCGCGTGGCGGCAGGTTAATGAGTAAGACGTGGAATTTTTATGAATACGGAAGCTAAATGAGATCCGTTTCTGTCTGGGAAAGTTTTCATTTAAATCATATGATTTAGTTAATCCAGATGAAAGATAAAAATGTTAGAGAAGGTTGAACAGAAGTCACTGCCCATGATGGGTGTATATTTTTAGACAGGCTATCAGGGCTTAGGGATCTAAAAATATATATCTTTTGTTTACGTTTGTGAACTTGGCGTCAGACGGACTCTATCTCTTTTTATTTCATTCTACTATCTGATATTTTTTTGTCTTAACTAAAGTTAAGAATCCATTTAATTGCTTATAATCAACTTCTAAATTAAGATGATGGCAAACAACTGATACTTCATCAAACCGTAAACGAGGTAATGAGACCTCCGTATTACCCCAAGTAAATGATTTGGCAAACTGAAGTTAATAATTGCAATTTAAATCAAAACTGATTGAACCGGAAAATCGTTTTCCCTTTTCGGCTGCCGTTTCTCTCATTACTCATACCACACGTTGCACAATTGGAAGTTTTGAGGGAGAAGGGAAACGGGATTGAGCAAAGGTTGGCCAGCGGAGGGGTCAGAGGTGGGACAACCTTTGCTGGCTCCGTGGTCTTCGACTTTTTTACGTGCTTGCATTTGTTTCATTGGCGTCCATTTCCGATTGCACTCCAGGGAGTCGTAGATGTCAGTCCCCAGCCAGAAATCCCCGGCATCATCCTGGCCACTTCACGGTTTGTCCATTTCGGTTTTCGTCTGTTAAGCCAGTCGATGTCTTGTCACTTGATCCTTGAGCTTGAGCCTGCGAAGTCCGGGTATTGATAGAGATTAATTGGTTTCCTGTTACATTGGGCAATAGGCTGATAAACTCAAGGAGGCGGCGATGAGGAGTTCCATAACGAGATTATATCGCTGATTTTGCCATCATCAGTTGGGGGTTTGAACTTCCTGTAATGGAGAACTTAAAAGGAAGAGGCGGGTGCACGAAATGAAAATAAAATTTAAAAAACGTATCTTTTGACATTACATTTTTTTTTGATTTTAAAGAGTGTTTTCTCAAATATCGCAATTTTAAAATTATTATTTTTATGAAAAAAGTATTATTTTTCAAATTTTGAATCAAGAACAACTTTTCTCCTCACCTATTATAATCTTTTCTAGCACATTCCCCTTATACAATTCTTTTATTTATTTATATCTGAAATTATCGTTTATTAAATCGCATTTCCTGACTTCCCTCTTAATGCTTATTGAATGTGAAAAGTGTTTAAGACGTTTTCCACACCCTCCAAACCAAGTCTTTCCCATTGCTATTTGCATTATCTCCGATCTGGAGAGGAAAACCCTCCTTGGAGATGTTGGTAAGCTGTAAACAACAGTTAACTTTAGAGCTCCGAGACAAACAATTCGCACGGATTTTGCGAACGCAAAAAATGAAAGCGAGTTCCGGAGGAGTTGGGCCACGCAAATTTATGCTCACTCCCCAAATAAAAAAGAAACACAAGCAAAAAAAAACAAAGCGTAGGGAAAAAATGTTTCGCTGGCAGGAAGTAAATTCAATCGTAAACAACGCAATCAAAAATTCATTCAAACGAAGCATTAACGCTTATTTCGTTTAGTCTGCGGTGGGTGGGGGTTGGATTTTGGGAGGTGGGATGGTATATCTGGGAGTTGGGGGGAGGGTGATGGTTCCGGGAGGTCTGTCTCATTGTCAGGCAAGTGCAACAAATACAAAGGGGGGGACTCGAAAAGAGCGTGCAACTGTCTGTTTCTCCCCGCCTTTTTTAATTTTCCATTTTTTCTCGCATACATTTTTTTTTATTTTGTTCACTTAGGCAGGTACATTTATTATGTGGGCACGCGAACAGTAGGAACTTTGCAGTTCCGGGCACGTCGCTTCATAATTTTCCATTTCCATCTGTTAAATGGGAAGCGCCAGGGAAAGCCGCGAATAAATTTGTGGGTGGATACAGCTCGTCCTTCGAATCCCCGCCCTTTCATCCTTCCATCCTCCCATTCTCCACGTATGCTTACATACGTGTAGGTAAAGGTACTCGGAACAATGGGCACACGGATAAGTATCCGCGGCAATAAATTTAATTTGCACAGCGAAAACATCGCAAATCCATTTTTTATACCATAAATTCCTTGGCTCCCCAGTGACTCGGATTCGGGTTCAGTTCAACCCACACCCGGCATTTGTCGCTTTTCCGTTGTTGTTCAGGAACGGATTAATGGATGTGCGAACATGCATATAAAGATGAACTTGGCTCAGAAACTGGTAAGGAAAAACCCTTATGGGGGAGGTGCAACCTGCTCTTTTCAATTACTAAGCCGTTAGACTTCAATTCGGATCTATATCGGGGAAAGGTTAATCCTAATCTTTAGTTTATTTTGTAATCCTATCTATAAATATAAAACTCTTACATAAAATCTAAGAATCAACTAAAAACCCAAACTAATAAGGCTTCAGCTTTCAAAGATCAATTGCAGTTTTCAAAATTTTACTAAGTATGTTACCATGCGCGGATCCACGGGGGGTGATAAGGTTGAAAAATGAAAGGAATTTTGGTATACAAAAAGTATGCAACAAAAAATTTGTTCTAATATCACCCCCCACAACAAAATCCTGGATCCGCCACTGTATGTTAGTATGTTATACTATATGATACTATACTATATGATACTAAAGTATCTCTACTAGTTACTACTTGTCTAGATCTGATATCAACTAGGGATATTCACGTTTTTTTCTTCAGTACTTAAGAACTAATATTTTTCTCGCTATTCAAAAAGTAGCACACATTGATCCTAAAGCAAGGAACAATCCCCAAGTCTCTTATTTGAATAAATAAAGTACAAATAATCCTACGATCCTTTATTAAGTACATATAGATGTCGGTTTCTTACTTAAACCTTGTCGGCTGACCTTTCTTTTAGCAGAACTTGTTCATTAGGATCAAATATTTAGACCTGGCCACTCACTCTCTCTTTCTCTCTATCATAATCTTTAATTTACATTGTGGTCAGTCATCTGTCTTTACATGAGCTCCACCACCATCTATAGTTTCCCTGCTTTTGGAAGCCACCGCCCAGTCACTCAATCATAAATATTATTAATAATGTGTGCGGCTTGCGGTCCTCGGGAGTTCTTGAGTTCTCGGAGTGGGAAGTTCTTGTAGTCTGGCAGGGCCTTTGGCTAATTTATTTAGTTCCGAGGCCGGGGCATCCGAGTAACTTTGCCATCCGAGAAACTTCGCTGAGCACACACACACACTCGCAATCCAAATGGGATTACACGAAGGAGCCGGGGAACTTTATGTTTGAATTGGCAAAACTAGAATTCGCAGCGGAAAACTTTCTTCGACTTGAAGCCGAGGTTAGCTAACCGCCTCGTTCCCGATAATCTCGCATCAAAATGTTAAATATGAAAGCCACTTAACGGAATTTCCACGGAGGCCGAAGTTGAAGGCAAATTAAAGTTGTCACATTAGGTAAATGAACGAGAGAATAAGGGATGTGGGCTGTCGGTGGGGCGTGTCAGTTAAAAGCCTCCCACCTTGTTTTAATCTTGAAGATATAACTTTGGCGTCGGCGATGATAAATCATAAGCGGACCGCCCCCCAAAAACAAAGGAAAAACCCAGTCGAAAACCGCATACCCAAACTCCAAGAGAAGGAAAAGGAAAAGGACCAAGGGGACGCAGACAGACAGCCGGAGAAGGGAGCGGGCGGGTTTTCACAACAATATGTGAATATGTTATTTGTTCTGGGAATTGTGAAAATCTCAACAGGTCCCCGCACTTTGCATATTATTTTTAATACGCAGGACGAGGGCCTGGGATCCTTGGATCCTGGGCAGGTCAGAGTTGGCCAATTTCCTGGCTAGCCACAAGCTTGCCGCCTATTTGACTACGATACACTTGTGTTTGCCAAGACATTAAGGACAGACCGCATTTGACAGGACTCTCCCTTCGTGTTTCTTGAATCATGATGGGCTAATATTTACATAAACTCTGGATACCTAAGAGCTCTCTGTAATTTAAAGTCTTCGCTTGATTGGGCACTTTTTATTTGGAAACATTTTGCAAGTCGGTTTTTTGCTATGTCGAAAATATTACTTAAAGACATTTTATTTAACCGTAAAAGTATTCTAAAGCAAGAGAGAACGCTTAAGTCAAGTACCTCGACTACCAAGTATCCGTTACTCAGCAGGGAGAAGTTATTGCAAAGGGACTGCTTGCACTGCTTGAACGCGCAACCTAGCGGACAATTCAATTTTTGCTCATAACTTTTAATTGAATGGTCCAATCTCTTATTTTTCTAAACACGTTGGTAGGTGTTAACAAATAACACAAATTAGTATTTACTTTTTTTCAAAATCTTTCAATCTTACGCTGCTAGCTTATTTAGTAAGGGGTATAAATATATGTTCATGGGCAGTTTTGCATATAAAAACAAGAAACTGCTGCTATTAAGTAGAACTCAACAAAATTCGGCAATCCAACATCTTATTTTCGACTCCCCCCCTTTGGCAGCAATCGCTAGCCCTCATAAAATCCAGTACTTTGTATTGCATTCTTTTGGTTTCATTGATGTTGTTTTATGAATATTTCAGGCAAAGTCCATTAGAATTATTTGGATGTTTGGCTGGTTGCATTATTCATGAGTGCATGCAAATTGAATTGCGTTGGACACAAAGCAAGGGTGAAAAAGCAGGTGGATCAGGAGTTGTCGGAACGAATTGGTCGAGCCGCAAGGACGATGTCTGCAGGTCGCTCCTTCGAGCACATACCACAACTCAGCAATTCCCCGGGTGAACATTCATTCTGATTATGCACACACATCGATATGAATAACACATTCCAATCCGCATTCGGAAACTTCATCTTCAAGGAGCACTTTTGGCGGAAATGGAGCAAAATGGCGAGGATTCAATTAAACGACCACAATTCAAATGTTGACGTCACCGTTTGGCCCTTATTAAATTATCATTCGATTATGCCATTATGTTTGCCGATTGCCCCCGAATCACCCCAGCTAATGGCACATCCGGCGGAAGTTTAACGATGCCAAGACCCCGGGGTTGTTGCCAACTTCTCTTGTTGCCAACTCATCGCAAGAAAACGGAGAACCCTTTTCCTTAAAATTTATCTCCTCCCGGCCCCCCTTTGAAAGTGCTGAAAGTATCTCGAATGCGAAATACATATATCTGCAGGGCCAGGAGTTGGCATCCCATTAAATGTAACGATTATTATCTCACGTAGCACCATTTTGGGAATTTTAAATATGAAAACTGCTCAAATTGTCCTCGAAATGGGCATCGAAGAGTGTGCAAAAGGAGAGTTTGCATTTTTGAACAGGTGGAACGTTTTTGTTGGAGTGGGAGATCCTAAGGACATGCGAAATGATATATGTGAGTTTCAAAAAATTAGACTTTATTTTTTAAAAGAATACTATTGGTATAGTTTTTAGGAAGATAATATGTAAGTACAAAATATTCTTTATTATTTTCTTCGTTTATGTTTTATTCTGGTGGATAGCTGATCTTAAAGAAGATCCTAAGTTGACTTTATAAATTAAAAGTATGTAACAATTTTGGTTGGGTTTTCAAATACTAAAAGTTTTATTAAAACCATAGATTCCATGGAACTTTAATACTTTCAACCACTATTTTACTTTTACCAACAAATCTCAGTGAGTCTCTTCCCTGTTATGTATCCATTTATGGTTGCAACCTCAGCAGGTGTCTCAGGTTCTCTACAAATGGATACCCTTTCCCCCAGTCAAGAAAAACTTCAAATTGCTTTTCTCCCTGTGACACTTTTATTTGCTCACTTTGGTGTGGCGACATTTTAGCACATCACCCCAGCCACTATGTTTTCGGAACCAAAACCACCCATCCCACATCAATTGCGGCAATTTGCCAATGAATGGACACTTCTAACTGGCAATTTTTATACCAATTCCATGGCCTTGGGGCGGAATTTTGTGACCGCAACCCTTTTTTCTCCGGAACGTGCCACGTCCTGTGTCCTTTGTCCTGCGTCCGTCACTTTTGTACACCTTTGGCTGTTCGGTGTGGGTGTTTATCCGGGGGTCCGAGCGCCAATCAAGCGCAAAACCGTTTTTGACATGTCCGGACATATCGAACGGGTGGACGGGCGCCAAGGCTGACCAACCAGAACAACCAGAACCGCAAGGATGTCCAAAAACAACAGGGACCTCGTCGAGGACCAACCAGTAGTCAGTGGTTAGCTGCGTGGCCTTTGCCCGCACAATGACAATTCAATTACAGAAATGGAAATAGCGGCTGGCATAAAAATCAAATAAAAGCTTCATAAAGTGCTTCGGATGAGCAAATAAAATCAGTGGGCAATGTCAGTTTGGGTTCGTGATAGTAGGGTGGTTGGATTGGGTGCAGGGAGTGGAGCACTTCCGCTTGGAGTTTGGTTTTTGATTAGGGCTTCAAGGGCACTTAGAGAAAAAATTAATAAGATTCTTAATTAACAAGTATCTAGGATAATATTTCATATCATATTTCAAAAGAATAGTTTTAAAATGAATATGATTCTTTTATATTTTAATGTCCAATCAATGACCCATCAATGATATGGAAAAAAGTATTCAACATTAAATATATTATTAAATTTATCTTTAACCGCATAAGTTATAATGAATTTATATTCATTATGTATACTTTATTAATTTAAGTTGCCTTTAAAATTAAGTTTTTAATTCTGACTTTAAATTTATTTTTTTTAAGGTACACACAAAAAAAAAGCATGTCGCCGTAAAATCGATATGCGCATGTACATTTATGGTTATGCAATACGCATATCGTTTTAACATGAAATACTAATTTCCAGCATATCGAATTTACGGGGTCGCTTATTAAGTTAAAATTGATATTACATAATGTAAAATCGATCTTTTTTTTGGTGTATAAATGATCCAAGTATATTGTTCTCCGTGCAGCATTGAACAGCATTTATGGGGCATTTTTGGCCTGGCCACTCGACCTCTGAGCTTTTGCGGTCATTTGGCAATTGGCGCCATACGCACGTGTCCTCCGCCACTCCCTCCAGCGCCTTTTTCCCTGGCAGGGCAGGCTCGTAAAGTTCCCACGCATTGGGAGTTGGAATCGGGGTCGAAACACTGGAGCAACTCTGCGACACACAGGAAACGGAAGTGAAAATCGAAATGAATTCAATTCCGCTGACCCTTTTGCGGTTCGATTTCTGGTTCTGCGGTGACTCACCTGACACCTAATGCCCTGCAAACTCACCTGCGAGTGTTTGACACTCTTAAAGTCGTGGAACAAATTGCAAACGTAGTTTAAGAGCAGGACGACGGGCTATTGAAAATTCATAGCCAAAAATTTATTCATGGTCTGCCCCACCGACTCCCGGGGCATTAATATTTAAGCAGCGTCGTTCTCGGCCGACCTGCTCCCTTAGTCCTTGCTGCTCCTCCTCCTCCTCCTCCTCATCCTTCTCCTTCGACCGATCCTGGCCTGCTTGGGGTCACCATTTTTTCTTCCTTTTTTTTCGGTGGGCCTGTCGCAAAGTTTGTGTTTCTGGTCCTGCTCCTTTTCACGGGGCTGTCAGTAACAACGTCTCGAGGACATGAGGGCACGGTTTTTTATGGGCCAAACTTGGCAATGCCGATGGTGATGCTGATGCCTATGTGGGCTACTGCACAGTGGGCTGAAAGAGCTCAAAAAATGTAAATAATATTAAAGCCGAATTGGTATAATTCCTTAAATAATCAGATTTTTTAGAACTTAATTAGGTAGTGAAGTTTATGATAAAGATTAAAAAATACTTATTAAAACAAAAAATACTTAAAATATAATAGTACACACACAGAAAAAGATGTGACAAAATATCAAATTGATAAGTGCTGGTTAACTTGATCTTTTTCAAAGTTTTTTCATATCATTCTACCATGAATAAATATTATTTTGATCTTATTTCATATTATTTTTTGAAAAAAAATACTAAATTCGGTATTTTAAAAAAGTATATTTATAATTTTTATGAAATCGTATGACACTGGTATGATAAAATATCAAATGTCAAATGCATTTATAAAAATTGTACAAATATTTCTAATAAATATAACTAAATATAAAACCAAGGTGCCTGCTTTTCCTCAACAATTTCCACCCCTCGGCACCTGGCTGTGTTGTCTTTGGCTTCCCAATTTGTAACCCTTTAAACCGTCTGACACGCGTATAATGTGACAGAATGTTCCAAACTACACATTAATTTTTGATCAAATGGCTTTCGACTGGTCCTTGGCCCGCCTTGTTCCTTGCGTCCGTTTCTCTGGATCCTTGAACGTTCTTGAAGTTCGAACTTCGAAGGGCTGTCAAATGACATTCGATTTCGATTCGCAGAGAGAAAACGTTTTCAGCCACCAAATGAAGTTAAGTTATCAAGTTGGCGGTTAGCTGGCAAGCTGGAAATTAATGAAATTTTTTACGTTCCTTCAGCCCGGCGGCGATTGGTCGAGGTTGCTGGCCATTGGGCTAACAAAAATTCATTTATTTTCATTTATTGTTTCACATTTCCCCGAGGACAGCGAGACGTTGCAATTACCGCAGCAAAGAAACTCACCCGAAACGGCACAACGAACACAAAAAAAAATCCTCGCTTCTGTCGCCGAGAAAAGTTTGAAAAATATACACTTTTTTTTTTGTCTTTCTTTTCCGCGAAGCTGGAATTTTATTTACTTTTTACTGCCCAGGCGTGTTCATAATTCTGTTGACTTGTCCCGTGGATTGTAATTCTTACTGCAGGACAAGCGCAAATACATAATTGAATAAACCCTGAGTTCGCAGGGCAGTTTTCCCGGGAAAAGGGGTGAGCAAGGGGGGCGAAAAGTTTTAATTCAATTCCTTGTGCGTTGTTAACTTGAGACTTGAAGTTGATTAATTTCGCATTTTTACGCTTGATTATACGAGTCCCACAAAACTTCGGCTTGCTAGTTGTAGAAGCTGCCTTAAGATTTCCTTTTGGGTGTTTTCTTCCTTTTTTTTCGCCTTTTATTTTTCACGCACACACATTCGAAGAGGAGGAAAGGAGAAAGGGGAGTCCTGCAAGGATGGAATCTTTTTCGTGGCTGGCAAAAATATGGCGTTGAATCCTTTGGGAAATTTCGATATCACACTGTGTTCCAGCTTTCTCGTCATGCCCACAAGTTCATTACACATTCGCCGGAGTCGAAATGAGCAAAAGTAATGGGAAATGCAGTGGGCAAAAGGGGTGGGGTATTTTCCGGAGTCAGGGGAGGGAAAGGGGGGGGGGGGGCTTTCTACAGGCAGGTTGATTAACCAGACTTAGAGACACAACCCCCAGTTACATGTGTGCCATAAAAATCGCAATTATTATTTCCTCCATTCGCTTCTGATTTGCGGAGTCGGGTGAAAAGTATCTGACAGTTTTCCCTGATTGCGGATAGATGATTTCGATGTAATCCGCTGATTGTAATTATGAGTGATCAATTATTCACAATTTAATTGATCGAATTGGAGTCAACAACAGAAATCAGTATAAAACAAGCATAGAATTTAAACCATAGATTGTGTTCTTTGGTTTACAAAAATCTATGTTTTTCTAAAACGATTAATATTGTAATTTAAATATTTGCTTGTATAATCACATTTTTTAAATTTAAGAACTATTTTCTTGAAAACATTTTAAATTCTGATTTTGAGTATGTCTATACAATTATTTACAACTTAATTGGTAGATTTTCAGTAAGTATCAGACAGTTAAAAAAATATGTTTTTCTATAACAATTAATAATTATCTTGTTATAGCACTCATAAACTTCTTTAAAATTTCAGAACCATTTTTGTATCAAATCTAAATATGCATATCTATAAACAATATCATATTCTATACATGGGCGGGGAGAAAGTTCTGTAGTTTAGCGAAGAAAGCAGTAGTAGAATCGCCACAAACAAAGGGAACCAGAAGAAAGACAAAGGCAAACGACACTTGGAAAGATATTCGCAAGAAAGCCGCCGAAAGAGGAACGCCATAAATCAAATGTATCTAGGTATCTATGAATATACGTATCTATGTATCCATTGTGCGCCTGTTTGTATGTAAATGCCAGACAATAGTTATGGGTATGCGGGGCTTAATTATACGCGACACTCGATTCGATTCGATTCGCTGGCAAATTAGCATATGACAAGGCCAGTTAACAGCTAGCAAAACAGTTAGCTAAACTCCGCGGATGGAGTCAGAGATGAAGATAGATGCCATGTAATTACCAGAGCGCAGAAACAAAACAATAAAAAGAAATCAAGAAAAAACCCAGCAATTAAGGGAAAGAATCTTTAAGATATGACTCAAATGTTTTGGCTTTTGTTTCATTGGCTAAATTTAGACATGGGTTTATTGCGGCAATTAGCATTTATAATATTATAGTTACGACTACGATTAGGTGGTAATAATTTAGACTTTAGCTTTGACTAAGTGTACAAAAGAGAAGATCACAAGATCACCTCGAATCGCTGATCCCGGGCGATGGGCTCCGCCTTGCTCTTCACCAGATACTTGGCGAACTCCGAGGGCGAGCGAAACGACTTGATGGGGAACTTGCCGAAGCGCCCGTTGGTCTTGGACACCACGTAGTAGATGGGATAGGGGCCCGGCGTCATCTGGACGGGTAATACTTGACCTTGGACCTCCACCCGATCCACCTGCTGCCTAGCGTCCAAGTTCAGTTGCTTCTGCTGCTTGAGTTTCTGCTTGGGAAAGGCTTTTAGTTCGTATTTCAAGGCTGGCTGCGTCGCATCTTCACCACTTCCTTCGCCACCCAGCAGCTTGGCGGGTCGAGGGCGCCTCTTCCGCATCTGCTTGGAGTCCACGTACTGGCGCGGCTTGGATTCGGTGGCTGGACGCAGGGTTTGGATCTGGAAGAAGGCCGAGTTCATTTGGCTGCCGGTGTTGTCCTTTTTAGGGGGAAGGTCCTGCGGATGCACGCGGATCACCTTCTGCGTCTGGTTGGCAATGCTGATCACATCCTCCTCGATATCCGAGGACTCCTCGATGGCCAGGGACACACTTGTCAATGCCACCAAGCAGAAAAAGCAGAGCTGAAAGATTTTAAATAATTACATTCATTTGTTTTGCTCATTATCCTTAGATATAATTTTAATTTAAAGTTATTAAAAAGTATTCTTAGCTAGAATTTATACTTCTATAATTTTAAAATGAAGAAAGTGGGCAAAGAAAACTCTTTCACATTGCAATGGTATTTTTTGATATTAATAAATTGTAAATTAAATTAAATTATATTTTTTATAATTTTAATTTTTTAAAAAATGTATAAGTCCCCTGTTGGGTTTTACAATTGTATGTTCTTAACGGTTTTACAAGATTTAATGAACTTGAACTTCAAAACCGATATTTTTAATAAACGTAAGGTGATTAAAATAGTTTTCACAGTCTAGAAGAGAATATAATTATTATTATCAATCACAATTACCATAAGCCGATGATTGCCGAACATCTTGTAAGATCACTTATGTGAACAATGTATCTGCCGATTCTGAAGCTTCTGTGGATTCCGCAACTAGCGACTGATGTTGGATGCTGTCGTTGGACGACTGAAAACACTGGAACACCCAGCGATCGCTGTAAGCTTTTGAGCCGGAGATCCCAGATATACCCCCTCCGTATTCCCCCTCAACGCGATCTGTTTATAATGAAGTGTTTGGTCTTTTTTTTTCCGTAGCTCGCGCAGTTTTGGAGGAGCCAGAACAAATAATGAGCCAAAAATTTGTTAGTTTTGTTTCGTCTTTTGTCATTTGTCGGCGCTTGTCCCCGCCATCCCATAAGATCCCCGATTTCAGTCCGCACAGTGGGTCAGGGTATGGCAAAAACTTTGATTTCTGTCGCTGATTGCCTCGCTGATTAATTTGTTTTGCGGCTGATCACCTCAGTTTGTTCTCCTCCCCATTTGACGTTGGTGATTGTTTTGTGCATTGTTTGATTCGAAGATATTTTTATCCATCAGTAGTGAACAAATTAGGTGGTTCTGGGTATCATCAATATGGTAAAAGGTTTATTTTTTAGGTGCAACCATTTAAATTATTACAAGGATATGTTTTGTATTATGAATTCTATGGTTTGATAACCATTTGTTTGCGAAGAACAAGATATTTTAAGAAAAACTACTTTATGAAAAACAATTTTTATAACGAAAACATTGTACATATTTTAAATATTAAAGAACTAATAATTTACCTAAAAATAATTTTTTTATAATTCTTAAAATAAGGGTAATAGTTAAGGTAATACCTACGACAGCTTGTTATGATCATCAAGAATTCTATGAATAAATTATTTAAATGAAATGCATCCAATAAATCTCTTAAATTTATTTCCGATGAATTTATCTTTTATTTGCCTTTCTTTTTTTAACTATTTAACTTTTGTTTACTTCCTTTGAAGAGTATTTCAAAGATGCCAATCGTGGTAATAATTTTTCCCGAACATCATTAGGCGTGCATTACTAATTATTGTAATGAAATTATTTATGATAATCGTCAAAGTCTCAGACACTGCACATTGTTGGCCATTCGGCGTGTGCACAAACGAATGGGCAGAAATAAAAATGAAATAAAGTACGTTTGCCAGCGAAAACAATTATAATTCAATTGTATTCAGATGGGAGATATAGATATAGAAGTCATGAAGCCGATGACTCAATGTGGTTCTGTTCCTAGTTGCGATTTCTGGTTTCGGCTCTTGGAACTTGGAACTCGACAAGCAACTTAAGATGGGATTTTCGGAGCGGAGTAATAAAGCTCAATGAAATTAGAGATCTTGAACTTAATGCTCTTAACAAGGTCAACTTTGAGGCGGATTGTAATCTTATAATTGAAGTTGTGAGCGCGACTCTTGAGTCTTGTGAAGTGCAAGAAAACTCTTTTGAATTGATTTACGAACATGGACAAGTTAATAACTCGGTTGTATGTCACCTGTGTGTTCGCAGCAGCTCATTAATATGCACATCGATGTATTGAATGGGTTTAATGAGAATTCATTGACCCAGTCTGCTTCGATTCGATTGAATAACTTCATTAATCAAGCTAGAACAAATCACCGCAAATGGTGATGATGATGATGATGATTATGCTAATGATGTGGTGGATCTAAAGGGGTCAGCGATTTGTATTGGCAAAATCTGTGATCTGTTGGCATGCATATTACCGTCGTAAAAATTCACTTTGCCATCGATAGTCGAGATGACAAAAACCATTTATAGCTTTCGAACATCAGAGCCAGCAAAAAAAAAGAAAAAATAGGGGGAAACCAGGGAAATGCAGCCACTCCAGACGGTAATAAAATGCCCGAGGAAGAGCACTAGGACCCAGACAATGGAATCCATTCCTCTGCTCGCCATCCTCCATCAATGTCGCGCCATCGATTGTTATTCAAAGCAGCCATAATCTGTGCCAAGACGTATAGACAAAGTGAATTTGCTCGGGGAGAAGTCGCATAAAGGGGTAAAGAATGGGGGCCCCTTTGGCTTTTTAGTTAGCCAAGTGTTCGGGGAATTGAGATGTAACTCAACAGGTTTTAGCTTTTAAGTCCCTTACTCTCTCGCAGGCCTTGCTAATGGATTATTTAAAGTGTCTTTAAAGTTGCAGAAATATGTGGTAGCAAAGGGGGTTGGGCACGCAAAGGATATCATGTGCCCGAGGCCTTTGTAATTAGATTGCCCGAAAAAGGACCTGATGTGGGTAGTGTATCTTTTTCCACCAGAGGTGACCAGTGCACACACAAGACGACATGTCTAACCCCTTTCTACCGCTTTTCCCACCCAGAGGCTAATGGACACCAAATCCGTGGACATTTGTTTTACTTTTTTGCCGGCAAAGTTTATCCTTTTTTTGTGGTTTGTTTTGCGGTCAGAACATAAATTACCTATTAGCTATAGGGATCACATATAATTTACGAGTGGCCAAAAGGTTCGCAATAATTACACACAGGTGTGGAGAATGGGTAGATAAGCAGGGACATATTTCCACCATCCAATGTCCAGAATGGATGTTTGAAATATTTGCTGACTCAAATAGTTGTTTTTGGAGATATCATCCACTTTTGAGGGTGGCATTATTCCACTTCGGTTGGCTATGGCCTCATCACATCACCCACTAAGTCCAAGGAGATGCAGAGCATGATTCTCGCTTTTATTACATGACAATTACCCACAATCAGGAGAGCATATGTGAGCCACATTCACACCGCAGTATGGCAATCGTAAAAAAGAATGGAGCAGCACTTGGTTGGCCAATAAACGTTGAGTCCTCCGAGTTGAAAGTTTCCCCCGCTGACATTACAAAACCCAAAATGGTTATGTCTTCGTCCTTATCCGACTTATCAGCTTGGAAATAAGAACTAGAAATGGCATTTTCGGCGGCTAAGCGAATGCTAACTTGGCCATAACAGTTAAAGAAATGCTTTTTCTTGGCAACAGCAGTTCTGTTAGACGAATAAACTTTGCTTAAAACTTGGTATCTTAAAGTAATGTTTAAAACTATTAAGATTGTATGATATACTATTTCAGCTGTTTTACATTTAAGATTATAGCAAAATCAAAACCCTCAGCTTTATATAAATAGTTATATTTTATAATGTGAAATAAATAAAATTATTTAAAGGGTGAACTAATTTAATTTCCTTGGGGTTTTTAATGTTTGTATTTTAGTATTAGTACATAAACTATATTTATCTTTGATTTATTATATAAATATGAATATCTAAACAACTTATTTAAGAACTAATCTGGGAAAAATTAGTTATTCAGCTTATAAATTACAAGCTTTTGTTGCATTAAAAAACTTACTTAACAAATTAGTTAAGATTTTTGTAAGCCAAAAAATATGGATTTCTTAAATTTAGATTAAATTTTTTTATGTATTTTACAAAAAAGTTTTAAAGTACATTTTATTTATCATTTATTTTTTTTATTTCTTCTTGTTGTGTTTTATATTTTTAAGTATCTTCTTTTATTTAAAGTATGGCTTTGGAAGAGCTGTGCTTATTAATTTGGCGTGTGTGCCTTCAATCTGAAAGAACAAACATTTAAAGCCCCAGAACTCGAGCAAATATTTAACTTGAATCATCGTAAATTCGTTGCGAAAAATGCTTTTGTTGGCCATTAAAATATTTAACGGATTGCTGCTGATGGACTGGGCGGTGGCCTCCTCCTCCTCCTCCTCCTTCTCCTCCTCCAAGTTGCCCTCGGCTCCACGGCGAGGAAAAGCGGCTTGGGGTGGCGGAAAATGGGAAAGGGGAAATCCCAACACGAGTGTGCCTGTGTGTGTCTGCACCTAAATCCCGACAATCGGTGTAGAAAGGTGCCCGCCAATGCCGCGATGACTCCGCCCTGAATCGTTTGGGGTTCCAACTTGGAAGTTAGACGAGGTCCTTCACTGCGCAGCTGCGGCAATTTCGCCTCGTCCAGTTGGTGCAAATCGTTTGGGAGGGGGGCGTAACTGGGGCTTTGAGAAGGGGTGATGGGGATCCACTGTTTCAAGACTGTTTCATTTCCAAACTGTTTCCGTTCAAGGGACAAGCGAGGAGAAATTCGGAGGACTCTCCAGTGATTTCAAGAAAATGTTGAAAATACTATATATAATTTGGCACAAAACAAGTACTGCAGATTTAAAACCGGTTCAGTGCGGACATCTCACCAGAAGATACTCTTTGTAACCTTTTAAACGAACATCACGTATCTCTGGCACACGCACAGCCAATTAACGCTAATGCAGGACTCATCATTTCACGCCTTACGGTGTGCCATTAACCCCAGGTGAAAATTTCGGGGAGTGAGTAGAGAGTTCCACATGCAAATGAAATGGCAAAGGGTAAATGGCAAATGGCAAATGGAGCCTGTCAATATGGTTTTCGCCCCATCTTGCAGAGGGGAACCCATAAAAATGGTATATGTATGTATGCGAGTGAGTGTGTGGACCTTGTTGCGAACACTGTTTTGCAAGGTGCTGATTATGGCCTTTGATATGCAAATGAACCGGTTTTACAGTCCTCCTACTACCAACAAAAACCTGCTTCCACTCACTCTGCAGGGCCGAAAAACAAATGGCGCTAATGATGGGGCAAGATGACACCTTGTGGCCCATCATGACCACTCATACGAGGCCAAAGCCAAAGCTAAAGACTCTGGAATATATGAGAACCGAAAAAGGGTTCTTAACGCCACTTTCAACCCCAATTAGACTCATTAGGCAGAAAGGCGCATTACAATGGATATGGATACTATTCATACCCCAACCCCGGAAAAAGCCTATTTCGAGGTGCGAAACGTGGGCGCTGACTTTGGAGTGATTTACGACACAAATTACGGGCTTAAATGGACAAACATGCCGGGTTTTAATCATAGGCTGGCATAGTTGGGCGGTCGGGCAGTCGGATGTGTCCATTAACGCGACGGGGAAACTATAAAGCAGCAGAGGTGCCCGCTGGGGTCCCCGAATGGGCATTAAGCATGTGCGACATAAATTAATTAACCTTTTCTCACATTCTCTTCACGCATTGTTAGCCAGCATGTTTATGCAAAACTATAGTCCTCGTTTTTGGGAAATAAAGGCTGCAAAAGAACTCTGTGGGGTGGCATTAGCCGGGAGATCATATAATTTCCATAAAACCTACGCTTCTTTATAAAACTAATGCAAAAACCTTGTCGGTGTGAAAGGCTTATGTACTTTTACATTTAATAACTATAAAAGGGGAGGTCTAACTTTGAGTGTTATTAAAATTTCTTTTTGGTATAAGAACAAAAAATGTAATTTTGAAGTTAAGATCAATTTATAAACTAGACAAAGTATTTAAAAATCTATACATACTTTTAGTCGGTAAACCATTTTTATTTAATTACTATTGCTTATCTATTTTTGTAATTATACCTAATATTAACTTAAAAAAATGCTCTTTAATTTCCCTATATCAAGCATGACTTATACTTTCAAGAATTCATAACCTCTGTGGCTTTTTATTTCCAAACTGTTGTAGATTATTTTAATTACCGATAATTTGAAGGTTCCTTTTATTTCGGCAGCCATTTACTTATTTTGAAGTTCAAAATGAATCACACTTTATTAATCGTCAGGGGTTTTTATTTGCCAATCCATGAAGAATATTTATTATACATTCTTATCGCAAAACTGTTGTATGTGGAGTGACGATAAAAGTAGTGCCTGGCTCGCTTGAAGTCGCGTTTTTTTATTAGTTGAAGAGCTCGAAATAAATACGCATAAAAATTCAACAAATTGGGTGAGAAAGAACTCGGGGACAAGGGCTATGTTGCTTAGAAATGGCCCTCCCGGGAAATTATAAATAAATATGCCTCTTGGTAGAAAAAAAAAACCAACAAAAGTAAAAAACGAAAAGAAAAAGTTATACACGCAAAATATTTAAAACCGTTGGTTGGATGGTTGGATGGTGGGGGGGGTATGGACTTTGGGGTTTAGAAAAGTTGCGCCTAATTGTAAACGGCCCAGCAATGGATGACACTTTATGAGTACTCGGGGCCCCGAGTTGAAAGTTGAAAACGTTACTCTGCACTCCGTGAAATTGAATTAAAACCGGACGAGGGGTGGCCATTGCAATCCGGCCGGAGTTCAAAATGTTTTCCTCGCCCAGGGCGACGGAACACGGGACTTAAGCGGCATTAATTATGACACCGAGGGGGAAGAGGGGGGGAGGAAATGGGGAAAAAGCCCAGTACTGCAGACTGAGCCCATATGTATGCTTCCCCGCCCCCTTAAACAATCCACATTGCACTGTCAACCTGGCAAAATTTAATTGACCAACTGGTAAGTAGGGGGGGAGAAATGCCGACCGAAAAGGACGACGACGCAGGGCCAAAAGGACGACTTTGCACAACTGACACAGTGAACGGGTGCTGGAAAATCGGATAAAATCGGGTGGGAAATGCAATCGCATAACGATAATTCCGTGGCCAGGATACCTGCCTTTAGGCCTGGTCCTCCACCTATTTTCTTTCCCAATCCCAATGCCAATCCCAATCCAGTTCGGTCCCACCTGGGAAAGCACATTAAATAATTACCGCAAATGGGCTTGGCGATAATTTTTGCACCAAAGACCCGCCGCAATAACAACAACGGCCAGCTGGAAAATAAAAATGTAATTGTAATTGCGAAAACAATAAACAAATGTGCCATACAGAGGACTGCATCCAAAGTTGCACTGGGGGAATACAAATTCCGTCAGCATTAAAAAAAACGATGGGCAGGGTTACTTTATGGGCCATCTAACAAAACTTAAAATTGTCTATAAAAATAATAGTTTAATTATAATAATAGATTTTGTGGTTTAAGTAACTTTATCTGGTATAAATATTATGGTATTTTATTGCGTATTTTATTTTCCCGGATCTTAAAAATATTTTAAGTTACTTAAGCATTAAGTATAATACATTTTGTGTTTTAAAAACATTATTTGCAATACATTTTTTGGGACACAATTGTGTATTTTATTTTCCATGTCGCCGTAAAATCGTTATGCGCATATCGTTTTTACATGAAATAATCTTTTCGAGCATATACAATTTATCTGGCCGCATATCAAGTTCAAATTGATATTACATAATGTAAAATCGATCTACGTTTCATATCGATTTTTTTCGGGTGCATCTTAAAAATACTTTTAAGTACCTATTATATTTTTAGAGTTTAGATTTATAAGCCTATCAAAGATAGCTAAATTTTTCTGTGTTATAGATTTACAAAAGCAGTAAGATTTATCCACAACCTATTATACCCTTTGGCACCTGCTGTTTAGGGTATTAAAAATTGTATTTAATTAACGCCACCGGCTGCGCTTCGATTCTGTTGCATTCCTGTGTGGCTTTCAGGTATCCTGGGTTGGGAGTTCGATGGAGCGGCAGGATAATCGTGGGGGTCGTGGTTGTCCATTTAATTTGCATTCGCAGTTCAGTTCATCGAACAATCGTTTTAAAGCGAGTCAACCCCTTGGCAATGACAATTTACTCCCAGGCGGGCACTTCTTTCGAGGACCTGAATTATCCATTGCCAACTCCCAAGGCGTTCCCTTCGCACTGGCTACTTAAAAATGCATGACCAAGGATGCTTTCTTCGCCAGAAAACCCCTTTCGCACCTACAAACCAACGCCAGTTGTTCCATCATTTACCAATTAGTTAATTTCCACGGCCCAAGTAGCTGAGAAATCTTTCGAATTTTGAATACAAGTGTCTTTTAATTTCTTATTAGCGGTTTATTATCCCCGCGGACATTTGGGCCATTAATATGCAGAGAGGCCCAGGCGGCAGCGCGGCCGAAATCATTAATTTTAATGAGCCCCGAACAGCCAGCGAAAGTAGCCCGAAAAGGATTATGGTGCTTGAGCATTCGGTTAATTACTTAATAATTTGGGCAGGTGTTATTTTTGGAAAGTCAATTCATAGGGCGCCCGGAGACCCTGGGCAAAAGTAATTGGATGCTGTGGAAGTAATTAGAACTTTGGGGAATTAGAAGAAAGAATTTTTGGATTTGTTTTGAAATTTATATTTTAAGGAACAAATCTTAAGAAGATAGGGCTTTAAAAACCATAATACATTTTTTTTTAAGTGTTTAGGTTTCCTAGTTTATAAGAACTATGATTGAACAACACAAAAAAAGTGGTATTTTAATAAAAAATCAGTTTTTCTAGCTGAAATAATGCAAAATAAGGTTCAAATATGGAATTTAAGACATCGTTGAGCTCGTTATTTAATTTTCAACCAATTAGCATTCAAACCGGAAACCTTTATTTTTAACCATTTTTTTTAAATTATTATGTAACCCCGTGATGGTGGTCGGTCTTTAATCTGTAGGCCATAATCAACCCAAATTAAAACTGAAAAACCATTAAAAAAGAGTATTTTTGTCCAAAATCCTTGTTTCTACTTTCCGTCCTAAAAGATTTTAATATTTCTTTTCATATTTCACATTCAAAACCGAAAACTTCCTTTCGAACAGTTCCTATTTTAGCCAGCATCAATCAGTTAAGTATGGCCACAAATCGTTTATCCCCAAATCAAACTAAAAGTGCAGCCTTTGAGATCAAACCGAACTTGTTTCAGGCCCAATCACTTTGAGTGCTGATCACGATCCGAGAACCACGGGGTTAAGGGGCCTGGGGGGCTAGGAGGAGTGGGATCAGTTCGACGGACAGAAAGCGAATGGAACCATTAATCCGTAATTTGCTGCTTGTGAAGTCGGGCGACTAAGTAATAATTTTTAATAGGAAGCCAACGCCATAAATGGTCAATAGTTGCCACTCAGTTTTTGCTGCCGCTGTCCCGCTGAATTTTGTTTTTTATTTACTTCTTTCTTTCCTTTCGGTGTGTCTGGCGATTTTAGCCTGATCCCTGACAAAAGACGGGAACTGATTTTGGCTTTGATGGAATGCCAAAATCGATTCGGAAATTCGCGGCACGTGCAGAGTGGCGATCAGAGGAAATCGGGCAGTTAAAGTTTTCCTATACTGCAGCTCCTATTCCTTGCCGTAATTTATGAACTTTAATTGCTGGCTTTTATAGAAATGGATTGGTGGAGAGGCTATAAAGCATTAACAGTTAGAGACGCTGGCGACACTTTTAATTGATTTTCTACCCTTTTGATTTAATTTATGAACTGTTCGCCATAATAGGCTGCCCGCTGGCCGGTTAAACATTTAATCAATGTTCGAGTATCTCAAATCTGCACTTGCCAGCCCGTCGGCCTTTCAGCCAGTTTGCTTATAAATCTTATAAATATTTATGAGCCAGCCCAGCCAAAGCTAATGACAAAGTGATAAGGACAATTAAGGAGAAAGCAGCTGCTGGCCAGGGCCACTTCGATACTGAAATGTGTCACCAGAGTGGATTCTATAGATGGAATCGTTCGTGAGATCGTGAGAAAAAATATGTTAAAAAAATTACAAATCTCATATTCAAATTTTAGTTATCTTAAGTTATTTAATAGTAGTAATTTTCGATATTAAATGGTATTTTTTATAACAAGAAAAACCTTATCTAATAGTATTAATAATAAATATATATTTATTATATGGACATTTGAAATGGTATATTTTTTAAAAAGCAAGTATAAAAATATTTTTCAAAATTCTTTAGATTGTAAGATCCACCTTTTATATTAAATTTTTTATTATTAAAAATCGATTTTATTGTATTTTAAGATAACCTTCGTGTCACGTTGCCATGTCCAGTCAATGCTAGCCCGTTCATCAGCGATCAACTTGTAAACACGACGAACAAACTGCTGGCTGTAAAATATTGCTGCATTTTTGATCACTTGTCATCCCTGCATGATGGACGATCGTAGCAGAACACAGCAGCACATCTCATCGGTGGACCTGTAGAGAGTGCCTCTCCAGATGCCCCCAATTCCTGAAGACCCTTCTTGGCCTAAAGGAACTAAGGAACAGCTCCACTTCAGTGGCAGTCCGAGTTTGAGTCTGAGTCTGAGGAGAATTCCGCAGAACCTGTTGACAACACTTGTGCGACAAGCGAAACGATCTCGCTTTTTGCCTCCGCTATTTATTATGTTTACTAGTGCCTTCGCCCTTCGGCGATTCGATGGTGGAAAAAAGTGCTGGCCGAGGTGTCGATATCGCACAATGATTTTAATGATGGGATCGAACCGAAACCGCTGGGCACAACAAAAAAACACTGGGACGAGCGGCCTGTTGCAGCAAATCGCTAAGATGCCAATGCTGATAATCAATAATTTTTATATTTTTGCCACATCGCCGGTCGGCTTTGCAATCCAGCTCAAAGGAGCCCGGATATTTGCTGTTTCAGCTCACCCCCTTTCGGCCAAAGGACAGCCAAAGGACATGACAATAATCCTTAATTACAGCTCACCCAGAGCCAGCGAAATTCGAATCATAATTGGAGTTCAATGATTCAACCACAATTGTCTGATTTTGATTCCGAGGTGGTGATTTGTATTCTTACTTTTATTTTTAAAAAGGAAGGTAGGGCTTTTTTTTTAAAGATATAAGCGCATTCAAATTTTTAAAAATATTCTAACTTACACTCTTTATATGGGTGATTTTCTGTGTACAATTTCATAACAACCTAAATTCAGATACATTTATTTTAGGAACTGGAATCTTGTATACTTGTTCAAATGCACTGGCACTTCCAACGAAATCTGAGTTCATAAATCAAGTGTAAGATGTTTTTCGATATGGCAAGTGGCTGCTCAATTCTCATGGAAATGTAATCATTTTTAAACACACATATTTTTCGGATAACAATTTCTTAAGTCTGTCAATACAATTTTTATGTTTAAGAAGCCTGAAGTCTTTGAATGTCTGAATTTGGAACTCTCATTCCATTAAGCAGTCACCTTTGATTTAACGTTTTGGTATTCCGTATGCAAAACAAATTGACAGCCAAAGCGAGATTTCCTTTCAGGACTCTTGGCGCAAAGCACTCGATGTTCGATAGTGTCAAGTGGAAGAAGGTCTCCTGTGACTACGGCAGACTTAACTTAACCCTTGCAGGGGTAGAGCAATGCCACATATTCTTTTATTAATGCCGAAAAAGAGTAGTGGTGAATTTTTGCGTGGAAAAGTGCCAGCAATTCCATCAAAGTTCAACCCTTTGAGTGCTGAATTTTCCTGTCACGTCAAGAGAGAGAGCTCCCCCCTTTTTCCCCTGTCCTTACTTTACACATTTTCCCCCAAAATGAAAACATCGAAATCACATTCAGCTGATTTGGTTCGAGGTGTCGTCGTCTGGAGTGAAAATTGGTAAATTCCATTGGTAATGGTGATTGCGAAACCGCTTACGACTTGGCAAGGAGTCCACACAGGATGGAATCAATGTCGGCAATTAAAAAGCTTGCAAAACCGAGGGGTAAGGATATAGGCAAAGCAATTCCTGGAAAGACAACTTGATGTGCAATAAAAGTTCTGGCTTCTGCGATCCAAAAAAAGGAGACCCCCAGGAAAAACGGCAGTTGCGAAATTGGATTTCTGACCCTTTGGCCAGCCATGTGTGAAGGTCCTTTGGCCATTTCTATTTGCATCTAATACATAAACATAATGCGTTAATTTCAAAGGAACTTGGCAAGGAGAAAAAAATATATGCAAACAAACGAAAAATATTTCCTTTTTTTTCCTGTGGTTGGTAATCAAATTTGCGATGTTGTTTTTTTCTTTCTTTCCTTTTTTTGACTGGCACATCTTACTGAATTGCTTGGCCGGGCATATTCCCGGGGGATTTTTTTGGGGGGTGACCGCAGGACAGGACAGGACACACAGGACATGAGCGATACAAATAAACAAATGATGTAAATTTCATTTTCCACGACTTTGAATTGCTCAAATATGAAAATATGAAAAGCCAGGCCCTTAAATAAATTACAGCAAATTTATTTTACAGTCGAAGGTGATTCGGAAAAGGACCGAAACTATTTGGAGAGAGAGCCCCTTTTTATGGGAAATATTAGATTCATCAAAGTTCAGGAGATTTGCATTTATTTCACATTTGTCAAGGACCAGCTGCTGCCGAAAAGGGTCTTAAATGTCAGCCTCATCATCGGACTCTGCCGGTGCAGACATTAAAAACCACTTTTCGAAGGCGGAAAATCCTCAAACTGATTGGCATTAGCCAAATACGTATGGAATGGAAATGAAAATGATAAATGTCAAATAATTCCGGGATTCACGCCGAAAATGTCAATTTCAATTTGAGGCCCTGAATGAAATGAATGATTCGGTTTTAATTCTGCTGGAACGCAAGGCAGAAAGTAGCAGGTTGTCCTGGGGATTTTCCGGGTGGTGAGTCTGGCTGGCTTTCCCCAGTCGAAGGTGGAGTTTTCTTTTGACACGGCTGTAACCATAAAATGCTTTAAATTAGCATATTAATAGCTTCGATAGCGTTAGTTTATTCGACTTGAAAATCAGGAGATCATACGCACATACTCATCCTGCCGCACAGGATACTCGCGGGTGCCATAAAAAATTCACACAACAGCAATTCTGCAGCTCAGAGATCCCAGCGATTAAAATTATGCAAACGCATTATCTGCGTAGCCTGCATTTCTGGATGGAATGAGTTTGGGAACGTATGTATCTAGGGAGCCATGGGCCGTAAACACTCAATATTCGTTGCCGCAGGATCTGATTCTTTACGAAAGTAAATTGTCTATAGGCAGTCTCTATGCAAATGCGGAAATCGCACGGAGCACTTAAAACAAATCCAGATAGAGACATCTGGGGGAAAAGCGGGAAAAACCTATTAGAGTTCACTTACCCAGAGGTTCATAAATCAAGTGCTAAGATTGGTTTTGGATACAGCTACCATACTTATGAGGTTTTAATTGCTTTGTGACACTTTTCCTGCACCCTGAACGTTCTTTTGCTTGAGAAAAAAAGGATTATCAGTAGCAATAAATTTGGAACAAAAAAACTTAAGGAATATCCAAAGATGAGTAAATCAAATCTGGCAGAGTTTGGAAATGTTCCATAAATCTCTTTAACGTTTGAACACTTGTTTTGAGCTAATCACTATTAATTTGAATTTTTTGAATACAAAATATCAACGAATTTACCATGAATATGCCAATAGGATATTAGAAACTAATGCAAAGTATATTTATATCTCGAATAGTAAAAATTAATACATAACTCATTTAGAACATAAGGCCTAAAATCGATATACGCATGTAAATTTCTGGTTATGCAATACGCATATCGTTTTAACATGAAATACTCGTTTCAAGCATATCGAATTTACGGGGCCGCATATCAAGTTAAAATTGATATTACATAATGTAAAACCGATATACGTTTCATATCGATTTTTTTTGGGTATACACTCAGTAATTTTTAAAGATTAACCAATAGACACTGGTCCGTTAACTTCTCAAGTTCCCTCAGTTTTCATGGGAGGATTGATGATTTGGGGAGTGGTTTTTGGATGGGGCAAGGATGTTCTATAGAGTGCAGGACAATTACCACAACCGCCGGGAAACTGCAACTGTGTGCGCTTTGCCCATCTTGCTGCCTATTCAAGTGTCCATTTTTAATTAACACTCTGACAATTTGACGCGAAATGCATTTCAAGTGTGTGTGTGTGTAAGTAACCACGTGTGTCCGTGTGCAAGGACTAATACTAATATTGCTGCCACTGCGGCAAAGGATGCATATGCATGCCGATGAGCCTTTGGTTTTGTGGGGAGCTGAGAGCTCTGCGCTGAATGTTTAGAATGCAATTGACGTGTCAGAGGGCAAATGCCCGGGGGCAGGGGCGTCCGAGAGGGGGGCGTAGAAGGGGTCAGGACATCAGACAATAAGGGGGTGTGGCTGATAAATGTTGCATGCGCCTGTGTAACCCAATTACCGCTCTGCAAATTACCCACACCGCGTCCACAAAGGATTCCTGGAGTTATGGGTCGGGGTCCACAACATTCCTAGACTCGCTTTGCATAATTGATGACAAATTGAAATCATGTTTATGGCATTCGGGCTGGGACATTCCATAAAATATATTTTACATAGATTTTGATGCCGACAGTCTTCGCCTCAAACCCATCAGGACTTTCCCTTTTCCTCGACTTTTTGGCCCGCCACCAGACATACTATACATAGGCCATAAATCCCGAACTGGCCAGGCCAAATCAAATGGCCAATGGATCAATTTGCGGTTGATGGAGCTTAGCCGCTTGAGTCTTCCTCACGGGGCTCGTAAATCGCAATGAGTGGGGGCCATAAATTTTCAATTGGTCAGTGGCTAAGGGAAAGGGTGAAGTAAAGGACCGTACCAAAAAAAAAACCTAGGCTAGCTAATGATTAAGGACAACATTTCCTAAAGAGGAGTTATTTATAAAAAAAAATTTGAAATTAATATAATGTTTTTAGTAAATACCATTTTTAATCACTAGACTTAGGATTATATGCGAAATCACTTTTGAAACAAGATACAATTTTATTGTATAATGACATAATTATGATATTATCTGAAAATCGCATCGTATAAAATGGATTTCTGATATAATCTGACGACCATTAATTATTAAACAAAATATATCAAACAATATCTGAACAGATTGTAAGAACAGGGAGCTAAAACTCATCTTAAAATTCAAATTTTAAGTTATACATCTACAATTTTCGGTTAGCAGGGTCATCTATCAAATCTCGGCCAGAAGATGTCCATCACGATGAAGCGGAAGACGGTGATCTCACCGACGGACCTCCTGAAGACCCTCGAGTTGTCCGGCGATGAGGACCTGGACCTGCAGATCAAGAACTGGGTGATGTGGGACCGCAACGAGGCGACGCTCCACCAGGTGACCGAGGCAGTGAAGGATCAGGACTGGGAGGCACTGCGGGTGAGGTTGTGCCGCAGGATCACCTACTTGGCCACCGGCTTGAGGGGTGGCATGCGGGCGGGTTTTGATTCCTTAAACGACGTGGTGATCATCGAGGTGGCCCAGGGCATCTGTGCCTACCTCCTCGACGTCTATCCGAGCATCCAGAAGCGGCAAACGCAGGGCGTGGTCATCGGCTACGATGGCAGGTACAACAGCAAGCGATTTGCCCAGCTCATTGCCACTGTGTTTCTGAACAACGATTTCAAGGTGTATCTCTTCACCCGGATGACCCCGACGCCCTTTATCCCCTTCACCATCGTGACGCTCCAGTGTCTGGCGGGGATCGTGGTCACCGCCTCGCACAATCCGAAAGAGGACAATGGCATCAAGGTTTACTGGTCGAATGGGGCTCAGGCGATGGCTCCGCATGATCAGCGAATTCATGACTATATGCTAAATAACCTGGAGCCAAAGCCATCGTCCTGGGAAACTTCGGTGGTACTCGACCATCCGCTGGTCGAAGATCCCTATCGTCAGATATACCCGCTGTTCTACGAGACCCTGAAGAAGCTTTTGCCGCCGATTTATCTGGAGACCAACGAGTGCAGCCAGCTGCGATTCATCTACACGGCTCTCCATGGCGTTGGTTATCCCTTCATGAGGGAGGCCTTCTACCAGGCGCGACTCAAGCCGGTTATTCCTGTAGTCGAGCAGAAGGATCCAGATCCCGAGTTCCCCACTCTCACCAAGCCAAATCCGGAAGGTAAATGAACATTTAAGAACTGAAATAGGTTATCGATAAGTAGAACAACGTCTTAACCATTTAGGGTCCGTTTTCTCGAGTGCCAGTTATAAAGGCAAATCGGTTTTCTGATGTCACGTTAGACTTATTTTTTTTATATTTTTCCACCTATTATAAATAATTATTTGGGACACCTTGCGATTCTTTTTGATCAATTCTAATAAGAATTTATACTTTTCTGCACTAAGAGCCGAGTGCCAGTTAAGTGATGGTTAAAAAACTGTCCGACTAAGCTAACGACAAGATAAAATTGTCTTAAAAGAAAATTCCCTGGATGTTATTTATAGACAGTGATTTGTTATTTTGAAAATTTCTCCCATTTTAGAGGGCAGGGAAGCCCTGAAGCTGGCCATCAAAAAGGCGGAGTCGGAGCATTGCACCCTGGTGCTGGCCAATGATCCCGATGTGGACCGCCTGGCCGTAGCGGAATTGGATCCCCGGGGTCGCTGGAAGCTGTTCAATGGCAACGAACTGGCCGCTTTGTTCGGATGGTGGGCCCTGGAGAACTACAAGACCAGGACACCAAAACCAGCTGTTCCGAACTGCGTAATGATAGCCACACTGGTGAGTTCGCGAATCCTGGCGGCAATGGCGAGAGTAGAGGGTTTTGTCTTTGTGGAGGGCATGCCGAGTTTTCCCTGGATGGCACATCGTGCTCTGGAGCTCCAAAAGTCGGGTAGGGTGGTACTCTTTGCCTTCGAGGAGTGTTTTGGTTACATGTTTGGGATGAGCCTGCCGGATAAGGATGGCATAGGAGCAGCCATGCAGTTGGCCACCATGGCCTGTTATTTAAGGAGTACGAGGAATGTAACACTGATCGAAAAGCTAAGGGAGATCTACGATACCTATGGTTATCACTCCTCCATCTCGTCACTCTTTATGGCCGATAGTCCGGATACAATCACTACTATCTTCGAACACTTACGCAACTTTTCGGACGAAGAAGGTTATCCCAAGTGCATTCTGGATGAGGAATTCGAGGTGGTGCATGTCCGTGACTTGACCACCGGACTGGACACCTCCTTCGGAGACGGAAAGGCTCGTCTGCCCGTGAATCCCGATGCTCAGTTGATTACCTTTACCTTCACCAATGGCTATACGGTCACCCTTCGAGCGGCTCCCAACGATATCAAGATCAAACTTAATGCGGAGATTTGCGGTTTGCCGGAGGAAAAGAATTGGGAAGAGCTCCATGAGAAACTGAACCGGATGACCAATGCCGTCGTGGAAGAGTTCCTTCAGCCCGAGGAGCATGGTCTTACCGATTCCTCGGTAATTCAATAGACTTTAAGAAGTAAAGGAAAAATAAAGATAGAAGATACGTTTTATGATGTAATCATATTTTTTAATTTTTTTTTTCATTATTTTCCTTAATTTTTGTAATTTGTTTTTTGTTTATCGATAATATCGATAGTGACTACCATCGAAAGCCAAAAACATCGATACTGTCCCCTATCGATTTTAGATATTTAATCTAGATTTAAACTGGAAATATTTTGTAATATAGGTATAATGTGAACTATGTTTCTTGGATTAGGAAACACCTTAATTACTTATATGAAAATATTTTAATCATAAAATCCAAAACATCGTTCTTGTTTGTCATGCTTTGTTGAACAGATTTACGGGAAACCTTTAGCCTTGCCTATTAAAGTGCGGTGAAAATGTCTTAGGTGAAGATGGGGAGCCGGAAAAGCCGCAGAACGCCAATTAAGCGTACACAGAAATTGCCAACAACCATGTGGGTTATGTGAGCCAAAAAAGAAGGAGGCCAAACATGGCCATCATCATCATCCTTTGTCTCCTTTGCCACCGCACACAAACGTATCTCTGTATCTGTATCTCTAACCGAGCGAAAGTATCTCGGCAAGACAAACACTGAAATTTTATAGTTTGCCTGCTAATTGCACTCTGGGGGTGCTTTCACCTCCCACACCCCCCTTTCGAGGACGCTCCACCCCCTTGATTGTGTGGTAATCGCTTCCGATTGTGCGATTCAGCAAAAGTCAGCTCACATAATGAAAACAGTGATTAAGAGTTGGCCAGGCGGCCATCATATAAGTCGTTTGGAAGTCACTCACAAGTACAAGGCTTATTGTTTCACTTTGGATTTCGGGGTCCTCACACACACACACATACATATCGTACTCGTATTTGTTTAACAGGTCAAACGGAATATTTCAATAGGTTAAAAACGTAGAGTGCTCAGGTAAACACGGCGATGATCCCCGAGGTCGTCGTCAAGTCAAATTTCATTCAAGACAAAAGGTTGGCCCCCATCCTTCTGATATCCTTGCCTCTTCCATGTGGCCATTAAATTTTCCCTAAAATACATACTCGAACCGGGATCCAAACGCACACGAATTAAATATTAATCCGTGTCGACGAGTGGGTTTTTTTTTCCTTTTTTTCGGATGGGTTTCTCCACGTTTTACACGGTTAGTGGCGATGCGCCAAGGTTAGTGCATTATTAAGCACTGTTTATGCGACATTAGGAACATAAAAGGCGACCCAAAGTCGATGTAAATAAGACACGGGCCCCTGGCAAATCAACAAAATAAAACGAATGTCCCACATGTGGATGGGTGGGGTTTTGGGTGAGCTTCGAAAATTTAAAATAACTAAGGGGCTTTCGGGCTGTAAAAACGGGAATATGAAGTGAGATATGTTTATGGATGGGGGATGGATTTTTGATGGATTAAAATATATGTAGAAATTTAAGATATTTCAAGGAATTTTTAAATTAAAAGTTCCTTAAAATATATTATATGGTTTTTAATAATTTTTAAATTTGATAAAATATATAATAAAGTTAAAGAAATATTTTTAAAATTCTTGACCTTAAAAGTTAAGTTAGATGAAATTTGATTTCGTAAATTTTTAGTAATAAATGTAATTTTGGTTAAACATTTTTTTTAATCGGCCACATGATATATTCCCGTTTCAAGCTCGTTGCAGCCGCACAAATTGGATAATAATCCGTTCGCTATGCACAATACCCTAACAATTCACCAATAGGATTTTGAACATTCTGGCCTTGTGGCACACATATGTTGTGGATATTCTGTTACACCAGCCCCGGCCGCACCCGTAGTCCGTCGTAATGAGGAGCGACCGTAGAACCACCCCCGGGTCCTCGAATGGCTACAAAAAAAAAAAGAAAATACGGGGTGCCCTGGGCACTGGGACAATGGCATCTTAAATTCGCATTCGAAATGAAGCGAGCGGTGGTAAATTGATTACGTGCCACTTGCTCACATCATCAATTTCAGTCCATATGCGCGAAAATCCTTTGACTAACGAGTGCCACAGGACCCAGGATCCCTGGCACCCACAAATTGTTAGTTGACACTCGAAATTTCTGGTGTTCAGCATCGTTAATTAAGAGCATTTGTTGACTTCCGGTGCGGCGACCACTTATTTGCTGTTTGTTTTTCTTTACACCCGATTTCCTGCGGTTCCGAGGGAGGCAGTTTCATGATTTTAATCAGAGGATTATGCATGTTGAAAGCTGAGTGATATCAAGTGTTAGGCGTTTAAAATATTTATCGAAAGTTAAGATTCACCCAATGGAAACAGCATAACTCCTCTGTGAATTAAATTATTTGGAATACTTTTGGAGAAATTCTGTTTTATGTAAAGTGAAATGTTTTTATATGATCATTCCTAAAGGTATCTTGTGTTTAGTTCCTATTTATTTTTTTGTACAAGAAAAATATACAAAATATATTAAAATAATACCAAATCTATTATTTAAAAAATTACTAAATGATAATAAAAGTTAAATATTCATTTTGAAATAAAGTAACATTTAGGTCTTGTTATCAAAGAAATATAAAAAACTTTTTTAAGACCATAAGTTCTACCATTTTAAGCATATTTTGAAGTTTGGGTTCAGGATTTCTATTGCAAAAATCCTAAATGTTAATTTCCTAATTCGTTCCTCCCTATTTTTTGTGAATAAATAGTTTTTATTTCTATAATAAATATTAATACAATCAATAATTCATCAGTTTCATGGCAGCTGCAAGGATCGTCGTCCTTCGCGTTTTCCCCCTCACTCCCTCTCGCCGCATCTCTTTCTAACAATTTGTTTTTACTGCTTTATTGTTTTCGTTTTTGTCGCATAAAAATGACAACAAATTAGTTTGGCTGCCGTCGGTGGTTTCCCGCTGGGTTTTTCACAGTTCTGTTCGATATCCGTTTGTTTGTATTTCGTTTGTTGTTTTTGTTTTTTTTTGCCTGTCTTTCCCGACTCTGTGTCCTTGAGTGCTGGCCAATAAATTATGTGAAGGATGCTGTCACTGCAGCGCCTCACTCCCCTAAAATCGTCCAAATCTAGGGATCGGGGTTTATTTTCGAATCCGGCGAGGGCGCGACGTGTTTTTGATTAGCTTTATTAAATATGCAAACAATAAAAATGCTGTCCTGCTTTTTTCAGACTTTGTTTTTGTGCACAAAAGTGTAAAATTCGTCGGAAGCTTAATTGCCGGAACATTTCTATTAAACAAACTCAAAGGTAGATGTAAAAAAAGCGAAAAAAAATCATAAATTTAATATGCATTGCTTACAACCCTCTGGATTTCACGGTAAACAAATTGTTTGTAATGCATTTTAATTCTGTTTGGTTTTTTTCGTCTGACTTCTGCAATAAATAACATTTTTTTAGCCCGATTTGAAGTGAAAATGTGCTCATAATTTAGCTGCGACTAACAAATTTACATGAATTTTCCGTATACCGCAGCTGTATGAATATTTGAATTAAAGGCTGCTTTTTTTTAACTTGTCCAAAGGAAACTCAGAATTCAATTTGGTCACTTTCTTTTTTGCTCCAATTTCTTTTACTTCTAGTCACCAATAAGAATCAACTGTTAGAAACCTAAGAGCAATTTCCAGCGACTAAGAGAACGACGAAACAGAGTCGAATCCGAAGAGAGTGGCGAACTGCTTTATCGACGGGCTCTTAGTTGAACAGCTTATTGAATGCTTTTAAGCTCTGTGTTATTTTAGGAATAAGAATTCTTGGAACATAAGATTTTATAACTCGTAAGACTAAATCAGGAATTACGACTCAATGGATTATGATGTTATTATTATTTATTTTTATATTCGATAGATTATAGTTAGGTTTAATTACCTTTCATTTAAAGACCATACATTATTTATTTTTATTATTGACACTCTCTTTCTGAAATCATTTCTTTTTAAATAGTCCATACTTTACCTTACTTTTAAATAAGAAAATAGCCAATAAATATCCTAAACAAGACTGGAATTTATGATTTATGCTTTGTTTGTTGAAATAAAAGTATTCTGTTGCATTGTCATCCATTTTGAAGAGTGTCTTCAATAGGAAAGGGTCCGAAATGTGTGTAGAAAAGTGAAAAAAAGAGTTACGAGAAACGGAATGGCTGAGAAAATGCCCCAAGGGAAACGCAACGGAAATCTATGTCTGCATATGGAGATGCTATTGGTCTTATCCCTGCTGCTGCGTTGTTGTTTTCATTACAGTTGCCATTATTTTGGGTGGATTTTTCACCCTTTTGCAAGGACACTACCTTCCAATTACCCCCCGCATGTGGAAAAAGGCAACAAATAACTGAAGCTTCGGAAAAGTGCACATATTGCATGAAAAAGGGTTCATTAGGAACATTAATTAAAGTTGAATATCCGAAACTCTGTTAGGAAGGTATAATTATATTTCAAAGGTTATAAATGGGTCGGAAATTATTTTAAAATAAATATGAATGTCTTATTATTTTAAAATGGTTCCACCAAAAAGTTTAGATTTTAGGGTTTTAATAAGTATAATTTGCTAACAAAGTTTTTACAACCTTTACTTTCATTATGTGCAAAAAAAAGTTAATTATTTAAATAATAAAACCTTTTAATGATAAACTATAGCTGAAAAGATTTTAAACTACTTTACTGTACCTTCAATAAAATCAACGTCTACTTCTTCATCCTTTTAGATTTCCATCAGTTGTTTGCTTCCACTTTTTCCATCAATTATTCCCAGCAATTCTGTCAATCTCCCAGGGAAAGAGGAAAACCCTCAGACCCTCTGTTTTCCCTCCTTTCGACTGGGTATTGTTTAACAATTAACGGAACAAGTTGTTTAACTTTACCTAAACGATTTAAGTCAACAGAGCTCTTTACTCTGCCTCCTTCACTCCGCTTTATCCTTCATTCACTCCGTGGACCGAATGTCCTCGTCACTTGGTCAACGGAGGAAAAAAGAGGAGTGATGCCAGGAGGCAGTGAATCCTGCCTGTGCTTCCGCTTCCGATGACTGCACAAATCGTTGGTCTCCTTTTTTGCAGCTCCATTTACATTTTTTTCGCCAGCTTTTGCTCCTGCTCCTTCCTGATGAAATGACAGAAATTTGTCAGGAAACAGTTCGTTTTGTTTGGATCTCGTTTGGCGGCACTCACCTGACCCACCTGCCCATCTCACTGCTCCTCCAATCTCTTCCGCCTGAGCCTTTTTGTTTGCTTTGGCTTGAATGCCAAAAAGTGCTTAAGACTACCGCTCTTCAAGGGCGGCAGATAAACTGGTGCAAAAACCAGTCGAATGGAAAAAAAATAATATGAAATCATGCTTAAGTGGCCGAAATTTGACGAAGACGACACAAGGATATAATATATATTTTATAATTAATTTATCCTATCCTAATTTACCATTTACCTAAACACCATTAACATTTTTATTAAATTAACTAGATACATTTCAGTCAATACTAAAATATTCTAGATTGGTTATATAGTTTTCAGACTTTTTAAAAGACATAAATAAAAAATACTGGATTATCCGTATAAAATTAAATTATTATACACTAGTCTTATACACTTATCTGAATATTTCATTTTCGTTTCTAGGAATCTTTCCTTGAAGATATTCCCTTAGATCCAAACATTAAATGCGGTTTTTTTGTTTTAATTTTTTTAATTTGTTTAAAGAACTTTAACCCCCCCCCCCCCCCCCCCCCCCACCTATAAATAATTTATGGCTACTCCCATGAACCACAGCTCCTTGCATTTCTGCCCACCCACAGTCCACAGTCAGTGGAGAGATTCCTGTGGAACTGGCAGCGTGCGGCTTCAATAATTAAATTTGCGACATTTCAACGCTCCAGCGATCAATGGAATGGAATTAACTGTTGTCAATTATCCGTCGCTGCTTTCATGCCTCTAAATAGCAAATGCAGCAAAAGCAAAAACCGAACCAGAAGCAGCGAAAAGGCAAAAGGCAAAGCCAAGGATTGCCGACAATAAAATGTCACTTGATCGCTGCATTGGCGCTCGTGTCCAACTGAATTTAGGCATCGCCGGCGGTGGTCACTCTCTGGAAATCGCCAATGGGATCGGAAACGGGCGGAGAGGGTAATGTGGAGATACACTTTCAAAAAAGAGGAACAAATTGGCCAAATACTTGGTAGAAATTTGGTACAAAACTATACCATAACTATAAATTATTATAAATATAAAATACCACAAAAATTGATAAAATATTTCAATGTTATTTAAAATAATAAAGGTTGCTATTAAAATATTCTACTTCATTGGGTCACAAAAAAAATTTATTCAATAAGAACTCATACCCAAAATATTTTATAGATTTTTTAGCTTAAAGCAGAAATTATTAAACATTAAAAAGTGGTGGTTCAAAGATTTTTCTAAGTTTATTGCAGTTCATAAATTTTCAAGACCTTGATCTAGGTTGCAAAAAGTAAAGTATTAAATTAGAGTATTTATATATCATAATTTTTTTTTGTGTAGCCTGGGTAGATGGAGAAGAGGCTGGGTGGTGGTGGTGCTTACCTGACCAGGTGGCGTCGATCTACCGCAACGCTTGGCCACACAAGACGCTTAATTTGTTGCAAGTTGTCCGCTGTCTCCGCTTGACTCCCCATCAATCAGCAGACGATTCTTCAACTGGAATGGTGCAAGAACAAGCAGAAGAATCGCTTTTTGCGACAGTCCCGTTTCATCGAAAATTCAGAGCACGCGAACTGAAGCATGTTCTTTTGATTTCCCTCCTTATCTATCTCTTTGCATTAAGCTTTCATTAAAGATCTCGAAAGTTTAATATTAATCATGGTCTTTCCATTAAGGCATAACTCATTAGGATTATGAATAAGCTCTCTAAAAACCTGATTTTACAAATGATTCAACATTAAACTAAAAGATATTCTTCTCTGCCAAAGTCAAAGGTTCTATCATGCAATTATAAATTGAATGAGCCATCAACTAAATTTAGTGATTTCTTATGTTCAGAAATTCCTAGAAGAGATAAGAAAAACACACAGAAGAAACGTGAACTTTAATTGCTATTCGTGTGTACTAAAAATATGCTATTATGTTATGGGCTTTCAACTTCTAAAAACTATTTTTTTTGTATTTTTGTTTTAATAATTATTTTATTCTTATAAATTCAAGTGATATTTAAGAATTTCTTAGAAAATACACTAGTACAAAATGGTCTTTGGTTAATCATAATTTATGCATAGTTGAAAGTTTCAAGTACTTATGATGAATTAATCTCTCTAACCGAAACATCCTTAACCTTCTTGTGGCCCTCCCCTAATTAACCCTTAGCCGCGCTCCACACATGCCAGCCACTCTAATGAAAATCTATCGCAGGTCTCGCTGAAAAAGTAAATTCATTACACTTTCCCAATTATGTGAGATACATTTTAATAATGGAGACGGGGAAAAACCTCATCTTAATCAAGTAAATTAATAGCAGCGAGAAGGAGCGAGTTGCCAGTCAGAGATCAAAGTAATTAATTATAATAATTAAAAACTTTTGGCAGTCTCTGCCTCGTTCTCATCTTCGCACTGGAGTTGCCACAAACTTTTCCACATTTGCATGTGGTGGAGGGAAGTGTGGATGAGCAAGAGAGAGATGGATTTTGTGTTCAAAAGTGCGTGCACCTGTTGAGATTTCAGCAATTCCCCAAGCAAATCCCATATTCACATCGTGTTCGGTACTCCTCCATCTACCTTTTTTGTCTTTTTTCCCCCATTTTGTATGCCTTTTGTTGAAAATTGTAGTTTTTGTCACAGCTTCTTTTTCTTGTTTTTAGAAAGCACTAGTTTTTAATCATCGCTAACAGCCTTGGAGGCTGTGAAATTCCGCTTGGTTGCCCTAATACACTCGAAGCATTTACCAACACTGCCTGCCACGCCCCCGTGTTACACGCCCACATCCGCCCGATTAACCCTCACACGCCCACCGGCAATTGTTTGTGCCCAGCGGTGCAAGAACTGCGCACTTCTCGTCGTCCCTCTCACACTCACAGCGGCGTAAGCAGGATATTTGGGGTTCAAAACCCCCCTTCAAAAATGAATTTTTTGTTGGGATGATTATAAATACAAGTAAAATTGTGAACTTAAAATTTATACTTTCCTAAAAACCGCGATGGCGAATTAAATGAAATTAGTGTGTTTAAAATAATGTAATGCATATAAATATAAATATTTGTTGATTTCTCAAACAGCCACAATAAAATATTTACCATGAACTTTATAAATTTATGGTTAATTTCAAAGTAATTATTTTACATTAACAATATTTTACATTTTGTTTCATTTAGTAAATTTACTGAGCCTTATAACTCTTGAACAAAATGAACATTAAAATTAAGTTCTTTGAAAAATTCTATCCTAAAAATTTAAAATCCCCTTAAAAACAAAAATGTACATACATCACTGACTCACTCACTCACACTATCTATCTCTTTTTGCGGCGAGATTAAGCTTGAAATGAAAGAGGATGAAGGATATAGGATGCAGGTTACAGAAAAGTGCTTGCAGGATATGGAATGTGGGATGCAATCATCTAGAGTGTGCAGAAAAAAGAGCACTTCAAAAGTGGAAGCGACAGCCACCGCAATGAATAACATACGACATCTGCAATTGGGCGTGGCAGGGCGCCCACTTGGAAGCAATTAATTGACATAACCAAATGGCGAACGGAAGGAAGGAAGAAGACAGTACTGGGGGTAAAAATATTTTACTTCAAAAGTTTTAAAAAGGGGTTTTAAAAAATATAATCGGCTTACCAAGGTGAGTAGAAAATAGTAAAATTAAGAAGATATTTTAAGTTCTTCCTTCCTTAAAACTTAAAACTCAATTAATTTACTGAGTTAAACTAAATTCCACCCATTTACAACTAAAAGCATGCGTTTAATTAATTTACTTTACTTTAATTTATTAAGTTTTACTCCTTTACACTCGAAAATCACTAAATTCTAAGAGGATTCTCGTCTCGTCTTTCCTTAACCAGAGTAATTAGATTCGGTCTTCTGTACGTTGAGGACACCGGACTGATCGGTGGCACCCTGGATGGTGGTCACCTTCTGGTTGCCATTGGCATCGAAAGTGCTGACGGTCTGGTGGATTTGGGTGGCGGGAATGGCTCCAGTTCCGTAGCTCTGCTGATAGTTACTGGTGCTTCCGAATCCGGTGTTGGTGTTGATCGAGGAAGCGGTATTATAGGCGGGGTTGTTGAGGCCAGCGGTGTTTATACCAGTGTTATAGGCACCAGTGTTATAGGCACCATTGTTATAGGCACCGTTGTTGTTGTTGTAGTTGCCCGTTGCAGAGTCCTCGCCGAAACGGCTATCGAAGGACACGCTGTAAATAGAATTTAACATTAATAACTGATAGTATTGATTTAAAAATTGTATTTAACTTACCCAGCAGCAGGAGCAGCCTGCTGAGTGTAAGATGAGCCAGCGGATCCGGAACCATCGGCATTTTGAACGGAATGCGAGGCAAAGGTGATGGTGCCGCCATTTCCACTGGAGGAAGAGGAGGAGGATGAAGAGGAGGACGAGCTGAAGGCCTGGCGACGCAGACGCCTCAACAGATGAGCATTCACTGGGTGGACATCAGACTGGTGGCCCTGTGCGTCCAAGGTGAAGAAGGCACGGGGCAGGAATTGGCCAGCTGCAAAAATAGAGTACAGAAAAGTATTATTAACAAGTAATTTAACAGAGAAAGTATTATGTAGAAAATAAAATATGTGCAGAAAAGGTAAATGATATATTTTCAACATCAAAGATAAGCAATAAATGCCAATATTTTAGTTTAACAAATAGTAAACATATAAAAACAATAGGTATTGTTCAAAATTAGAACACTTACATTTTTTTCATGTCTATTATATTTAAAAATTCATTTTCCAAATACATATATTAGTAATATTTAAAAAAGATTAATATTATTCAAAATCTAACAAAGTGTATTTAGGTTAACTAAACCTTTTTTTAAATATTTATAAATAATTAAACTATTTCCTGATTATTATTTTTCCACTGCTTATGCATATTATTTTTATTATTTATTATTTTTATTATTTTTCCACTGTTTCTGCATAAAAAGTCCCGAAAGTGTGCTGGCAAACTGAAATCTGAATTTTAAGCGTGAAAGTTTGTCCACTCTCCAATCGCGTGAATGACCAAACTTAATGCGAATATGAATAGCTGAATTATTCGAGAAAAAAAAAAACAGAAACTGATGTGCGGAAAGTTTCGAGGGGCAAACATTGTCGCAAAGTTAATGAGCCAGCGAATTTCTCAAACCAGTTTCGGGTTCCGGATGGGTTCGATAGGTTTTTGGGTACTATTAACATACCCGAACCCGTCGACGACAGACTTGTTAATCAAATTAATAATAAACATGATAGCGCAGCCTTGGCTAGCGATGATGTAATTGTAGAACCTGCCCTCAGCACTCTACTAATTATAATTACTCATTAGATTTTACTCACCGGAAGAGGCCGAAGCGGCAGTAATCGCAAACAAAGCGATGGCAATCACGGCGTATTTCATTGTGCAGCGGGGTGGGGATCTGTGAAGACAGTTTAGCACTTAGTAGGGATATTTCACGAGGGGGGGGGGGGGGGAGGGATTATCTATAGTTTAACACTCACAAAGACGAACGAAAGACTGAGGCAGCGAACGCGTGAAAAGATCCAAAACGACTAAGCTCGCGGTGCGGCTGTTCGGCGCTTTTATATGGAAATTTTCAGAGCTGACGTAGTGCGAACCATCAACATCATTATCATCTAAAGGTGGAAGAACAAGCAGAAGCCGTCAAACAAGCAAAAGAGTTGGGCAAATAACTCCACCGGTAGAATCAACAATAAACAAAAGAAGCCAGGCTATTAAAGATTTTTTTAAAACCTGCGGCTGGGGCTCATAAAAATAAAGTTAGGCCCAGTGATTCATACGCTTTAATATAATATCACCTCTCCCAGTTGACTTTTCTCTCTTTCTTCTGCTCCCATTTGGTTTTTCTCACAAATAAATCCCCCAAAAAGTTAATGATAATATAGAATACATGACGGAGCGGCAGAGACTGGCGAACTGGGAATTTCTGTTCTGTTTGTTTTCACTTTATTTGTATTTCGCATTATACACATTCGACTACCGCCTATGAACGAGTCAAGCTGTTTTGGGCCCAACTCGTGTAAATTGGCCAAGTGCCCTCGCTCTTCCTCCTTGTTGTTTTTTGCCTTGAGCTTTGTTTTTGACCCGATTCGTGTTTGATCGAAAAAGAACTTCTGCAATCTTGTTTTTTCTCTTGGGGCAATAACCTGATTACAACGTGGCCAACACCTAAGTTACGGAGAATCCGAAAAACATGTCTTATATTTGTCTGGCAAAAACTATTAGTTTTGCCTAATTTGTTTAATGGCTGGCATGCGACTACAAATTATAATAATATATGAATTTTAATCAAATTTTACTGGGGTTTCTCCTCGCCATCTGTTAGAAATTGAACTGGTTTCAGCGGGTTTTTGTTTGTTTTTGGCCAACAAAATTAAATCAAAGCTTGTTATTTAACTTTACATTAACATATATATTCCAGGAAATCCTTCAGTCTTTACCCAACTGGTTTTAAGATTAAATGGCTTGTTAAACGTTTAAAAATAATTGTTTTACTTGGTAAAAAAATATATATATTAAAATGATATAAAGTCTGTTTAATTTAAAGATATTGAATATCTTTTATCTGCCATTTCCTAGTACTTATATTTCACTTACAACCCTCATTTATGAATTTACCAAAAACGTCAAAGAATTCAATTCCCTGGATTTATATTAATCTAATAGAAATCCGCAAAATTTGTTGCCATTTGTTCAGCATAAATATTTTTGAATTTCGCACACGTTCTGCGGGCAAAAATATGTACAAAAATTGAATACGAAAAAGAAAAAAAGATAAGACCTTTTTTCCGCAAAAATGGTGACAGAGCAGAATGTTCGCCGCCTACTCGGAAAAATAATCCCCAGCCGATTTGAACGATTTATTATTTGGCCCAGCCAACTCGGAGCCTGTCCGAAAACCCGGAACCATTAATCATTCGAGTTTGAGAGTCCAGATCCAGAAGTCCGAGTGGTGGACACTCGACAAATACAATTGGTGGACATTCTGGCGAAGAAACTTTTGTGCGCTACGTGGCAACGTGTTGAAATTACAAAACGGGCTAAAAAATGAAAGAGCAGTTTGGCGGCAGGGCGGGTAAAAAGCAAAATAAAATATTTCATTCACACCCAGACTTTTGTTTCTACTCGCCGTCCATATAAAAAACATAAATTTCCTCTGAGAATAGAACTTGCGGAAGGCAAGGCAAGGTGATTATGTTTGACAGCCGGCTTGGGACATGGAGCCCCGCCCCCTTTTTCATCGCCAGACAGGACATGGGTATTAGATCCTGACCGAAGTGCCGAAATTGGCCACCCGCCTGATTTATTGCCAACTATTTTGTTTAATTTTCCCCACTATCTAACTTTGAATTTGGCCTAACAAATGTTTAAAAGAGAAAATAAAATTCCATTTAATTTTCTTTGGCCTTCATTAATGCTTTTCCTCCTTCTCTGGGGAACTGCGGCAAAATATTAATTATTGAAACAGCTGAAGAAAATAATATAAGCAAATCAGAAGGACAAATCTGTATTTAATGTTTCACATTTTGTTTTTTGGGCAGGGGGCTGAATGACAATTTGCTTTTTGGCTTCAACCTCCCTCAACTGGAAATTGATTTTCAATGTTTTTCGCCTAAAAATACACAAAAGAGTCGAAAAATTTGCTTGTGATTGTCAGCTGAATGAAAATGGGTGGGTGGTTGGGAAAACCACTCCAAATCCACTTCACCAGATATGTCAGTATGGAATCACGAACCTCGCCTGATTTCTCCAGTGATTTTTCGCAATCAACCTGATGGAGATGTGCAGAGGACGATGAGGCAGAGGACTATGATTAGTATCCTTTCAGCCAGGTCAAAAGCGACTCTCTCGCATGCCAAGTGGCCTCGGCCAAATGAAACTTTAATGCGGAACAAGGACACCAGGCTAAAAGAAGCCGCCTGATGAACTACGTGCTGGTCAGGGGAATGGATGATACACTGGGAAAAATTTAGGGATCACCTATAGTTGAAAAACATCAAAAGAATTAAATAAAAAAATATTTATAAAAAACCCAATACTTGAAATTATTTATCCTTAAATAGTGGGATTCATAAAACCCTTAAATACATAACAATTTATTTTTAAACAATCAGATTAAAATATTATTTAAGAATTAACAGCTAAAAACTCTAACTAGATATAAATAGGATTCAAACATATTTAGAATACCAAATAGGTAAACAAAAAATATATAAATGGATATTATAAAAACTTTATTTCTAAAAATTCAGATTAAAATCCTTTTGTAAAAATGGCTACTGAAAACTATCGGCTGAGAAATAAATATTAAATATTTTAATTTACTTACTTTTATTAATTTTTATCCTTTATGAAATACTTTGTAATATTTTAAATAACATTTTCCCTATGATACAAATAGTTAGACACTTTTTTCAAAGTGTAAAAGGATAGTCAACGACAAAGTGAAATGCATTGAGGTTGGTGGAGAGAAAACGCGAACTGAATCTGGAATTCTTGCCTAGCCCACTCCCATTGCCGATTTATAGCTACTGCGACTAGCATATGCCAGTTATATCTGGCATATCAATGCCAATAATGTACTTGGGGTCCACGAGTATCTTTATTATCCTTACTGCCACGCAATTATTTCCGACTATTTTTCGCTGTCTCGTTTTTCCGGATCCTGGGAAAGGCAAACAAAGGATATTTCGCGTGCACACGCCCTGGACATGATTGCATCCGGCCAGGAAGCCCTGCGTCGTGTATTCCTGCATCCTTACATCCTTACATCCGCGCTTCCTTTTCTGCAGTTCAGATCCCTTGAACTTGGCCGGTTTCATCCGCAATTTTCACGCCCACTTTGTTTGATAATGACAAATCTCGTTGCGTGTTATCAGATTGGCCAACTTTCCGTTTTCCCCTCCGGATTGCATAATTATGTTTATCTTTGGTAGCTGCGCTCCTGCCACGTGTCCTTGGGTTTTTCTGGTTATCCCCCCGATTTTCCCGATTTTCCTCCGCGACCTCGGAACGAGTGGCACGTGCTAATCGGCGGTCGTCTGCGACGCCCATGCACCCAACCAAACCACCCCCCTCGAAAATGCAACGCCCGCCTTACATGCCCGATAATTGAAATCGCTAAGCTGAACATCGGAATCGTAATGGCTTCATTCTATCAACTCAGTTCAATGCATAATGTCCTACAAAGATTTGAATTGGGGGAAGGTACTTGGAATGCTTTATTTCACTTAGCTCGATTAAATTTGCTCATTTATTTTTAGGGCTAATTGCGGAAATGAATGAAATTGATCAAAAATATTTTTTTATAGTTGATAGATTGATTTGAAACATTAATATTTATATTATTTTTTATTAAACAAAAAATTCCGGATTTTATAAAAATTATATAAATATTTTTTTATTCTACACAGAAAATAAATTGCAAAAAGACCAGATTAATATGTGTTGGTCAATTTTATATTTTTTAAAGATCAAGTTATGCATATCGTTTTGACATGAAAAAATATTATGTTTATTTAATTTTACATTATTTGTTCAATAAATACTACATTTAGTATTTTATATGATGTGATAAAAGTATCAAGTTGACATGTTTGAATCATAAATTTGATATTAATATGAAATAAGGTAGAATTGACCCTATTTCATATCGAATTTTATGTCTGCGTAGATAGCTAAAACGAACGTGTTTACCTATTTCCAAATAAAAATAATTATTATAATTATAATTGGAGAATATTTTACAAAATATTTTTAAAAAATCCTTGAAAATCCAGAAGAAGTACCGTTTCACCTATCCAACCAACCATATATTCCCGTTTTAAATTAAATTGGCTCATTTACCTTTAAGGACATCCTTTGGTTAATGAGTCCACTCACTCCCCCTCCAACTTGCAACCGAATGAGTGTCGCCCTGCGGACGCATAAATTATGAATAAAAGCCTCACCTCACACGCGTGGAGAAAGACAACGCGAGAGAGAGAGAGGGGTATATAAAATAAGAGAGAGACGGCCAAGAAGTGTGCTAAATATTTAAATACTTAAAACCATAAAGCCGAGTGCTTATAAATTGACTTTAACAAGCTCATGTGTGAGGGAGTGTGTCTGTGTGGGCAGACCTTTTTTGGGCCAAAAGGATCTGCTCAGCTCCATTCATTAGAAATGCTCACTAATGTGCCCGACTTAATAATAATCAAATTTATATGCATGGTTATGTCCTTTAGAGCAGGACCACAAAACTGAAGTTCCGAGAGGATTTCGAAGGAGAGTGGGCGTGGACTTCTCTGAGACGAAGAAAAGTGTCAATATCCTTGTTTTCCAAAAACTTCTGGCCAAAAGTGCAGCTGTCCAGTATCGAAAGTGTGGCCTAAAACGCACACCCAAGTCCAGTACCGTTATTTTGTTACCAGTTTCTTGTTTGTTTGTTTGTTAGCCGGCTTGTTTGTGGCTGACACTGAGACTAAATGGCCAAAAAGGTTGTTCTCCCGGGATTGATGCGTCCTTCTGTTTCGGCTTCCTAATTCTTTTGGCCCCGATGAGTCTCGAAAATTTCACAAAAATTAATTATGAATGCTGGGATATAAACGCATATATGTTGTGATAGGCGAGTCTAGAAACATTTTTGATTTGACTGAAGCGGATCTCCTTTTTGGCCACACCCGAAATGTTGTTCCCTCACGAGAAAGCGACAATAAAAACAAATTACAATTGCAACAATGGCAGCAGCAGCCAAACATTTAAGGCATTTTCTCCACACACTTCAGTTAAACGAACATTTGCAGGACTTGGATTCACAGGCATTCTATATACTTTCAGGGGTTGCACTCCAGGAGCATTAACCCCTTTTTGCCCACGGCAGCGGCAAACAGCGGAGGACTGAAAAAATTGAAATAAATTACCAAAACTAAAGGCAACAACTGTTCGCATAATGAAGTCAAATTATTTTGTTGCCTGAAAACACTATAAAAAATATATAGTTAAAAACATATAGTTTTTAAATTTGTATTTTAATTTTTTAAGGGGTTTTGGAGAGGTGATCAAAATTAAAGGTATTCAAAGAGTTTAAAGTTGTGGTATAATTATTTTTATAAAATTGAAATTATTATTATAATATTAAAATAACATTTAGTGTTAAATTTTCTATTTTTCTTTTAGAAAGTAATAATATAAACATTTTAATAACATCCCTATTTCTTACAAAATATTAATTTTCGTTGGTTAAACTGCTTTTTATTTTTAACAAATTTGTTTCAGTGCATTTGGAAAGGGGGAGTTGAAATAAACAGAGATGGGGTGCGCAAAGATGATCAGGGGAGGTGTGAGTGGTTCAAACTAGCAGGGCGTGAGGTTAGCGAAGGGTGCGTCCTTTTGCTGGTCCTTGGAATTATGCAAATCGGCTGCACTTCAGATACTAACCCCTACTAAAAGCCCCCCACACCCCTAATCACCCGAGATAACCCTCTACAAACACACATATTAGTGTCATCGAGCATTTGCCGGGCCATTTCATTGACACATAGAACACCTTTTTTGGCGTCCACTTCGTATGATGTTATCATTTAATTCTTAGGGAATTAACACGGACATTGTCAACCGTAAATGAGCTAATTAATCTAGTAAATGTCTCGCAGCTCATTCCGCATTTCCTCCAATTTGCCGCAGTGGGTTCGCGTTTTTGTGGTTCTCCAGAGGATCCACAATGCTGACACGCTTCTCCAGGTGGAGGAAGGAAAATGGGCAGGGAAGCCCCTCGGGGAGCTGCACTAAAACCCCAAATGAGATGCATGAATTCCTCTCCGCTCATAAAAGTTTACATCAATGTGTTTACAACAAATTTGAGGAGACATTTCAAGCGGGAAATAAATGAATTAAACCCTTGGAAATACATTGAAATAAATCGAATAATATTATCGTTTTCTTTTAGGATTTATTTCTAAGGTTTAGGTTTAGGTTATTTAAGGTATAGGTTTGAAATTAAAATAATTAAAATATAAAAAAAGTTTACCACTACTTTGAATTTCAATCCAATATCCATTCGCATAATTTTCTGACTTTTTGGCTAACTTTTTTTGGCCACAAATCAATCTTTTGTCGCACCAAAGTTAATGAACCAGCCGGCACTTTTCCAATCTCGTCTTTGATGCGTTGGACCTCGCATATTTGGCCACGCTGAAAAATAATTTCATGTTTATGGCCAAGTTGTTTTCACCGGGCCACAAAAATGCTTATCGAACGGCTGAGATCGCCTGAGCGAGACTTGTAAATATTTATGTTTTTTTGCGATTTTTATTCGACTGATAAACGTGTTTTTCCCAGCGAAAAAAAGTGCTGGGATGTGCGAAAATGTTTGTGGGAAGAAATTGAGGTACACCTAGCCCTCGGTTTGACCTGCTGTTTGTTTAAATAATAAATCTGAAGAAAGGTTTTATTTTTGTAGCCTCCAACCCCTTGTTATTCTTATGTAAACGAAACCTTTTTTTCTTGTTTTTTTTTGAGTAACCCTCACGAGAACGTTTAGGCCGAGAATTGGGTAAATATTTAAACTGGTTGCGATTGTTTTGGCAAAATCGTTGCAGTTGGTCAAACACGTGTTTGAGATAATTTAATTAAATTTAGGTACTTGGCTTTCTTCCCGCGCCACGTGCCACTCGAGTCCAGTTTTTTTGCCCTCGAAATGGAGTGGCAAACACTTGAGCACTTGCTTTAAAATCGCTGCAAGTGCAGGGGGTTGAATAGTTGCTTTGGAAAATTCCTCGAAATCTGAAAACTTTGGTGGTCCACGGTGCAGACAATGCAACTGTCATACATTTATACATATTTGTATACTTGGACGGATCTCTGGCATCTGTCACAGTCCGTGGAGAATAAACTAAATTCCCTCGAACTCAACTCCACGACAATGCCGATGATGACTTGTGGAAATCAACGAAAACGATTTTCCATCTGTAACTAAATATGATTTATTTCCACGGTGTGTTAGCCGCCTTCCGCCCCTCTCATTAGTCGGGGCCCCGGGTAATTTGCATAAGTGTCCTGGCCCCAGGAAAAGGACTCCGACTTGAGAGAGCTGGAAACTAATTAAAATGTTCGCGCCTCAAATTTCCTCCGCTCGCCTTTATTTATGACCCTGTGAATGTCTTGCATATGGAGTTCCTTCGCCTTCTCCTTCTCCTTTTCCCTGCAGTTGCCCTCTTATTTCTCTTCTTTATTTTTTGTTTACGAGTGACAAATGGGACATTTACATGCGAGTCCGTATGCATATTAGAATTATTCATGGTTTCTTTAGAGATGGCGTCTGTGATGCCGCAGGAAAAGGGTAAGGGTTTCCTCAAGGAAATCGGAAATGGAAGAGGTTGCTGTATGGTATAGAGTAAATCTATGCATAATACCGATATGAGGGCATTTGACATATTATATTTGATGAAAATAATATTTTTTGTAAATATCAAAGTCAATCAAGGAAGGAAGTTAATTTTCTAAAGGCATAGATAATATATCCTTGTAAATAAAACCATTAGAAAGTTGATTTTAAATAGGAATACAAGATATTTTCTACAGTTACAGCATATTAAATTTATTATTTTTAATTTTATATATTAGCGAAATCAGGTAATATTATAATGGTATAAGTTATTAAGGGAATGAAATGGATGGAGATTTTGTATGGCAGTATCATACATATATTATTCTTTAAATTTACTTTGGTTAAGGAAGTAAGTTAAGATATGTTAGGTTTAGTTAAAAAAAAATCTTATTAAATAACTTAAGATAAATAATAAACTTTGAATCTCAAATGCATTGTTGAGGTTAAAAAACCATATCACCGTAAAATCGATATGGGCATGTAAATTTCTGGTTATGCAAAACCCATATCGTTTTTACATGAAATACTCATTTCGACCATATCAAATTTACCTGGCCCCATATCAAGTTAAAATTGATATTACATAATGTAAAAACGATCTTCGTTTCATATCGATATTTTTTGGGTGTGCTTAAGCCGTCGACATTGTTCTGGCTTATGGTTAAGTTAAAAGTCAAACCTCTGGCTAATTGACTTAATTGTAATTGTGGTGACGAGAGTCCTTCCGTTTGTCCCTTTCCCACCCCTCGGTAATCCCTTAAGTCTCTATAGCAGGGGTAAATATCAAATCCCGAGAACGTACCAACAAATTATTTAGCAATTGGCTAGTGAAAGTCCAGCGCCATGTAAATCCAATTGTAAACAATTTGAATCAAATTCCAGGGGCATCGGCCGCAAAAGGGGGGTGACAGGGGTTAAAGTTCCATGACAGCTGTCGCGGGAAAGAAAGTCCGCTGAGGATTGGGCGTGATAAAAGGGGTTAATCGAACACGCGGACCTAAGTTTTTGGATCGGGGAATTTTCTTTACCTTTGCGGAAAAAGAAAATTTATTTGTAGAAGGGCGTGGAATTTCCTTCTGGGTATTTTGGTTAATTAGCGATGTCTGGGGACATCTTCGCCTGCTCTTTTCGCCTCTGATTTAAACATAAAATTTCGTGCTTGCAGCTCTGGGGAAATGTTTCGAGAACTTCTCAAAAATAGACCCGAGCAACAGCCAGTGAGGGAGTGAGGGAAATTCGGGAAAAAGAGTTGATTCTTCTTCTGACACTTGCCGACTTTTTGGGTAACGGAGTTTTCCGGACTTGTCAGAAGTTAATGAGATTACCACGCCCCCAAATTAATTCACGGAAAAGTCAAACAAGCACACACAACTTGTTTGTCTCTCTTTCCCTCGTTTATTCAATCGGTCACAGGCAGAAACCGCAAATGCGGAAAATGCAAATTGTTTTTCATCCGAACCCAGAACCTCGAAACCGATGCCATCCCCTGACCTTTTCACTTTTTGTTCTCCTAACGAGGCGTGAAAATTTTGTGGGCGGTTCCGGTAACTAATCCCCAGAAAGAGGAAGAGAGGGATATTGAGGATATACCTATAGGCACTCTGACAACTTCTTCTGCAAGGATAATGTGCGAAAGTCAGAAGGGTTAAACCCTAAAATGATGACTAATCAACTCTGAACTCTAAATAAATTTATAAAACAAAGGTATTCTTATAAGGGGGATAAAATAAACAAACAACAGGATTAAAAGACAAATTTTTACATATAGTACTTAAATATAGTAGGTACTAACATATTTGATAGAAACTATTATAAATTTAAAATACTATTGTTGATTAATCTAATTCTTCCGGTTTTTTATATTTTTTAAATTGTAATAGTTAATCCTGAAAGGAAAAGGTAATTTTATAAAAATTATTAAATACTATAAACATATAATTGAATAATATTAAGCTCTTTAAAAATCAAGGCGAACTTTAAAATGTTATAAATAAATTTTTTCTCCATTTTCCAGCTTAAATTCTATGGTTCAAAAATATTTATAGTTCCACTATTTCTCTCTCGTTCCGCGTAGCCAGGCGCTGCTTGCTTCTTGGACTGCTTTGCCGATAGCTAAAGAGAAATTATTATTGCCACTCTCTCTCTCTTGACTTTAGCTGCCAAAATGGTTCTCCAATCAGAAGCCAGCAATGACAATTTGTTTTGGCTCCCCAGTGAATTTGTTTTTGGGTTTTAGTTACCGTTTTGTTAGTTGGGCCTTTTGTGTTTGCTGTTTTTCACTGTGTCTTTGCAGGCGTTGACACTTTGGTTTCCCCAAAAGAGCCAAGCCGAAGGTGCCTGGGAATAGCTGTGGCATAAGCCAGGCTGAAATGGAGAAGTGATACCAAAACCGAGATCCTAGACACACGCCCCCTCTCGATTGGGGACGTCGTTGCGGTTCCATTCGCACCGTTCCTAGGGGGCTGCTCTCGCTCGCTCGCTCTCGCTCTCTCCCGTTAGGACTCCCGTTGTGGTGGTGGGTTTCCACACACACACACACACACACACGCGACGGCTTCTCGTCTCTCCACGGGATTGGCTGGCCATTGGATGTGGATTGCCATTCCATTGCCACCCCCGGCGCTCTCTCGCCCTTCGCCGCGCTCCTCTCTCCCAGTGGCGCAGACTCGTTTCGTTTCCATTTCCATTTTCAAAAACTCTCGTTGGTCGCCTTTCCGCAGCCGCGTCGCTGCTGCTGCGCCGCTTCTTGTGCGACTGCCGCTGCAGAATCGCTGGCAAGGATTCAGTTGGGGTTTAACAGCCACTCGGGACGGTACCGCGCGCCGCTCAAACTTGTTGCGAGACCAATTTTCCGAAAATCCCAAATTCTCTGCGGTGCATTGGCCAGAGTTCACCCAAAACAACAAAAAAAAAAGAAAACAAAACACCCACACACACACACTTTCGTTTCGCGATTGATTGCCAGAGCTCTCCGGAGACCCAAACGCAAAAAGAGAGAAACCACAAATACCAAACCACAAACCGATCGAGTTACAAAAAACAATAAGAAAGAGCCTTCAAAACGGCAGCCACAATTTCCAGCGCAGGATTAGGAGGAGACGTCGCCGCGTACGCTGATCTCCACCAGCACTCGCACTCGCACTCGCATCCCAATCCGCATACCCATTCCCATCACCCGTTCGCCACCGACGGCTTTAAGCTGCGTTCCGAGGAGCCGGTGGGCTTCAGCTCGGCCTCCCCCTGGCCCACCCTGGAGCTGGGCATGGAGTGGGGCCGGAAGCTGTACCCCAGTGCCGTTTCCGGTCCGCGATCCGCCGGCGGCCTGATGTTCGGCCTGCCGCCCACCGCCGCCGTGGACATGAACCAGCCGCGCGGTCCGATGACCTCGCTGAAGGAGGAGCCGCTGGGCAGCCGGTGGGCTATGCAGCCAGTCGTCGACCAGAGCAAGTAAGTGTCGGGATTGGGTAACCCAATGTGACCCAAAAAAGTGATCTACCAAGTGCTCAACGGGGGAATCCCCAAAAGACCGCCCTGAAGTGACTTCAAGAAGTGATCTTTCAAGTGTTCAAGTGCTTAGTTTTATCGGTTTGGCCCTTTTTGGGTATTTAGTGGTTTTGACAGCTCAGTAGTTGTCAAAGATATTACCAAAAAAAACAGTGATCACTAAGAGCATTGAGTTTGTATCTTTCAAAAATAATTTTCAAATAAGATTAAAGTAAAATACTTTAAAACGAATTGGATCATGATTATATTCCATTTTAGTTAGGCTTCATAAACATGAATCATGTTCTTGCTTATCCACTTTAAAATCTGAGAATAGCGTTTTGTTTTGTTAAGGGAAGCCATGCTAATTCCAATGTTTTCATTTTGAACCAAGATAAATAACCTTACTGTGTTTATTATACCTTTAATTTATTTAGACTCAGATCCATTGATTTAGCAATGATCATTCATCACCTTATTAGAAATCAAATCCTATTAAACTTTAAAGATTGGCGCCCAACGTGGGGCTGTCAACATTTACTGTTGACAAGTGACAAAGGGGGCTCTCAATGAAATCCCCCGTTAATCTCTGCTAATCTCTCCCATTATCTCCATCGGGCAATCTCCAAGAGTACCGCAACAATGTTTCAGCAACACACACGCACAAGCCGAGTCGAAACAAAAAGAAGTCTCCAAAAAGGGAAGACCGTGAAAGGAAAAAGTGCGTTTGTTTACTTTTGGCCAAAGCCGGCATCCGACAATACGTACACACATATATATGAAGGCCCCTGGGGGAGCGATTCCGAAACGTAGTAAGTCAGTCAGTCAGCCAGGGGAAACGGGCGGATTTTTATGGCCGATACGCCGCCCACCCTCTAAGCCAAGATGAACCCCAAAACAAAGTCCGTCCATTCAGATCCCAGACTCACTCGAAATTCCCACTCAAAATGTTTGCTTCACGCACTTTTTGGGAGGGTTTTTTTCGTGTGGGGAGCGGATAAAGTGGGGACTTTGAGCTCAAAGGGATGTTATTTTGTTGTTGCCGATTTTACTTTGACTTTCACTTTCGCCTCATCTGAATGAAACGACTTTCAAGAAGTCACTCCACCGCCGCTCTCATCCGCTCCCCACTCAAGGAACCAAAAATGAAAGAGGGTTGGCTCTGGGAAAAGCTTTTATTTTCCTTGGCCCTTGTTTGTTTAGTTGCGTTTGAGATGTTTCTGGCGTGAGATGTTCGCGCCGAGAAGAAGTGCGCGAGTTCATCAAACAGAAAGCGAGAGCGAAATGACAGCGGGATTTGTCCATTCAGCGGCGGCAAATCAGCATTCCCACCCACACCCACAGGCCCAGCTAAATAATCATATCCAAAGGCAGGACAATCTCAATCAGGATCACAATCACAATCAGACATTAAACAATAAGACAATGCGCTGTGATACGAGGTAATAAAGTGGAGATGATGATGAAGTTAAATACATTTAGAATGGTGAAGAAAGTAATATAAAAAGGCGTTTTGCACAAAAATAGAAATACTAAAGTAAAAAAATGTTCAAAAATTACTGAATTCAAAGAAGTTTTATTTGAAAAACATTAAAAAAGAAGTTTGAAAATGTAAAATCTCTACTTCAAAGTTATGAACACAAAAAACTTAATTTTCTTTATATTCTAAAACTATGGAAATGGTTATTAAAGTATTCAATATCACCTAAAAAAGTTCTCATAAATATAATATTATTAACTTATTTTACTTCGAAAAACAAATGTATTCCTAAAACTTTTTTAAATCTCATTTTCTATTCATCTCTTCATTTTTTATTCCTAACTATTTTTTTTAAGTGTCTGAAACATGTTTTAAAAAATAACCAGATTTCTATTGATCTATTTAGTAATCGAAAACATTGCAAACTTAATAAGCAAACCTATTTTACTTCGCTAAACTCTCTACAGACACACTTCCCTTTCTCTCACCACAAAGAACAATTCAAACTTTTGTGATTGCAATTTGAATTTAAGGATTTATTATTATTTTGTAGGCAACTTTTGCGACAAATAAATCTCCTCGATTCCGATAATTGTTCAATATGTTTTGTGGCCAGCCATTTATTTAAACACTTATCGGTGGCCCATCTAACTGGAACAGCAGAAACAATGTTGTACTAAAAACAAAGTGCATAAACCACACACAATTGTGTTGTACTTCTTGTCGCTGCTCGTAAATCAGAGGAATATTCGAAAATTTATTTCAACAAAGATTGTCCAGGGAGAGAAGAAGAAATGGAACCAAACTCTAGATGGCAACAAATGCCCGTAAAGTGTCCTTAAACAATGGCCACTAATAAAGTTGCCTTTTTAAAGGACTCGCATGTGTGGAAAGCTGCTTTTCACGTGCCTGACCAGAAATAGACTAAACGTGACCACGAATAGAGAGTCACCTTTCCCACTTTCTTCTTTTTTTTTATGACGGCCACCTGGGCATCGATTTGCGACAATTAAATGTTGGCATAATAAAATCAACAGCAAAACGGCCACAAAAATGTTCTCTATCTTCGTTTTTCTATTTTTTTAGCTGCTCCTCTTTCGCAAATTGGCGGCAAGTGCAAACAAAGTGAGCTGGCAAACTGCCGCAGAACGATTTTCCACAATTTCCAGCCAGTCGAGTTGAAAAGTCAACAAAGAAAATGAAAAAAAAAAAAGAAAAGCGGACTAAGGAAGGGGAGTGGGGGAGTTGGCACAAGTTTTTTATTTGCCAGGATGTACTCGGCATTATTTTGCTGCTCACTTTTCGAACACTCGACTCGCCTCCACTCCATGGCCATAACAATAACCTTTCACCAGAATGTAACATGTCTGGCATTTATATGTCGTACAGGCACCAGCTCAGCTCCCCAGCTCACCTCACATTCCCCCCTCCCCGCAAAGGTGACTGTGAAAATCGCATCGAACTTCTGCTTTTCCCCCCTTTAAAAACCTGGGCTGCCTCTTAATTTGATATCAGCTTGTGGGTGAATCAACTTTAGCACCGCAAAATGTGTTTGTTTCTGCCTGAAATTCGCATTCAGATTGGTGTCCTTAAAGGGCATTATCCATAAGTATATCATGTTATTTTAATCTCTCAATTCTCGTGAATATTCGGGGGGTTAAATTTCAGGGTAACTCACAAAAGCTAGGTGGTAAATAAATAAATTTAGAATTTTATATAATTTTCCTTGCTTTTTCAAACCACTAGAGATTGAGCTTCCTTAAAATTCCACCCCTTTCATGAGTATCACTCATCAACTGTTGAAAGGCAATCAAAACCGATGAAAACTACAAACGCAAATCCAAACACCTACCGATAAAATTGTCCACCGAATCCACTGGGTATCCATGGACTTATTTAATAACTAGGACGCAATTCGATTGCACTTTCGATGGGAGTGAGGGGAGGGGAGCTCTATCATTAGCTGATGGCCGGCCACTCCGCGTCCGACATTATCCTTTGGCAAATGTGTATATAATTGCAGGACCCCCGAGTCTTGCCAGGACATGCGGCGCACGGCTCCTTGACATTGCCCGAGCAAACAGGAGCAGCACATAAATAGTGCAGGAGAAAATAATGCAAATACAAAAAATCTGATAAAATCAGCATTTTCTAAATTAAATTGTTCGTTATGCATACAGGAAAAAGAGGGTGAAGGAATATAATATAACAGAACAGAAAAGGACCCTACCTTAGTCCTTGCAGCTAGACATTGTCCGGTAATTGTTCGCTGACAGCAGGATAAAGGTGAAGTGTGGGGACGTTCTGACATTTAGCGTATGGATAGCAAGGACAAGCCTTTATTCCCTGCGTCTGCGGCTCAGTCGACCACGTGTGTCCTGGGATAATTGCCCAATGTCTGCTTGGCCCACATACTTGTGCATGGAAAATATTTCAAGTGTAGGAGGGGCGGAGGCGGACAAGTCGCACTGTCATACATCAGGATTATTGTGTCACGTTGATGTTGCTTATGCTTATGCGCTTTTAATGATAGTTGTCACATCAGACCCGAATGTCACTCGCCAGCGTAATTGAGTTGTTGCCCCTAATTCCCGGCCAAAAGAACTGGCCACTAAACTAGACTCTCGCTGCCAATTAGAGGCTCTTTAGGCCCGGTCTATATTTACCCAACTAATGGCATAATTACCGTCTGTCTCCCAGCTAATATATATATTTTTTTTTACTAATTTCTCCATTGCAGTTTGGGCATCGGTCGCGCCCACTTCGAAAAGCAGCCGCCCAGCAATTTGCGCAAGTCGAACTTCTTCCACTTTGTGATCGCCTTATACGATCGGGCCGGCCAACCCATCGAGATCGAGAGGACGGCCTTCATAGGCTTCATCGAGAAGGACTCGGAATCGGATGCCACCAAGACAAACAATGGCATCCAGTACCGACTGCAGTTGCTCTATGCAAATGGTGAGTGCGAGGATCTATAAAGAGTAATTCCCTATTTAATATCTACTTCTTATTTTCAGGTGCTCGCCAGGAACAGGACATTTTCGTGCGCCTTATCGATTCGGTGACCAAGCAGGTGAGCTTAAAAATAATATATGATTTTCTACATAGATACCTAAGATAACTATAGTTCTGATAGTCTTCATAAAGAATATATCTCAGTTTGACTTCATATCATCGAGATAGTATTGTATCTTGATACTTTTTTAATAGAATCTCGAAATATAATATTTGTACTCCTCTTAATCTTACATAATACATATTTTAAGCACTTATTATTATTCTAATGAGAATAATCTTAAGAATTTTCTTGAATAGCTCGATTGATAAAGATCTAAAAAACTCTCTATATAAAGCTGTTATAACAACCCCGTCAAAACCCCTTAAAAGTTAGCAATTCATCTTGCGATTGCCACTTGAATAAATTAAGAACTCCCCGATTTCCCTTATTTTCACTGCAAGTTAGGACCAAAGTTAACCAGGCTATGAAAAACTAATTCCTTCCACTCGACTGCTTTCGTGCACTTTTTTTTCGGGTTACCGTTACCATGTTTGTTTTGCTGATTCGAGCATAAGTTGCATTCGAAATTGATTGTCACGGCTAATTAAGTGTGTCCTGCTGGTGTGTCCTTTGGCCAATAAATTGAGTCGTCAAACGGGCATTTCATTCGCACGACTTTTCCTACTTTTCCGCCCGGGAAAAAAAGGGGTGTGACCGGGGCTAACGAGTAGAAAGGAGAAGGCGAGAAAATCGAGAGAATCGCACGGGGATCGAACATTGTTAATGCGCTTTGTTGTGGGTGCGTGCAAGTCCTGGGGCATTTTGTCGTCCTGGTCCTCCTGCTTTCCCGGTGCACCATATGTCCGCTTTTGTGGGCCTAATGCTTGGCGTCGCCTTTCCTTTATTCCTTTTCAAGGGCAATTAATTTCTCGAGTGACAAATTTTTATAGACGTTGGTCCACCTCTCTCCTTTCGATATCTTCCCCACTAACCCCCTCGCTTCTCGATTTCTCTCCTCTTTTTGTGGGCGTTTCTTGCCCATTTAGACCCGCGTTCGCATCGGAAACGAGCTCGCAATAAATTTGTCCACAAATTATCGACAGCAGCGACATCGCCCCCTTTCTTTTTACTTTATTGGTGACAAATCCATTTGTACGAATGCAATTTAATCGCATAACATATTTGACCCGCCGCCCAATTGATATTTCCAAAAATAACACACTGAAATTGCCGAAAAATTGAGGTCTGCCTTCAAGAAGTGTGATAATACTTTTGGCATTGTTGATAAGAAATCGCTCAAGATGATTATTTATGGGAACTTTCAAGCAATTAAAGCTTATCGTAAATTGAATAGGGCCATAGAGAGTTATTTTAATAATATAAAAAAGTAATTAACACCAATTTAATGGGTCTTCAAGGGAAAATTAGAATTTCCGGGTTAAGTGCAGGCCGTTCCCTGAGGAAACACTAATTGTTGAATTTTTCAAATATATTTAGCAATTAATTTGTGCATGTGATTTTATTATTATTATTTTTTTGATAACTGAAAAAATGGAAAAAGCCTTCGATTCTGGTTATTTATAAAAGTAGGAATTACGAAGTTTCTGATGGATATTACGTAAAGTCCCTAAAATCATGGTTGTTTTCCATTGGAATACTATATATTTCTTAATCTTTTTAATATCGAATAGCCTTTTTATCACGATTGTTTACATCCATCTCGTTGGTATTTCTCAATTGCCCATTTCCGCTTGACTTGTGATGTATTTTTGATGGACCTACCCCTAACCTGAGAAAATCTCCCCGTTTGAAAAGTGTCGCTAGCTGGGAAAAGAACAATCATTTGATCGGATTAGGTGGGTTTGGCTTCCTCAGTGTTTTTTTTTTTTTGTTTTTAGCTGGCTGTTTTTGAATTTTACATTTCGTTTGTCGCGTGTCGCCTTTGTTATCGGATTGCGTAACAGGTAAGGCGGGGATAAGCGAGTGTTATCTAAGTGGGCTAGGATATTTGGATGGTATTGTAATGTAACTCGAAACTGGGAACTGAACTGAAACTGTGTTTCAGATGTGAAACCGAATGCGATTAAGTCGGAATTGTCTCAGGACGAAGGACTCAATAGTAAATGGCAGGATGCCAGGAGGGCAGGACAATTGTCCACGTGGCAAAACCCCCGACAGAAGCGGACAACCCTTGCAACGCAACCCCTTTTTTGGCGAGAATGCAGCAAATCATGGTCATAATCATAATTACATTCGATCAGATAACGGTGGAAAAACAGTTCGAACGGGAGGCGTCGCAATTGCAATTTGAGCTAACGATGGAACCACGGAAAATCGCCTCATTTCGGCGATCATATTTCATTTTCATCAGCAAAATCAGATACATATAGAGAGAGTGTTGGTGCTACGGGTCCGGCATAAAACAATAGGGAAATCCTTTTTCCCCACCCCCTCGGTTTTTGTGTTTTTGGCCAAAATTGCGCTTATCGCGATTAATACGCACTCAAATACACGCACAAAAGCGCAGCGAAATTCTAAACCAAAAAGAGATGGAGATAGGCGGTGTTAGAGGGAAAGGGAAGATAACTGGCGATTAATGCACTGAGATAACTGAGACATAAAGTGGTGGAAAAGGGCCCAAAAAATCTAAAGGAACTAAAGGATCCGCCAACCGGTTAACCGTTACCCTTTACCCAACCGCTAACGGTTAAAAAATATAAAAGAGAAGCATCATTAAATACTCTATAGCCATCGCACTCACTCAAACACACACACACACTCCGTTGTCTGCGCGTGTTAATTAAGCGATAAAATTAATTTGTATGTCAACACTTAAAAAGCCGAGAGAGAGAATCATTTTCGATTATTAACAAATTGTGCAAGCACACTTAATGGCAAAGTGTTATTGTTGTTTTTGCTGTTCTCGTTGGCGCCGCCGGCCGCTCAATAAATTCAACAGATTGCGCGAAATGAAATCTCCACATTTGCATGTGTCCATCTGTCTGTCTCGCTTGCACTCGCATCCATTCCTTTTGAAATGGCCACGCTCCCCACGCTTGCTCTCCCTTTCGCACGCAATGCGATTAAAAATGCTTTCACGGCAAGTGCATTTCTGCGGTCGAAAGGGACGGGTAGAGTGTGTGAGAGGGAGAGAGAAAGAGAGAGTGGCGAAAAAAATGATATCGCCCTCATTATGCGAAATGTGTAATGCATGTGGATTCCTCTTTGAAATTCTTTCTGGTCCCTCGAGGGACCTTCGGTTTTATAAAGGTGTGCAAGATGCACTACGGTATTTGGGTGAAAATATTCTTAAATTTTTTTTAATGAGGTGGGTAAAAAGTATAGCAAATTACCAATTATAAGTTCTTAAAATCTGAGTAGTCTGAATGTCGTATAATATTTTTAGCTTATTAAATATGGGAATAAAACTGTCAATAAACCAATTATCCTTTCTACTTATTAGGCTCTCCAAAACTACAATATAGTCAATAAATAATTCAAAACTTTTCAATTACCAACATGAAAACAAGCAGAAACGTAATGATTTATTTTAGGCAGTGCATATTTGAAATACCTTATTTTGTAATTTTTCAAGAAGTCGGCATTACATTGTTATCCTGTGCCCCTAAAAATATGCAAATACCAGGAAAGGGACAAGCAAAAAAGGTTTCTCCCCCTTTTCCCTCGGCAAAATGCACAAATAAGCGAAATAAATACAGAGGATGCACGAGTCCTTGCAACGGTAACCTTTATTTTGTTGTCCTTTCTTCTTCCTGGGCAATTTATGCGTTGCCCTGATAAATGAAGCTTTAATAAATTAAGAGCAACCCTCTATAGGTTTTTTATACGGCTTGATTTTTGTTTTATTGTTGCCCTTTCACAAAAATCTTTTTTTGCACTCGCTCTTTTGTTCGCGATAATTTATCTTGTTTGGCGAGATTTTTATTTGGCACGTTAAATATGCAGTATATGCAACATGCAACATCCAGCATTCAAGTGCGTGAATAATGCAGCGAACGTCGATTCATTTTATTGCAAAAGCGATAATAACAATTTGCAAAAATGCTGCAAAAAAGTAGACTTTTCGCTGGAGTTTGATGGAAAATCGTTTAAAATTTAAAAGCTGCCGCGGCTCATCCTGTTTGCATGCCCCCCTTTTTTGCCCCCGCCCCTGGTGGAGTCCTTTTTCTGCCAGTCCTGTCATCACTTCATCACTCGCCTTTTTTTGCACATTTTTTTTCTTGCTGACTCCTGTTCTTTGTCCTGTTGATAAATCGTAGTTTAAACGCTTTTACTCCAGTTTTAGTGGCTTTCGTTTAGTTTGCCGTTTTTTTATTAGATGAGCCATTTAGCCTCGGATTTCCGAGCTCCCAAACTCCTGACTTTCGGCCACAAAAACATGGAGAACGAGATACAAACTAATTGTTTGTTTCTGCATCCCACCGCAAGGATGATGGATGATGATTCCCGTTGTTACCCTCTTTATCCTCTTTTTTTGGGTTGGAGAACTTAGTTTTGGTTAGTTGGTTGGTCTATTTGAATAAATTTGGGTGTGAATATCATGCTATTGCAAAATAATATACTTGAAAATATTTTAGACTATTGTTTATAAAGTTTATTCGATGTCTATGCTCCCCTTTTTTATATTTGTCGTACTAAAAACCATCCTAAATCCATACTTTATATCCTCTTCCCGAAAATTTCAAAATAAACAGGTGACAATTACAAGGTTGTCGCACAAAAAAATCGAAGCAAACTTTATGTCCTGTCCCGGAAAAACATTGAAAATCCATTATCCCGGAGTGGGATAAAAAGGACATCCCATCCTTGTCCGGCCTATAATTAGCTGCACTCCGTCCGGCAAAAGTTCGATATCCCGCACACATATTGGACATTGAGCCGGGGCCATCGAGAGAGCTCGAGCTGTCTGATCCTTTACAGGTTTCGCAAAAGGGTCCGGGGGAATTATTAACCTGACAAACGGGATAATAAGGGATGATCATAATTTTACATGTGCCCAGCTAATGCCAAAGACAGCAGGGGGCATCGGAATATATCCAAGTAGAGGGTTGGATTTCGAAGGACTACTGCTGGTTGCATTAAAATTAATTTCTGATTATCTATCTGGTTGGGCACAGCTTCTGGGTACTGGGCACATCATCCTAGGAAGCAGAGACAAACGCACATATGCCGGTGACGTCAGAGGAACCAAACCACTCGTCCTTGACGGCAAGTGATTCCTCTTCTCTTTTTTTTGTTTCAACTTTTTGGTGGATGAACACCGCTCAGGTTTTTGGCTTCCTCACTCGGTTATTGTTATTACTTTTGCGTGTATCTCCGGAGCCAGTTGATGAATGATCCTCTCACCCTCGTGGAAAAACGGGTCCTTCACCCTTCGCATATGCCGTGTTTTTCGCCAACTAATTCGCTGGATGAGTGTTGGATTACGGTCAGTGGGGCGGGGTTAAAGAGGACACCCGCTTTAATCATTTTTAAATTAGAGAACTATGCGCCTTTTTGTATTCCAAAACCCACCCATCCATTGTTTATCTATTTTGTTTCTGAACTTCGAGAGGCTTGCGGAAATTGCAGCAGATTGTCTAACGCTGCACTTGCGGTTGCTGTTCCTTCCACATGGCATGATTCTATGGAACACTATGGAACACACCACCCCCTTTCTAGAAACACGCCTCACTTCATTTCCACCGCACAAGAAAAAACAAACAGACAGTTTGAGTGGCGTTTTCACTGGGCAAACACAAATACTAGACTCGCACAAAACGCCCCTTCGATGCCCGTACCCCTCGGAATATTATTCATGCAGAGGTAAAAATTGTGGACATTGTCAATATTTGCATTGTGTCCCATATGTCGATTTGCCGGCCCGAGTTTTCGGGGCTCTGTAATTAGCATTTATGTGTGTTTGTCTTGGCCCAAAACGATACTTGATAGTCGGCAGTGTCGATAGCAGTGGGTCAATAACGGGGTCAGGTGGGCTATATTCAGGTGGTATATAGCAGGTGGGTAAATCAATGAGATTAGAATAAACTTTTGTACCTTTACTTTCTATTTTATAAATAGTTTTATTAAAATTCAGGTTCTAATATTATTAGAAACACAAAAAAAAGCATGTTAACGTAAAATCGATATATGCAAAACCCATATCGTTTTACATGAAGTACTCTTTTCGACCAGGTCAAATTTACCTGGCCACATATCAAATTAAAATTGATCTTAAGTAATGTAAAATTGATCCACGTTTCATATCGATTTTTTTTTTGGTAAACAAGATAAAATATTTTAATTTAATTCAACTTTTTACTGAAGGTATTAAGGGTTTATAAACATGGATCCCAGTTACCTAAAATATTTCTAAACATTATTAGGAAAAATATAAAATATTTCACTTTAATTCCATATAATATACTTAATTCCCTGTTATTATTTCCCATTTCAGGCCATCATATATGAGGGTCAGGACAAGAATCCCGAGATGTGTCGAGTGCTTCTAACGCACGAGGTGATGTGCAGGTGAGTGCTTATCACTACTATCCCCATTTTATTACACCAGATATTCTCGCTTGAAATCCACACCTTTTTCCAACTGATTTGCGAATCGAAATCTCAAGTCTCGCGGGCATTCGGAAACCGGCTCCCTGGAGCTTCTTTAACTTGCCATCCCATCCTTTGCCGCAGCCACTCAAATTATAGAGACCTGAGTTCTCATTTGTTTCGCCTGCTCTTGTTGTTTTTTTTCCGTGATTTTCCCTGGATTTTCTTACGATTTTCTTATGCTTTTGCCCCTCCGACAAAAACTGGGGGACTGCTTTAATTTTGTTGATTTTTAAGCTCCGTCCGGCAGAGCGGAGAGTGTCCTTCGTTTTATTTTCACGCTCAAACGCACGCGAGCTGAAACGTATAAATGGTTGACTACCTCCCACAACCACCCACCACCCCCTCATGGGCTGCTGTTCACCCTTCTAGCAGCCTTCTGACAGTTGAAGGTTGCGTAGAAAATAAAAACGGCATGAAAGAAGGAACAAAAAAAAGCTGAGAGAAAGCCAAACAACAAAAAAATTAAACAGCTTTAGCCGGCAAAACCCCTGCTAGCAGCACCCCCTTCCTAACCTCCACCCCTGCCTTAGATCCCTGCTCTTGTTGTTGTTGTTGCTGCTGGCCGGCCATCTTTTATTATTTCGGATTGGCACCCAGTTTTTATGTTTGCGTAGCATTATCAAAAACAAGGGGACAACCACGCACACAAGCACACAAGCACACACTTACACGGGGGTTGCAGACTCCCCCATTAGAAGGAGAGGGAGAGAAAGAGAGGGGGAGTCGCAGGACGACGACGTCTTCTTTATCGTTTTGGCTTTGCGCCCATTTCAGCCATCCATGTTTATGTTATATATGCCCAGCGAAGACCCAAAAGCCAAAAGCCGGGTCCAAGCCAAAAATACCACCCCCAGATGACCCTCAACCACCTAGTGCGCCCACGCAACCCCCCTTTTATTTTCCCGTCTCGTTTCTATTTTTTTTTTTTTGTTTTTTTCATCTAGCCCAGGGGCTGTGCAGTCGAAAAATTACGCAGCCATTGAACTCGATATAGATATATGAGTGCGTATATAGATGCAGATAAGAGATAAGTGTAGAGCAATGACAAATGTCTGACCCCCAAAAAATGGGAACACTTCTAACATACTTTCTATAGAGAGATACAAAGTTTAAAGAGAAGTAGAACTCTGGTTTCAAAAGCCACTTTATAAGCTCTTACCTTTAGGAATCTGAACTAAACTAAACCTTATTATTATATAGGAAAGTTAAAGAAAGACACTATTCATATATTTTAGCCAAAAATACATTTAAAATATTTTAAAGACTTATTTTACTAAGTCTGAATAAAATATTTTACAGTTTTTTCAAGGAAATTCAATTTCTTTTCACAAATATTAAGTATACGCTCTTTAAACACCTAAAAAACTTTAAAAAACAACAAATAAATTAAAATTTATCTATATTTTATGAGTTACAATTATAATCGATTTATTTATGTGAACTTATTCGAAATGGATTGTTTATTTCAGCCGTTGCTGTGATAAGAAGAGCTGTGGTAACCGCAACGAGACGCCATCGGACCCCGTCATTATTGATCGGTAAGTAGTCATAGTTCATTCTCCTCCTGGACAGCCGCCTCCCTGTCCAAGGACCTCCTCCTGTTGCTCTGCCACACACAAAAGATGACATTTTAAGCTGCTTTTCATCATCGTCGCTGGCTTTTTATTTTGTCAGCCTGCTCTGTTCTGCGGCTGGTGTATGCGTATCGTTGATTTATTGGCATTATTATCAACTGCAATATAAAACACGATGCGGCAGACATGCAAAGAGCTCGAAAAGCAGGGGTTGGGGGGGTATTCCCTTTATTCAATGGCAGAGGAGCTGAAATGAAAGCAGGAGCTGCAACTGGGAGGCAGCGAGTCCATCGAGAGAGACAAACAAAAATTCATCAAAATGGCAGCGGCAAATTCTATTTTCATAAATTGTAAATTGAGACGAGTTCGCGGCAATCCGACACGCCCTCCAATAAAGCCACTTTCTTTGCCGGGAAATCCCCAACCGCCAACCGACTGTCGACTGTCGCGTGTCAGTCGAATTATGTTAATTGTGTGCACATCCTTGCGGCCGCCACGCCCCCTACTTCTTATCCTGGGGAGTGTGTCCTTCCTAATTGGCTTCGGAAATATTATTTGAGTGCAGGAAATTAGAGGAAACCAAAAATGCAAAGCCAGTTATTAAGGGAATATGCGGTTAGAGAAATCGAGAAAGTGTTTTGGAAAGGATTATATATTGGCATAAAATTAAAAAAAGTTTATACAAACTTGTCTTCATTTTTTAACGATTTTTTCATATTTTAAGTACTGTTATAAATTGTAAATTATTTATTTTTCCAATCTGATAACTTAAAAAAAAATTAAAAAATGTTTCTGCAAGCTTGTCTAAATATTTAAAAGATTTTTTTCACATTTTAAGCCTATGTATAAATTATAGATTATTTAAGTTTCCAATTAGTTTAATTTTAAATGCATAACGACTATACAAGCATTTAATTCAATACCCCGGAATCCACCTCCAATGACTCAAGCATTTTAACCAAACCTTTCTTGGCCATCCTCCAGCTGCCATTTGCCATCGCCGCCAAACTCATTGAGTTGTTAAACAATTTTGTACTCCCCAGGCCCCATTAAATTGAGGCACACCTTATGCAGATGATAATCAGTGGCTCTGTGTGATTCCCCGTAAACCAGATCGCCGGACCTCCGGCGAAGGGTGTCCCCAAGTATTTGCCTATGTTAAGTCCACAACTCCACATCTCCATCATCATCTGTATTCCGATTCCGATTCCAGATGCAATTGCCATTTGTAGGACTGCCCACAATGGTGGTTTTCTGCGAACCCAAGATCTTTACGCTTAATGATTCTATTATTAAAGTGGGCAGCCAAAGTGTCTGCGACCGGTTGGCTGGCTGCCCGCCTGACTGACTGAGACAATCAGGCCATAATTGGTGTCATAATTAAATTTAATTGATTGCCCCTTCTGGCTGCCCCCACCTGAGCTTGCAAATTTGGAAATGGCCGGGGCAAAAATCAGTTTGGAAGTGGCAAAAAAAATACATTCAGTTAGCCAGCCAGTTCTTGCCACACAGCCACCGATTCGTAGATGCTGAAAAAATAAAACACGATCTCGGTAAAGATCACAGATCGCCCGCTGCACATTTATGATCTTGTTAAAATTGCTCTTGCTGTTGCTCCAGAATGCCATCCGTTGGAATAACAGTTACACTTTGCCGATCTCCAGCTGATGATATTACATCGCCACTGAAACTCCTGGTCCCCAGTTATGTATGTGGCATCTCTTTTTCTGCCCCACGTGCCCGGGCGCGACACTTTGCGCTTGATATTTACGATTATTAATTCATTTCTCCTCTATTTATTCGCCTTGTTAGCCAGGCTGGCAAGCCGAAGGCTCACACATTGCATTGGCTAATCCTATCCTAGAGATGAGAACGTGAGAGGGAAATAAATAGGGTGAAGTACAAGGTCTAAGATATTTCCTCAAAATATTTTGGTCAAAAACCGAGCCAATTAAAATGAGATAAACCAAATAATGTTTATTCATATTTATTGTATTGACTTTAAGTTTATCAAAACTATCAAAATCCCTGCTATTTCTACAATAAATATTTATCAAGGTTATTATGGAACCTATGCTGAAAGAACATAAGAAAGATATTCTCAATTGTTGGAAAAAAAATTTTTTTTTTAAATAATGAAAAGATAAGCGTGTAAAAATAAAATATTTTAAAAGTTATATATGAATGTAACTTGCACACAAAAAAAGGATGTCGCCGTAAAATCGATATGTGCATATAAATTTCTGGTTATACAAAACCCATATCGTTTTTACATGAAATACTGGCCCCATATCAAGTTTAAATTGATATTACATAATGTAAAATCGATATAAGTTTCATATCGATTTTTGGGTGTGTGTATCAAATTGTATTAATAAGTATATCAGAAATATCTGAATAGTAAATTTTCTTATTTTCAAAACATTCTCAAGGGATCTTCTCCAAATGCATTTCTATTGAGCTATCGTGACACGCTCACACCTGTGATCCCCGCCAGCTCCCTGTGTCCGCATGTCGCATTTGTCAGGCGGGCTGTAACTTTTGTCGGCATTGCATTCCATTCCTGCGACTCGGGCGCATATCAATCACCAGCTGAAAACACTCCTGGCCTCCAGGTTCCTCTCCAATCAGCTTAAAAGGCGGCATGGATCAGTCGGTGGCCAACAGAGCCAGCCCATCCAGCTCCAGCAGCCCGCTCATTGATATGCCAGTAGATCATGCCGCCGGCGGGAAGACAAAGACCCCGGGATAATCTATCTGTTCGCAACTAAATTTCGCCTTTGCCAGTGGAGGAGGAGGAGGAAAAGGAGGAGGTGGAGCAGCAGAGTCCCCAGCTAAAGCGCTAACTTGCCCGGGGGTCCAACGCATTTTGCCACTCAGCCTTTTAGCCCCTTACCATAAACCCACCGCCGCCGATCCAAGCGAAACTTTGTCAGCGGCGCGCAACAATTGGAACTGATTGAAAATTCCAAACCGGGGGATTCAGGGGATCCGAGGAGAGATCCAGGGGACACCGACTTGCATTTCCAAGTGGCTGACGAAAGCCAAAAACTGATACGATATGACAACAGCAACAGCAAAACAACACCAGTTTGGACCCAGGGCAACTACCGACCGATACCAGGTATCCCTCTCTCTCTCTATCTCACTCTCTTTTGGCCAGATATACTGACGTTCGGACGTGTGCCGTGAGAGCTGCAACAAAACAGCAGCCACTCTGGTCACTATCCACTGGTCAGTGGTCACTAGCCACATTCGCCGGCGATCTGCACATGTTTTATTGATGAATTTCTGTTATTCATGCAAGCGATCTGCAGTTGGCCACAAGAGGAGGCTTTGGAGATGCCGAAATTGTGCACACAATGAGCTGGGGCACAGTGGGTCAAGGGGTGGTGAAAATGGGTTTAAAAAATAAAAAAAAATCAGGAAAAGAAAGTGTTAAAATATTGAGTTTTCTGTCTTAAATCTGCCTTTTAAAATTTAGAGTTTTAAAATAATTTATAAATAATAATTTAATCAGTTTATGGATTTTTAGTTTTATAATAGTTTGAGTCGTTGTCATATTAGTAGAAATAGTACAGAAATTTATGAAATTTTCTTTAAATTCCAAAGAAATTAAATTTTAAATATATTATAGTGATATGATAGTGCTATTACCACTGTGGAATAGATCGCTGGGATTTGCAATTACCTGGGGCAGGTGATGAGGGCTTAGTAGCAGTCTCAGTCTCGGTTGCAGTCGTGCCCTCTCTTTCTTTCTTTACGGGGGCCTTCTTTTTTTTATTTATTTATGATTTGCGAGGACACTGGACACTCGCATTGTCTCCAGATCGATTGCCACGCATTTTGTCTCGGCCCTTTTCCCAGTTTGTTGGCATGCACTTCGTGTGTGTTCCATAATTAAGTGAATTTAAAGCTCACTTCGGCGGTGGTCGTTGTTCTTGTTGTTCTTGTTGTCCTGGTTGTATTCCAAGGTATTCGTGTTGTTGGTTCTGCGACATGTTCCACGTTTTTGTCACACATTTCCACCGATCTTGAGTGGTTTTTATTTTATTTGGTTCTGTTCGCGTATTTCTCCTTGTGTGTGCTCCATTTCGTTTTGGAATATCACATCTTTGATTCACATCTGGCGTATGCGTAATGACTTGAATTATACTGACAGGCATGCAATTGGCATCGTTATCGGCGGCGGTCATTAAAATCGTTATCGCGTGACAACCGAAGCGCGTTCGACTTTTTAATTTGGGTAAATTGTGGGGCAATCAAAAAAGAGTGTCTACACCCACCACTCAAATACCGAAAGCGATGTAACAAAAGCTGAAAACAAAACAAAACAGCAAAAAGAAAAAAGAAAACAGAGGAAAACTAAGTGTGGGTGGAAAAGCTCTCAGGCTAACAATCGAAAATTTGCCACTCTTGCATTTATCTACGTCATTGGCGTTTTCTTCGCTTTATTTCAATTTTCTATATTTGCCAGCGTTTTGTCCACCGCAGCGCCAAATAAACTAAGTGCCAACTCCCGGCCAACTACCCTTCAACTGGCCCCGCCCCCTTTTTGGCCCGCAGCAAATAGAATTGACATTTTGTGGTGTCCAATATGCAAAAACAAAGGGGGGGAAAGGTTTTACAGACGCGGTCAGAAAGGAGTATTCTTAATTCTATGAAAAACATAATAAAATAATTCTAACAAAACAACTTAAGGTCTTGAAAAATGACTCAATATCTCAGTCCCCCCGGGGGCGCCAAAAAAATGTATTCAGGTGTTACATTCAAGTTAAACACAAACATGGATATATATTTTTAAATATTATGTATTTTGCATAAAACATTCATAAATAATACCCTTTCGAAAACCCATTTCCTTAACTCCGTCTGTGCTGCGTGAGGTGAGCAAATGTTTTGGGCCATTCATCGCATGCCTTGATAATCGCACTCGCGCTAAAAATGATGACAAAACTGCTGCTAGTTGTTGGCTACAGTTTTTAATTTTCTAAATGCATTCCAGCCACCTGGCCGGGTGGCTGATTGTCCTGGTGTCCTGTTGGCCCGAGGAGGTGGTTATTCAGGGGGAAAACAAGAAATGCTGGCTGCCAGTTGGCCTGCTCAAATATTCAAAGCGAGGCAAACAGAAAATGTGAAAAAAGAGACGATTTTGACGGCATTTGCGGTCAGCAATCGACAGTACGCCCATGAAATATTGGGCAGACATCCCGGGCAGACAGCCGCAGTGTGAGAGACCATAACAGTTAATTATCGATAAAGATATGAGGAGCAGGCATATATTTCTCCCTTTTTATCGCAGCCATTTCTACCCTAAAAAAATACACAAAAAAACCATCAATTCGAGATATAATTTTCATAGACTCTAGCGATTATCTTTGAAGTGGAAACAATTGAGTTTGAGTTGGAATTTGAATTTAAGGTGTGCGAAGTGCATTTGATTTGCACCTCGTAAATCAATGGATTTTCGAGATGCGGCAAACGGAAGCGGGAAATTTCGAATTGAATTTTTGCATTTCAAAGAACTTCTGGGCTCGGCACATTTGCATATTTGTAGTAGACTGTCTATTGAAATTGAATTATTAATGCAAATTTCCCATCGCTTTGCACTTTTCCCCACTTTAAATTGGCACTCGCTTTTTTGGCAGCCTGAATTTAGGTTTGCTCCTGGGAAATGGCGTTTATTAAATCATAAATAGGTAAATTCAAATGGTAGATAGAAAAGTTTGCCATTGAAATGATGGAAAATCGTTACAATGTTGCGTTTTAACTGATTAGTTATTTTAGGAAAAGATTGATAACTCATTAACCCTTTATATATAGCTGATTCCCTGAGGTTAACCCAATGAATTAGGCAAAACCCGTCTAATGTGCATAATTGAAATGGCATATGGATTAAAAATGCACAGATCCCAACTACATACACACATCTATCTATATCCACATTGTCTTTGTCTCGGCTCATCATCTTGGGATAAACTCATCTATTAGTTGGTGTCTGTCTGTGCGATTCTGTTAGCCATTTCCTCGGCCATTTACCCCTGTTGCATAATTAATGGCATTAAAAGCGTTAACTGACAGTCAACACACTCCGGCACACACATGCGGAAATAGTTGGCATAATTTTGGGGCATTTCAATGAGGTCGATAATTTGATGGTTCAGTGGAGAGCAAAGGGATAAGGTCACACATACACATACACGTACGCCCTCACGTCGTCGTCTCAGATACATTTGTATCTTTTTTTTGTGGCCATTCTATCTGCGTCTGATGCTAGCTACTTTTATCGTCGTCTGATATCTAACCTCGATGTGTGTGTTCGGTACGAAAATAATCAGTTTAGAGATGAAGAAATCCCAAGAACAACAAGCACCCCCCGAAAACAAAAGGACAACAAGAGCATTCAGAAGGTATTTCCCCGGTCCCAACGGCATGACTTTTGGTCCCAAAGCAACCCCAAAAAATATATATATATGTATAAGCACAACAAACGCGTAATGAAAAGCTCACTCGTATCCCTAAGATCCACTCAAAAGTATCTTTCACTCACTTTCACTCTCTCTCTGTCTCTCAGTCTCTCTGCGAGAGAAAGCGAAAGTGATTTCAACAAGTTCTCTTCCGGCCAAAAAGGATAATCGCATCCTGCAGACGGCACGCAGCCCGAAAACTTCAACCCCGCGTGCAAAAGTCTATTACAATACAAAAGAAGCCCAAAAGTGGAAAGAAGCCATGAACTTCAGGCAAAAAAGCTGGGGGTTGGGAATCTAGGAATCCTTGGTCTCGTCCTGCCAAGCGTGGAGCGTTAAGCCGAGAAAGAGCATAAATAAATAAAGCCCAACGCAACAATAGAAGCCCAAAATGGTGACTTCATCCTTGTCGACGGCCATGTTTGTATTCTTGTGTATTTTGTGTCGGTGAAGAAAATGCCAAAAGGCATAGAAATGGCGCGAAAGTAAGTTTTCGCATTACTTTTCGGGCCTCCCTTGGCTTTTTTGGTTGTCATTGCCCCATAGTCGTTGGCTTTATGCGACAATAAAGTTGAAAATTTTGAATATTATCGTTAGTGAAAAATTAGAGACAAGTTGGTGGCCGGGAGGCAAGAACTGCCACCGCCTCCTCACCTGAGCTCCTTTTTTGGGTTTCGGCGTGCGCCAAAAACGCTCTCGGCTTCTCACGGCCTGTTCACGCCATTTTCCAGATAATATCAGCGGGAAAAACTGGTGGGCAGAGTGAATGGGTGGTGGGTGGGTGGATGTTGTTTGCCTGGGTAGTCCTGGCAAAGCGATTTATGTCCTCTTGAAATTCATCATTAAATTGGTGTCCTGTTTGGCGATGCAAAGATAATGCCACAATTTGTTGTTCGCCCTGTTGCTGCTTCGCAAATTTACAGTTAATCGCCGCCTGGCTGCCTCGTCGAACCATAAATACGAAAAACTTTCACATTTTCGATAAAGATACTGGGAATTTATTTCAATTTTCTGTGCTTTTGATGGGCTGGATAAGACCTGAGTTTAGGGTTAAAGGTTTTAAGTGATTTTTTAAAGGTTCCTAAGGTATTCTTGGAATACTAACATGTTTTAGCAGGTATATTATAAATCTTTATTATATTATATTATATTCAGAAAACATATTTGATTTAATAACTATATGATATCAAGTTTATGATAGTTTCTTGATTTTTCTTATATATTTTGTAAATTTTGTAAAATTTCTATACGATTATTTTTAAGATATTTATATTATAAACTTGAGACCTTTAGGCTTACTCACATATAAGTCACTTAAATTCGATCGGAAATGCCAAAGGCAATCTGGTTTTTTTTACTTTCCGCTCCTGATTCCCAAAATCTAGGGACTTTCCTTGCTGCTTAAAAAAACAAATCTCCGTCCAATCGAAGGACACCGCCAAGTCGCGACGCCCCCCCCCCCCTGCCCCAAATATGAATGACCAATTATGCACTTCGTTGGCGCTACGTGCCCGAGATGCCAATGGAGCCCATCGAAAATCTCTCCCGGAGGTGTCCCGATGTCATGTGCGAACATTTGATGATGCGTAGCTTTTCATTAAATGAAAATTTCGCGTTGCTGGCAAAACAAAAGGACAAAGCGGAGGCCGAAAAAAGAGCTAACTTTGTTGGAAAATGGGAAAGATGGTAGACACTTTGATTTATCGACAGGACGCGAGTGGAATTTTTAATTGCCCCCAAAAGTGGGTGGTTGGTGTTCAATTCCTTGAATTGGTCAGGACTCGAATTTTCAGCTTGATTTCCCAACTGCAATACAGCATCTTGAAGATAAGCGCGCGTAGGACATATGCAAATGGGAAGGGAGACCCTGTGAATTTATGTGTCCTGTCAGGATATTTTGAAAACATTGTAATCCTAGCGAGTCTGAGGGGCAGGATGCTTCCGAGAAAGTCAATTAGCTGCCCATAAAAATGCAGGCTATGTTTGTGAAGTGATGATGGCTCCGGTGTCCCGGGGATGAAGTCATCGGTGGGCAAGTGAATTTTGGTTCGCCCAAGGAAGATCATCTCTTCCAGCCACTCGATACGTATTCAAATTTCAAACTGCAGTTCGCATCTGTGAGTTTCCACGTTCGTTTGCCGGCACTGTAACTCGATATTGTATCTGACAGATACACGGCTCTCAATTCCCAATTCTCGGGGGATGGCAGTCGTCGAATGCTTGTGTTAATGATGATGAGCCCGCTACGATGCTCTTTTTTTTCCGTAATGGATAACATCCATCCACTCACATCTGTTTTTTTCATCGCGAAGTCCAACAAGTTCACAGTTTCGATAAGCACGCTAGGCCTTTAAAGCTAAATAAACAAAATAACTTGGAGAAGACACTGTTTATATACTCTTGCCATTAAGACCAAAATATTATAATGGTTTTTTAACATTTTTTAAAAATTAATTTGGTCTATTTTTTAAGAAAAGCATTTAAATTGTTCCTAAAAAAAATCTAAAATACCAAGCTAGCAATTAAAAAAAATTCACTAATACTATTATTTGACTATTATTACTTTGTGACATTGCAATCTTAACTCAAAAATTTTTTTTTTTAATTTTTTGGTATGTTTTTAAGGAAAAGCATTGAAATTGTTCCTAAAAAAATCTAAAATTGCCAAGTTATCATCTAAAAAAATGTACAATAGACTACTTAAACTTTAAAGGTATATTTTTTATTTAATTATACTATTATAATACTATTATTACTTTGCAACCTTAACCCTAAAGTTATAATACCTTCTGCAAAGGGTATTAAAATCATGCATAAAGCAAAATAATTATTTGTAAACACTTTGTGATTCAAATAGGTTGCTCTTAATAGAGACTGCCCACTGTTAAAGCGTTTTATCAGTTTTAATTTTAATTGAAATTATAGCTTTTTTGGCATATCTCGAATGCCAGTTCTTATCGCCTAAGTAATAATTTATGGACTATACTTCGGGATAAGTACTCCACTCGCAAGTGCTATTTAGAGCTAGCACATTTTAATATTTTTTAAAAAAAGGGCGAGAGATTCGGCAGCCGAAAAAGTGTCAGAAGTATAAACAAATTTGCGACACCCGTTCCATCGGACGAGGACATATGCAGAGGACACCCGCTGGCCAGAGATCAACCCTCCTGCTCCTGCTCCTCCTCCTCCTCCTCCAGCTCCCTGCTCCCTGCTAATTTGTTCAATTTGTCGAGTGAGAAACAACACAAAAAAATATGATGAAAATTGCCGGCACAACGCCGCTTTTCCGCCACCCCGCTGATCGGAAGGGAAAATATTATTTCTGCACAAATAAAAAGGGAGCAGGGAATTTTCGATAGGGCCGTATCATGTCGCCGGCGGATGCATAAAAGTATTTCAGCTTCAGCATTTAAATGCACCGCACACGGGTGTCAGTTTCCATTGGATCGGATTGGATCGGATTGGATTGGTTTGGTTGGGCAGGGCTCGCATCCTGGCCGCAGGACATTCGCCGGCTGTCACCCCACTTATCGCAAGGGCACTCACTATGGCCCCGGGCCAAACATCTGCCCAGAAAAGGCGAAAAGCAAGCGAAAAGCGAGCACAAGTGGCAGCAAAAAGGCGCAACCCGTCATTAGCGGCTCGTAAAGTCGCCTTCGAGGACGGGAACATCGTAAAGACTCTTAATTGAAGCCGGCATTAATACACAACTGATTGATAATTGCCTGGGCAAAGGGGAAAACCGATTGCAATACCATTTACGGCTCAAAATGCTTGCCTTTTCCAAATAGAGAAGCTGCAGTAATGTTGATTATTAAATTAAAAACAGCATAAATTCTATACGATGTGCATAAACCTTACAGAACTTTGATGTAAATAAAAAAACGAATTTTATAATTTTTTAAACAAAATTACTTGAAAAAATTTGTTTCTTTATTAAAATAAAATTATTTCTGATTAAAATAGTTCCATAAATTTTGATAAAAAATTCAAGATGCTGTTCTCTTTTGATTAGAAAAGATTAAGAACTTAAGAGACTAAGAAAATATATCAATTTTTAGAACAAAATTACCAAAAGTTAAGTCTTTTACATTAGAAAAATTTTAAAGTCTTTTTACAAACCCAAATTTCAATTAAATTTAAATTTAAATTTCAAATAATATTCTCTGAGTATATACTTTTACACTTAATCCATCATTTAATCGAATCTTTCTCTCTTTACAGCTTCTTCCTAAAGTTCTTCTTGAAGTGCAATCAAAACTGTCTGAAAAACGCCGGCAACCCGCGGGACATGCGCCGATTTCAGGTGAGTTTACTGCATGATCCCCAGCCCACCGATCGATATTAATGGATAATTTCGCCCATTCCCCCCAACCAGGTGGTAATCTCCACGCAGGTGGCCGTGGATGGACCACTTCTGGCCATCTCCGACAACATGTTCGTGCACAACAACTCGAAGCACGGACGGAGGGCCAAGCGGCTGGACACCACGGAAGGTACAGGCAACACATCCCTGTCCATTTCCGGTCACCCCCTAGCGCCCGACAGTACCTACGATGGTCCGTAGCAAAATTCCAATTATTCCGACCAATCATTTTTCGTTTTACGTAGATCCAAGAAAGATCCCCCGAACCCGAAAAAAAACCCCCCTCTTTTTATTTCTTACGTAGCAATTGGCATAAACTGAAGCGTTAGCAACTGTTTGAAGAACTAGTAACTAACCTTTGGATTCTCTGGAATCCCCATTTACAGGTCTCTATCCACCGCTGCCCGTGGCCACGCCCTGCATTAAGGCGATCTCGCCCAGCGAAGGCTGGACAACCGGTGGCGCCACCGTGATCATAGTGGGCGATAACTTCTTCGATGGCCTGCAGGTTGTCTTCGGAACCATGTTGGTCTGGAGCGAGCTAATCACCTCGCATGCCATCCGGGTGCAGACCCCACCGAGACACATTCCCGGCGTGGTGGAGGTGACGCTATCCTACAAGAGCAAACAGTTCTGCAAGGGATCGCCCGGTCGCTTCGTCTATGTCTGTAAGTGGTCGCAGCTCCATCAACTATCTGTTCTACTCTATATCTAACCTTTTGTTTAACGCTTTAAGCAGCTCTCAACGAACCCACAATCGACTATGGTTTCCAGCGCCTGCAGAAGCTCATACCCCGTCATCCTGGGGATCCCGAGAAGCTGCAAAAGGAAATAATCCTAAAGCGGGCAGCCGATTTGGTAGAGGCCCTGTACTCCATGCCCAGGTAAGGATAGAATTGCTCATATAACATAGGTAGCCAGACAGAAACTAATACTCAACCCGTGTTGCAGCAGATCCCCGGGCGGCTCGACGGGCTTCAACTCGTATGCCGGCCAGCTGGCGGTCAGTGTGCAGGATGGCTCGGGTCAGTGGACCGAGGATGACTACCAGCGGGCCCAGTCGAGCAGCGTGAGTCCACGCGGTGGCTACTGCAGCAGCGCCTCCACGCCGCACAGCTCGGGCGGATCGTATGGAACCACGGCGGCCAGTGCTGCGGTGGCGGCCACGGCAAATGGTTATGCTCCTGCTCCCAACATGGGCACACTCTCCTCCTCGCCCGGCAGCGTCTTCAACTCGACGTCAAGTAAGTTTATTGATCCTTGGGCGGATTTCCATTGAATTACTCATCTAAAAGACCTGCATTCGGTATTCTCAGTGGGAACATTTGCATATCAAGAAAGGATTACCAAAATATAAAATAAACTTAGAGACATTTGCTTTCATTTTGATTCCGAAATTCAAAAACTATTAAATATATTAAAACTTACAAAATTGTTTAATATTTTAATTGTTTTTTATCTTTTAGGGAGAAATTGTTCTTTAATTAAAATAAATTTTTAATTTTTAGAGTGTAATAAAAAAGGTGAAGTGCTTATCAAGTCATAGGAAACTCATTTGAGTACCGTTAACATCTGAGGAACCTTAGAAAATCTCATGTTTCCATCATCTCTTTAAAAGGAATACATTTCCTTCCTATCAAACCCCTTTCTTAAAAGTCCTTAACTTGTGTTTATAATCTTCAGTTGATTTTAGCTTCTGTTTGTATAACTCTCACATGAATACCGCCCCACATAAACTGAAAAAAGGCTCGTCTCCACACCCCGAATATTCTCCATTTAACCCCCCCGCAAACCCAATCCCAAAACAAAGTGAACAAAGTATGCTCAGCAAGTGCATTTTCGCCATTAATTCCAACAGTGTCCGCCGTGTCGTCGACGTGGCATCAGGCGTTCGTGCAGCACCACCACGCGGCCACCGCTCACCCGCACCACCACTACCCACATCCCCACCAGCCGTGGCACAATCCAGCCGTGTCAGCAGCCACGGCGGCGGCCGTTTAAGCGTTTTCCCGGACTCCCCCGATTCCAATAATGCCAGCCAGTTAGCCGGAGGAGCTGAACGGAGGATGAGGATGAGGATGACCTAGGATGAGCCGGACTTTTGGGGCAGAGTAACGACATTTTGTTGAAATTAAATGCTTCACGCCCAAAAAAAAAACACCACCCACAAATCCACACGAAAACGAAAGCACACACACACACGGCCAGACACCATCTATCAATCTGAAAACTGCAAGGACGCCCACAAAATTCGAGTGGGTGGGTGGTTGGGTGTGTGACCGAGCAAATCTGAGCATTCAAAACACACTTCTACCATCAACAAAACACCACAGACAACACACGATTAACGGTATTTATAATTTTCATTATCACTAAGCTAAAAGACCCCTAAATATAACTAGATAAGGACTATTATTTTGTTAGATTTGTGTTTAAAATATTCATTTTATGACAACTTAAGAACTAGAGCTTCTAAATCTTGTAAATTAAATTCCCTATGCCTGAGATCCCTACTAATTCCAAGCGATTACCTATTCTTTCTATTTCCAGGGGTCAGCAACCTGAGTTTCAATCCCTTCGCCCTGCCCACCTGCAACACACAGGGCTATAGCACCCAACTGGTGACGTCAACCAAATAATATTACTACTAAATGAGGCTATTGGCAGGCCCCAAATCCCCTCCTCCCCCGGAGACACACGCAGATATCACGCCAATCACAAGAAGCTCGAAAGTGCAATAAACAAAAGAAAATGGTTCCAAAATTCAAAACAAAAATCTATTGATATAGTTGTACATTTTTTGATTGTATCCCGTTTTCAATTTTTAATTTCAATACGCCTCGGTAATAGATTTATACAAATACGCATAGAATACCATATCAAAGTAATGGAAAACATATGAAAGAGGGAAGGCATATCATGCAACAAGTTTAGATCGGGCAGATATAGTTCTAAAATAGCTTGATTAAACACTCAAATTTTGTAAATATTTATCCCAAAATAAATAAAACTAATTAATAATCGGAACTGTGAATAGAGGAAATTATACCAATTTATATACCCATGATGATCAGTACTAATACGAATCAAGATATACCAAAACAGATACAATTTGAACGAACTTTTGGACATAACTAAATGCTTGTATACGACACTTTCTTGGATTAATATCTAAAAAAAAAAAACAAAAGAAAAATAAGTCTTGGAAATAAACTCTGCCAATTGAGAGAACCGAAATCAAAATGTTATATACCTACATAGATATACAGCCATATTTATGGCGACATTTGCAGCATATCTAAGCGTAATATTACAACAAATTTATACCAAACTTTTGGCAAACATATCGTGCACTTAGTCCTAATATCCATCTCACGCGAATCCACACACATCACATACTCGACGATACATATTTGTATAATGCCCATCATATCCACAATTCTAAATTCATTCTGTGCGAGCCACTCTCCCTATCAACACCAAATCATCATAAGATATACATTTCGCTATTCAAGTCAAAGTGTTTGATAAACTACCGATTTGTTGACTAGAATCTAAGCTAAGCATACACATGCAACCGATATCTGGGGGTGCATATACTATATATATATAGGCCTAAGTTTATTGTTTATTGCTCGATTTGTAGGAGTTTTACTGTAATTTGTATTCGTATTGTATGATATTGTATGCTTGCACTCCTAGAACTACAAAAATAACGAAAGAAAATGGTTAGCTTCGCAAGTGGGGAGCTCAACCAATACGAGATAGTGAAGCATATCTATAAGAACCGCATTAACAGCAGAACTTAGCCGCAAAATCGATTTGTAAATTACAATACAATAATTTATAATAACAATCTAGCAACGCTCTCTGTTTTGTAAATCTTAACAAGTTATTTAAATAAAATTTATTTAAAATAAACGTAATAAACACCATGGAACCGCCTTGTTCTTACTACGTCATACAGATACAGCTTTATTTCGGGAAAAATTACTTGTGGAAAATAAGTTGAATAATCAAATTATTTGCACTTGATAAAAGAGCATAAATTAATAATTGAATACATAACATATGTATAGTTTTTTAACCTAGTTAAAGGCATGCAAAGACGCCCAGTTGTTTCCGTTCCTTTTCTTTATTCGTGTCCTTAATCCTCTGGGTAAATATAAATGGGGGGCGGTGCCTACTCATCCTTGGCGGGCGCCGAGTCCTCGCTCTCCTTGAACAGAATCTCCTGAATCTTGGAGCGCACGTACATCTTGCGACTGAGCGACAGGTGCCGCATGACGGGCACCAAGCTAAGGGCGAAGTAGTAGTCGTCGTCCTTGGTCTGCTCCTCGTGATTCTGCTGGATGATATAGCTGAGCTGCTCGCTCACGGTGGTCAGCCGGTCGATGGACGTCTCCAGGTTGTTCTTTAGCTGCTTGGCCGAGTTGTTGGTCGACGTGGAGGCGACCACAGTGGCCTGAACACCCGATCCGCCTGCACTGGGCCTGCTGACCCCGGCGGCGCTGGATGCACCCGAGTGGCTGATCAGGGTGACCTGCTTTTCGCCATGCTCCAAGCCATGCTCGTCCTCCATCACGTGTATGGGACTGTAGCACAGGGGATCCTCGCTGTAGATAATGTCCTTGATGTCCTCGCCGATCTCATCGTTCTGCTCGTACTCCTCCCACTTCTGCGGCAGTGCACCCGACTCGCCCAGATAGCTGGCGACGTTGGACTCGATCTTCGGCTTGGCCACTCGCAGCGGCTCCCTCAGCGTCTTGGCCTTGGTGATCCGCACGGTTTTCTCTGCAAGCCAAAGGATAAGAGATGGGCATTACGATACATATTGATACACAGCTGCCGAATAATAACAAATATCATCCAGAGATGGACGGCAACGATAGTTTCCCGCCGTCCCAAGGGGTCGATAGCCCGCCATAAGACATAGTCTGGCCAGGTAAGTATTGGTTCTATGGGGGATTACCTTTCTTGATGATCGGGATCATCCGCGCCTGGGGACGCTGCTGCACGGGGCTGACCAGGACCTCGTCGCTGTGCTTGTGCCGCAGATGCGTCCACAAATTGGTCGTATTGTTGCCCTTCAAATTGCTGGCCATGCCACCACGCGATATATTGTTGCCGCAGTAGCGGCATATCGCAAAGTTTTCGCACTCCTCGTTGATATCGTAGTGCTGCCACACATTACTCACGCGACCCTTGGGCATTTTAATTGGTTTTCTTTAGCTAAGTTCTGAGTGAAATGGAATTTTCTCCACAAAATTACTTCTTCGCGATATTAGCGTTGCTGGCGCCAGTGTTGTCAAGTGCTCGCTGCGGCAGTGTTGCGAAGCGACCGCGCATAGGGGTGAAAAAACAAAGACCACACGAAAAAAGGTGGAAAACAAAAATAAAAGGGCAAAGAAATGGTTTTTACGGAATAAAACGGGGAACTAATGGATTTTGGATAAAATATTTTGAATATGTAATTTTTTCTGAGGGAAATGGTTATAGACCACAATTTGGCAACTTTATCCAGCAGCTTTTACTGCAAACACTGGCTAAGGGGAATTCGGTATCTGTACTATTTTTCTGCAGTTCCCTTCAGGGGGGTTTTCGGCGCCCGGTACAACTGGAATTTTTCGTTTTTCCCGCGCCAAAATGGAGAAGCGCTCAGCCGATGACCCGTGGATTTATCGCGATGGCAGCGGGACCGATCCGTGCTCGGTTTCTACGGCACGGAGCACGCGTGGCAATGGTTTTTGGAAGGGCGTGCGTGAGGTTTTCGGATCCCGAACTTACCGTTACTGCTGTTCGTCGAGTGGAGGCATCTGTGGCGCAGCAGGGATCCCGTCCCGGTTTTGCCGCTGTAGGATAGCAGATCGCCGCAGGTCTTGCAGCAGGCGTACGGCTCGATATGATCGTCGCACTGGACGAGATTGAAAAACCTCCAGACGCAGCTTTTCGTGTTCCGGGGCTCCACAAGTTTGCATCGCTTGTCCCCGGACTTGAGGAGGCTGCGCAATTCTGACTTCTTCTCCACATGCATAATGGTCGGATCGAGGGATTGTGCTGGAAATTGGTTTGGCAAATCCAAAACAAATCCAAATTATAAAATCCACACAAATACAATCAAACTCACGAAAATTCAGTCACGCACAAAATAGTGTTGCAAAACGGGTGCAGGCAGGGTGCAAATAGCGAAAGGTGGGCGGAGATTTTGTTTTAAATTTTATTTAAAATGTTAATAATTGGGTTATGACTACGTTTTTAATTATTAATTTTATTTTATAATTTTTTTATTTTTTATTTGACATTAAAGATTAGAATTTGCTGATACTGACCGATACCGATAACCTTTCGTAACAAGTCTATCGATTAATCATTTGTTTATTTATTCAGACGTTGTAAAAAAAAATGGGGAAAATGTCGAGGGCCTCCTACAGCCAGGACTACATCAAGGCTCAAATCGAGGCCGGCGTCCTGCGCTTCAGCAACAAGCGCAGTCGCAGCAAAGTGTGGGACGTCTTCGCCAGGATCGAGGACCAAAGTGGAGCCGCCATCCAGGACATTGTCATGTGCAGAACCTGCAGCAGCCTGCTCAAGTACCATGGATGCACCTCGAACATGGTGCGCCACAAGTGCTACAGGACCAAGGTCTTTAGCCCGCAGGCCGAGGATCCCCTGGGCAGTAGCTACGAGGATAGGGAGGAGGATCCCAGCAGGGGATCAGACGGTTCCAGTGCTGAGGACAAGTCCACCGACAAGGTCACCCAGGCGGTGATGGAGTGGTGCGTCAGCAACTGTCGTCCCTTGAACATTGGCCAGGATACAGGGCTCCGGAATCTAGTCTCCATTATTCTAGACATCGGCTCCGAGTACGGACGCAATGTTTCCGTGGACGATCTGCTGCCGGAGACGGGAGTCGTCGCCTGGAACATCGACAACTGGTACCAGGAGAAACTTAAGCAGGCGCGCTGCGAAATGTCCAGCATCCGCACAAATGGTTATAGCATTGCCATAGCTGAGGAAAAGCAATCCTCTGCTGAGAGCTTCTACCTTTCCAGCACCATCCACTACATCCGGGAGGGACGCAAATGCACCCAGTTGCTAGGGCTGAGCAATGTGCCCAAAAACAACTCCACTGCAGGTAGGTAGATCCTTAGAAAAGTCATAGAAAATGTAGTAACATTAGTTGAAGAGATTGCTGAACAAATGAATCATCTATGAAACCTCAGATTAATAAGACTATTACTTATTATAAATTACAAATACAATGACGTATCCCCCATGAATTGAGTCATTATTAACATTTCTTAACATTTTATTTATTTATTAGTTTCAGACACTTACATCCTCAAACTGATAGAAGGCAGCCTTGGGGTTTTAGAGTGCGATCTGTTCGATGATGACCCCATCTTTGTGTACGACGAGCGGACAAGCTTTAGATCCGTATTTGAGGGCAAAAAAGCCTTGTTCTGCATTAATTCCTTACTCCATAGAGTGGTCGAGAAGGCTTTCAGCGACGTCAGCGAACTAAGAAGCTTATTGAAGAAGGTCAGGGAGCAGGTTATCCTAGGAGTGCTGCCCACGCCCACATCATCCGGCCTGGTCGAAATCTATCACATTTTAAAGTCACTGGAGGCCAACTGGGCGATTATTGCCAATGAGGATGAAAATGTCATAGAGGGCTGTGAAATAGGCGGCCTGGTGGCCATCAACAATCTGCTGGCCCACTTTGAGAAGTGCTGCCAGACGCTGGAGAGCGGAACGAGTCCAACCCTGCACCTGGTCATACCCCACATCCACCGGCTGAAGAAGTACTGCGCCGGGGAATCCAGCCATGCCATGGAAATGGATCTGAAGAGGGCGCTGATAGACAACATCGACTGGATGGTGATGCCGCACGTCACCAAGTACCATATGATGGCCCACTTTCTGTTCCCGCCCACCAACAGACTGCTGCAGTTCAGCCAGGAGGAGAGGGATGATACGATAGGGAGCTGCCAGGAGTTTATGAAGCGCTACTGCTTCTCGCAGCACACGGGAAGAGTGGAACAAATTCTTATCAAAGGCGAGGGCGAGTTGGTCACAGAGCAAGACATTGAACCGGACGATGATCTCTTTTCGGACTTTGTTGCCACGGACAGCCAGGAGGACAAGATTGCCAAGGAAATCCGAGGATATCAGGCCATTCAGATGGCCTACACTGAAGGCTTTAACGTGCTCGAGTGGTGGCACTCTAACCGTACCCACTTTCCGCTGCTCTTCAAGACAAGTTGCCAGATTCTGTCCATTCCCGCCAGCAAAGAGCCATCGGCGTTGGTTCTCTCACAGGCCAGCAGCCTCATCAAAGATCCTGCCTGCGGCATGGACGAGCTGCACCGGGTCATGTTCCTCAAAACAAATATAGGAGAGGTCACCGAGTATTAGCTGTAAGACACTAAATACCTGATTTTTTTTATATACAAATCTAACTTACTTTCCCATCAAGTGGGTTAAGTTTTTAGAATATTTGCCATTTTATAATCGTGATCGCCAATCATAACCAAAAAGCTATTTTCATTGATCCAGTCATTTATAAAATGATCTACATTTTCATTAAATTGTCATTAAAAATAATAAAATAACGGATCAAAATAGGTTTTTTTTTTTAAAATGGGTAGTATTTATGGTATAATAAATATATCACTCAATCTTCTGCTTAGAAAGATAATAATAATTAAAATTAAATATTTGAAATATATCACTGGGACATTGATTTTTTAATAGTGCTATCGAATAGTCGATATCTCCTTATTGTCTATTCCAGATGGCGCTTTAAATTAACAGAGCTGTTATAGGTGGCGTGTTCCAATCCAGCTCAGGGGATCATTTCCATTTCTTTAAGTAGAAATAATCTCCGATGTGATTTATTATTTCATCATTCGGCTTACTTTTTTCCAAATCTCAATTGGTTTTAAACGAAACAGCAGAATCTAATAAATCTTATGGAGTTTTTGAATTTTAACTGGAACACGTTTTAACATTTCTGTTAGAAAATCGCCGAGTTTAACATCTTAAAGAGCCAATGTGGCGAAAAAGGGAAACCACTCAGTTACAGTTCAAATTCATAATGGGGAGCTGCCAACCTATTTTTACACCACTATCGCGCTGCCAACCGATACCGATTCCGATTCCACCGATTTTCCGCATCTCTACTTTCTTCGCAGTTCGTTTGTTTTTGGAAAATGTCAATTGTTGTGGAAAAATCTGCTAATTGTTAAAAACGCCCCTTCGGAGAGCGCACATTTTTCGCGAGGACGGCGCGCGAGCAGCACAAGTAAAGGCCATTTGAAATTCGTGCAAAATCAGTGGGAAAATGCAACTTTTATTGCGTCGGCTGTGTGGGTGCGTGTGTGTGTGTATGTGTGTGCGCGTTATTAAATAAATTAGTTATAGGGCAGAGTTACATATTTTAAAGGCGAGAAAACGGGAAAACGAGAGTAGTCTTGCTCTCCCTCTCCCCTTTTAACAGTTGCAAAAAGTGGGACTCCTCCAGTGCACACGCACACAGTGAAAAGGCGAGAACAAAAAAGTTAATGCGCTGCGGTTAATAATTAAACAAATCGGTTCTTTGGGAAAATCGGTGAAAATATGTAGCTTCGGTGCAGTATGTATAGGCGTATGTAAATATGAAGCATGTAAAGGCAGCAACAGCAAGCTGAGCAGCATATACACACATGGAGAAATCGCCCAAAAAACTTTCTGCGCAAGCTGCGGAGAGCGCGCCAGAGAGGGACAGAGCGAGAGAGACTGATTTCCTTGATGGAAATGTATGAATGAATTTTCGCTTTTGCCAATTTTATGTTAATAAAACAAGAACGCTGCTCGCTGCAAACGGACGGTCTGGAAAATCAACATAAATAAATTGAATAAAGTTTACAATAAAACAAATAAAATCAAAGAGTTTTCTAAACGCATACAGACTCCCCAATTTGAGCCTCTCCTTCTCTCAATTTTCATCTGTTACATCTTTTGTTGCTTGGAAAAATCCGTGTATGTATGTACGCGCGTGTGTCTGTGTGTGCGCGAAGTTTTCCACTGTGTTTGTCTACACGCCCACATAAGTGGCCCAGTGTTTGTGTATTTGGGAAAAGTAAAAGTGAATCTCGATTTATAAAGCGAAGAGCCCGAAATTAATTATTTACCTCTAATTTACCGTTCTAATTTAGTGAATGAATAAAAACGCCTAACTGTTTGTAAAACCCCGCCTCCCCCCAAAATTGTGCCAAAAAGAAAAGATAAGAAAAAGATCAAGTATACTGGAGATCGGCGGAGATATTGCAAGTCGGATAACAACAACAATAATAATAATAATAATAAGAAGAAGAAATACAACAACAACAACGTGGGATAGGATCGTCTAAGAGAGCATCGGCTAGTTTCTGGTGTTGTTGTTGTCGTCTGATTTACCTTTTTTCGTTGGAAACGTTTGTGCAGCAGCAGCTCTGAATGTCTTTATGCTTTAATCATGGTGTATTTCGCCACCAACAACAACAACACCGACACTATACGCTGCTATATTAGAATCTTTCTGATAACGAACCATGACAGAAGGACATGAAAGGTGAGTTTTCGAAACTAGGTATACGGTTAACTATGGTCTAAGTAATCAACTGCAGGCTAACTACTATACTTTGAACTTTCTTTCCAAAAACTGAATCATTACTGATTTCGGTGAATCAACAATATATGAAATTACAAATAAAAAACACAATATTAACGTCATTTCCCGAATAATGCGAATAATGACACATTGTTGTTTAAAAGTTTAGGATTTCAAAAAAATATTTTCAGTTTGTTTGAATAGCTACAGCAGTTATTGTGTCGGAATGCAGTAAGCAAGTCTATATATAAGGTTCAGGGATAGTAACAGTTTTGGCCAAAAAATATTGGGTTGAAAAGCTTTCAAAACTGTAAGTGATTTCTCAAAAGTTTTGAATTTAAAAAAAATATATATTTAAGACAAACTTTTCTGGATTTCTGTGGATCTGAGGGCCCAGTCTTTATGGCTACCAGCTGGATGGGGCTACAAATTGGCGTGCCTCTATTAATTGATTCCAATTGATAGCTGATTGCTGAAAAAACATTTTTCAATTTACGGAATGCTTTTTAATTGAGTCCGACGGGCATTTCTCTTTTTCCTCAATGGACAGGCGAATGAATGAAGGAACCGTGAGTCATTTGTCTGGTCGAATTGAAGTCTCCACATTGTCTGTCGACACTTTTAATGAATGAAATGGAACGCCCCCATGTGTGGTTTCTTTTCCGTTCGCCTTTGGGTCCAATAATTGCCGTTGTTACGACTACTCACGTATTATTGCCTCGCGCCACTGGCGCTCTTTAAATTCTATTCGAAAATGATGTCATTTTGTGTTTGTCCGTTTGTTGTTTCGCCCCGCGATTCGTTTATTTCTTTCAGTACTTCTACATACATCGGGGGTAAAGCGAAAAGCCTGCGCAACAAGAACAAAAATCATAGAACCCAAGGTTTTCTGTAGTTTCATTCATGTCTTGCCTTTTATTCCGTTCTCATAATGAATTGATATGCAACATGCCCACACACAAACCTGCATAGAGGGTGCTCATTTTGATATCTATGCACTGTTTTCTAAAAATTGGTAAGGTTCCATTGCGAATGCACGTTCTCAAAGGCCCAATATTTTCTTTAAATAATGTAAGGGTTTTAAAAACTTTTTTCTTTAAAATTTATACATTCCAGAACTAACGAAGTTGTGTCATATTTTAAGGATCATGACATCAAAGAAATGTTTGATCAAATTTACTTAAAATTTTCTAATAAAAACAATAAAATAAAATTAGCATTCAGCATTAAGCATTTTTGAAATTTAGGGATTTTTGTGAATCAACAATATATGAAATTAAAAAACAAGATTGTCATTATTAACGTCATTTCCAGGGTCCACCATAATACTTTTTTGTTAAATAATAAGCAAGGAATTTGTCAACTTGCAAGATATTAAACAATTGTAGTCATTGTATTGTTTCTTAAGTTCGCTTGGATTTTTGTGAATCATAAAAATATTGAACTTTAACGTCATTTCCCGGAGTCAAAATGACACATTTTCTTTAGGAATTATAAAATTAAGAACCAGGAAATGATTTTTGAGTTCGCTAAAAAGTAGGCAATAATTTTTACCTATTTTATTTTGCTGATCAATTTTAAAATCATTTGATTTGATTTTATAAATATTTAATGATTACAATTTATTTAATAGGAAGGATGTTTTATTTTATTATTATGATATATATACATATATGATATGATAGGCAAGTCTTTTTTATAAGAGGCACCCTGTTCGCTGCGTTTCTTGTTGCAGCGGAAACAACATTCGATTTCAATTTTGCATTGTAAATTGATTGGCATGTGAATAATGTAACGGTAAGCGGGACATTCGTGACCACGCGACAGTTCAGATGTAGATGAGTTTGTATGCAAATACGTGGGAGTGTGTGTGTGTTAGACAGTGGGAGCTATCAAAACTATTCGCCTATTTAAAGAGGGACTCTTTGTATTGGAACTTTCTGTTTTTTTTTTTATTGTGGTGTCGCCTCTCCGACTTTTCGTGTGGGTGTCCACTAACACAGGGTGAGACGTATACGCACACGCAGACCGTTGTTCATTCATCTTTTTCTGCTGCAGCTTCTCTGTGTGTATGTGGGTGGGCGTCCAAGTGCATGTGTTTATGTGTGTGTGTGTGTGGGAGTATCCCAGCCATTCAGTTGGCAACAATGTTTTTGGAGTACCAGCAGTCGTCAAAGTTGGCCAGCAAAGTGGGGCATGAATGAATGTTGGTTAGAAATGGAAAGATTGGTTAGTTGCTTGGTTTTATTTTAGCCACAGATCATTTATAGGCGACAACTCCCACACATACATGGAAGAAGATAATTGGAGCTCTCTGTCGCTTGGCCTCTCTCTATCTAACAGTATCTTTCCCACGCATGCGCTGTGACTGGAAGTGAGAGCTTCCAAATATTGATAGACTTTTAGTTTCGGCTTGGGGCAGGCTCTTCTAGCTTTCCACATTTATAAAAGTATGTATGTATGTTTTATGTTTGGCGGAGTTGGTAGTATAATTTTGTATATAGCTTCTTTTTTTTTGATTGTACCTCGACTACACCCTGGTCTTTGGCAACTAGGTGGCAACTCTAAATCGAAATGGAGTGAACCGTTAGCCACTCTCTCTTATTCTCAATGAAAACCCGTTATGCGTTATGCTCTGACCCTGGATAGTTCCGTTGGCTTCCTTTCGGTTTTCATTCACACACCGCCTCGAAAATCCTTGACTAGGCTGACGTAGCTGAATGAAAATCATAGGAGGACCAGTCCTTGACATGTCCTGGCTACTCGGAGGCCCCGGTGACGTCGCGACAAATATTCATTCTGTAAAATCCATGCGAAACTAGGACAAGCATGTGTATATATGACACGCACACCGTTGCACTTACATGCACGCAACCCCCCATGCCCCATGCCCCATCCCCCACACCCTTACAAACACACACACACAGATGCTTGAGACAGTGGAGTTTCAACTCCCTTTTTGGAGCTTTTTTCATTGAGTAACTCTCCATACATTCGCCCGGGAAACTCTGTCCTTATTCAAGCACAATCAATTTATGCGAAACTTGTGCGCAGGTCGTCAAAAACTCCATTTTATGAGCCCCATTCATAAGGCGAGGAAGAGAAACCCCGAAACTCCATTTTAAAGAATGAAAGTTTCGCATTTCATTTGGTACCCCTAGTAACACTGGAATAAATATTTTCATATCGTTTCTACATTGAAACTATTTGCCATGTTTTTTTTTTTTATTTTATGCTGAGAATTCTAGTTTCTTTCAAACAAAGGTTTTATAGATTTTTTATCTTTACCCCTTAAGCACATATTTTTCCCCGAGTGCTTACCCTGAGCTTATATTTTTAAACCGAAGGACCCAATGTTATTTTTAGTTGTCATTGGCTTTTCACTTTCGCTTGGATGAATCAGTCGCTTCTGATGGCCAGGTAGCAACTAGTATCCTTGCTAGGGCTTCCTTGACTGGCCCAAAAATTGAATTAGCCAAATTAGCGGCACTTGTAGGTTATCCTGTCGAATATATAGAGGCAGCTCTCTGACTTGAATGGCTCTCATTCGTTAAAAACAATTGGGGGCTCCAGCATGGCTACGGTTTCGTACACCAAACTAAGCCTGAAACGCAGGATAAGCAGGTGGGATTGTTTTAAGATTCACCTAGTGTTGATTTAATAATAATAACGAATATAAGGATAGGAACAACAAAGATTTAAAATATTATCTTTATAATAAACTATCATAATCGACTTAGATCAATATATACATTCCTTTTTTTATAATATTTGGTAATTCTTCTTGAAACTAAACCTTTTTTCGATCTGTTTTGTTTTACAGCGACTTCTTAGTAACAGTACGCGCACAGGTAATGACCAGAGACGAGAGCACCGAGGGCTGGCTACCGCTGGCCGGGGGTGGCCTGGCCAACGTTTCGATCCGGAAGCGGGCTAGGCTATCCCCATTGGCATCGGGTCATGACTACATCATCTACGGGCAGAGGATATCCGATCAGAGCGTAAGTTGGATAGCTTAATATACCCCCAAATATGATCAAATACTAATGATTAATATCCCAACAGGTCATATTGAGCTGTGTGATCAATCGAGATCTGAAGTATTACAAAGTAATGCCCACATTTCATCATTGGCGCGCAGGGAAGCAGCGGAACGGACTCACATTTCAAACGGCCGCCGATGCGCGTGCCTTTGATAAGGGCGTCCTGCGCGCCTATAACGAGCTGATCGATGGTAAAATCCTGCCCGGATCCACCTGGCTGATCCCATCTACCTACTAGTTGCATGACCGGCTTGCACATCCCATCTCTCTCTCTCTCTCTGCTTTTTGTCAGCCCGCTTTAGTTGCCTTTTGACTCCTGCTTTTACCTTTCTACTCATGCTGAAAAAAAGAAACCACTCGCCCTTCTTTCTTCCGATTCTTCCAAGCCTTTCTCTGCCTTAGTATTGCTTTCGTTTACTAATATATTCAACTTTTTGTATGTCTTATGCTCTACTTTTGCCACAAAAATACCAAACAAACAAATTATCAAAAATCACCACACACAATCACATTGGATTATTGCAAATTTGTTTCAAAAATCAACAAATCAACCAAACATTTAAATCTATAATTTCAATCGAATTGGTAAGTGTTTAATGAGGTCGTACCTCAAAAATTAGTTGATGTGTGCTGTTTGCTTTGAAGAAACATACATTGCGCTAGATCACTTCAAAATTCCCAGCACATATATGTGAGATAGTATAGTTTAGTCCACACTTATAGGTCACTACTTTTCAACGAGTTCTTTTTCGATTTCCTTGCTTACACCAACATAGATGTATTCTGATTTTACGCTCTCTAAACTTTTTTTCTCTATATATAAGCTTTGAAACTTTTCTCTGCTTTGCGCCTTTTCAAAAACTGTGTTCTTTGCTTGAATATTGTATAATTTTTTTTTAGTTAAAAACTAAATCTAATTTTTAAAACTTATTCAGGACTGGCCAAATCGAATCCGACGATAATTTGCCCGCCGCTAACCAAATATGATTCGGTTGGCGAAGATGATGTATTCATGACCCTGGACTTACCTGTGGAGAGCGAGAGTTTACAAAAGATCCATTCAAGCCCCGAGGGCAGCGAGAAAAGTCACAGTAAGTATCACAGTATACGATCAAAGATCAAATAAGTATACTGAATAGATGATTGGGTCACATATCTAAACCATTCCATTCCACCTTGCAGAGAGCGTCAGCAACAACTCCGACTCGGAGAAGCTGCCCCCGCCGCCCATTCACTACATATCCACGGACAAAACATCGGCCACCACATCGCCGCCCGACGCACCGCCCGCATCGGCAGCTCCATCGCCGGCAGCCGCTGGCCAGATTGCGGCCAGTGAGAACTACTCGTACGTCACGCTGACGGCGGTGCATCACGACTACAACTATCCGGTGGTCGATCAGCCAGTGGGGGCGCAGGTGCTCAACGCTCGACGGGAGTCGATTAGTGCCCTGAAGAAGCGCAACGCTCTGGAGGCGGCACAGGCGATGGCAGCGGCCCAGACGGCGGCCAGTGGCGGAGGATTGGCCGGCCGGGATGGGGGATCGGGAAAACCACTGCACAAGCCAAACGTATCCGATATCCTGAAGAAGGAGACGCGCCTGCGATGCCGCTACTGCCACGAGCTGTACAGCGAGGACTTCAATAGACGTGGCGCCTGCGAATATGCCCCGGATCCCTTTCGCAGCGGCTACGAGTGCATCTCCGGGATGGGCTGTGCCCGTTGCATGATCTACCATTGCATGAGCGACGCCGAGGGCGAGACGGCCCAGCATCCGTGTGACTGCAGCGCCAGCGAGGCCGGCTGCAGTAAGCGCTGGCTGGGCCTGGCGATCCTCTCGCTGTTCGTGCCCTGCCTGTTGTGCTATCCGCCGCTCCGCGCCTGCCACCTGGCCGGCATCCACTGCGGTCTCTGCGGCGGGCAGCACAAGCCGCATGTCTGACATTTGGAGGCCCGCTTGCAAGGACAGCACGACGATGACCCCAGGCCCAGAAGCGAATTCCACTACCAACTACCCGAGCAGAGCATATTGAGCAGCAGTGCCAAGCGTCCGTGGGGCGCCAAGCAGAAGCAGTCGCAGTCGCAACAGCAATCGCAGCGCCACTTTTACAACTGGGAGCTGTCGCACAGTTTGGGTGCCCCGCAGCACCAGATGCCGCCGTATTTAATGCAGTCAACCGGCAGAAAGGCAGCCCAGAACGACTACGGACGCTTGCTGTTCTAGGCTTTATCTATGGTGACAGCTTGAGGACCCATTTACGCCAACTAATTACCCAGAACTACTGAGCTGCTTCACCGAAAACAATGAAGGACAAGGAAATGGATTTTCCAATATATGTATTTCAAGAAAGGAAAGCTTTTCATACTTTTGAGATAACATTTCGTACAAATGAAAAGCTCAGCTTGTAAAAATCAGGTGAACCAAAAAGAGGAAATGCAACTCAGCTGGCAAATTTAGTTGGCGAAAATGGATCTTTAATTCGCTTTTAATATCATTTCGGTATACTCCATTTGAATTGCCATAATTTATTGTATATACAAAGAGCAGGAAGGATTATATATATATTTTTAATATACTTTTTAAATTGTAACCTATGTTTAGTGCTCTCGCTTAATTATAGTTTTGTAAAAATGGGCTATTTGTTTTCATTTGTAACTGAAACACTTTTTTAAAAATCAAAATATTATACAATTATTGTTTTAGTTTTTAGTTCCTTAGGGTTTTTTGCTATTTTACACTTGCTTATTTACAATTCGAAATTGGAGAACAGTATTAAAAGGCCAAGGCAAAGGCGAAACGAGAACTAAATATATTTAAATGCGATTTTCTCTGCGCGATTCCAATTTGTTAATCAATGTCACGCGCTCAAAACTCACACGAAAAGTTCAAACAAACGGCAACCTGATGCGCAAATGAATAAAAAAGAAATTGACACATGCAACCGGAAAGAAGAGATAGTTGGCGACTCAGCTGTCAAATGCTTCTTCTCCGAACCTGAAAAAAAGAATTACAAATTGTTTTCGACTCCTCCCGCAAAAGACTCCGCGGCAATGCTCGAATTTTGTGCGTTCGCCAGGCTCACCAATTGTTACTTAAACCAGCTTTAATTTTGAAAAATACCTTTACCTTTTTTAGTTGCCTTTTAAAAAGGATGTTTTTGTCTCTTCTTAGGGCTCATGAAGATTCAAAATATTCCTTTTGTCGCGAACTCGAAACATATGATTTCCAAAACTTTTGTTAAACCGCAAAAATAAAAAGGAAAACCCAATTGAAATTAGAGAGTCAATGGACAAACGAAGACCGCAGCATTGCGCGTTTGGAAATCTTTTGCAACTAAATAATTCTAGAACGCGAAGCAATTTGTAATTTTGAACAAAAATGCTAAACACTTTGACGGTTTATAAAATTGGCCAAAGAAAAGGCATTTGAGCAAAGGGGTAAAAACAAAAACAAAAAACAATTTAAGTGTTTTCAAAAAATCAACAAACTCATATATGCAGCTATATATATATAAAAATAATAAAAAACATTAATTTATTTCTTACTATATAATTATTGTTGTACTAAGTCAGTGAGAAAAAAAAACCATGAAAGAAAAATTCACACGAAAACTAAAACAAAATGCATATTTATTAAAAATAAGCAAAGGTTGTGCAAAAAAACACATTAAAAAGCAACATTATTATTGTAAAAATTAACTAAATACGGCAATTGTTATTAAATGTGCAAAATTCAGCAAAACACATTGATACAAACCTCAGAAAAAAAATACAAGCCAGGATCTGAAGAAACGGACGTCTATGGAATGACAAATTTTGAAACACAAATAATGAATGATGAACCGCGAACCGATCGAACGGACAAACAAAACACTCAACAACAAGAAGTACAAAATGTTAAATATGTATCCATAAATTACAATTACGTTTAATATTATTTAATTTAAACGCTTACTCAACGGAAAATAGCTAACTATTATTACAATCGTCCTCACACACACAATAAAACTAGCTCAAAGGCGGAATTATTACTTTAGCTAAAATAAAATTCACCTTTTGCAATTTTCCATTTTCTTTTCCTCTATTATTTCACATCGAAATAAACAGAAATGGTTACAAATAGCCGCATATACTCATATTAAATTGAAAGGAAATGTGTCATTACAGAAATGGAAAAACAGAAAATACTAATGTAAATGATATATTTATTCATATAAATGTATTTGAAAATGTGAACAAAAAAGAATACCAACAATAAAACACAATTTAATAAACAATGTGAAAGGTTCGAGTTTTATATTGTTTTTTGTATATTTGAAAGAACTTTAGCAGGCTTTCAGTTTAAAATACAAATAATACATAGAAAACACCATTGAAATGGACGAGCTAATGAGGCAAAAATTGCCAGCTGATCAGAAGAATGAGAAGCAGGAAGTTACCTGTTGTGTATCGTTTACCAAGTAGGTTAAACATTTGAATAACCTTAGTACTTACAGTTCTTGTAATTACATTTTCCAGTCCAAAGTTCAATCCAGAAAAGCCCTCCTCTGGTGATGAACTGAACTCGGTAACGCGTCTGGTTTCCAAAACCGAAGATCTCGAACTGGAACGAGTCTTCAATGGATTCTCAAAGGATGGTTCTTATTCAAACAAATCCCTGAATCGCTCCCTCTTCGAATTCGGTCACAATTTCGAGGATGTTGAGGGCTGGCTTAAAATGGAGCAGCCTCCGAAGGACCAACTGGCATCGGTTCTGCGCTATATGTTTGAGGCTCATCTCAAGACCACTGTGCAAATAGATATTAACAAAATGTACTTCAACTGTCACTTTATCGTACTCCAAGTCTACTCCCGATTCTTCAGCGAACTGAAGCAGATTCCACTGCTGGTGACTCTGCCCGAGGATCTCGTCTCCCAGAAGGCCTTTATGCTCATCTACAAATGGATGCTGAGCGATAATCCCGTTCTGGATCTTCGCTATATTGTGGAGGTCTTTGTGGCTGCGACATATTTGAGGATCGACGATCTGCAGGCTCATTGCTGGAAATATTTCGACGATTCGCAGTGCTATGACGAGGATACGGCTTGTGTGCTGTATGTAGAAACGAAATACCATCCCGCCTTGGATGTGGTGCGCAATGTGATGCTGACCAGGATCAACAAGTTCCTGTTAACTTTTGTGGCCACCAAGGACTTTCTAGAGCTTCCTGCCAACCATTTGGTTTTCTTGCTCAGTTCCGATAAGATCTGTGTAAATACGGAGATTGAGGTGGGACAGTTTTGGGTGTTTTAAGGGAATATTTTCGCTAACCTTTCTTTATAGATACTTTTTATAGTCGTTCGATGGCTGGGTCACGATTGGTCGAAGAGAAGTGCGCATGCGCAGCGTCTTGTGTCCTGCATTCGCTTCTCCCTGATGCCGCTGTGGTATCTTCTCTATGTGCGTTGCGAGGAGCACCAGTTGGTGCAAATACTGATTACCTTTCCGTATGTAGATGATCAAATCAACGAATCCATTTCGAGAATCACCTCGCGAATGTATGAAGAAAAAATAGCTGCTTTGGATGGTGAAGATTTCTTGGTCGATTTAGAACCCCAGGCCCAGCGCACCTGGATTTGCGATCGTTTATGCCAGTACTATCACTGGGTGGGTTGTCCCAATACCCGGGATATCCGTTTCAAAAACTTTGAGGATTATCTATCGGAACTTCAGCAGAGTTCCCTAGATCACTGGTCCAAAGTGGAGATGGTGGATCCAAACAAAAAAACTAATTGTTGCAGCTCATCTAAGTCATTAACTGAAGATTTATCAACCGAGGCGAATAATAATACAATTTAAATGAAAAAGTTCAAAATAGAACGACAAAATATGAAAAAATTGTATTTTAGAGGTTCGAGTATATGCTAGTATAACAAGCTTAAGTCAAGTTTACCACCTTTTGGTTTTCGGATTTGTGTTATAATGAACTATCTACACTCACACGTTTCGTTTCGTTATCTTGATGCAGAATGGCAGAGTATCTAATTTATAATCCATGGCTATAGAGAAATAAAAGTAAGGCTTACTGAGATCTGAGCTCAAATAAATAAATACATTTTTTTATATTTTCGTGCTAGTAAAATGTAACTTTTTTTATGGGGCGTTGAGGTATTTTCGGTAGAAAGTAACGGTCACACTTACTGCTTTGTTTTGGAAAAAAATTAATAACAATTATCAGCAAAATGGAGAAACTGGAGGCCCTAAAGATGTCCTCGATGCGACCGCGCAGCAACATCCTGGATAGACCCCTGTCCAAAGGCAAAACGGAGGTTTCCCAGAGTATTGTGGCGCTGCTCTTCAGCGAAATCGTTCAGTACTCGCAGAGTCGAGTGTTTACAGTGCCACAACTGCAAACCAGGTGGGGTTTTTTTTCATCTTTAAGGTCTTATATCAACTAAAGTAAACCCTTTTCCAGGCTCCATGACTTGGGTCAAGATGTGGGCACCCGTATCATCGATCTGTACTTCATGAGGGAGCGAAGTTCCAAGCGAGAAACGAAATTAACGCAAATGCTGCTCTTTGTAAAGACCACTGTGTGGAAAAATCTCTTTGGCAAGGAGGCGGAAAAGCTGGAGCATGCCAACGATGATGAGAGGACCTACTATATCATAGAAAAGGAACCGCTGGTCAATACGTTTATCAGTGTGCCCAAGGATAAGGGCTCCCTGAACTGTGCCAATTTCACAGCTGGCATTGTAGAAGCTGTTCTCACGAATTGCGGATTTGTAGGTTTTGCTCATAGAGGTCGTATATTATAATTAATAGTATAATCTTTCCAGCCCTGCAAGGTCACCGCCCACTGGCACAAGGGCACCACGTACATGGTCAAGTTCGAGGACTTTGTCATCGCCCGCGACAAGCAGATGGAGGAGAAATAAATGCAGTTTACTTAACATTAGCTTCTTTTCGGTTTGTTTTAATTCCACTACAAATTGAAGATCAATCGCTGAATGCTTATGGCTTAGATGAACTTGAACTGGCGGTCCTTGTAGGCCACCTGGCCGCTGCGGTACTTCTCCTCGCGTCCATCGCGTTCCGCCTTCAAGGCCCAGGCGTACAGGGCAATCGGCAGGACAACTGCGAACAGACCGGTGCGGAAGGACTTGCCGGTGGGCTTGAAGTGCTCGTAGTTGGAAACACGCATCGCCTGGAAGCGGGCTAATCCCGCATCGAACTGGAAATGTGCATAGTGGATTAATGGCATCTATCCGCAGCGTATGATGACATAACCAAGCCGAGGATTGGTTGTGCTCCCACTTACCACGGTGCCGCCCTCGCCGGTGGCATGGCGGTAGGGATTGGAGCTCTGCTTGAGGAACTCCTCGCGCAGCTTCAGGGTGTGCTGGTGCTTGCGCTGGATGAACTCCGTCTCCTCCTTGGACAAAACCATTTTTCTATTTTTGTGTTGCAAACCGAATTTTTAGCAACAGCTGACGGCCAGTGTGAACGGTTTGGGGAAATTGAAAAAACCCCAAAAATATTCTAACAAAATACTAGTTTGAAATATTTTAAATATTTTCTTATTGCGCTTTAAAAAAATGAGTTTAGATTTTAATTTAATACTTAACACACTTAATTTTAAAAATAAGCTTTAAAATACACCACTCCTGTTTGCCATCTCTAGTTTGGCTACTGCGAATCGATTTTCGATAGTTGCTATTTCGATAACAATAAGGCGGTTTAAATCTCTTTTTTTTTGTCCTTCGCGCAGCGTAATATTGTAAGGGATTTTCGTAGTGTTCTGCTCTGCCAAAGTAACTTTTTATAAGTTTAACTTATTTTTTTCTCACAAAGTCTGCTGCTTCGTTGCAGCGCGCTCTTTCCACCCCCGCCTCTCTTTATATTCGCTCTCTCGCTCGCTCTCACTGCGCATGTCCTACAAAGTGTGATGCGCAGATCTCGTGCTCACATCCTAAAAAGCCGCCTTAAATAGCCAGATTTCCATCTCTAGCAGGATGTTTTGAGAGAAAGGAAAGAATTTCCTTTTAAGCCCTTATTGGGTAATTTACCAATTCTACGGTTCACTTTAAGTAAGGTGGGTGAAAGAGCGTAAGCGCAGGGGTTACTAATCAATAACTCCCCCTTGGCGCATGCCATCTAGGGACGAGGGAGAGCGAGAGAGCTGTTTTGAGCCAACGCGCATGCTACTGCTTATTTGGGTGGTGAATGCACTTGGCTTAGACCCGACTTTTTCCCGGGGGGGCAGGGGGTGTATGCCAAGTTTAGGGGTGGCTTTCGGGTATTTCGGTTGCCCGCGGTTGCGCCGTTCAAACTGGCTCATATTTTTCACTCGCCTGCAGACGACGAAGGCAGCCGGATTTCTCCCGGATTTCCATATTGATTTTCACCTGCCTGCTCCAGATTTACAGATTCAGTGCAGCAGCATGAGCCTCAAGTCCAGTGCCAGGATCAAGAAGCGCCGTTCGGAGGCAGCGACGGCCACGTACCCGGTTCCATTACCATCACCCAATAGCAATGGTGTCTCCACATCCTCCACACCGAATCCTGCTAGTAACTCATCGAACACAGGAAACGGTGGCTCAAATCCTTGCCAGAGCTCCGCCAAGAAGCACAGCTTCGTCGGCCGCAATCCCAACTTCGATACCGACGAGACCAAGCTGCTCATCCAACTGTGGGGCGATCCCAAGCTGCAGCGCACGCTCATCACCACGCACAAGAAGCACGCCGTGATCTGTCAGCTGGCCGCCAAGATGCAGGAGTACGGCTACCATCGCTCGCCCGAGGAGATAACCACGCGGATCAAGAATCTCAAGTGCTTCTACAATCGCCTGAAGAAGGACAAGGAGTGCGGCGGGCTGTCCACCGATTCGGAGCCCAGTTGGAAGCACTTTGCCGAGATGGATGCCATCATGACCAGGCCCATATTCAGTGTGCGTCCGAATGAGGTGCCGGCTCCGTCGCTCAAGTACCAACTGGAGCAGGCACTGGAGGAGCACGCGGAACGTCGCAAGCGGCGGTTGGAAAACGGCGAAGAGCTGTCCGACACCGACAACGAGGAGGATGACATGCTGCTCTCCGCCCTGGTGACCAAAAACAAGGAGACCGGGGTGGGCAGTAAGGCACTAGAAGCCGGCTGCTTGGAGTCCGACCTGGACATGAACGAGGAATCCTTCTCGAAGCGTCGCAAACTCTCCGCCGAAGTCGATGTGGACATTGGCGAGGCTCTCACTTCATCCTGCATCAAAAGCGAGCCTGCCCAGGAGGTGGAAACAGTAGCTCCAGCCCCTGCTCCTCCGCCAGTGGAGCCCGAACCCGAGGAGGATGATGACTGCATGCTTTTGCCGCAACCAAAAGAAGAACCCATCGATGTGGATGCCTCGGATGATTCGCCAAATGAAAAGTCCTCCAGCTCCAGTTCTTCATCCACTCTGGCTGAGATGTTGCAGCGGAATAAGCCCAGCAATCTGCTGCCCTTCACCGGGGCCAATGTCATCATCCCGGCCAGCATAACCACCACCACAGCTAGCATTAGCTCAACCACAATGAGTTCGACGAACGCCGCGAGCAAACTGCAGGGTGGCAAGATCTCGCTGGTGCCCACGAACTTCCTGATGCAGTCCAAGCTTCCGGCTGCCGCGGGACCAAGTCCCATGGTAACCAATGCAACCAAGGGAGCTCCTCCCCAGCAGCTGCAGCTGCTGCAGAGTGCCATTAATCAGGGCGCTCGTCTGATGATCAGCGGATCGGCAGCGGCACCGGCACAGCCTAGCAACGCCGGTCTGGTGGCCACCGCACCCGGAGGCGTCAAGTTTGTGCTGGTCAATGCGGAGCAGGCCAAGGCGGCGGCAGCGGCTGCTGCTGTGGGCAAGTCCTCCGCCTCCTTGCCCTTGGCCACTGCCCAAGCTCAAGTACAGGCAGCGGTGCAACAGCAGCAGCAGAAGCTGCAACAGAGCTGCAACGTCCAGCTGGAGAAGGAGGAGAATCGCAGGGAGAAAGCTAGGGAGGAGCTGCAGTCGAAGCGACACATGACAAGTGAGTAGCACTATTATCCTGTTATCCTTCTTATCTAAAGTTTACTTCCTTTTAGCCATGAGAATCCTTTTGCGTCAGCTGCTGAATTCCCAAAACGAAGCCAACGAGATCCAGCACAATCGCCTGTCGCTGGAACGCGAGCGTCTGGACTGGGAGAAGTCCATGGGCGATCGCCTGCTCAACTTGTTGCCAAGTCTCCTGCAACCGGCTCCTGCCGCTTCTCCCTGCTCCACTGCCCAACGTCTGCAGCCACCCAAACTGCTCTTCACCACCGCTCTGCCGATGGGCAATGGCACCGTTACCATGCCGCACATCCTAACATCCAATTCGCTGCCCAAGGTCATAACAACCACAAGTTGCAACAGTGGCGTTGCGGTGGCAGGATCAGGAGGAGTAGGAGGAGGATTGGTTGCTACTGTGGCCACCAAGCCGGTGGACAATGACGTCCAATTGGTCACGCCCAAGCAGGAAAAGGAGGCCTGAACCGATGTGGATCTGGTCGTTTTAAGTGATTGATATTAGAAACATCTTTCAGTGATCTCAAAGAAATGATATTCTGGTCTTTACTTTAGGCTACTCTAAAATGACTCTCTTAATAATAAACATTGAACTAGTCTCTCGGTTTAAATTGTATTTCGAATTATTGATTAGGGGTTTATTGGAGCAATTGTCGTCTGGGTCAAGAAATTATTAAACTTGAGCTTATTTTGAAACAATCTTGCTAAAACGAAGTCTTATAATCGAGTAATAGAATATGTTATTTCTTTAATCGTTATAAAATTAAACCTCGAGATCTATGATATTAAAAAAATTGTTGTGATCTGGACATTAGTTAATAGTTTAAATTAAATTATATAAGGAGTTTTAAGGATCCTTAACAAAATGTTTACTCGATAACAAATTTTAAATGAGGTCTATTATCTTAACCATATTTAAATTGGAAATTATTCTACTTATATTGCGTTCTAGTGTATGTTGAGCCTTTCCATATCCCGGATTTCCATGATGTCCGTCTTGAGACGCTGTTTTACGATCTCCCGCCAAATGGCCTCCCGATCCCTGTTGTCCGTAACGCCCATCCTTTGCAAAGAGGAGTCTGTGATGCGGAGTAGAGCCCTTCCGGTAATATCGTGCTGGAAAACATATAAAGTAAATGTTATAAACCAAATATAAACCAGATCAGTAGGCAGTTCTTGTGATGTCTAAATTGTAGCGGAAAGTATACGGATTTTTCCTGCTTAGTGTTTTAAGGTTTGGAGATGACAGAACTCCTACAGGGAGGCAGTGGCAACGAGGAAAAGCGGTAAGTAGGGGGTTCAAGAAACCCATTCCCATTGCAACTGATCCAAATCAATTCACCTGGGCGAAGAGCTGCTCGTATTGGGTGTATTCCCCGCAGTGGCGTCGATACCACTTCTGCACATCGCTCACTGTCCACTGATACACCGCCTTGGGTCGCGTCGTTTTGGTTCTTGTTTTATTCTGAGTAGAGTTACTCGTTTCTTCGCCCATATTAGGATTTTTTATAAAAAACAAATTGTTAGGAATTTGCAAAGAGCAACAAAACAAACAGAGACGCCGATATGTCGATAGCTGCTAGGGGTGATAGATCAAACATATCGATAGGTGCATATAAGTCGTGATTCTTAGCAATTCCATTCCACCAGTTTGATTTAATGATGATAAACTTTAAAATTAGGATTTATTTAACTTTTGCACACGTTATTCAAACAAAAACAGATATCAGTTAAAGGTTTTTTAAACTTGCTTGAATATCTTTTAATTTTTTTCACTAGCTTGGCAAAATAAAAAAACTATAATTTATAACATTTTTTAAAGCGTAGATATACATTCCGAATTCACCATTACTGCTTGTTTTAAAATCCCTAAATATTTGTAAACCCTTGACTACTCACGAGCTGCCGACGTGCGATATATCGATAGCGCACACTAGTTCGGCCTTCGTGGCCTATCGATGGCCGCTGTCACCCGCCTATCGAAGTCGCACCAGCTCTAATCGTGACTGGCGCTTAATAACAACGACCGAAAGGTGAAAAAGTCAGCATAAAACACATAAATACGCAATAAATACTCACCGGAACCGATCGAAAACAAAGAGAAAATTGTACCATTGCTAGTGGCTGAGTTGAGACACGCCCAGTTGATTAATTGATTTAGTAAATTCGTGTGTTTGACCACCCCCACATCTCACGTCCAAATTCTCCAAGTCGCAAGATGGCCGGAGCAACACTTTTCGAGCGTGCCCAGGCACTGTCCAGCGTGAATCGCGAGGAGCAGGACAGCTCGCTGCTGAACAAGCTCGTCCGCGACCAGGAGGGCGCCGAGAACGATGAGGAGCGCATCCGGATCAAGGAGCAGGGCATCCTGCAGCAGGGCGAGCTCTACAAGCAGGAGGGCAAGGCCAAAGAGCTGGCCGATCTCATCAAGGTGACGCGTCCGTTCCTCAGCTCGATCAGCAAGGCCAAGGCGGCGAAGCTGGTGCGTTCGCTGGTGGACATGTTCCTGGACATGGAGGCGGGCACAGGCATCGAGGTGGGTCCCCGAAATCACTTGCTTTTGGCAGAATTTAAAGGTAACCTTTTCCTCCGCAGGTTCAATTGTGTAAAGACTGCATTGAGTGGGCCAAACAGGAGAAGCGCACCTTCCTTCGCCAATCGCTGGAGGCTCGTCTGATTGCCTTATATTTCGACACCGCTCTGTATACGGAGGCCCTGGCTTTGGGCGCCCAGCTGCTGCGGGAGCTGAAGAAGCTGGACGACAAGAATCTCCTGGTCGAGGTCCAGCTGCTAGAGAGCAAAACCTACCACGCACTGAGCAATTTGCCCAAGGCCAGGGCCGCCCTCACCTCGGCCCGCACCACGGCGAATGCCATCTACTGCCCGCCAAAGGTCCAGGGTGCCCTGGATCTGCAGTCGGGCATCCTGCATGCGGCCGATGAGCGCGACTTTAAGACCGCCTTCTCCTACTTCTACGAGGCCTTCGAGGGATTCGACAGCGTGGACAGCGTCAAGGCCCTGACCTCGCTGAAATACATGTTGCTCTGCAAGATCATGCTGGGACAGTCCGATGATGTCAACCAGATCGTCAGCGGAAAGCTGGTAAGCTTAGGGGCTTTGGAATTTACCCTTGTTAAAAGGAAGTTATTTTTGATCAATGGATAATAGATTTGTCATAGAAAGGCAATTATTTTATTGAATTTTATTAAAATGTTTGATAAGTTTTAAGTACTTTCCTATTCATAACATCAACTAATCCTTTTTTAACAAATTAAATTAAATATAGTCTTTAGAAGAGCTTTTTTAATGGTAATGTCATTGACCAACACATTTTTCAACCCCATTTCTTTGTTAACAGGCCATTACCTACTCGGGCCGCGATGTAGATGCCATGAAAGCGGTGGCGGAGGCCTCACACAAACGTTCCCTGGCCGACTTCCAAGCCGCGCTGAAGGAGTACAAAAAGGAACTGGCCGAAGATGTGATCGTACAGGCACATTTGGGCACGTTATACGACACCATGCTGGAGCAAAATTTGTGCCGCATCATTGAACCCTACTCCCGTGTGCAGGTGAGTCGGCTTTAAGCTATGTACTTTGAACCACTAAACTGCTTTTTCAATTTACAGGTCGCCCATGTGGCCGAAAGCATCTCCCTGCCCATGCCGCAGGTGGAAAAGAAGTTGTCCCAAATGATTCTGGACAAGAAGTTTAGCGGCATTCTGGATCAGGGAGAGGGAGTACTCATTGTTTTCGAGGAGACGCCCGTGGACAAGACCTATGAACGCGTACTGGAAACCATCCAGAGCATGGGCAAAGTGGTGGACACACTCTATCAGAAGGCCAAGAAGTTGTCGTAAGCGCTGCGCGGAAGGCACTTTTCAATATAAACATGATATCAGCATACTTAGCAGACTTTTCATAGTTTCCTTTTGTATTTTCCAAAAACTCCCCAGCCTTGTTCGAGCCAAACAAGTTTTATGTTTCTGCAAAAGCAAAATTCAACCGACATTGGTGAAAATAGTAACAGGTGCAGCAACAACAGCCACAAAAAAATGTAAAACAGAATCCATTAAACTAACATAAGCAAAATTATTAATCATTGAGTGGGATCGAATTGTTTACGCAAGTGCGGTATAATAAGCAAAATATTCAATTAACTACATAATAAAATGAAAAAAACAGAAAACCGTAAACAACAAATATGCAAAATGGCTTGTTAATCCTGGTCTGCTAAGGATTGGCATCGCTTTTCTAATTTCTGTTGGTAAGTAATGGCTGAAATATCCCAAATTATTTAGCAGATAATTTTAAATAATTATTCAACTTTAATGTATCTTTTAAATAAATAGTTTCTACACATAACAGAGCAATATTTAACCGAAGTGATGAGTCAATCCCAGGCCAGCTCCAAAGTTGGGCTTCTGGTTGGCAAACGGTCCACTTGTCCACTTGCTGGCCGATCCCGTCAGATCGAAGGTGGTGGCACGATTGGGCGATGACCAGAGGTTAGCACGTCCATCCACGCCGAGTTGCTGGCCGATTCCTGGGAAGTTGCTGTGGGTCACGGATGCACCATGTCCATTGATGTGCGAGTAATCCAGACCGGCTCCATTGCGCTGGAACTCAAAGCCATTGGCCAGTTTGTTTTGGGAGGCGAACACCTTGGCATCGAGATTATGTCTGCCATTGTTGAACAGATTGGCATGGGCCTCCTGCTGAAAAACATCTTTCACTCCGGGAGTGTGGGTTCGGGATAAAGAGGCACCATGTCCAGCGCTACAAGAAAAAGAGGGATTTGGTTTAATATACCTGCTAATAGTTTTGTTATCGCTTAGTAAACTCACTTGTTGTAGGCCAAAGTTCCTCCGGTGGTAACTGGCCCACTTTGGGTGTTTCCAGCAGCGAAAACCTGACCCACCAAATTGTGGTTGGGATTTCCAATGCCCTTGGTAAGATCCACTCGAGCATCAGCACCACCAGCGGGATTGGAGGCCAAGGAACCACCAAGTACCTGGCGGCGGAAACGGATGGGCTTGGGCTTGGGGAACGGACGATTTCCTTGTTCTCCCCAAGGAACTGCCTCTGCGATGGCGGAAAGGGCCACAAGGGCAACGATTAGGATGCTTGTCTTCTGCATGATGCTGGATTGGATTGCTAAAGCTGACTGATGTCCCAAGGTGTTTACAGACCCGCTTTTATACCTTGCTACATGGGGAAGAACTAATCTAGTGATTCACAAGATTCATCTGGGTGTCGATTTCGGTTGGATTTTCTTATCAGCTTGGACTTCCCCGTTGTGCTTTGATGGGTGATTTACTTTTGGGATTTTTGGTGGGCTCATCACCTTTTCTATTTGGTGATCAGGATCAAAGTATTCCAAGTTGTGGCAATGGACAATATCCTAAATAATTAAGAACTCAGATAAAAAAATGTTTTTAATTAGCCATAATATTTACATTAAAAAAAATATAGAATATCGGTTGAAAATATCCGTTGTAAGCTTACGTAAGTTAACAATTGACGTAAGTCAATTATTGTCACTCAAACGTGACTTTGTGAGGAATATATTTCATATATGTACTTCTTATCGCCTTCAGAGTTAGGCATCTGTCACAATCCCATTCACAATATATTTCGATGATAGGATTTCTCCGTAGCCATATTTTATATTTATATTTCGTTACTCGGTACTCTTAGTTGTGCGACGGCTTAACAACAAAAATTCTAAAAAACAAAATTTATAAATTTAGAATGAACTTGTATTTTGTGTGTTAAATGTAGCTTTACACCGATTGTACTAAATTCAGTAACTTTTTGAATTTGTTAACAATAATCTTGTTAAATTAAAATGATGATTTGATTCAAATTTTCATAAAAAAACAAGAAAGGAAGCTAGCTTCGGTCAGCCGAACCTTATATACCCTTGCAGATCATTCCTATTAAATTACAGCTGCTATAAAAAGAAGATTTTTGGGAAAGTTTTATCCCAATAGCTTTAAAACTTAGAGACTAGTTTGAACAGACGGACGGACGGACGGACGGACAGACGGAGGGACGGACGAACGGACGAACGGACGAACGGACGTACAGACGGACATGCCTAGATCGACACGTCTAGTAATGCTGATTAAGAATATATATACTTTATGGAGTCGGAAACGTCTCCTTCACTGCGTAGCAAACTTCTGACTGATGATATAATACCCTCTGCAAGGATATTAGAACCGTATTTTTTTGGAAATAATAGATCAAATTTTCCAAACAAGGAGACACACTGCATAGAGTTCGTAATAAATTCGTTTGGTATTTAAATCTAGAAACTTAAATTTTACCATTCTTAACCCACCACATTCAAAAACGTAATAAAAAACTTGTTTAGCCGAGGCATTCTATTAAGCTAAATTCCCACAAAAAACAGTAAGAAAAGATCCTGTTTTTCCTAAAATTAATTAAATTTCTTAAAGGAACATGATTTGGTTAGCACCTAAAAAGGTTAAAACAGGGGTTGTGAATTTGGTGTGCTAAATTGCAGATTTTTAGTTACTTTCAATTAAAATTCGTTCAATAGTTTTGTGGTTTTCATATATATTTCAATAATTTAATGTTTATAAATATAAAAGAAAGTAGTTTAACCAAAATGGTGGGAGAGACCCAAGCCAGCGCCAAAGTCAGTCTTCTGGTTGGCAAATGGTCCACTTGTCCACTTATTAGCCGATCCCGTCAGATCCAAGCGGGTAGCCCGATCAGCCGACGACCAGAGGTTGCCACGTCCTTCCAGACCAAGCTGCTGGCCGATTCCTGGGAAGTTGCTATGGGTCACGGAAGCACCATGTCCATTGATGTGCGAGTAATCCAGACCGGCTCCATTGCGCTGGAACTCGAAGCCATTGGCCAGTTTGTTTTGGGAGGCGAACACCTTGGCATCGAGATTATGCCTGCCATTGTTGAACAGATTGGCATGGGCCTCCTGCTGGAAAACATCTTTCACTCCGGGAGTGTGGGTTCGGGTTAAAGAGGCACCATGACCAGCGCTACATGAAAAAGAGGGCTTTGGTTTAATATACCTGCTTATAGATTTGCTATTGCTTAGTAAACTCACTTGTTGTAGGCCAAAGTTCCTCCGGAGGTGACTGGGCCGCTTTGGGTGTTTCCAGCAGCGAAAACCTGACCCACCAAATTGTGGTTGGGATTTCCAATGCCCTTGGTAAGATCCACTCGAGCATCAGCACCACCAGCGGGATTGGAGGCCAAGGAACCACCAAGTACCTGGCGGCGGAAACGGATGGGCTTGGGCTTGGGGAACGGACGATTTCCTTGTTTTCCCAAAGGAATTGCCTCTGCGATGGCGGAAAGGGCCACAAGGGCAACGATTAGGATGCTTGTCTTCTGCATGTCGCTAGATTGGATTGCTGGAGCTGACTGATGCCCCAAGGTGTCTAAAGATTCGTTTTTATACCTTGCTAGATGGGGAAGAACAGTTCAGGTGACTTACAAGATCCAGCTGATTTCCGATTTCGGGTTGACTGTCTTATCAGCTAGGAATTCCCCACTAAGCATCGATGGTGATTTACATATTTTCGTTTGTTTGTGTGCGACTTGACCTCATCACCTCCCTTTTCTTTGCGACTCATTGACGCCACTTGTTGCTCCTTTGTTCCGATTTCACCCTGGTCTCTGGAACTCAGTTGGCATCTTCAAGTGGTTTCCTTTATGGCCTGAAGGCGTAGCACATCATCATCTTGCCCAGGACAGCATTTGACAGTTATAAGCGATTCGCTATCATATTTATCACTTGATGTCAGGCTTTATCAATAGGTTTTGTTAGGTTTTTAAGGGAAGGGATTATTATAGGGGAGGTGGAAGGGGTAATGAGCGAAACAGAGAGACTGAGAGCATTTGAGCGAAGTTTCAACCGAATTCTAATTGAATTTTCTGCGCAGGAGCAGGCCAAAAAGGATTCAAGCCAAAAGAGAGAAGAGCGGAAACTTTAACTCGAAGTGTCAACGAAAAGTTTGCACTGAAAAAAAAATGTAAAGCAAATTAACCTTAAATAATAAAATAAGAAGCTTAGGATTGTTATTATTTATTATTATTATTTAAAACTAAAAAATCTTAAAAAACCAACAGTTACTTCACTTTCTTTTAAAATATTTTATTAAGTTGAACTTATTTTTAAAATATTTATAATTAAGTTAAATTCATTTGTAAAATTTATATAAAAATTCCATAAATTCTTTATATAAAATCTACCAAACGTAAAAGTTTGTAACTTTTAAGTGCGTTAATTTTATAATATTTCAAAGACTTAAAAAACGGGCAGTCATATCTATGAAACTGAAATAACTGAAATATTCAATTAATTAATTACTAATTAAGCATTTAATAAGGGGGCTTGTCAATTTGTCTAACCCATTCATTATGATCTGCAGCCATCTGGTTAGTTTGTTTGCATCTTATAAGAATATACATCAAAACCGGTTTGTGAATCACAGGAGTATCAAATATACTGCGTTTAGATTTATTGTCTCTCAAACGTGACTTTTTGTGGTTTTATTTCGTAGAAGTAAATTTCTTATCAGCTGTAGAGCTCAGCATCCGTTGACAACCGCAGAGATAAGGTATAGGAACCCCCTCAGAATTTTTTATTATAGTTGATTGGACAATAAAAAGAAAACCTTGGGGTATTTGTTGCTGTATTTGTTGGATTTATTTAATTAATTGTTTAACAGAGATAAGAAATGTATGCAAAATTTGAAGAGAACAAATATTTGATCGGATGATCATTTTGGATTTTTCCATCTTTAGGCGGGCAGAATGGGAGGAGGCCTTATAGCAGCTTGGGCCAGGTGATCATCGATGGTGACTGCCTCGCGCCGCACTCGAATGGGGCGGGGATGGGAGGTGGGGCGTGGGCTGTAGGGGCGTGGCTTGCCGGGAGTGGCCAAAGCCATGGCAAAAACGCAGGCCAGCAGTAGGAAAACGATGGTGAACTTCATTATGCTTGGATTGAACAAGTCGAACTGATTTTAATTTCAGTTTCCATTGGATTTTTATAGGAGCCATTCACGACCAAATATTTGAATTGCCGACACGTCTTGCCTGTGGTCGCCTGTGATTCCCCATCTCGGGGACTTTTAATCTTGCTTATCAACGAATAGGCCACCGAAGGTGAACGGCTTGACAATTGTCTTTATTTTTCTTTGGAAAATGTACCCCCTAGGTAATTTACATTTTGTGACTAGTTGAGTAGAAAATGTTGTATTTTATGAAGTTGTAAAGAGCTTTCAACACATAAAAATTAAATAATTAGACAAAGTAAAATATATTAATTTAAATTATTTATTTTTTTAGCCACCTCTTTAATTAACTTAGTTCTTTTTATCAAATAATGCATTTTTTATTGTATTCCATATGTAGCTGACTATTTTTTTGACTCAATTTTTAATTTTTTTTTAAAGCTTGAAACACCTAAAAATTTAAAAGATAAAAATATTACATTTTATTTAATTTTTTCAATATGGTTAATTTGATATTGAAATGCTGATGAAGTTTTTAGTTACAATAATTTAGTTTTTAAATTCTTTGCAGAATTTATTTAATTTTAAAACTTACAAGGAAGTTTAAATCCAAATTTTGGCGCCAAGCTGTCACTTTCACTCGCTCCGTCACTCTCGCACTCGCATCGGCAGGTGCTGCCCTCCCTCTCTTTCGCTCTCTTTGAAGTCCTGCTGTCGGCCGCGTCAAATCTCATTAGACTGGATACACACACACACACACACATTCGCGACAGCGGAACGCGCTTGAGCGAGCTTTTCCGTCCGCTTTTGAGCGCAACATTTTCTTTTCGGGGCTCTTTTGGAAAACTCTTGGGCAGCTTGCCAAACGCTCGTATAGAGGCCAGACGCGAGGAAACTCTGCTTATCGATTACGCACGTAACACATTTGCCCCACACAGCACCGAAAAGCAAATAGTTCAAAAATAACCAGCGAGCCAAACAATAATTCTGGTGTGTAATCAATTTTCGGATAATTAGGTGAAAAGTGCGCAAAGGTTTACATAATATTTGGTTAAAAGGTGCGGAATTGATGGAGGCTTTCCTTCTTTCGCCTCAAGTGTCTCAGCCTGTGACAATGGCCTTCAAGAAGTGTGCGAAAATTGTCTATATATAGAGAGTGATATGTACCTCAGGTTTTGTGGGCACGTGTGAGCCATTAAAAAAGGAATAAATCTGCAGATTCGCAAAAGGATTTAATATATTTCAAGCTCTCAGAGTGTTTAAAGTGTGCTATAATATTAAAGTATAATTTCTGTAAATAGATGTACATATAATAATATGCTTTATATATTTTATAAAATGGGTTTCATGCTTTCTGTTTTTATTTTCCTATTTTCTTACTTGCCCATAATTTCAATAGTTTTTTATTTTTGCCCAAAAACCCCATTCATGCATATATATCTTCAGTAGCAACAACAAGTCTGCTCTATATACAGACAATAACCCACATATACACACACACACACCCTCGTACCCATTTACCCACATTTGTTATGTGCCAACGGTGCGTATGTGTGATACCCAGTAAAGTGAACAAAAAATGTAATAGAAATTACTCACGCTCAAAGCTCCCCAGCTAATGCAATTCACTCAACTCGCTTGAGCTCACTCAGAAATCAGAGTGAATGGCAGAGCTTGTTTGTTTTGCCATTTTCCTGAATTATTAGTTTTTCTTTTTTTTTGAAAAGAGTAACATATTTGAATGCTTACTCAAAAGTGGTCAAAAGAACTGGGAAATGTCAAACGGAAGTAGTTGACAGCTGTAATTGTTCGAATTCCTGAGTGGAAAGGAGATGAGTGACTTCCGCTTGAGCTTAGCCTTGTGGCAAAGCAGTAATCCGGACTACACACTATCAAAAGGATAGGATTTAATGGGTTCTGTCATCTCATATATAAAACAAGAGAGAACGCTATAGTCGGGTGCCCCGGCTATCAGATACCCGTTACTCAGCTAAGGGAGTGCGAGGGAGATAGATATATAAAATCTTTGATCGGGCATAAATTTTTAACGAATGGTCCGATTTGAAAAATTTCTTCTACATTTCGATAGGTATTGATAATCAAAATAAAACTGCATTTTTACTTTTCCAAAATCTTTAATGGTGTGGGCGCCAGACACCTTTAAAAAAAATTGTTTAGGGCGATTGAGGGCGTTAGAGGGGGCGTGGCACCATTTTTAAATAAACTTGCGCTGCGTAGGAACTCCAAGAATATGCATGCAAAATGCCAATCCCCTAGCTTTTATAGTTACCGAGATCTCAGCGTTCATACGGACGGACAGACGGACAGACGGACATGGCTAGTTCGACTCGGCTAGTGATCCTGATCAAGAATATATATACTTTATAGGGTCGGAAAAGCTTCCTTCTCCCTGTTACATTCTTTTGCACGAATACAATATACCCTTTTACTCTACGAGTAACGGGTATAAAATGAAGAACTAATGCTAAATAATAAACATTTTTACAGATTATATTTGATAAATGGAATAGTAATTGAGTAGTTCTTGTATAGTATTAACATTAAACATAATTTATATAGTTGAACGTAGTTTGAAACCATATCATAGCATATGCGACATGGAAAGGATGTTTATAACGATTTTCCTCTGTCGTTGTGTGTGAGCCAGAACAAAGCAATGGTAATGCTGACTTGTCTATCTTTTGTTTTCCACAGCTGCCGAATGATAATGGAGATGATAATGAGGCTGTAACTGGGACACAAGAGACCAGACCGAAAGGAAGTGCCAGTCGAGAGGGAAAAACCATCAAACAGAAAGGGAAGGGTTCAGAGAAGAAGGAGTAGACATCCATCCAACCATCCAGTAGACACCATCCGAGTTCAAGGAACTAGCGAGCAATGAATCCCTACACACAAGGAGGCGGAGGAGGTGCCGGCGGCGGAGGAGGCGGTCCCAATCCCTTTGGGGCACCTGCCGGAGGAGCGGGCTATGCCCAGCAGGGCTACGCCTACGAGCAGCAGGCAACAGGTGGCTACGACCAGGGAGTGAACTTCGGCAATCAGCAGCAGCAGCAGGCAGCTGGATACGGACCTCCTGGAGCCAGACCACGAGTGGATGTGGAGGCCAGCGGGGAGGTGGATCCCAACTTGTAAGTAGAGAGATTATTTCTAAAATTCTATATTTCAAACACAAAGGGTGATATTTCTATAACTCAATATTAGTCAGTTTCGATCAGGTAAAACATACTCTATAGATCCATAAAAACTAGCGGTCAACAGCCTCTTATTAAGAAAAGCTCTGCCTGTGCTCTGCCGCCACACAAACAGTGTACCAAAAAAAAAGGCAAAATGTCATTATCAAAAAAAAATTGGGTAAAAATGGATATGGATTGAATTTAGACTATAGAAGATCAAGAATAAGTAGTTATAATAAGTTACACTTCAAGAAACGATTTAGGTATCTTTCAGAAGGTATTGCAAATCTATTATAATTTTTACCGGCCATAAATAGATTTTCTAAGTTTTGTTGAATTTCTTACTAATTTATTTTGTTTGATCCCCAGATATCCTGAGGCCAAGGAGTCAACGCACAAGGTTCGCGGCCACTCGGACATCCTGGAAATGTTTTTCGGGGCCAGCACGGAACGTGAGCTGATTCCCGTGAAGAGTTTCTACTTCTTCTTCTACGCCGCCTTTGGATCGCTATTTCCGCTGATGGGCGTGTACTTCAAGCAGATGGGCATGAATCCGGGCCAGTGTGGCATCCTGGTGGGAATGCGACCCTTCGTCGAGTTTTTGTCGGCCCCTTTTTGGGGATCCTATGCGGATCGTTGTCGCCAGGGCAAGCGGTTGCTCCTGGGCTCACTGGCCTGCTGGGTCCTCTTCACCATTCCCCTGAGCTTCATCCGACCGGAGGCCATCAACTGTATTGAGCGTCGGAACTCCACGGACTTTGTGCTGACCTACACCCGTACAAAGCGAGATCTGTCGGCCATGTATGAGCCGGAGCAAATGGATCTGGGCACCGGAACGATGCCAGCGGACGAGGCTCTGGAGGAGGCGGAGGCAGCGCACAGCAGGCACAAGAGATCCCTGCTGCTGCCCCGGATCGATGCGGGCATCTCGCCGGTCCACATCAACTTTGTGAGCAACTATGACGACAAGTACCACAGGGACTATGTGACGCCCATCTTTAGCTCGATGGTCTACAGAACTCCGGTAAGTCAAAGGAAGATTATATGAAAAAGTAATTAAAGTTGCTAGGATTAATATAGTCAGTGCTAACTGTTTTTAAGAGGTTGATTTTTTCTGTTTTATTAATATAAATCCTATTATTTACTAGTAAACACTAGTATAATTTAATATATTTCCAGTTTACTTTCTTATAAGTATATTAAAATGGAAAGAAAGTTACTATTACACCCAAAAAAATCGATAAAGATCGATTTTACAATACGTAATATCAATTTTAACTTAATATTCGGCCCCGTAATTTTGATATGCTCGAAATGGGCATGTTTAAACGATATGAGTATTGCATAACCAAAAATTTACATGCGCATATCGATTTTACGGCGACATGCTTTTCTTTGTGTGTAATAGCTTACATTTAAAGTATTCCCTTGTAAAAAAATAATACTTCCTGCATTTTTAAGAGAATAATAATTTAACTCAGATAAATTTACGTTTAGATAAGTTAATATTAGTTTTGACTAACATAATTTAAGTAATTTTCCTGCTTTAAATATCATTAAAGTTAATAATATAATTAAAAGTATTTCAATTTGTTGTGTTAATCCTAATTTATCTAATATCTGTATTGCAATCCATTCTTTTTAAACCATTTCAAGATCCACCTTAGGTATGTTTTTAAAATCTTTAGAGCAGCTGCCACAAGGATTATTTATATGATATTTGTGAAAATAATTTACTATTGATATTCCCATCCACAGGACATCCAAAAGGCGTTCTTCCTGCTGCTGCTGGTGATCCTCATTGGCGAATTCTTCAGCGCACCGGCGATCACTTTGGCGGACTCGGCGGTGATAACATTGCTGGGCGAGGATGCGGACAAGTACGGTCACCAGCGAATGTTTGGCTCCCTGGGCTGGGGCATCTCCATGTTCCTGGTGGGCATCGCCCTGGATCACTCCACCTCGTTCTCGAATCACCCGTGCGGAGCTGGCAACAAGGAGAAGAACTACAACATCTGCTTCTCCATCTTCTCGGTGCTGATGACCTGTGCGATTATCTCCGCCTCGAAGATCACCTTCAAGTATGACCCCATCGATGAGCAGATGGCTGCCCAGCAGCAGACGCAGTTCGTGGATCCAAATAAGCGGGCCGAGGAGGAGTCGATGAACCAGTTGGCCGCGCAACTGAATCTGCCCTCGCTGGCCGTTGGTAGCGGCAGTGCCGCCTCGGGTGCCTCCGCCGGTGGCGTTAGTACCTTCCTGGCCGCTGGCCACCAGCCACAGCCGCATATTGGTGCCGAGTCCAAGGTCTTCGCCCAGACGGCCAAGGAGCTGCCGGAGTGGATGACCGTGTTGACCCACTTTAAAGACCTGAAGACCGCTTCCTTCCTGTTCGTCGCCTGGTTCATGGGCTTCGGCATTGGCCTGATATTCACCTTCTTGTTCTGGCATCTGCAGGACTATGGTGGCACTCCCACTCTGTTCGGTGTGGCCTCGGTCATCAATCATGTCTCCGAGATTTTTGCCTACTTCTTCAGCTTCCGTCTGATCACCCAAATTGGTCATGTCAAGGTCTTGTGTCTGGGCTTGATTGGCAATGTGCTGCGCTTCCTTTATATTTCCTATCTGACCAATCCGTGGATGGTTCTGCCCTTTGAGCTGATGCAGGGCATCACCCATGCAGCCGTTTGGGCAGCATCCTGTTCGTACATTGCCCACAATACCCCCAAGCATCTGAGAGCCTCGGCTCAGGGTGTCCTTCAGGGCATCCACCACGGATTGGGACGTGGCTGCGGCGCCATCATTGGCGGCATGTTCGTCACCTACTACGGTACTACTACTACCTTCCGCTGGTACGGCATCGCCTGCCTCTTCGTCCTCGGCTTCTTCATCTTCGTCAACTTCTATCGCAAGGAGCAGGGCTTCATTTCGGAAATACCCGTCACCGAGGATCCGCATCAGGTGAGTTTTGGGGATAGCAAATGGGATTATATGACAGGGATATGCAAAAAAATCTATACCAAGGTGAAAAACATTTTAAAAGTGTCTAAAAGTATGCTATGGAAAAATAAGTTTTTCAACATTGTCCCCAGTAAGAACAAATAATACTGTTGCATACTTTTATAAAGTATTTTCAACCATAAAAAGCTGTAGTAGGAAAATACTTTAAAAAATTCTCGAGAATATTTTTTTTAAGTTACATCACTAAACTAATTCCCCTCCTTTCAGGTGGCCGAGGAGACCTCGCATCTGGCTCCCCACGGCGTTCCCAGTAATCCCATACCAAGGGCTCTGTCCAATTCGCGTCTGAACGAGATGAATCCCAATGGAGGACCATATGGCACCTACCAGACCACTGGCGGCAATCTGGATATTCCCGGAGCCAACCAGCACAATCCATTCGCTCAGTAAACAGTCGGCATTCAGCCCATCTTCATACTCACAGAACTAAAACGAACAAAGTATAACCGCAAACATATCTTGGACATTGGCCTGCAATATGAATTGCATAACTGCATTGCTTTATTTTGATTTGTTGGGCAATCAACATACGATCTACACATAGCATAGCATATACATATACACATATATATTTTATATAGGACCTGCCACATAGCCATAGCATAAAGATTCCGTATGAGTTAGATTGGTTACAGTCGATGATGAAAAGAGAAAAGAGTAGAGGGAGATCGAAACGAATTTTCACATAGCAGCTTAGCAATATACATAGGGCAATATATGTGTGTGTGTACGGATAGATGTATATATATATATTGTGCCGATCTATAATATTTATAGGCCTTTTTATATCAGTTGCATGTTAGTTAGTTTTGAGTTTTGAACATGCCGAGTTTGTTGCCTGCTTTTGGGCGATCACCAAAGCAAATCACTCATACGCATGGGTTACCACACCCCCGAATCACACATAAAGTACCTATACAACTATGCAAGCAACCTAATCAGAGATTGAGATTCATAAAACACCAATAGCAAATGTGAATACGGGGCGTTTCAAGGCTACAGGACATCGGGAAGCAGTGGGAGCTGCTTCGTTTAGCCGCAGTTGATTATGACTATGATGTTCACTATACTATCTTATGGTATTAATTTAGATTATCCCTTGTCTTATGGCTTTGAAACGCACCGTATGGGTTTCCCAATAAGTTAGGGGAGTTTCTTGTAAGGAAAAACCAAAAAGCTAATTTGTAATTAAATTATTTTACATTTAAAATACGTTTCGAGGAGGCTAAGTTCTTGGTTTCACCTATTTGAACATTTTAAGAATTTCCATTTGTTAAAAATTTGAGGAGACACTGTCATTCCCGAAATTGTCCTATGCAATATTACATAGAAAGAAAATTAAGTAATTTAAATGAATATGTACTATGGAATATAATTGTAGTTGCATTGAAAAACCAATTTAACTAAACAAAAACTTAAACAAAATTAGAGATAATAACAAGCAAACAAAAGGAAAAAAGGTAAACCAAAACATAAAACAAATGTTGTAACGAATGATATTATGGAAGTCCGCCTCATTGCAATCAACTGTTGAATATTTTAATTTTTACACAAATATACTAACAAAATGACATATTTTGACATACCTAAAGAAAACATAACAAAATAGAAATATATAATATACGAGTTTATATATTATAGTATATGAAAGTTGACGCACCAAAGTGAAAAGGCAAACTAAACTGTATCTGTACCTAAGAGATATTTTTCCTGATTTCAGCTCGACGATATTTGTAAGCTAATATAGCAAATCTCTCGCTCGATATACATAAACATTAAAATATACAATACGGTAAACATTATAATTAAATATTGTTGATAGCAAATTTGATTGGATATTTTCTAGTTATAATACGCTAGTTCTTGTGTACAGCACCATATTTCTGGACATTTTTCGGGTAGATGAACCTTAGTATTATGCATTCTGTACAACTGCACTCACAGTTATGTTTGTTGAGCCGGTATTTAAAGAAAAAAAAACTCTCTCTATATATATATTAAAAAAGAAAAGAAACAAAAAAAATACTCATATATGGTATATACACTTATATAAGAATGTACAAGTATTATACACAATGCGCATACATATGATACAAAGGATACAATACCCAACCCGAAAAACCGAGAACCCCAAATGACAAGTGAAGTAGACGGAAAAAACAAGAAATCATGTAATTATGTATGTTTAATAAAACGTTTAACTACCGAGTGAAGTCTAAAGACAAAGGCACAAATTCTTTTGCCAACCAGCTGTGTTTGTTCTTGGTCTATATTGTGCTAGCCTATATAAATCGGAGCTGTCTGTCGTGACGAGCAAATAAAATGCGACTTGCGTTGGCTTTCTTTTGTTGGCTCTTCTGCTTGGCTTTTGGTCAGGTCAATGGAACACCGGCTTATTCACCACCGAAAGCAGCACCTGTGGTTCTGCCACTTCCCGGTGATAGTCCCAGGAGAGCTCCACCACCGATCAGACCTATTCCCAGACCACCGCCTCCCAGGCCAAAACCACCGGCGCCTCCTAGGGCAACACCACCGCGTTTTGTACGACCTCCTACGGCACCACCCATCAGGAGACCAACGATTCCACGACCCAAACCCACCAGAAGAGTTATCATAACAAGAAGGCCGACCATACGGGTACCAAAACCACCAGTGACCCCAAGACCCGTTTTAGTGCCAACTACTCGAAGATTTCTGATTTGGTCACGAATTCCAACTAGAATATTACCCACTAGACCAAATATAAGGCCCACCTTATGGACTAGGCCACCTGTGCGTCCTCCTTTGCCAACTTTTCGTCCAACACGTCCGAGAGTGGGTCCGACTCTATGGACAAGACCTCCTGTAAGAGTTACAGTACGACCCACCATTAGACCTACGGTTAGACCCACCATAAGACCCACTCTATGGACAAGACCCCGCCCAGTAACCAATCGACCCATTCCGACCAATCCCACAAGGAGAGCCACCTTATGGACAAGACGCCCCTTAGGATCCACCAGGGCCACAAGACCTCCCGTTAGAGCCACCAATCCTCGGTCGACTTTATGGACTAGGCCCCAAGTTAGAACCACTAGACGTTTAACTTTTATTTTTAACGAACCCACGACAGCGATTGTACGACCAATTCATACCACTAGACCTCCCAGTCCGAACATAACTCGATCTACAAGAAGCCTTATATTTGTGTTTCCAAGGGATTCCACTCCAATCGCCCGTCGTCCCAATTGGACTGTTCATCCTACAAATCGGCCGTCTAGAGGATTTGTAGTTACAACTATGAGAGCCTAAACAAAATGAATATCCTGAAATAAATAAATAAATGGTAGCTGAATTTACAATTAAACCTTATTATTTTGGAAACGTATGATCTGCATATCTTAGCATACAGCATACTGCATAAGTAGCACTTTAAAGTACACATTGAAGCGCAGAATGACCGACTTTATGGTACCCCATGAATCAAATTATTAGAAAACCAATATTTTTATTAAACACTAAAATATTATTGATAGGTAGGTACTTTGCTTGATTTTTATTCGCTTAGGTAATATGAAATATTCCAAATATCTTATATGGATTACAGGAGGGAAAAAGTCTTAAATTTTTTGAGAATTGATGTTTATGAATCAAGTCAATTGTTCCGTTTTTGTCAAATTTTATAGTTTTAAAAGCAAAAATCGAAATAGTATCACAGCAATCGATAGTTTTGCGATTTTTATTTCTACGTTAAAAATTTTTTTTTCTTCATAAAAGAAAAGTACATTGTACAAATATCATTTATTTGTCAAATATCAACAATATTATTCCATAACAATATTTAATTTCCAGTTTTAATTTAATTTACCCCACTCGCTAGCCAGATAATATTCTCATGAGAGTGGAGCAAGCTGAATCTGAGTTTTATGCACAGCAAATTTGGTGGAGTCCGTCTTTAACGACCCCATCTCCATGACAAATAGCCCCGATGTGCCAACATACCCAACCTAGATATCCAAGGAAACTGGGGTTGGGGTGCGGGAAAAAAGTAGTTGTGGCATACCGGAAACGCTTCAAGTTTGCTGAGCTCATTCGTCTCTGCGATTTGTTGGCATTTCAACGGGCTGACGTGCTGGCTGCCAGTGGGCGGCATGGCGAGAGGGGGCGTGCCGGGTGGCTGGGCGGTAGGCGGTGGGCGTGGTGCAGTGCCTGCTCATGCAATGATAAATGAAGTTTTAGTGGCTTTTGACCCATTTAATAAATTGTTAAAGTTGAAGAATGCGCAAGAATATTGTAAACTTGTTGGCCACCATTTCTTTTCCTCTCTCTTTTCTTTTTATTTATTTTTTATTTCCATTTCTATTTTTATTTGTATTTAAAGTTTATTTTTATTTTTATTTAGTTGCTGTGTGCGCATTCTGAATTAGGGTTAATTTAAAAGTTGCCCATTGCAACACTGACCCATGGTGGAGTGAAGTTGTTGCCATGTTGCAAACTTTGCCGCTCACTTTTCATGCCCCACTTCAGAAGTTTTGTTGAATTTTAAATAATTCTGTTAAATTGCATAACGTGCCCAGCTGTCCGGCACTCCGTCGTCCGAGGAACTTTGGACTTTCAGCTTATTAAGTTAGCGGCGACGACAGTTTTCAGTTAACGTGATTATGTGCCATTAAAAAATTGTATATTATCCATGGAGCCACAGAAGGATGAAGGAAAAACTCGACTCAAATATCCATGACAATAAATAAGGAAAAGCGGATGGCAAGCGGGAATTTCGGGGGGAATCCTCTCTAGCCATAATAAGCAGCATAAAAAGTCCTGGCAGGGCTCTATTAGAGCCAGGACTAAGCATCTTGGTCTGTCCTCTTGGAACCAAAAAAAAAAATAGAAAAAATATAAAGTATGCGCTGGCAACTCTTCCTCGCGGTATCCTTTTGGCCCTTCCCCCCCACTCCTTGTCAAATATATATTCTCAACTATATAAACAATTTTCTTTTATGCAAGAATAACAAGCAACAAGAATGGATTTTTGCATAAGAAAGCCCCGGACTGAAGTTGAAGTACGAGGGCATAGCGAAAATCCTCGCAAGGAAGCTGCTGCACAAAAGTCGGGGGCCAAATGCAATCCGAGCTTTGTTGCGTTGCCATGAACAATCGGACAGGCAGGCTTGGCTTTTGATTGGGGGATTAATGGGGGGTCGCTCCAGGGATTCCAGGGGGCGGTATCAAAAAGTGGATATCAATGCGTGGGCATGCTTCCAATATACATATGTGTGTGTGTGGTTGGTGTCTCATTTGGATCCGATCCCTTGAACCCCGACCTTTTAATCCCAAGTTCTGTGATATATATTCCTTAACTTATCGTCTAGATGGGAAATCACTTTATTAAAAGTATTCGTAAGTAAATGGAAAAATCTCAATGCATTAGTAGAATCTATATGCTTTAATGTTATAAGTAAACATTTTTAAATTTAGTTTTATAAAATTAATTTAAGATTAATAAATTTTTTTATATTTTTTACATCTATTATTTTTATATATTCAAATCTTTATTTTATTACTGTTAAGAACAACCTATTTCCTTTATTACATAAATTTTTCATATTTAAATACGTTTTTTTTTCAAATATTTGATCTTGGCCACCACACTTTATTTTCAATTTAAGCCCCTGAAAAATGATTATCTTCAAAGTTTTCACTGTTTTCCATTTTCTGCCATAGCTTATGTTAAAGGCAACATTTGCAAGGGAACCGCAAAGATGAGGCTGCCGAGGAAAACTCCGAATGCACTGGGTGAAAAGTGAGGAAAAGTGGAAACCAAGAGCAGAGAGCAATGTCGACGACATTCAGCCGCAAGAAGTTGTCGCTGGGTGGCAAAAAAGGGGAAAAAGCGGACAAAAGGGTGGAAAAGTTGTGGGTGGCGGACAAAAAGTGCTGAGCATAAATAAGACATTTGCGTGTGTAAGCACCAACAACACGCAAAACAACAACGATGGCTTAAAATAACTCCAACACGCAACATTGAAATGTGGCTAAGAAGAAAAGGAATACAAAGCAGAAGAAGAAGAAAAAGAAGCTGCTGACTCCAGTTCCAGGATCTGCAATAATTTTCAAACTGCTTTCGCCCCCGAGAATCTCGAAAGTTGCAAAAAGAAAATGTAATGCAAAATGCAAAGTCATCGCTCGCCGTTGTCCTCAAGTGGCTGAAACACCATCCCTCTTTTCTTTTTACCCCCTCTCACTTCCCTTTTCCTTCAATAATCCATACCCCTCGATTTTTCTGTTTTTTATATATACAACATTTCAAAACTAAAAAATTTTCTATGTTCAAAAAAAATCTCTATTAATTTGATACCTCCTGGAAAAATAATGCCAAATATTTTACTATACTTTACAATTAAAATCTCAATTTTTAAGTATTAAAATAATTTTAAAATTTAAAGCAACAAAAATCTCTATTAATTTGATGTCTCCTGAAAAAAAGTGCAAAATATTGTACAATATTTTACAATATAAATCTAATTTTTTTAAGTATTAAAATAATTATATAAAAATATTTTTAAAGTAAGTTGAGCTAATTCTCAATAAAGCAACTTCATTTTTTTTTAACCTACTCATCTTTGATTGATATTTTTTATAATTTTAATATTTTTTTCTACAGTGTAGCTTGTCTTGCAATTGTTTTGATTTTTCCTTCAGTGTGCAACCAATTGTTGTGATTTTTTTCTGGGCTCCGACTCGTGCACATGCATTTATTTAAATTCCTTTGTCCTCGTGTCTAGGAGTCCTTCGCCCACCCCCTCATTTCGCCAATGTATTCATTGTCTGTGAAATTGTTGTGTGTTTCCATGCCGTCGCATAATGTCTCTCTTTGCTCTCTACGTGAGCTCCTCATTCCGGCTTTTCCCCCCTTTTCCCCCCTTTTCCGACCCCTTTTCACCCAGAACCCCTTGGGAGGTGCAATCCTTGTAGCGACTGCAGTTTGCGGTTTTTAACTTGTGACAGTTTTAAGTGGCTGCCGTTTGTCTCCGTGGCTAGATTCATTCACATTCACATAAGCAGGATGCCCAAGCACATACGTGGGTGCTCTGAGCTTTAGCCAAATTGTAATGCTCCTTATTTCGCTGCTTATGCATAAATCGTTGGCCATAATGATGCTAAGTAAGCAGCTCCATTTCCCCAGCTGGGATAAGCGCCATTTGAGCATGATTAAATAAATCCGTATTCACAGAACGATTTGCTAAATTAACTTTGCGGCTTTTGGGTGCTTTGTAAAAATTGTTTTAGATGAAAGAATTGAGATTCTGGTATGATAAAGGAGAGGTTTTTAGAACTTTTTGCAAATCGTTCGGAGATTTGAGATTTTTTTTAAAACTAAGTTAAATGTAATCAATATAAATATTCCCTGTATTACCATCATAAAATTTTTGGGTACTTTGTGGATTTATCTACGAGTTTTTCCAATTAATACTACAATTACCTAAATACTTTTATCATAAAATAATAGGGATTACAATATTTTACATCGCCAATTAAGGATTTATGGTATAAAACGTTGCGTGATTCTTAGTAATGGAACATTTTCTATACCGTATCACGTATACGCAGTGTTTCTTTTTTGTAAAACTAAGTTTAATAACTTTTTCTTTAGTATTGGAACATTAGTTAAACTTTAAGACTTAATAAAAACCCTGTTTGTTTCAATTTTCTTTTAAATTCTTTAAGTGCTGAAAAAACACTTTTACTTGCATGTTTCAAAGGGCTCCAGTTTCTTTGACTGCCATGGTTTCCGCCTATCTTTCAGAGTTCCTTCCGCTTTCCTGGCCATTTGGTTTTCAATCACGCCTCTTCAGCAGCAGAACCATGTGGATTCGCCTGCATTCGCTGCCTGGTTGGTTAAAGCCTTAATACCTGCAAGAGCACCGCCACCCGTGTATTGTCAATAAAGGGGGCCTTTTGCTGCCTACCGATTCAGCCACGCCTTCTTCCTTTTTCAAGAGAACCCAAAGAACGCACTTAACTGTTGGCAGCATCATAATCCATAGCATAGTTTCCTGGCGCTGCCAACAACCTTTGGCTTTTGTTGTTGCTCGTCCCGAGTCCTGCGAGTCCCAGAACAAAAGGAAAACAATTTTCATGCGTGCATGGCAAAAATCAAAAGAAAGGGCCAGGCCCACAAACACACAGAGACACACACACATCAACCGGCCAAACAATGCCTATTTTAGTGAGATAAGAAAGGAGAAATGGCACGGCAGCATCAGCATCAGCAGCCCTTCAAAGCAATTTCCAAGTGGCCCCGTTCTCGGGTTCAAACTCAGGTACCACCACATATTCGTTGGCCCAGCAAAAGGTGAGTGAGCTGGCAGTCGGGGAAAGAGGAGCGAAAAGCCAGCGACTCACTTCACTCATCGCTAAAGTGGCTGCGGAAGGATTTTGAAGCGCTCCCTGTTTGCCAATACCCTTTGAAAAACTAAACTTGGTATTGAAGAATGCAATTCTGTCTAAATTAAATTCTACAAAAGTCGGAAAAATATTAAGGGAGGTTGTATAATTTATTTTTATCAATAAGGAATTTTAAATATTTCTTAATTTGCTGTAAATATTTTTGAGTACATTCTAGAAAAAAGAGGAACAAAGAAAAAATTGCTAATTTTAATATTTAAAAAAACAAAGATGTGTTGAGTAATATGATCTATCAAAGAAAATAAAATTTTTAAATATATATTAAAGTTATTAGTTATTAGTAGTATGAGTAGTTCTTTTAGATATATTTTTCAACATTTTTAAAATAATTTTCCTCAAGAACTTTTATAAAATCAACTTCATGTAAATGTCTAGAAATTATCCCTACCATTTCTCCTGCAGGGAAAGCGTAACACCAATTCGACCTAATCTTACCCCAAAGATCATCAGCCTTCGTTTGTTGTTTACTTGTTGTCAGCAGCAGATAGCCTCACGGTTTTGCGGCGGATCGAGCAAACGGTTTTTTGATGGTCTCGCCGGGGACATGGCAGGCCCAGAAATTACGTATACGCAGCGTAAGACATATTAGCCATCATATTCGGAACCCCACATACACAACAAAAAAGGGGGCGAATCGGGGCCGAAGGGGCGTGGCCGGGGCCAGGGCAATTAACGCAGGCAAAGGCAACTGGCAATTTCTACGAGCTCGTTAAGCGTTTAAGCAAAAATGCCAATAGCAGGCTAATTAGTAGGGATAGGGCCAAGAAGAAGTGAGAATAAAGTTGCCGCCGCTCCTGGCACTTGGCATTTGGCACTTGGCAAACCTTGGACCGCTTTCCTTTCCTTTCCATTTTTTTTTTGTTTTGCCTTTTTTGACTTATTTTCCTTTAATTTTTTTTTTTTGCACGGACAAGCTGTGTTGGCCCACCTGGGCAAATACTTGTCGAAACTTTTATAATTATGTTCGAGCTATGGCAAAAGTTTCGACGATGTCTCGGACTTCCGACTGGAGAGATGTCTGCTCATTTCTGGCCAAGTTTAGCCGCAGTGAAAGTTGGTTGGCTTTCCTCTTTAGCCTCCTTCCGCTTTTCAACTGTTTTCTCTGCATTTCTCTCGGTTTTTTTTTGTGTTTTTGTGTTCAGTTCAGTTTTTATTTCGAGTACTCAGAGTGGGCGGGGCAACAAGTTAATTATGCGCCTCTTTGACACTGTTCGACTTTGGTTATGGCCTCTGAGTCAGAGTCTCTGTGTGTGTGTGAGCGGCGCACTTCCGGTTTGGGTGACGGCACTTCCGATGTTCCTGGGTATATAAAAAAAGGAGGAAATTAAAAATGTCGCTCTGCAAAAATGTCGTCCAGGCCTCGTTAATTAAACGGCTGGGAAAAACAAGGGGAAAGCCAGCAGCACCACAATGAGCAGAAGTAGCGTCGGAAAACTCTGAACTCTGAACTCAGAAGAAGGCAGTGCAGCATCACCAATTTTTTTAATCAATTTAAAAATGCCACTTAAATGCGCCGGGCGCCAACAAAAATATTCTCATTACTCGCTGGCATTTGCCAGTGGCCAGGGTTGCAGAATCAACAGAACCTATGGATCTTGTTAATAATTTAATATTTTTATCTGCTTTAAGCAGAGCTCGAAAATCAGAGAAAAAGTCTAAAATTTTCTGTGATCTCTAATAACTTAATTATATTCCATTTGCGATGAAAGTGTCACAGATATATTTTAAAAATATAAAGGGATATTTAAAAGGGTTATAATGA